>JADWQK010002163.1:0-600000 GCA_017933935.1 Sesamia nonagrioides
ACTAATCGCCTTAATAATGGTTAACTAAAAACATTATTTTAAGTACACTAGAGTCATTGTAGACGGACTTATTAAAAAGATTTTTTTTAAAGATTTGTATGGCCTACAGATGATTGTTTTGGGTCTGGCTCTTTGTGTGAGTTTTTAGTGTTTGTAAACGCAACCACGGAACAGGAGTAATTTCTAGTGTGGGGCAAAGAATAAAAAAAAAACACAAATGTATTCAAAATCAAAATTAAAAGTCATTTATTCAAATTAGGCAGAGAATCAGCACTTTTTAACGTCAATTTTACATAAAACAGTCCCCCAAAAACGCCCACCCATCGACACTTTCTAGTGATTTCGCTGGGAAGAAGAAGTGGCGGTACAAACTACCAGAAGCACAGCTGTCTGTTTTTTAAAAAAACAGATTACTTTATACAATACTATGTAGGTAAAAATGGAAATTGAAATAAGTATAAACTTATTACCTAAATAAAAGCCCCAGGCGTAAAGGGTGTGACAGCTCATATATTTATGCATTGTGAAAACCAAATTATATGAACTCATATAATGCGTCAGTAAGCTAATTCTGGAGAAGGAACACAAACTATTGCCTCAGAGATCGATACATCGAACACACAGCACTATCCAAAAACGAACGTATCAGTTATCCTTTGGGCCCCCACTCGCCGTAAAAGGACTCAAGTCGAAGAAAACAAGTGCCAATCGATTGGCACATGAATTAACTATGGAGTGTTGTTGCGAACTTTGTATTTATGCCAATGGGACATCAATAGGCATTTTAAAGGGAATAGTTTAAAATTTAATGTGCAAAGTAGACGGTAGGATGCGTTGTTTTAGCCTACGTAGTTTTCTCACCACAGGAGATAAGCCGCCAGAGTTGTAACATAGAAAGTTGAAGTTTAGTAAGGAACCGATTACCTAGTAAGTCGTGGTGACCTAGTGGTTAAAACACCAGCCTCTCAAGTATGAGGGTGTGGGTTCGATTCCAAGTCGGGCAAGTAGCAATGTAACTTTTCTAAGTTAAGTCGTGGTGGCCTAGTGGTTAAAACACCAGCCTTCCAAGTATGAGTGTGCGACTTCGATTCCAGGTCAGGCAAGTACCAATGTAACTTTTCAAGAGTTATATGTACTTTCTAAGTATATCTTGGACACCTGTGACTGATTAAAAGGTGAGGGAAAACATTACTTTAAGTCTGAAATCGCCAACCCGCATTGAGCAAGCGTGGTGATTACGCTCAATCCTTCTCTGGATGAGAGGAGACCTGTGTCCAGCAGTCGGACGATAAAAAGGTTGGTGGATGATGAAGGAACTGATTGGTGTTTCCATTCAAACTTTCCAGCAACACTACTGTGCAACATTCAAGTTGGTCGTACTGCTTATTCTCTCTAGTGAAAGCACCAGAAAGTGGTCATCGAGAGGAGGTCTGTCTCCCAGAAGTGGGAACATTACAGACTGATTATTTATGAGTGTATATACAATATGTAAAGAAAACCCCGTCCGACCCAAAAGGTTTTTTTTTATATTATAGACTAGCGCTTGACCGCAACCCCGCCTGATGGTAAGCAGTGACGCAATCGTTGATGGTAAAGCGCACTAGTTTATTAAGAGCCTATTCACTCTAGCCTTGAAGACACTTAAATTGTAGTCCGACGGAAACACCGTCGCTGGTAAATTGTTCCAGTCCCTCGATGTACGCGGTATAAAGGAGGACGCGAAACGCTTCGTCCGGATCGTAGTGGTGTTAACAACGTAAGGGTGGAAACCAGCCGTACGACGGGTCGTCCGCTGGTGGAACGGAGATGGGGGAATTAATCATGCAATTCCCTCGCACACTCCCCGAAATGCATCCTATAGAACACCGAAAGGCTGGCTACTCTACGCCTGTGCTCTAGGCTTTGGAGACCAACTCGAGTTAGATCAGGGTCACCAATCAGCCTCTTTGCACGTCTCTCCACTGAATCCAAAGTGGCCAGGTGACATTTGGCAGCACCAGCCCAAATGTGGCTGCAGTACTCCACACACGAACAGACCTGTGCTTTGTATAACATTAGAAGCTGCCCAGGTGTGAAGTACTGCCGGACCTTTGCGAATAGGAGAGGTTAGGTATACACATGGCCAAATAACATATGAAATTTTACATAATCATCATAGTAACAATACTAATGAATTATACCAAAAGGCTGATGCGCCTGGATAGGAAAAGCCTGCGACTGATGACGGGGATCATCACGGACTACTGCTCGCTGAACAAGCATCTCCATACAATAGAAATAACAGACAGTCCTCTGTGCAGAGCCTGCATAGAGGTTGAAGAGACAGTTCTGCATGTACTCTTGTAGTGTACAGGCGTTACCCAAATTAGAAGTAAAACCATAGGGGCACCAAGATCTTACATAGATGTTCTCAAGAGACCTAATGGGCTTCTGGAAAGAGGTGGGCTGGCTGGAATAATCGCCAAAGACCGATATGGCTCACGCACAATGGTCCGCTGGAGGGACTGAGTGCGGAAACCAGACCCGTAACATAGAACATACTAATGAATTTTGAAATAATCTTCTTTTTCCACGAATTAATTCCAACTTCCCCAAAATTTGGTTTTGTTTTTTTTAAAGTGACACCACCGTTTTAGACAGTATTATTGAGTGATGCGACCACGTGCCGCGTGCCCTGCCCCCCTTCGCCCGCGCATGTATGCCTACCGTGTTGCCTACCGCACATGTATTAGGATACCTCGCTTTTTAGAAATAATATTTATTTTTTAGGGGGATTTTTTTTAAAGTTTAGCTTCACTTTGTAGGCATTAGTAGAATCAGTTATCAGTACCTAACAATACCTTTACGGATCGGAGAGGGTATTGTTTACATATTACTACATTAGATTAATACTAAGTATGACAGATTCAAAGTTCTATCGATATAATATGGGTTTTCAACATGGTATGGATGAAGCTAGCCCGCAAAGCGGCGCCACTACTGTGGCATGTCTTTTCAAAGGATTTCAAAGGATTATTTTATCAGGTTAATAGCATCTTTTACCCTTAGCCAAGTAATCTGGCTTACGGCAGAAAGCGTAGCTTTTAGTTCGCAGGGTATTGCTGATGAATGAAAAGGTAGTAGATATTGAACAGCTATACAACTTTATTTTTTCTTTATATAAAACCTGAATATAGTTTGTTCAGAATAAGCAACTGAGTCGATTCCAATCATTTTTACACCATGTTATATTTTTCCCAAATACATTACACATAGAAATTGTTGCAGTATGGTTACCGAGCGCGCCACACAGGTTACGCGTGCGCACTCCCGCGCAACAGCTTACGCCACAGGTCAATGCACCCGGCCCGCCCACCCGAATGGAGCGTTGACCATATTTTTGTTGGGGCAACTAAGTAGGCTAACAAGCTCATAACTTTGTGGTCCTTCATGATTTCGTTTTGAAATTTCGTACATAGACTCCTTACTTAAAAATATTGGACACGTGTTTCTGGTTTCGCATAAATAAAAAATTATGTTGTATGTACACCATCGGTTTAAGTACTTAAATAAAGGTAAACAAAAACCTTATAACTTAGTCGACCAACTAAATGTAATACCAGTTTTATTCGGTTATAATGCTACGTCAGAACTGTACTCCTTGTTTCTTTTTTTAGTAATTATAAGCTAGTGCTTGACTGCGATCCCGCCTGATGGTAAGCAGTGATGCAATCATTGATGGTAAAGCGCGCAAGTTTATTAAGCCTATTCACTTAAAAATCTCAGTGAGTAGGAAGGAAGACGGCAGTTGAGCGAGTTGGTTGTTATACTCTTCAATTTGGCAACAATATTATTAATTATAACGTTTATAAATTAAAGAGTAAAATTGTTAACAAAAGTAGATTCACACTATAGTGAATTTAAACTAAGTACAGTGTTAATCTCTTTTTTTATAAACTAATGCTTGACCGATTGTTAATGGTAAAGCGCGCTAGTTTATTAAGAGCCTATTCACTCAAAAAAATTGGGTGAATAGGAAGTAAGATGACAGTTGAGCGAGTTATGTTAAACTTAACAACACGACCAACGGTGCTGCGCCAGAGGGTTGATCTGAAGACCCTCCACAACCAAACTCCCGACACAACAACATTTATTCTTTTTCATTTGGTGTGACGTGATTGTGCCCATAAATCGTATCTGGACGGGGCACGCTATCTTGAATTGGTTTGTGTGATTTTTAGGGTTTAGTTTTAGTTTTATCATTCGTTACTTTCTCACTGTCTCCTTCTGTAAGCGTCCGTTTCCTTATGTCTTAAACAATCAATGTGATTCCGTGGACATTGGTGTGGGTCATATGTTTGTTTACTATGTATTATACTTTAGCCGATTATTAATATTGTAACATATAACTGTTTTTTGTCCCAAATAAATAAAATAAAATAAACTGCTCAAACCTTACTCTTATTGTTGTTGTTAACTGAGCAAATTATTTTATAAAAATCGAAACAGCACTATAATGCTCTATAACTCATCATCATCCCAGCGTTATTCCCAGTCGCATCCGAAGCCTTTTTCAGCTTTTGGAGTCTGGGGTCCGCTTTACCAGTCCAACTGCTGATATGGCTAAACTTTGACATTCTCCGTGAAGCGACTGCCGTCTGGCCTCCACAACCCGAAGGCGACATCGAAGCATTGTAGTGAGACCAATTGTTGGACTTTTGAGGGCTCTAACAACCCGTAACGACTGTCACTAGATGTTCGTATGGCAACCGGGACCAACGGCTTAACGTGCTTTCCGAGGCACGACCAGACCAGTGCAAATATTCATATTTATGCATACAAATACTTGCACTGTGCGGGCATCGAACCTGCGCCACCTTGCGCAGCGGCCGCGTCCGCTACCGCTACGCCACGGAGGCTGTCACTATAATGCTCTATAATTCTTAGCTTCTATTGTAAAATGCCAAAAAGTACAATATCGAATAATTTAGTGTTAATCGAATTTTATTGCTGACCGTGCGAACTGTAACTCACATATTATGTACATACATAAAACCACCGACTACGTGATAATACTGGATACAGTTAATAAACAATAACTTTACTTTTATACAGATATTATCGTGCTACGTAAAATGCTACGAGCGCGCTACGGCAGTCACTCTAAATCAACTAAGTACGTGTAAGTGCTACGAAGTGCTACGGGTAAATCCGTGCTACGCTACTAAGTAATATTACGGATTTATTCATATTTTAGCGCGTAGTACGATTATATTTTTTTTATGTTGTACCTAGTAATATAAATCAATGTTGAGTTATAAGTGAAGAATTAACACACAAGGTCACAAGCATGCGTTTATTTATAATTAATTTTTTTATTTAAAATTAAAATTCACAGAAAGAAAGAGAAACAGGTGTCTCGGCGAATCCAGCTCGGTTGGGCAGCGTTCGGGAAGCTACGCTACATCTTCTCGTCGTCCAAGATACCACAGTGTCTCAAGACTAAAGTCTTTGGCCAGTGTGTGTTGCCAGTGATGACTTACGGAACTAAAACGTGGTCGCTCACAATGGGCCTCATACGAAGGCTCAGAGTCACACAAAGGGCAATGGAAAGAGCTATGCTAGGAGTTTCTCTGCGTGATCGAATCAGAAATGAGGAGATCCGCAGAAGAACTAAAGTCACCGACATAGCTCTGCGAGTCGCTAAACTTAAGTGGCAGTGGGCAGGGCACATTGCTCGTAGAACCGATGGCCGATGGGGCAGTAAGGTTCTGGAGTGGTGGCCACGTACTGGAAGACGCAGCGTAGGGAGGCCCCCAACAAGGTAGACCGATGACCTGGTGAAGGTCGCGGGAAGCCGATGGATGCGGGCAGCACAAGACCGGTCATCGTGGAAAGCCTTGGGGGAGGCCTTTGTCCAGCAGTGGACATCTATAGGCTGAGGAAGAAGAAGAAGAGAAAATTCATAACATAACCATATATTTTTGACGTTTTGACGTCACTTAACTTTAATCATCGGTTATCAATAAACCACCTCACGACTATGGTGTTTATTCATAAACGATGATTAAAGTTAAGTGACGTTCAACAATCGCTAATTACTAACTAACTTTAAGCAACGTACATATATGAATAGAGGGGAAAGAACGTTGTGTACTTGTGACGACATAATAAGTTGAATGGCCGAATGGGGCCGAGTATTAACGTCACCGACCGAATTAAATCAAAGTCACTTATTCAAATTAGGCTGAGAATCAGCACTTTTTGAATGTCAATATTACATAAGACAGTCCCCCAAAACGCCCACCCATCGACAATTCCAAGTGCTTTCGCTGGGAAGAAGTGGCGGTACAAACTCATAAGGAGCACAGTTGTCTGCTCATTTAAAAAAACACTTGACTTTATGCAATACTATGTATGAACAGAAGAAACTATAACAGCAAAAATTATTTACCACTAGCTGCGCCACACGGTTTCACCAGCGTTTTTTATATGCCCTGCTCCTATTGGTCGCAGCGTGATTTTATATAGTCTAAAGCCTTCGTGGATTAATGGGCTATCCAACAGAAAAAGAATTTTCCAAATCGGTCCCGTAGTTCCTGAGATTAGAGCGTTCAAACAAACAAACAAACTCTTCAGCTTTATATATTAGTTTACCATATGCCAGCTAGCCACGCCAAAATACCAGCAAAGCAAAAACAAAAATTAATATTTTTTTATAATTTTTTTTTTTGCTTAAATTTGTTTTATTACTATTAATAATTATTTGCAATAATAAGACACAACTTACTAACGAAAATATTATTAGAAGGGCAGGTTTCATTTCTATTACTAACCGCTGAGTTGTTGTTAGATAAACTTTATCTCAGCTCACAGTTAACACAACAACAAACTCCATTAAAGCCTCCAACTTGATACAAACTCACAATAATAATATAAAATCAACTGAGCATCTGTTATCAGGAGCTTACGGATATACAAAGTTGTGAATAGTTCCCGACTCGGGACTCGAACCGACTTCGAAGACAGTTAACGGTCTTTCAAAGGGACAATGTCGTCACGATATCTTCAAGATAGTGTTGTTCTGTTAGTTCGTGGGTAGTTTTGATTTTAAATTCTTGTAGTAAGGTTTAGAATTGAATTGAAGTATTTAGTTTCATATATGATTGTGCATTTTGCCTCTTCTTTTAAACCGCGTATATCGAGGAAGTGGAGTAATTTGCCAGTAGCGGTGTTTCCGTCGGATTATAATTTAAGTGTCTTCAAGGCTAGAGCGAATATGCTCTTAATAAACTAGCGTGCTTTACCATCAACGATTGCTGCACAGCTTACCATCACGCTGGATTGCGGTCAAGCATTAGTTTATCCTTACTAATATTATAAATGGGAAAGTGAGTTTGTTCCACTTTCACGCCATAACTACTGAACCGATTGTTTTGAAATTTTCAGACGTAAAGTTAGAAGTCCGGATTAAATAATAGGTTACTTTTATCCCGCAAAAATTGATATTCCCGAGGGAAATCTAAAAAGCGCGATAAAACCGAACTCTACGCAAGCTAAGCCGCGGGCGGAAAGCTAGTAATTAAAAAAAATCGCGAAACCTTGGTTTTTTTGAAGTCCTTACAACACGCGCAGTGGCTGATAGATCAACTGCTGCGCTGCTTGTACAAATATTTGTATGACCTACAGGTAGTTCTTCCAGGTATGGCTGTTTATATCATCATCATCATCATTTCAGCCAAAAGACGTCCACTGCTGAACATAGGCCTACCCCAAAGATCTTCACCATGACCGGTTCTGCACCTCCCGCATCCAGCGGTTTCCCGTGACCTTCACCGGTTCGTCGGTCCACCTTCTCGAGGGCCTACCCACGCTGCGTCTTCCGGTACGTGGTCGCCACTCGAGAACCCGTCGGCTCCATCCGACATCGGTCTCACGAGCAATATGCCCGGCCCACTGCCACTTAGTGTAGCCATTCTTCGGGCTATGTCGGATACTCTCGTTCTTCTGCATATCTATCGATCATCATCCGCTTAGTCTTTTTAGCTTTTAGCCTCGCCGTATTCAACTAAATACCAGAATCTTACGTGGAGCGTATACCTATCTGACCTCCACAGCCCAGTTGCTAGGTAAGACGATACACCTTGGTAAGATTGGTGATCGGACTTTCGGATTTCTGACAACGCGTAATGGCCGGGGAGTCCAATGTCGAGGAATTTGGAAAATAGGTACCTATTTGAAGAAACTATTGCCGCCGCGCTGCTTCCAACCTCTCCCGGTAAAGTGCGAAAAGGACAGTTGCAGCTCAGGCCGATTTTACCTACAAAAACGTTAACCAAGAGATGTTTCGTATTCCGCTGTTTTCTTTTCCAAAACAAGACAGATCCCAATTATTTTTGTATCAAAATTTAGAGAAAAAGTATACATATGCTTCTATTATTTTCTTTTTTGTCAAAAACTTATCACGTTTGCCTAACAGTCATCTAAACATCACGGTAAAAATGAGTTATTTTTCGCGATTTCGAAGTATTATATTTTTTTTATTAATCAAGTTTCAGAAAAAATCAAATGATAGGGGCACGTACAATCACGGTGTAAAATTAAATAATTGCTCTAAAAGCATTATCCATGAAGAAAACGTTTTTTTTGTTTTTATTTTTTAGTCAACGGTTTGTTGTTATTTTATTTTTTATTTATTAACATAATAGGTAAATATTCATGTCTATCGATGTAAGTAGTAATAATAGTAGTTTTTTTTCTATAACAAGCAATGATGACAGTTTTGTGAGTCTACCTTCTCTTGCTGACAGTCTCGCAGCGCAGTTTTCTGATGTTCCTAAAAATTTTAACGTCATACATATTAACGCTCAAAGCATTCCGGCTCATTTCCACGATATGCTGGCTAGCTTTGACTGTAAGAACGTACATGCTATACTTATTTCCGAATCATGGCTGAAACCTTGCCTCCCGTCATCAAGTTATTCTTTGCCCGGTTTCCAGCTTATTAGAAACGACCGCGCAGTCGGCGCTGGTGGTGGTGTTGCCATATATCTCCGTACGCAAATTCCCTACTCTATTGTCAATATATCGGCTCAGCCACCGCCGTCAAATGCCGGTGAACATCTCTTCATTGAAGTCGAACTTCACCATTCGAAATTACTTCTTGGCGTCTATTATTGCCCCTCTTTACGCGTTAGTTTCTTTTCTTCCTTTGAAAGCCTCCTAGAAATCCTTGTGCCTTCTTACAGTCATAGCATAGTCATGGGTGACTTTAATACCTGTTTGTTGAAAAAAGACCATCGATCTTCTTCTCTCACTAATATTGTGGCTTCCAATAATCTTTCAATTCTTCCATTAGGTGCCACCCACCATTTTCCTAACTCTACTCCTTCACTCCTCGACTTAATTTTTGTCTCTTCCCTTGATCATGTTGCCAAGCATGGTCAATGTTCAGCCGACGCCTTTTCCTATCACGATCTGATTTTCCTATCATATAAAATCCGTCCGCCTAAGGCTAAAGCTAAAATCCTTATGCAACGCAATTTTGGTGGTATGATTGTTGACAATCTTTGCAAGGATGCCAGCAATATAGATTGGTCTGCTCTGTTTGCTTCTGTATCAGTTGATGACCAAGTTAACATTTTTACAACGAAGCTTATTGAGCTCTACGATCATCACGCACCTGTTCGAGCAGTTAAGGTTAAGCAGTTACCGGCGCCGTGGCTCACAGATGAGATTAAAGCGTTGATGGTCAAAAAGGCTACAGCAAAGTCTAAGTTTAAGCGTAGGCCTAATGATGTTAACAGAGAAAGATACATTGCAATCCGTAATCACTGCAACAAGGTGTGTAGGAACGCTCATCGCCACTACATTCATGCTTCTGTCCAAAATGGGGACGCATCCAAAGTTTGGAAATTTCTTAGAACATTGGGGATCGGTAAAACCTGGCAAGAGAATATCCTAAAAGACATAGACATAAATGCTATGAATAATCATTTTACTTCTTCGTCCGATTTTGATAGGACAACAAAATTGAATACATTAAATTATCTTTCTACTCTTCCGACTCCCAGTTATTCTCCATTTGTCTTTGGTCAATTTTCCGCTTGTGATGTTAAGAAGAGCATACTATCAATTACTTCTAATGCAGTAGGAAGTGACTGTATCAGCCGTAATATGTTGCTCCCTGTGGTGGATGTTATTCTTCCCGTAATTTGTCATATCCTCAATTTTTCAACATCTAGTGGGGTTTTTCCTTGCTCGTGGAAAGAAGCCCAAATAATTCCTTTGCCTAAAAAGTCTAATCCCACATCCTTTTCTGAATATCGTCCTATATCCGTCTTACCATTCCTTTCCAAAGTCCTTGAACGGTTAATCCATAATCAAATGAGCACTTTTCTCTCTAAGAATAATCTCCTCAACTCCTTCCAATCTGGCTTTCGCCCTGGTCATAGCACCACGACTGCACTTCTGAACATTACGGATGATATAAGGTCAGCCATGGAAAGTGGTAATCTGACGGTCTTAGTTTTGCTGGATTTCAGTAACGCTTTTAACACTGTTGATTTTGATGTTTTTGCTTGGCATACTTTGTTCTCTTAACATATCTCCATCGGTAATTGACTGGTTTCGTAGTTACCTGTTTGGTCGTCGGCAACGTATTTGCTTCGGGGAGACCTTGTCTTCCTGGAGTAATACGTCTGCTGGTGTACCGCAGGGTGGCGTGCTATCCCCTTTACTTTTCGCAGTTTTTATTAACTCTATCTCTGACAAACTAATTTCTTCCTACCATCTTTATGCAGATGATTTACAAATTTACTCACGAGCACCTCTTGGAAATCTGTCTGAGGCCATATTAGCGATCAATCGTGATCTGACCCGCATATGTGACTGGAGCAAAAGATATGGGCTTCTCGTCAACCCCATAAAGACGCAGGCTATAGTCGTGGGCAGTTCTAGGACGGTCTCTAGAATCGACAGGACAACCCTACCTGAAGTTTCTTTTGATAACTCAGTGGTTCCTTTTAGTGACAAAGTTAAGAACTTGGGAATATATATTGATAAAACTTTCTCTTGGAGTTCCCAGCTGCAGGAAGTTAGCCGCAAGCTATTTGCATCTGCTGCGTCTCTGAAGAGATTACGCAATTTCCTACCGACGGCCACCAAAATTGCACTTGCACAATCTCTTCTTCTACCCATCCTCGACTATGCTGATGTCAGCTATCTTGATATTACCCAAGACCAACTAGATAAGCTTGAGCGACTTCAAAATTTTTGTATAAGGTTCATATTTGGTCTGCGCAAATATGACCATGTATCCGAATTTCGTGTAAAGCTCAAGTGGTTGCCAATTCGCCTTCGTCGGAATGCTCACATTCTTTCCCTTCTATATAATGTGCTTTTTTCTCCTTTCACCCCTCTTTATCTCAAGAATCGCTTTCAATTTCTGTGCAACTCTCATTCTAAAACGTTAAGGTCATCAGATAACTTAATGCTCGAAATGCCTATGCATTCCACAACGTTCCTTGATAAATCTTACACTGTTCAGGCCCCTCGTTTGTGGAATGCATTGCCAATTGAAATTAAACGCGCGCAATCGTTGCAAGAATTCAAGAGACTCGTGAGGGAACACTACTTGTCGTTATGATCTTGTTCAACAAAATATACTTTTTGGCTAATTTACTTGCTTACCTGTTATGTTCAGTTTCTATGGATTAATTTTTGTATATGTATGTATTTGTGTATCTACTTTAGTATATTGTAATAATGATGTTTGCACCAATGACAGTCCCATTTGTGGTTCCGGAATATCTGTCCATCCTTTGGTTGCCTGGAAGAGATCGCATTAGCGATAAGGCCGCCCATTGTATGTTTTTTGTGATGAATGTTTTTTGTTCCATGTTTGATTGGTGTACAATAAAGAATATATAAATAAATAAATAAATAAATAAAACAAACGTATTCTGCTGTTGTGGAAGGCAAATTAAGAGGAAACTCTAGAGTTTCCTCTTAATTTGCCTCCCGAGGCACGGAGAGGTATCGGAATGCACATTAAGCCGATTAGAACGGTCATCCATCTCTAGGACAACCGCGGCAAGTGTAGCTTAACCTGATCGATCGACCAGGAAATGCAGTCACGAAATAATTTCATTATATTATGTGGCAACGTTTAAGAAAAATTGTGTTTCTTTGTCACTGCAGAGAATATTAAAACTCCATACCAACCTAAAAACATTAATTCAGTAGTGGTAATTATTATACGACTAGCTCATTAATTACTTTAATGGTCTCGTTATAACAATGTAAACAAATATACAACCTACCATAGTCTTCAAATAAAACAAAAACTAAATCAAGTGAACAATAAAATCCGGAAATACAATTATTTTATACAAGCCTTAACTTTTTTTATTTACATATTTAGATATAAAATCCACATGAACTTCCTTCATAGTGAACTCTTACCAGCTGAAACCGAGGCTGATGAGACAGTTACGCATGTACACTTCAAATGGTAACCCAAATTAAAAGTAAAACCATAGGGGCACCAAGATCTTACACAGATGTTCTCAACAAGCCAGAAGACACAATGGGCTTCTGAAGGGAGGTAGGCTGGATGGAATAATTGCCAACCGCCACCAAGGCACTCGCTCAATGGTCCACTGAATGGGCTGAGTGCTGAAACCAAACCCGTATCATGGAACGTAGAGCCAACTAAAACCTCCACGGTGTTTTATCTCAAGCTATGACCGGGGATCTGAGCTTCGCATAAGCATTCACCATTTGTAACGGTCTATTTTTACATGCTTTTTATTAGCTTCACTTGTATGTTTGCTTGCTTGCTTGTTTGCTTGTTTGCTTGTTTGCTTGCTTGCTTGTTTGTTGGTTTGTCCGTCTCTAACTCTTTGGACTACGAGTGAGTGGCTCATTACTGTAAAATGTCTCAACGTTTTCAATACGTTCGTTCGTACGTTTTTAAAAAAAAAAAAAATGAATATCGAACTAAAAAGTTGAAAATAAATATAGTTCAAAAAACTAAAAAAAAACATGGTTTTAAAAAATATCAAACTAAAAAGTTAAAAATATTTTTTATAAAAAAAGCGCGAGGCGCTTAATATACAAACATTATAGCACAAAGCGTTTCACGCTTTTTATTTCTTTATGTTGAGCTTTTTAGTTTGATATTTTTTAAAAGCATGTTTTTTTAGTTTTTTAAACTATGTATTGGTTCATGTGGACATTTATTAGCCAACCAGCTGAACTCAAAACACACAATACACCCTCAAAAGGCGTTAAAGACAGCCAAAATAAAAAAAACCTTAAGTAGTGATAAGTACTCTCAAGTCAGTTTTGTCAGTTAGGCGGGTAATATGTGAAGATAGCGGCGGCGAGCCTTTGTTCGCGCGTGTTCAAGAGCCCGGCGTGGGCTTTGATAGCACTTCTCTGCTGATCACGAGATTGGCGGCTTGGACCTTGAAGATGTGTTGATGGGAGCAGGATGTGGGTTTGTCCAAGTCTGTTCCATTATTTATTTTCGTGATGCAATCAGAGAGAATATGAAATCAGGTGTTGTTGGAATTGAATGGCTTAGTTCGGTCGTGGTGGCCTAGTGGTTAAAACACCAGCCTCTCAAGTATGAGTGCGAGGGTTCGATTCCAGGTCAAGCAAGTACCAATGTAACTTTTCTAAAGTTATATGTACTTTCGAAGTATATCTTGGACACCAGTGACTGAAGGTGAAGGAAAACATCTTGAGGAAACCTGGACTTTACGTCTGAAATTGCCAACCCGCATTGAGCAAGCGTGGTGATTACGCTCAATCCTTCTCTGTATGAGAGGAGACCTGTGTCCAGCAGTGTGACGATAAAAAAGGTTGATGATGATGAAGGGCTTAGTTTCTTAAAAGTATTATTATTATAATAAATGTACTGCTAATTATATCGATATGTTTTATTATACACCCCAACACTAGAAGCTACCGCACCGTTGGACCTTATCTACTTATGGCGCTCAATAATAATAATAATAATAATTTATTTCGAAAAACTTAGTAGTGCAATACATGAGATGTGGCAACGATTTCAATTAAAATAGAGTTTAGCGTCGGTAGCGGAATTAGGCATAGCCTGTATTTTGGCTATCAGCACCATTCCGCTCCTAAATTATACCAAAAAAGTGCCAATCAAAAAGGCTTATATATAATTACATTTGTACCACATAAATATAGAATATAATACGTGATGAGTAATTTAGATAAGTAATTTGCAATTAGTAATTAATAATAATTAATTATAATACATAGATTAAATGGATTGATTTCGTGTGTGTAAGAGTCCAAAGTGAGCATTCATGCATTGAATGCTCACTGAAGTGAAGTGGGACTGGGCTGCCCACGAACCGCGATGCTGAAGTGGGACTCAGCTGCCCACGCACCACGATACTGAAGTGGGACTGGGCTGCCCACGCCTGCCGTGTGCCCAATAGAATAGAATAGAATATAAAACGTTTATTCCAGACAGGATTCAAATCAAATCAAAAATGTTTATTTGGTAAAATACTGTACAAAGGGTGTTACAGTGCAATTTATTCAGCGTATCCTGCCATATATGGCGTGCAAATTTATTATTAAAATTACAATATCCAGATTCTATCGACCTATCTTCTAAATATATCTTCTAAAAGAACTGAGTAAATAGGAAGGAAGACGGCAGTTGAGCGCGGTGATACATTGTAAAACCCAACTATACGACCAACGATGCTGCGCCAGAGGGAGATTGATTTGGAGACCCTCCACAACCAAACTCCCGACATAACAACATTTTGCGCATCGTACCCGGCACACATCGCAACACAACTGCTCAGACCCGTCCTCCGTACGGCTTCACCAGACACCAAATAGTGCTTTTATCCTATAGTAGTCCTATAGCCACTGTTATTGGTAGTTACTAGTATTCAACTGCATTTAGTCAGACTGAAAGCTGACCACAATAATTTAGCAAATGGCTAAGTATATTTAATTCGTTAATAGCACTTCATTAGTGAGTGAAACCGTGTGTAAGCCATAGTTTTTAATAAACAAATCAACATTAAATCAAGGTGGTGTTTAAAAACTCATCAACTTTGCATTACACAACCCACAATTAACCCTTCATTTAATTAAGCTAAACTACTTTAGAATGATCGTAACAAAAAGTAAATATATCACCTAATTAAAAACTAACATTGTTGGGGTTCAAAGAGTTATAACGGAACCCTTTTACAAGTCTTTACTTTTAATCTGTCTGTCACCAGGCTTTATCTCATGAAATTTTCATAGGTGTTGTATTTCTGTTGCCGGTATAACAACAAATACTAAAAACAGAATAAAATTAATATTTAAGAGGGGTGATTTTTATAGGTCGGAACCCTTCACGTGCTATTCCAAACTGCACTTGACCGTTTGGGTGCGGAACCTTAAAAATACATCGTATTCATATTCAATTGTATTAATATTCACTCAAAATATAGAATAAAGACCACAGGATTATAAATACTAATAGTATTTAATATTTTAAGTGATTCTGGCCCTAAAATTTTTTTGTAGACGTATGTAAGGTTTTCACTCTCATGAAAAAACTATTGAAATGAAATTTCAAAGCCCGTCGGTGAATTATTCAATATAAATGTACTATTAAAGTATTAAACACCCCCCCCCCCCAGGAACCTCCCGAAAAAACTGTGTCCGCTGTGACATGTATTCTCACGGCGACTGAGTTACGCCCCGGCGTTTCGCCTCCTCTCGCCTCTCATACTTTCACATTATTTCAAGACTTCAGTATACGGCGCGGTGGTTCCTGTTTCCGTGGGAATGCCAAGATAAATGCCTACATTATTGCAAGGTTCCCTCAAAATCCATTACGTAGTTATTGCCAAAGCCATAATCCGTTCCGAGAAAAATCTCAATGGCTCAATTGATTTAAATAAACGCCTGTTAAAATAATGGGAGCAATATGTACGTCCGCGTTCGCTCCCCTTTTGTCCAACATTTTTTTGTTACTACTCTGCTCCTATTGGTCACAGCGTGATGTTACATAGCCTATATCCTTTCTCAGGATTTAGACTATCTGTGTACCATTTCATTACAATCGGTTTAGTAGTTTTGGCGTGAAAGCCGGACAAACAGACAGACAGACAGAGATACATTCGCATTTATAATATTAGTATGGATAATTTTGTGGTGTAAAAATTAAAGTTACATAGTTCATTCATATTTGTATAAGTACTCTTTTAATTTTTTTTTTTTTATAAATTACTAGCTATCCGCCCGCGGCTTCGCCCGCGTAAATTTCGGTTATATCGCGCTTTTTAGATTTCCCTCGGGAACATCAAATTTTTCCGGGATAAAAGGTAGCCTATTTCGTTTCTCAGGGTCTAAAGATTTTGTGCTTTCCGCCCGCGTCTTCGCCCGCGTGGTGTTCGGTTATATCGCGCTTTATAGATTTCCCTCGGGAATATCAAATTTTTCCAGGATAACAGGTAGCCTATGTTTTTTCTCAGGGTCCAAAGATTGTCTGTGCCAAATTTCATCAAAATCGGTTGAGAGGTTTAGGCGGGAAAGCGTAACAGACAGACAGACAGACAGACAGACAAAGTTACTTTCGCATTTATAATATTAGTATGGATTAACTAGTGCTTGACCGCAATCCTGCCTGAAACTAAGCAGTGCCACCGCACTAGTTTATTAATAGCCTATTCACTCTAGCCTTGAAGACACTTAAATTGTAATCCGACGGAAACACCGCCGCTGGTAAATAAACTGAAAACAAGTATACACCAAAAGTAAACCATACGGTTTAGTGTGAATATACTACCCCTCCATTAAATGCCTACTTAACATTAACAAGGAATAATTATTTCCACAATCACCAAAGAAGAACAATCGAATCAAGCAGTTCACCTCTAAACCATAAAACAAAAATAACCAATTAAATAGGAAAATTAAACACAATCAGAGTTGTGCAGGAACAGAGCCGCTTTTAGGCTGGCCATAATATCGTAAAACGTAGAAACACAATGACGGGAATATTTCGGTTTGCCTCATTATATGCAAATTTTCGTATATTAATAATGAGTTAGGTCAATAATGGTGTGTTCAGACACGAATAGGGGTAACACTGGAAGCCAGTACTAGTTCCAAGACTTTCAAAACAGTAAATAATGCACAGGAAGCGTTTAGTGGCATCGTTTCCTAAATTGTATGTTTTAGTAGTTGCTTTTTCATGCAAAATACATAATTACGTAAATACTAGCAACGCCAAACGGTTTCACCCGCATAACTTATATTAAAACTGGATATAAACTCTGTCCCAAATTTTGTGCAGCGAAATATCCTCAAATCCTTAGAAAGTTTATCGTTTATAATATAAGCAGTACTCCGTTGATCCATATTCACCAAAAGTTTATTCAGATGAATATAATGGACATCATGATCAAGCTAAATGACATTTTAATGGTTTTGATCCCACATGGAGCCTCGCGTCGTATAAAGGAGTGCGCTGATCTGTGGAAACTGTCGCGTAAATATTAAAACAAATGAGGTCTCATAAACATTTACGCATTATTCCGTTTTAGGGACGGCTTAATATTTTGTTTGGGCCAAATTAAATTTGAGTAACTACGTAGTTACCTTATTAACCATGTGCCTTTATGTCTTTTATGTTTGTGAAAATGCGCACAAAGATTACTTTAGTTAAATAAAGACAATATGGTTTATGTAAATAATAATACCTGTCTACTATTACAGACCAAAAGCCTATATTCATAAAGTGAATCCATTACGCACTATTGACTTTATAGCTTCCCGATGACGATCACAGACCTACATGTCTACCTACCTATGCTAAATGTTCTTTGGGGAAATCCATCATTTGAATGATCCATGATGGTACCAAAAACGAGGCTGAAAGTAGTTTAAAAAAGTCATAAAATATAATAGAGCCAAAAGCCTCGTACTCAAACACACCACACTCACACTTCCTCCTTCCTACCTAAACAATGGCTCCGATTCTCTTGTTCACAAACTAAACTTAATTTTAGTTCAGTCCATCTTTTTCTTTCTAATTCATTAAGAAAAGGACAGCAGATAAATATTAGTCTAGTTCTGTCAAATTAGTCCGCGCCTGACGTAAATCGACGTATCTTTAGTCGCCATGTTTTTAATCGCGTTTAAATTCTGTCTATAGAGAATAGACAATAGAGTGTAATGTCTATAGAGTATTTTAATTAGGCAGGATTAAACTAATATGTCATGTTCTATTTCTTCTCCTTTTAAGTATATCTTGGACACCAATGAGAGATTGGTGAAGGAAAACATCTTGAGGAAACCTGGACGTTAAGTCTAAAATCGCCAACCCGCAAATAGCAAGCGTGGTGATTACCCTCAATCCTTCTCTGTATAAGAGGAGAGCTATGCCCAGCAGTGAGACGATAAAAAAAAGGTTGATGATGATGATTTCTTTTCATAACGATATAAAAGAGAAAGATGCACTTAACTGAGCAACAAGAGAATCAGCATCAATGTCTTACTCACTTGTAGATAGATTACTAGTATCTAACCTACTGCTTTCCGCAACTGTTCGCCTCTGAACCCGCCTTAGCACGACACACGATGAACGCAAACATACCGTGGTACGGGGTCTTGTTAATATAATAGCAATATTAAACACTGTTATTTCAAAATTCGCAATTCGTGGCCTGTTTAGTTTTCGGACATGCGATTTGGAGTAAAAAATTAATAGCACCCTGTCGGTAGGAAATAGGAACGTTTATAATCATCCATTTTATGCGAAATAGCTATAAATTACATATTTTATTTCGAAAATGTTTTGTGGTGAATTATTTCAACGAGCTTTGTTGTGAGTTAATTTTTAATATAATGAACGTGAATTTTCAGTTTGAAGTTTTAAGATTTTATTGATATTTTACTTTTGAGCTCATATTGTCACATGTCAAGCAGAGTTTTAATAGCCTATGCTGTTTCCACAATCAAGGCAAAGGCTTCCTCTTTAAGCGGGAATGGGCCGTAATCCACCATTGCTAGTAACATCCACTAAATGACGTTACATATCTTCAATTTTTCGTTCCTAAAACATCGTCACGATATTTTCTTCAAGGTTTTTAAGATAAATGGTGATGAAATAAATTATAGAAACTTGGTTCGACCACATAAATTACAGCTCATAAGAGCCGTGATTGGCTTGACGTTGTAATAGATGACATGCGTGCCAACAATCTCACACCACAGGGTGCTAAAGATCGCCCGAAAGCCACGGACTCAACCGAGATAAACGCTGAGATGATGATGATAAGAGCCGTGATTAATTGAGCTATTACTCCTTGACTTCACAATCTAAACAAAAATAAAAAGGCCATTTTTATATTCAATTAAATAACATAACACCAATAAAAAAAGAAAATAAAAACTTTCTCTAAACATCAAGACATTCTAAAAACAAAAGACTAACGATCATCAACACACCATAATCAAACAATAATCAATAGCCAATATGAGCAGTGATCGCCTAATGATATCAGCCGCGACTTGCAAGATCTTAGGCGCTTTACTTTCTGTAAATTATTTTATCACCAATACTCCCAAGGCTCGTTGAAGGACCGCATCAGAAATGAGGTGATCCGACAGAGGACCAGAGTTACCGACATAGCTGAGAGGATTAGCAAGCTGAAGTGGCAATGGGCTGGTCACATGCCGCAGGACCGACAACCGTTGGGGTAAACGAGTCCTTGAGTGGAGACCGCGTCTCGGCAACGTAGCGTAGGACGCCCTTGGGCGAGATGGAGCGACGACATCAAAAAGGTGGCTGGTAGTGGCTGGCGGAGAATTGCTCAGGATCGAGCTTGTTGGCGTGCCATGAAAGAGGCCTATGTCCAGCAGTGGACGAGTAAAGGCTGATGATGATAATGACTCTCAAAAGGGTGAAATAAAACATCATGAGGAAACCTACATGTTCATTATTGTTATATAAATAAATAAACAATCATTAAAACCGAAAGCATTAATATTTAAACTGACATTCAGCACAATAAAACCGATTCCCCACAATATTATCTCCGACCAAAATCAATAGAACACACTTCAAATCAGCTTTGCGAAAAGTAAACATCCGTTTTGCCAAACTCGCAAATCCCGAAAAAGTATCGCAAGCAAAATAAAGCTAACGTTTGGCGCAACCGTTTCCTAAATCGCGGTACAGACGCCATTGTACGATACCTTTATTTATTTATAACATACAAACAGGTGTATTTCATGAAAAAAGGCTTAGCTACCTGTAGCGAGGGGCTGCGATCAATGTGTCTGATTTAGATGCCGTGGTACGTTGAGTTTGTGGGAGTTATTCATTTTTTTTGTTGATTTTGGGCGTGAGAGATGATGGTGTTTGTTTAACGGATCAGGGGTATGATAGGGAGTTATTTAAGGGATGTTTTTATGTGTTTACGTGTCTCTGTGTAACATTACGGCGGGTAGGTACTAGCAACGTTTTTATGAATTCATAAGAGTTTATTAAAACAATAAAATTTTTAATATTAAAAGACTCTTAAACTAAATACAAACCTTTGAGAAAGACTGTTATTTTATGTATTTCTAAATGTAAATCCTTTTAAAAAACACACCTTTACACGTCAAATTTATTTTTTTATGTTTTATTTCGATGTTGTCTATTTAACTGCTCCGAGGAGAAACACCTTCCTTTCTCTTTCTCTCTCTTTCTCTCCCTTTCCTTTCTCTTTCCTTTGTCCAGCAGTAGACATCTAAAGGCTGAAGAAGAAGAGGAGAAAAACACTAAGACGCTGCAAAAACCCCCATTTCTAAAATAACTTAATTGAAACAAAAAGCGAATTATCAAGACCAATTCATATTCATCAACCTTTTTATTGTACCACTGCTGGGCATGGGCCTCCTGTCATACAGAGAAGGATTGAGCGTAATCACCACGCTTACTCATTGCGGGTTGACGATTTCAGGCTTAAAGTCCAGATTTCCTCAAAATGTTTTCCTTCACCTATTAATCAGTTATTGGTATCCAAGATATACTTAGAAAGCCTTATCAAGACCAATTACAAAATGATTATCAAAATCCAATTCGCAATTAAAAACGCAACGCGACGACCCCGCATTTGCAAAGACTTCACCTTTCTGAAGAGTACTTGGATAACAAATGAAACTAGAAACAACTTGCTTATAGGTCGTATATTGACAGACTAACGGAGCTACATCACCGCGCACCCACAGTGTTGCCAGTCGGATTAACCAGCAACTACCGAGCACAATGTTGCCAGTTTAGTATTACAAAATACTTACAATTACAGACACCACACCTCCACCACTATACTAGACTTAGGGTCAACAGCTTAACTTATAACTAAGTAACTTATAAGTAAGTACATCCAATGTTCACTACATCTAACAATTAAAAATTAACACAAGTTTAAATGTAATCCTAATTATATCTAAGCAAATAATTATAGCATATAATTATACCTAAGCAAATCTCAAAAATTTTAGAAATGATAGTTGTATTGTTATGGGACAAATCTCTTCACTGGTTTCCGTGTCCGTCTGGGACGACTCACGGGTGACACAGATGGCGATAGCAATTTAGGCGAGGACTGTTCTGAAGGAACACTGCCTTCATCGCCCTGGTTAATATTTCCTGCCTCTTCATTAGTGTCTGGCATCGTTACCTTCTCAACCCCCTTATTTAGCGGCTCGACAACATTCTCTTCACCCCGCTGACTATCATCAGCCTGCTGACTCTCATCATCTCCTTCCGGACAGGTAACATCAGAAAATCGAGACCTACGACGCATTTGATCTATGTGTCTTTTATAAGATTGACCGCTATCCGCCACTACTGAATACCTGCGCAAACTGTCCACACCTCGTACGGCGCCCTTCACCCACTTATCTCCAGAGCCATACTCTCGAGCCCAAACTGAATCCCCTTCTTTGAAATCCCGTGGAGTACCACCAGAGTATTCTATTTGACGTCTCTGGGCTTCGTGTACTCTGTCTTTGACAACACCATCAGCACGCAACAAATCTAGCCTTGAGCGTAATGTCCGCCTTTGCAAAAGCATGGCTGGAGTTTCACCGGTTGTACTATGCACCGTATTGCGGTATGCTAATAGGAAAGTTTGTAAAGCCGTATCAATATCTACCTGATCCCTATACGCTTTCTTGATAGCTCGTTTGCATAACTTTACTGCGTTCTCTGCTGCTCCGTTTGAGGACGGGTGGTAGACAGGTGAAAAATTTTGTTTGATACCGTTATTTCTTAGGAAATTTTTAAATTCTGTACTGGTAAATGGTGGGCCCTGATCGGAAACTAATTCTTCCGGTAAACCAAACCTCGCGAATGTAGATCTTAACACTTTTATAACATTATAAGCATTAGTACGTTTCATCTCAAATACTTCTATCCACTTGGAGGTAGAATCAATTATTACGAGAAATGTTAAACCCTTGTATGGGCCTAGGAAATCAATGTGAAGCCTGCTCCAGGGGCGCGTGTGATATGGCCACGGTTGTATCGGAGCCCGCCGGGGGGCGTCCGCCTCCGCCGCGCAAGTCTCGCACTGCTTGCACATCGTTTCTACTGCCCCGTCTATGTTAGGCCACCACACGTAACTACGAGCTAGGCTCTTTGTCTTGACTATGCCCATGTGACTACTGTGGAGTTGTTTTAATACACTACTTTGTAGTGAAAAGGGTATGACCATACGGTAACCCCACATTAAGCATCCACATTCCGTGTATAATTCATTACGTCTTTTAAAATAGGGTTGAATCAATTCATCCGAACAAGTTATAGGCCACCCGGATTGAGTATACCCCAATATTCTACTAAGAACCTTATCGCGAGCTGTTGCTTCCTTAACATCTTTACTAGTAATTGGTAGAAATTTTTCTACAAAATTAACGTAAGTGTTTTCATTCCGCATTCCTACATTATTAACATCTGTACATGGCAACCGAGACAACGCGTCCGCACAGTTCTTATTTGACGAAACATACTCAATATCATAGTTATAGCCCGCTAATAGGACCGCCCAACGTTGTAATCTGGACGCGGCCATTATCGGAATCCCTGCCTTATTTCCAAAAATGTAAGTCAAAGGTTTATGATCAGTTCTCAATATAAACTTGCGCCCATATAGATACTGGTGGAATTTCCGAATTCCGAAAACAATAGCGAGTGCCTCTCTGTCTATCTGTGAGTAGGCGCGCTCGGCCTGCGTCAGCGAGCGCGACGCGTACGCCACTGGCCGCTCGCCGCGCGATGACGTGTGCGATATCACTGCACCTATACCTACGCTACTCGCATCCGTCGTCAATATTATTGGTAATTCTGGTGTATAATGCATTAAAACTTCACTACTAGTTAATAGATATTTAACTTTACTGAATGCATCTTGACACTCCTTACTCCAATTGTACTGAACACCCGCTCTGAGTAGGTTATAAAGTGGTGCTAAAACTGTACTAACATTCTTAATGAACTTGCCATAGTACATGACCATACCGATGAAAGCTCTCAACTCGGAGATGTTCGTAGGCGCTGGTGTTTTAACTATAGCCTTAACCTTATCTGGACTCGTGTGAACGCCATCCTTACTAATTGTATGCCCTAAATAATCAACTGACTCAGAAAAGAATACACATTTTTCTTTCTTTACCCTCAGGCCATATTTCTTTAAACGATCAAACACCTTACATAAATTTTGTATGTGAGACTGTTTAGTAGAACCTGTGATAATAATATCATCCAAGAAAATACCTACTTGTGGTATATCCACAAACAATTGCTCTAAACGTCTTTGAAAAATACCTGGACTTGACGAAAGCCCATAAACTAGCCGATTATACATAAATAAACCTTTGTGGGTATTAATCACTGTAT
This sequence comes from Sesamia nonagrioides, assembly GCA_017933935.1. Taxonomy (NCBI): domain Eukaryota; kingdom Metazoa; phylum Arthropoda; class Insecta; order Lepidoptera; family Noctuidae; genus Sesamia; species Sesamia nonagrioides. Next base: position 23,936 of record JADWQK010002163.1, read on the forward strand.
ATTTCCTAGTGTCATCTAGCTCAAACTGAGCGTACGCCTGGGATAAATCAATTTTACTAAAGTGTTCACCTCCCCTTAACCGAAGCAGCAGCTCTTCCACCCTAGGCAGCGGATAACGGTCAACTTCTATAACTTTATTCAGTGTCAATTTATAATCTGCACAAATTCTAATGTTACCGTCCTTCTTGACGACCGGTACGATTGGGGTCGCCCAGTCCGAACGCTCCACCGGTGAGAGAATGCCGTCGAGCTGCAGCTGGGCCAGCGCGCTCTCAACAGGCTCGCGCAACGCGTAGGCCAGCGGGCGCGCGCGCATGAACACCGGCCGCGCGCCCTCGCGCACATGCACGCTCACCCTGCCACCGGTGAATCGGCCCAGACCGTCCGCAAACACCTCAGAGTATTTGGAACTGAAAGCATGCAAATCGAATACGTCATTCTTAAGCATAGTCACATTGTTACATTCATAATTTACAATGGGTAATTGTATTTTTAATTCGGCCATCCATTGCCGTCCCAAAAGAATAGTCTTCCCATTTTCCACAACAAATAACTCTAATGTCTTGCACATATCTTTGTACTTAACAGTAGGTAATATTACTCCAAGGGGTTTAACTAGCTCCCCCGTATAATATCTAAGTGTTAACTGACTATTCTTAGAGTTAAATTTTTAAATAGTCTTAAGTAACATTCCCAACTTATGCATGAGATAGCACTACCTGTGTCACATTCCATTTTAATATTTTTACCATTAACATTTAATTCTAGATACACAGGTTTACATTCTATAGCGGATAACTTGCAAACATCGATAAAAATTACCTCGTCACTTTCCATACTTTCACTTGATTTTTCTTCCTTCAATTGATCAATGTCGACATTGAAGTGTCCCGCTAAATTCGGGCACACGCGTCGCAGATGTCCTACTCGGTTACATACTCGGCAAACGTAACATGCAAACCTACACGTGGCTGCGTCATGACCCGCGCCGCATACTTGACACTGCTGCTGCGCACGCTCACCCAGCCGAGCAGGCGCGGGCGCTGTCGATGCGCGCGGGCCTCGCCTCCCCGCGGCGTACGCGGTATCCTCCCGCGCCACTCCGCTAACGTCGCGCGCTCCACGTGTCGCCGCCGCCGTCGGTGCCCGGTGCCGCCACCGAGATGCCTTCGTAGCCGACATCGCCTGGCACGTCACCGCCGCTGCTGCCGCTGTTTCGCTCGCCGACCCTCCTTGTCTGACCACTTCTGCAGCGTCTTTTTCTGCCGCCTCCATACTAACTGCCAACTTATACGCCTTGCCGAAATCCAACTTACTTTCGGCGAATAATCTTTGTCTGATTGTTTCATTAGTTATGCCGCAAACTAACTGGTCTCTTAAACTTTCTTCTAACCAAGCTGCAAATTCACAGGTCTTGGACATTTTCTTCAAAACTGCGGTATACTCCGAAATAGTTTCACCCTCCTTTTGTTTCCGATGTCTAAATTTGTAACGTTCAGCCAACTCACTAGGTTTGGGTTGCAGATGTTTTCCCATAATATCTGTAATCTGCGTGAATGTTTTGTTTTTAGGTTTGTCAGGAGTACATAAATTGACCAAGAGTTCGTAAGATTCTGCTCCCATCACAGTGATCAATGTAGGTACTTGTAAATCCACCGGTATTTTGTTCACTAAGAAGTATTGTTCTAAGCGTTCTACATACAACTTCCAATCGTCATTATTCACTTTAAATTCTGTAATCTTCCCGATTGACATTTTGCAAGCAACACTACTTGTTTATTTTTTTTTTAACGTGTGATTCGATACTGCTCGTCGCCACTGAAGAGTACTTGGATAACAAATGAAACTAGAAACAACTTGCTTATAGGTCGTATATTGACAGACTAACGGAGCTACATCACCGCGCACCCACAGTGTTGCCAGTCGGATTAACCAGCAACTACCGAGCACAATGTTGCCAGTTTAGTATTACAAAATACTTACAATTACAGACACCACACTTTCGGGAACTATTCCACCAATTTCCAGGTCGCGTGTGACTAGGTGATAAATATGATGTAAATGTTTGAGTAAAATCTAGAAATAAGTTTTGTATTAATTAGCTGAGTTAAATATGGTTAAATTATGCATGTTTGCGAGGCAGGTATGCTAGGCAAAACTAAAATATAGTCGGTACCAAACTGTCCTGTATGTGAATAAATGGAAATTCATGCCTGTGACACTGATTAAGTTTAGGCAGGAATTTTTGTATTTCTGTATGTTAATTTTATGTCGGCGGTGTTTCTATCGGACTACAATTTAAGTGTCTTCAAGGCTAGAATGATAGGCTCTTAATAACTAGCGCGCTTTTTCATCAACGATTGCATCATTGCTTACCATCAGGCGGGATTGCGGTCAAGTGCTGGTTTATAGTTTATTAAAAAAATATTAATGGGTAACCCCTTTAGGATAAGAGGTTTTTGGGTGAGGGCTAAGAAATGACAGTCGCACCTCAAGATGGGGTTAAGTGTGCTTGCCGCGGTTAGTTCGTGGATGGGTCGTCTTTACATATTTCTTCCATGCCTTGGAAAGCACCTAAAGTTGTTGGTCTCAATTATCATTAGTACATCTTTGATAGTCGTTACGGTTGATCAGAAGCCAGAAAGTCTGACAACCATCGGACGACCCGTCGTATGGCGTGTACGTTGTTGACACCTAATTGGTGACCCAGATTTTTTTCAAAACGGTCTCCAAAGCCTGGAGCACAGGCGAAGAGTAACCTGTCAGTGTTCTATAGGATGTATTGTGGAGAGTGTGCGAGGGAATTCCATGATTTAATTCCCCATCTCCGTTCCATCATCGGACGACCCGTCGTACGGGGTGTATAAACCGTTACGTTGTTGACACCACTACGATCCGGACGTAACGTTTCGCCTCGTTTTTATTCCGCGTACATCGAGGGACTGGAACAATTTGCCCGCGGCGGTGTTTCCGTCCGTGAATAAGCTCATAATAAACTAGTGCGCATTAGCATCAACGATTGCATCACTGCTTATCATCAGGCGGGATTGCGGTCAAAGTTGATGAAACTTTACAACATTGCAATTTACCTCATTGACTAATACATAATTTAAATATATAATATAAACCGCTAAGCCTTCATACAATTAGAAAGTCGCTTAAAGCTTTGCCTAAAGTAAAGTAATGCTTAGAGACTGTTAAGCCACACATTTTTGGTTTTTAGATGTCTTCTAAATTTAAACAACGTCTTTAAATAAGTCTTTTAGTATGAGGAAGACACTTCATTCGCGTGCTCTTCCTAGTCTAAGAAGTGAATGTTAAAATCTAAAATTTGGCAAAAGAGATGCTATCCACTATAGCCTAAGATCCGATTAGTAACGACACATGGGTGCAAAAAAGTAATTTTTCAATCGCCCAGAATTTTCTTAGTCAAGCCACCCGTGTCATATCTTAATTAATTAATATATAAAATACGTTTCATTGAATAAACAGATTTTACGACACGATTGATGATCGACTGCTGCGCTGCGTCTCGCAGGTTCGATTTCCACACGGAACAAATTTGGCCTACAATTAGTTTTTCCGGGTCTGGCTGTTAGTGTATATGACTGCTATTATATGTTTCTAAACACACTCATGATACAGGAGAAATTCTTAGTGAGGGGTAACGATTCTTTTTTTAAAAAAAGAGAAAGAAACCGATAAATGAAGGTCGTTTCTTATCGTATTCTCTACTATTAGCATCGAATCTTTTTAAAATATCTTCAGCAAAATCTCCTAAAATTTTATTGACTAACTCAGCAGAATATTTTGTAAATATTTTACGATGTTGGTACCAACCATGGTTTTGCGTTTAGATCTCATCATTGTCATAAACACAGGCACCTTGAGTTCATATATTGTTCGTCATTCTCCAAGAGCAAAATCATAAATATTTAGATATGATCATTCATATGGTAAAGGCAAGTCACACACACAAACTGCCTACTTATGCTTTTAGTAATAAGACTATTTATCGTATGACTGCATTATTTGTTTACTTTTCCTGTTTGGATACAATAAATAATTCTCTATCTATCTACCGTTACGTATATCTTAATTTATTGTGGCTAAACAAACGCTTTATCTGTCCCTAATCGCTCTGCGGTTACAACTCTAGAATTAGCCGAAAATATATAAGGAAAAAATTAGCATAAAAATCTTATTTGCTATTTGTTAGAACAATCTCTAAGGCAACAGGGTAGTTGACTAAAACAAAATTAATTAGTCAGTCAGTCAAAAAAACTAGACACGTATTTTTTCTTTTTTCATATAAACAAAAAAATGAAGACGATGCAGTGCGTTGAAAACTCGTGTGACGTCACTCCTTGCTACACTTTTTAGCAACGAGTGACATCACCTCATCAGCCTCTCAAGTATGTGTGCGCGGGTTCGATTCCAGGTCAGGCAAGTACCAATGTAACTTTTCTAAAGTTATACGTACTTTCTAAGTATATCTTGGACACCACTGACTGGTTAAAAGGTAAAGGAAAACATCTTGAGGAAGCCTGGACTTTAAGTCTGAAATCACCAACCCGCATTGAGCAAGCGTGGTGATTACGCTCAATCCTTATCTGTATGAGAGGAGACCTGTGCCCAGCAGTGGGACGATAAAAAGGTTGATAATGATGATGAATGATGACATCACCAGCCCCCACTCGTGATCTTTGATACCTTTTATATTTGTCAATATATATTGATTTGATAAAACAAAATATACGTATCTAATATTTTTCTATAATCTGAATGACGGACTAAATAGAGTCTATTTTTTTACCCAGAAAACACCCCTATTTTACAGGACGCATTCTGGAGAGTGTGTATAGGAATTACATGACTCAATTCCTCTATCAACGTTCCATCATCAGACCTTCATCATCTTTTACATTACTCTACTATACTGACTACAATTCACGTATCCTCGAAGCTAGAGTGAATAGACTCTTAATAAACTAGAGCGCTTTACCATCAACGATTACTTTACTGGTTACCATCAGGTGGGATCGCGGTCAAGACCTGGTTTATAATGTTAAAAAAAAAATGTGAAACAGCTTAGAAAGTCCTTACCATCTTTCTTAGAGCATAGTCCTATTCATAGTACCTCCGACCTCCGTGGCGCAGCGGTCAACACGCCTGCCTGCGACGCGGAGGCCCCGGGTTCGATCCCCGGCCAGGTCATGATGGAAAACGATCTTTTCCTGATTGACCTGGGTCTTGGATGTTTATCTATATATGTATTTATTATAAATATAGTATCGTTGAGTTAGTATCCCATAACACAAGTCTCGAACTTACTTTGGGGCTAGCTCAATCTGTGTGATTTGTCGGTACATATTATATTATATTATTATATTATATAGTATACTACACTCGGAACCGCTGACACAAAACATTAAATTTTTATGGAAGTCAGTTAAAAAACGAAAGAGTCAAATCCTCTTACAATACCTCGAACAAACCTCAAAGTCTAATAGGTGTCCCATTTTACCCCGGAATGTGTCCAATATGCCAGTGTGACCTCACCTCAAGGGTCACGGCCCTCGGCCCTTTATTTATATTCGCTAGAACGGCACGCTTTTATAGGATATCGACTTTATAGCGATTTCCGCGCGCCTTTTTGAGTACTCGGGCAGTGGAGCGGAAAGAGGCGAATTTGGAATTATGCCTGTGTTTCATTGCTGTAAAGGTAACTCTGTGTAGCGGGGCGGATGTAGATCAGAGAAATAATTGAAGAAAATTGTTGCCTTCGTTTCAGAATAATGTATTTAATTGTAATGTTTATAAAGTATAATTTTATTATACGTTTTTTCTTCTTTAGCCTATAGAGGTCTACTGCTGGGCAAAGGCCTCCCCCAAGGCTTTCCACGATGATTGGTTTTGTGCTGGCCGCATCCATCGGCTTCCCGCGACCTTCACCAGGTCATCAGTCCACCTTGTTGAGGGCCTCCCTACGCTGCGTTTTCCGGTATGTGGCCGCCACTCCAGAACCTTACTGCCCCATCGGCCATCGGTTTTACGAGCAATGTGCCCCGCCCACTGCCACTTAATTTTAGCGACTCGAAAAGCTATTTCAAATACTTGGGTCTTCTACGGATCTCCTCATTTATTATACGGTTTCATTTTTTTTTATTATCCGTTTAGGTTAAAGGAAAAATTGAATTATAGTCATAAGATTTTTTTACTAGATATTTTTTTAATTTTTTGTTTCACTTCAAACTTGTTGAATCAAATTATTATATGAACTTGAAAACTTATTCAGTTTTACAATTTTAAAGGCTTGTCTTTTCATTAAGTCGCTTACCAAGACAAGGCTTGTAAGGTTTTTATAGGCTATTTAAAAATGGCGGGTTATGTAATAAGATTACAATATTATTACATAGAGCTAGAATTCTTGACTTCATTTATTTCCCTTCCGTAATACATGAAATGAAGATGGCAGCCACGATCAAAGAAAATGAACAAACTATCTGCATTTGTATTTTATTAATTCCTTTTATCACTTTTCAATATAAATTCCATTCTGTAGCAATTGAAGGAGAATGTCGCTCGTTTCATGACATTTGGGTGCAAAGTAGGTATTTGTACCGAAAGGCGATTAAATACCTGTATCACAAATTAAAGTACATATCCATTTCTCTTCAAAATTGTTGTCGAAATAGTTAAAGAATGTTTGATGGCAATCCTTTCTACAAACAGTTAGGGCTTTTCTTGATCCCGGCTGTATTTCAAACTTTCACATTCGTAGTCAGAAGCCTTAAAACCTAATAGCCCGCCTTACCAAGGGGTATCTTATTATGCAGTAACTGGGTTGTGAAGGTCCTAGAGGCAGTTTCTCCATGCAAAATACTCATATTATGCTGCATCTGGTTAAACTGGAAACCGATCCCAACATGGTAAAGGACTAGTGTTTTTTATAAATAATCTTAAACTAGTGCTTGACTGCAACCCCGCTTGATGGTAAGCAGTGATAGAATCGTTCATGGTAAAGCGCGCTAGTTTATTATCACTTATAAAACTTAGTGAATAGGAAGGAAGACGGCAGTTGAGCCAGGTGATGCAATGTGAAACCCAACAACACGATTAACGATGCTCCGCCAAGGGGATATTGATCTGGAGACCCTCCGCGGCCAAAATCCCGACACAACAACATTTGGTGCATCGTACCCGGCACACATCGCAACAAAACTGCTCAGACACGTCGTCCGTACGGCTTCACCAGGAACACGACGAATCTCTTGGCGGCAAGACTTTGTCTGATGGGTGGTAAATTCTGCCGGCAGCTGATGTTATAGCCTACCACACAATGATTGATTGATTGTGATTGGCGTCTAAACACACGCGCTGACTAATTTGATAGTAATAAACTAAAATTTATCATCTGTTCTTTTCTTTATTAAATAAAGAGGAAAAAATGCAATGCAGTTAAATTTTGTATAGTTTGTATGCAAAAGAATCGAAGCCAGTGAATTCATTTCGACTCTTTCGTGTCGCTGAGATGGAATACAATTTTCTATTCCAACTATTAAAGACAATAACCAAGTGTCTCAATCGCCTGTCCAAATCGCTTAGCACTCGCGTGTCCCTACCAACATTAACAATAATTACACACATAACACATACAACTAATTCACACATAACCCTAAAAGAAATAAGCAACAACACGCGAATTTAAATAACTGTGTTAATGTCGTTTAAATTGTAGGATACATTTCTTGATACTTGAAACAATTCAACAATCAACATCAACCCCGTTTGTTGGTACTTACGTATTCTCTATTCATAAATAATGTCTGTTTCTTGGAAGAAACTTAAAGATAAACTAGCGGCCGCCAGCGACTTCGTCCGCGTGTTAGTTAGTTATGCTCCGCTCCTATTGGTGATTTTATATAGCTAAAATCCTTCCTGGATTAATGGGCATCCAACGCAAAAAGAATTTTTCAAATCGGACCAGTAGTTCCGGAGATTAGCGCGTTTTAAACAAACAAGCTTTATATATTAGTATAGATTTACTATGTATGGGTTGAATACATCGACTTAAGTAGATAAATAAACGGACAGTATAAATATAGGAAGCTCACAACTGGTCCGAAGTCTCTTAAATTTCTCACGACTGTTTTTTTTATCTATTTGCAAACTACAAGCCTCTTTGAGAATACCAGTGTCTCAATAGAGTATAAATGTTTATAATTTTACCATTCTTTTTGTGTAGAGATCTTCTCACAAAAATACTTTATATCTATCATGTAAACGAGGAAATCCGCAGAAGAACCAAAGTCACCCATATAGCTCTTCGAGTCGCTAAAATTAAGTAAGTGGCAGTGGGCAGGGCACATTGCTCGTAGAACCGATGGCCGATGGGGCAGTAACGTTCTAGAGTGGCGGCCACGTACCGGAAGACGCAGCGTAGGGAGGCCCCCAACAAGGTGGACCGATGACCTGGTGAAGGTCGCGGGAAGCCGATGGAAGCGGGCAGCACAAGACCGGTCATCGTGGAGGCCTTTGTCCCAGCAGTGGACCTCTATAGGCTGAAGAAGAAGATGAAGATGTATCGTGTAAGGGGATGTGTATATTAGGGGCATGGCTATTTAGGTCATATTAAAAGTACAAGTCACAACACCCGTCTGGTCGGAGGAACCTCACTTTTCTATGGAGGATGAGTGAGTTTAAACCTTGTTCCTCATACCTCTAAAAGATATTAAAACAGGAAACTACCAGGACAAGTTAAAGTGATGCCTAAGCCTTATTACAACCCACACAGAAATGTTTAAGATACTTATCTTTACGCAAACGACAACCAAACACAAAGAAATAAGTTAACACCACTATCTTGTAAGTAATCTAAGTTTGTGATAACATTGTGTGAGGAAATAATTCCGTGAGGGCGGAGACCAAAAGTTGTATTAATCTAAACAGTTTCTAAAATGTTACTGTTTCCAATTTACCGTTTAGATTGATGTACAGCACGACCTTATAATAATACATATCAAGATTAGCCTATAATGTTGTTACTGTGAAAGGAAGTGGCCCGTGATCCAGCCCAGTCATCATCAACAACCTTGTTATCGTCCCACTTCTGGGCACAGGTCTCCTCTCATACAGAGAAGGATTGAACGTAATCACCACGCTTGAACAATGCAGGTTGGCGATTTCAGACTTAAAGTCCAGGTTTTCTTATGATGTTTTCCTTCACCTTGTAATCAGTCATTGGTGTCCAAGATATACTTAGAAAGTACATATTATACCTTAGAAAAGTTACACTGATAGTTGCCGGACCTGGAATTAAACTCGCACACTCATACTTGAAAAGCTGGTGTTTTAACCACTAGGCCACTACGAAATATCGTCACGGCGATCATTAATTTCTTAAACACACAGCCTACAAAATAACAGTACGCAAAGACACTAACACAAGACAAAAAGCACCATTTAATCCAATAGCCGTACTAAGTTCGGTCTCGCCTGTGCTCGGGACATTAACACGCTCATACATCTGGCCAAGCGATGCTAATCTGATGACCTACATGCTGAGCCTCCTAATTGGGCGGCTTTGTACTCCCCGATTATGTATTAGTCGCGATTTATCTCTATTGCCTTCTGGGTGTACTGCCAAGAAAAAAACTGGAGGCTAGACTGTGGTTACGGTATTCGGATGAGTTGATTATAAATCATATTTATTTATTTCTTTCTTATTTATTTATATTTTTCTTTGAATAAATAAAAATAAATATACTTCAAAATTGGAAAAATCCGGCTAAGTGCAAGTCTGGCTGTATTTTTTTTTTGTATAATTATAAACTAGTGTTGGACCACAATCCCGCTTGATGGCAAGCAGTGATGCAATCAAAACAAAAACGTATTTATATTATTTTTTTAATTCTGTTTTTATAAGTATACCTACGTTGTTATAGCGCCAATATCATCTATAAACATTTCACCTGTCTAGCTATTCCGGTCCTTATTTTTTTTAAGACGTTGCTCAACACTAGGAATTATTTCTGTATCGTGAATGCGTTTAGAAACATTTAAACTCAGGTACACAAACAACCAGACACGGAACAACTACTTGTAGGCCATACAATTATTTGTTCCGTGCGGGAAATGAACCCGCGACACGCAGTGCAGCAGTCAATCGCAATCGCTTAGTAATAAGGACCACTAGTTGGGTACGGAACCCTAATAACATAGATGTGTTTGGTGTCATGGCGAATTCCGAGGAGTGACTTTTTTTTTAATAATTATAAACTAATGCTTGACTGCAATCCCGCCTGATGGTAAGCAGTGATGCAGTGACTACAACACGATTTTTCCTCTCAAAGTCAGCGGTTGTGAACATATTATAAATATATATTTATTTACGTTGATTTCTGGTCGTTCCTGTATGAATCACAATACATACTTTTTCTTTTTTTTAATAATAATAATACATGTTGAATGTGAACTCGGCTGTCATTGTACCGCTTGTCGTATTGGCCAATGGTTTGATAGCCAAGAGCCTCGACCAACGTGTATTGAGGCTCTCGTTTGGTAGTTGGATCAAGGGCCTGATTCAAAAGGCAGTACTCCTCGATACGTGCCGCACCGTGAAAAGGTTCCTGTCTCTGGAGCCCTAACCACCGGTAGCTTGGACCCGGCTCCCGTCATCGGTGGAACACATTTTTTTTATTTTTAAATGTTTTTGTATGTTTTTATATAAATATTTAAAAATGTAAAACAATATATATATATATATATATACAATATGTAAAGAAAACCCTGTCCGATCCGTGAAGGTATTGTTAGGTATCGATAACTAATTCTACTAATGCCTACAAAGCCGGGCTAAACTTTTAAAAAAATCCCCCTAAAAAAATAAATATTATTTCGCAAAAAGAGGTAACTTAAAACATGTGCGGTATGCCATACAGGCGCGGGCGAAGAGGGGCAGGGCACGCGGCACACGTCCGCGTCGCTATTCGCTCAGAATTATGCCGCCAAAAATAATGTTGTCACTTTTTAAAAATTACCAAATTTTGGGGAAGTTGGAATTAATTCGCGGGAAAAAAAGATTACTTATTTCAAAATTCACTAGTATTGTCATTATGATGATTATGTAAAATTTCATATGTTATTTGGTCATGTGTTTACCTAACCTTTACTATCCTTACGGGTCGGACAGGGTTTTCTTAACATATTGTATATATATATATATATATATATATATATATATATATAGAAAAATAAAAGGAATATTATATTTTATTTGCATTATTAGTGGGTACACAATGAAGGCGTTTAGTTCTAAAACGATACTTTACCACCTTAAATTAGGTTTGTAAAGCAGATTTTAAATGATTTTCGATATGTTACAAAAATAATGACATTAAACTTAAAAAAATGTCATCAAAAACATCATGTCAGGTGAAATAAAATTACAAAGAAAATAGAAAAAAAAAATTAAATGTCAATATAAATAAGGACTTATTGACTAATCAATAAATCCTGCAATCTTTATCTACAAATATTTTATTTACTAAATAATTATGTATTATTTTTTTGAATTTTCGACTCTAAATTAATAAAAAACCTAAGAGCTCATTTTTCAATCGTGAAATAATATTGACGTTTGATGGTGTTTGTTGCTAAATAATTTTAATGTCTTTGGAAACAACTGTCAAAAAATTATTGATCTGAGAAAACTAACTGACACTGGGAAAATCACTTGAAAGTTTTTATGTAAGTATTATTACTCCTGCACGCGAAAACTACTAAACGGATTTGGATGAAATTTGGTACACAGATGGTATACAATATGTAAAGAAAACCCTGTCCGACCCATAAGGATAATAAAGGTTAGGTAAACAATTGACCAAATATAATATAAAATTTTACATAATCATCATAGTAACAATACTAATGAATTTTGAAATAATCCTTTTTTCCCGGGAATTAATTCCAATTTCCCCGAAATTTGGTAATTTTAAAAAAAGTGACAACATCGATATTATTATAAGCGAATAGCGGCGCGACCACGTCACAGGTGTCGTGTGCCCTGCCCCCCGCCGCCCGCGGATGGGGCTGCTTACCGCACATGTACTAAGTTACCTCTTTTTACCAAATAATATTTGTTTTTTTAGGGGGATTTTTTTTAAGTATAGCCTGTCTTTGTGGGCATTAGTAGAATCAGTTATCGATACCTAACAATACCTTCACGGATCGGACAGGGTTTTCTTTACATATTGTATAACCAGGAATAATATAATAGGATTTAATAAACATTATATCCTACATGTTAATCCTTTATACATATCAATCCTATATTGTCCCTCAGGATTAACATACATATTCTGATCCAGATAATTAAATAGTATCTAAACTCATACGATTAAAACCACAGGACGCTTCTAGTACTCCGCTCTCATAAATTTAAAACAAGTAAGATGTTGTCACGATGCCAGCCTTCTTAATAGTTTTACAACAAGAACCAGTTAGCTTGGTAGAGTTATGAATTGTCTAAAATACGTGTTCTCAAATTTTCACGTTTTCAAAGAAAAAGCACTTATGTTTTTGAAAATGTGAAACTTATTATTTTATTTTTTATTTTTTTTTGGTATGGGTAAACATCGAATGATGCGTAAATCTCACTCGTTCTGGGCGGAGCAGAAGGACGAAGAAGGCATCGGTCTTGGTGGACCCCGTCACGATGCTGATATCTGTTTGAGACCTGTTACTTACTCTATTGCGTCAATATACTACTTACTGTATTTTTTATCATGTCACATAATATCTTAAACATTCAAAGTATATATAGCTTCACAGCCATTTAGTTTTATTCTTCTTATTAACAAATGATTCGCTTTTCATGTCTGTATAAGTTCTCGTCCCTCTATACTTCGAAACGTAACGTTACGTTATGGCGTTACTTTACGTAACATCACCCATCTTTTAGAGAAATTTATTCAGAAAGATTACTGTGTACCACGTTTACTATGATATAAAGAAAAAATAAAAACCAAATTTTATTTAATCAAACTAGGCTGAAAATGAGTATGTTTGTACTTCAAACTGATTTGAAATAGTTCCCTAAAACTGCCCGACCACTTCCTAGTGCTTTATTTGACTAACGTGTTCCCAACTCATCATCATCATCTCAGCGTTAATCCCAGTCGCATCCGTAGCTTTCAGCTTTGGAGTCTGGGGTCCGCTTTACCAAACGATTTTATGAGCTTAAGTTTCGATTTCATGGAAATATCGGGATGAGAAATGTTCCATCTGTCAATCCTGGGTATAAACCAGCTATGTAGCAATATTTATCAAAATTGCTCCAGCCGTTTGGGCGTGAAGAAGTAACCAACACACACGCTCACTCACAAAATTTCGTCTTTATAATATTTGTGTGCCAAAAAAAAGTTCCTTATGTTTTGCATGCGAAGTAATGCTGGGTCACTAGTTTATCATAAACTACTCATAAAAATCTCCGACATGCAACAACGTCCAAGCAAAAGCAAGTGTATGGCATTCCTAATTTCTATAATACGTAATTAGTGCCTATTTTTATGTTAGTTTTGCTAAGTCCAGTGTGAATTTTCAATGCAAACTTTGCACTCTGAACCGTTTTCTTTTTGCTTTATGCACTTTCCGCCTTCGTAGCCTTTATTGCTTTTATCTTTTATCTTATCTTTTGTAATGTGAAAACTTTCTATTTTTGTGAATATTTAGATTAGCTTCAGAATATTGCGAGGTGTTTATGTTTTTGCGGGTAGTTAAATATTTGGTTGTTTTGGGTGTTATGACTTGAAAGTGGTTGGAAATATGGTTATAGCTTCGTGTGTTATTTCGTTTTGGCGACTAAGAACGATAATGTTAAAGAAAAGTTGTACAAGTATCTACTTGAAATTATATGAAATTCAGTACATTTTTTGCTTTTAAAGTAGTTCCATGTTAGGCATAATAGCTTAGAATAGAATATTCTTACTAATATTATAAATGGGAAAGTAAGTTCGTTTGTTTGTTCCACTTTTACGCTGTAACTACTGAACCGATTGCTTTGAAATTTTGCAAACGTAAAGTTAGAAGTCCGGATTAAATAACAGGGTACCATTTATCCCGGAAAAATTTGATATTTCCGAGGGAAATCTAAAAAGCGCGATATAACCGAACTCCACGCGGGCGATGCCGCGGGCGGAAAGCTAGTTATTATATACACCATTTAAATTACAAAACACATATGTATATGTATCTGAAGATTTTACAAACAGTGACACTATGGGCATCGGGCAGTCTTATCGCTAAGAGCGATCTTTTACAGACAAACTGTGGATGAAATACCAAGGGGAAGGAGAGCCAAATAATATAGGTAGTCTACAGTGTACTATTTACATAGATTACACAATAAATATGTAAATTAAGTGTATCATACATGTTTTCACCGTACAGAACTACCGACGGACTATGTATTGCTGACATTGGGACATTGAAAAGGTAACAGGTGCCTGCAATCCAAGAAAGAATGTGTTTGAAAAGAGTTTAACCTTTTCGTTCCGCGAGTAACGTCAATGTATGTTCCAAATATGTGTGCACAGCTCAGCGGGTCAGATAAATAAAACTCTTCAAATCGTCTGTAAATTGCACATACATTTGTCCCATTGTAATTTGTGATTGGAACTCCGAACTAAACCTCACGTTTCCGTCCAGTTTGCCCCACACGTTTTGACAAAAGCCGTACATTTTTAAACGCTATACGACAAACAAAATACTATTACACTTTACCCACGAAAATTCTCGCCCCAATTCGCGAGCACAGGGTTACTAGGCTAATAACAGAGGGAATACAACCATATTGCCTTAATATCAAGGTGGGATTTCCTTTGTGTGCCGCTGTCCTTTGACAAAAAGGTTCTGAAGCCATCGTGTCTAATGAGGCATATAGAAAAAAAAAGCAGTAGTGTTTTTCTCATTTTCCCTTTTAGCCTTACGGCTGTTTCTTTAAGAGGAAAGGTTGATTCAATATTAGCGAGGTTAAGTGCTTGCTTATCGATACGAGAGCTTTTTTGGCTTATTTTGGAACAAAGGGTCATCGAAGATGTTTTAGTTAGGTACTTGTAAACATAAGTGGGACTTTTCTAAAAATTGACTATAGGAAAGTAAGTTTTACTAATACCAAATTCAATGGCACTGATTCATGTATGGTACCGGGCTTAGAATAGTACCATCCGCGACTAAGAGAACTCTCACCAGTGAAGCGGGCAGCAGTGCTTCTCCTGTGGAATATCAAATTACTGCGATCCCCAACCGCCTGCCAAGCGTGGGGATTATGGCAAATAATCAAAATTGAAGTTTGGTGCATTTTTACTCCATTAATTCTTACAATAAAAACGGATCATTGTTTCTTGGTAGGTACTACTTAAAACATTCTCTTCCTTTCGTCACTTTACAATAAGATTTTTAAGCTTTAATTTTCGATTAAAATTTGGGTAAACAAAGAAGAAGAATAGTGCATTCTGTACTTATTAAATATTATAACAACACATAAGTAAATACATAAAAAGTAGCCGAAAGTTAACTAAGAAAAACTAGTGTAGTTTTCAGATAAATACGAGGTTTTTGAAGATTTTCAGGAGAATTGCAGCAATTTTTTTTTCACTCGCTATCTACTCAAAAACACACGCCTAATATAAATTTAATTTATTAATCGGATAACCATTGGCACATGCCAAAAATGTAAAATGCCAATACAGGCCACAAGCCTACCGACCTATTTCAACGACTCTGTAAAACCACAGATAATATTTTCCATCCAATCCCATTGCAGAAAAAAGTAATAAAATAAATCTGTTTTTGGCAAATCTTCAAGATAATGCAACGGAAAACATATCTATCTAGCTACTGGTTTCAAAATAAAAAATGTCTTCTTTAGATTGCTGCTTGGCTATTTTTAATGGTTATCATGGATATATTATTGAGTCGTGGTGGCCTAGCAGTGAGTCGTGGTGGCCTAGTAGTAAGTCGTGGTGGCCAAGTGGTAAAACCCAGCCTCAGGATATGAGTGGACGGGTTCGATTCCAGGTCAGGCAAGTACCAATGTAACTTTTCTAAGTTATATAAACTTTCTCAGTATATCTTGCACACCAATGACTGATTACAAGGTGAAGGAAACCATCTTGAGGAAACATGGACTTTCAAGTCTGAAATCGCCAACCCGCATTAAGCAAGCGTGATGATTAAACACAATCCTTCTATGTATAAGAGGAAGCATGTGCCCAGCAGTGGGACGATAAAAAAAGTTTGATGATGATGGATATATGTATTTAGGATGATTAGTAGCTTCCCAACAAGTGGGTCTAAGGATGAACATGGATAAGACGAAGATCATGTCGAACTCTCATGTCGCACGCATCCAATTCTAGTTGGTTGCTCTGCACTCGAAGTTGTTGACAAAGTATATATATCTGGGACAAACAGTCCAACTAGGTAGGTCCAACTTCGAGAAAGAAGTGTCTCGTCGAATCTAGCTCAGCTGGGCAGCGTTCCGGAAGCTACGCTACATCCTCTCATCGTCCAAGATACCACAGTGTCTCAAAGTCTTTGACCAGTGTGTGTTGCCAGTGATGACGTACGGAACAGAGACGTGGTCGCTCACAATAGGCCTCATACGAAGGCTCAGAGTCACACAAAGGGCAATGGAAAGAGCTATGCTCGGAGTTTCTTTGCGCGATCGAATCAGAAATGGGAAGATCCACAGAAGAACCGTCGATTTTGACAGTGCAACAACATACAGTGAAATTGACCGAATTTGACAGTAAATGACTTGTCTTCTAAGATTTATGCCAGTTAGAACTGGTCAGATTCGGCCATTTGACATCTCTGCACCCTAATGTTGTAACACAATATTACACGTATTGAAATGAAATGAAATCGTTTATTAAGCAAGTAGGATCACTGATCACTTTTACACGTCATGTTTATTTTATTTTTTTAACTAGATGAAGCCGGCATTTCCTAACTGACTACCTCTGAGAAGAAATAGCCGAAACAAACTCAGGGATCATCGTTTTTTCTCAAGTCCAGACATTAAAAATGAAAATGTTTACAATAATTTACCTTATAATTACGCATATTGCTTAATAACAATTAACAATGCTTAACAGAGCGAGCAGCTCAGTCCCAAGCTTTTTTGTCTTCTAAATAATCTGTGATTTTATAATGCCCCTTTTTGCAAAGTTAGCCCTTTATATGGTTCTTAAATCGTTTAATGGGTAAGTTTCGAATGTCCATGGGAAGCTTGTTGTAAAAGTGTATACATTGACTCATGAACAAGTTGCCTACTCTGTGGAGACGAGTGTGATGTACAGCAAGATCGTGTTTGTTCCTGGTATTTATATTATGAATATCGCTTATTTTCATAAAATTCGAGATATTTTTATGAACATTAATGGTAATCCATTGCTCTATAAGTTCGAAATATGCGTCTACTCAACAACGTAAATAACGCAATGAATGTTGCTGAACTGTCGACACGAAAAACATTGCTACTGATAGCGTATTACGTAATTAACCTGTTTCTCATTAATATAATTACTTTCAAATAAATTTATTACTCACTTCTTCTTGTTATAGGTAAGGTAAGAAGAAACTCCCAAAATGCAAATTATCACATCTAAAACCACTTAAGATAAGATAAGATTTTTATTTGCTAAAATATGTGTATGTACATACCTACATAAAAAGTGCATACAAGGTGATAAATAATATTAAGTTCAAACATGTTTGTCACTTGTGACGTGCAAATATAATACAAGTTATACAATTTAAAAAAATCACAATATTAGAAGTTGTCATACTCAAAGTAAATTTCTTTTCATTAAGGAACTCACTAACACCACACACCTACACATATGTTTTTTTTTTTTTTTCTTTGTTGGGATGGGAAATCATCAAATGACTTATGACATTAATAGAGGTAGTTCTCTCCAACTTTTAGGTACTTTATTATATATGACTGGACCCATACAGTATATACTTTTGCGCATTAGGCTCGTCTTAGCGGATTGGAGACAAAGTAAACACACACAATTGCACAAAACATTCAATCTTCCTCACAAGAAACCATTCTGAACTTACGAAACGGTACCCAAAGCCGTCCAAATTTAGGACAATAGACCATTGATCTATAAAGGTAGCGGAACAATACGGACAAACGAACCGACGAGGCATTTTCTTCGCAAAAACGATGGCGCAGTTGGAAGTCCGGTGACTCGACTTGGAAATGTCACTGGGATATGTAATGAGAGTGTGTTGACAAATGTATATTGCATTTGTATTGATATTTTGGTTTTATGTATGTATTTCCAAAAACCGGGCGAAAACAGGATCCCGGCGATCAATCATATTTGTCATATTTACGTGATTGATACGCGTTGATCGTCTAATAAATGCGATTGTAAAAATAACTACAATAATAATAGATCATTTCGGGAACCCTTAAGAAAAAATAGAAAAATTAAGTCAGGCAGTTTTTTTTTATAACTATAGACTAGTGTTTGACTGCAATCCCGCCTGATGGTAAGCAGTAATGCAATCGTTGATGGTAAAGCGCGCTAGTTTATTAAGAACTTCTGCACTGAAAAAAACTGAGGGAACAGGAAGGAAGACGGCAGTTGAGCGAGGTTATGCAATGTTAAACCTATCAAGACGAGCAACGTTGCGTTTTGGGAGATTGATCTGGAGACCCTCCACGACCAAACTCCCGACACAACAACGTTTGACGCATCGTACCCGGCACACATCGCAACACAACTGCTTAGACCCGTCCTCCGTACGGTTCACCAGACATCATGCCGGAACACGACGAATCGCTTAGCAGCAAGATTTTGTCTGGTGGGTGGCCGCTTGAGCTTGAAGAAATGACAAATATCCATACACACACACACTCACTCAGGAACTTTCACTTTCTTAATATTCGTGTAATACTGTGCTAAGGTACCTATTCTTTTTATCATCTTGAAACTTTCAAAATATTCTTGCGAGCCCTAAATCAAACGTAATAAAAAAATGTGTGGTCTAGCACAAAAGCCTAAACACTGAACAACTCTAAGTAATCATTATTTTTAAGCATAAGATAATAAGAACATATTAAGGAGGATATATTTATTCCTTAGTTTAATAGTGTTATGTTTTTTTTTGTTTTGTGATAAGGTATGGAAGACAGCAGATAAAGTGTTAAAGCATGAAATCATTTTTGCGTCAAACACATTCAAATTTCCCGATTCCTTCCCATGTAGTACCTCCTAATTCCATATATATCTGCCTTACGAGGTCTAGAGCCTATGCCAGAGGGACTTACGAAAAAAAACAACAACCAACTTGTCTCTGGTTTAACACCGGACATAGAGAGCAAGTAACCTCTATGACTTCAATCAACCATCATCATCAAAAATCATCATCATGGCCGGCCGACCGCTTTAAATATAAAATCATATAAATCAAAAATTAACCCGTGAATCCGACAACAAAAGTGCAAGTGAAAATAGTGAACATTCATGTGGAGGCATCAATCACCATCTGGAGAGTGCATCGTTGGATATGGCTGTAAGTCCCTTCTAACTCCCTCCTATTACATCTTGTACTCCTTCAGAACGTGCTTAACGATAAATTTCCCAGAAAGTTGCG
Source organism: Sesamia nonagrioides (assembly GCA_017933935.1). Classification (NCBI taxonomy): domain Eukaryota; kingdom Metazoa; phylum Arthropoda; class Insecta; order Lepidoptera; family Noctuidae; genus Sesamia; species Sesamia nonagrioides. The sequence goes on from JADWQK010002163.1 coordinate 43,619, forward strand.
CCTCGTGACGCAGTTCAATTCATCATCATCATCATCTCAGCGTTAATCCCAGTCGCATCCGAAGCTTTATCAGCTTTGGAGTCTAGGGTCCGCTTTACCAGTCCAACTGCTGATATGGCTAAACTTCGACATTTTCCGTGAAGCGACTGCCATCTGACGTGCACAACCCGAAGGCGACATCGAAGCATTGCAGCTAGACCAATTGTTGGACTTTTGAGGGTTCCAACAACCCGTAACGACTGCCACTAGATGTTCGTATGGCAACCGGGACCAACGGCTTAACGTGCTTTCCGAGGCACGACCAGACCAGTGCAAATATTCATATTCATGCATACAAATATTTGCACTGTGCGGGGATCGAACCCGCGCCTCCTTGCGCAGCGGCCGCCTCCGCTACCGCTACGCCACGGAGGCTGTGTGACGCAGTTCAATTATCGAAGGGAATAATCAACAACAATAAAAAAGACAAAGTCTTGCCGCCAAGCGATTCGTCGTGTTCCGGCATGATATCTGGTGAAGCCGTACGGAGGACGGGTCTGAGCAGTTGTGTTGCGATGTGTACCGGGTACGATGTGCCTAATGTTGTTGTGTCGGGAGTTTGGTCGTGGAGGGTCTCCAGATCATCCTCTGGGGCAGCATCATTGGTCGTGTTGTTGGGTTAAACATTGCATCACCTCGCTCAACTGCCGTCTTCCTTCCTATTCACTCAGTTTTTTTTAAGGGAATAGGCTTAATAAGCTAGTGCGTTTTACCATCAACGATTGCATAACTGCTTACCATCAGGCGGGATTGCAGTCAAGCACTAGTTTATAACTAATAAAAAAAAAAAACAATATCAAACATAAAGCTACCCAAAACTGTCAAATATTGCCAATCAACCGGGCGTCTTAATGCCTTAGTGATAAAGTTCAAAATCTAAAAAATAAATCTAACAGAATGTAGCAGCTTGCTGTGCTGCCATATGTACAATAGGGTTGGTTAGTTTTATATTTGGCTAAGGTTTTTCAGAAAAAATAAATAATCACTACATATTATAAAACAAAGTCACTTTTTCTTTCCCTATGTCCCTATGTATGATTAAATCTTAAAAATTACGCAACGGATTTTTATGCGGTTTTTAATAATATGTATAATAACATTAATTAAATTGTGGAGAAATACTATTATTTTTGAGGTTCCTAATGTGAGGTCGTAAATAATTAATTTTTTTCCGCGTTTGCAGTGAAACGCTGGCTGAACCCTATAAGATTTATCAAAATAATGTACTAAATATTGTACACATTGAAAAGGTCTACAGAAAAGTCCGCGATGGTGTATGTCTATCTCTTATGGATATCCCACAATAACATTTTCCTGTCTTCGCCAAACACCTTTATTCAAGATCAACCCCAATGATTTTAACTCGAGTTGGTCTCCAAAGCCTAGAGCACAGGCGTAGAGTAGCCAGCCTTTCGGTGTTGTATAGGATGCATTTCGGGGAGTGTGCGAGGGAATTGCATGATTTAATTCCCCCATCTCCGTTCCACCAGCGGACGACCCGTCGTACGGTTGGTTTCCACCCTTACGTTGTTAACACCACTACGATCCGGACGAAGCGTTTCGCCTCCTCCTTTATACCGCGTACATCGAGGGACTGGAACAATTTGCCCGCGGCGGTGTTTCCGTCGGACTACAATTTGAGTGTCTTCAAGGCTAGAGGGAATAGGCTCTTAATAAACTAGTGCACTTTACCATCAACGATTGCGTCACTGCTTACCATCAGGCAGGATTGCGGTCAAGCGCTGGTTTATAATATGTAAAAAAAGGCGAAATGAAATGAAATCGTTTATTAAGCAAGTAGGATCACTGATCACTTTTACACGTCATATGTTTTTAAAGTAGCTGGAGCCGGCATTTCCTAACTGACTACCTCTGAGAAAAAAAAGCCGAAACAAACTCAGGGACCATCGTCTTTTTTCAAGTCCAGACATTAAAAATGAAAATGTTTACAATAATTTACGTGATTTAAAAAACAGTGTTTAAAATGGCATAATTGTAGCATAATTACGCATATTGCTTAATAACAATGCTTAGCAGAGCGAGCAGCTCAGTCCCAAGTTTGACAGACACCCTTAGTTTGAAGAAAGTTTTAAGGAAACTTTTGATGTTGTTGCCCATCCAACTGAAATAATCCCTTAATCAGGTCTTAGAGCACTCACGATATATTATGAGGCTTTTTATAAACAGACCACGTAAGTAATATACAGAGTATAGCACTCGGCCATATTCGCAACACCGAAAGCAAGTCACAATCATATAAAATAATGAACGAAAATGTGAAAGTACTTTCTTTTTGGGGGTGGGAAATCATCAAATGGTCTCTCCCGCTCTGGACGGAGCGGGAAGCCGTGTCAGATTTTTACTGATTAAAATTCAACCGTGTTCCTTCATTTGCCTCTGTACCAGGCCACTTAAGGCTAGAATAAATAGGCTCTTAAAAAGCACCAAACACGATAAGTTCACCGGGTTTCGAAAATGGCGGACGATTTTTTCCGAGACAGAGAAACAAAATAATTTTTATATGTTGTCGCTTGAAAAATAGTAAAAATTGAAGTTATTATATTGGCTAAACTGTCACACTGGTCTATAGAAATATTTTTATGTGAACCAATCACAGTAGTAATAGGTTTGGACGACGTGAAGTCAGCCATGTCGCTTATGCTCCGACGTCGGGCGCAAATCACTTATGCACCAACGTGTGTGCATAAAACACTCAACAGGTTAATAAGCTAGCGCGCTTTACCATCAACGATTGCATCACTGCTTACCACCCGGCGGGATTGCGATCAAGCACTAATTTATCCTTACCTACTAATATTATAAATGGAAAGTGAGTTTTTTTGTTTGTTGGTTCCGCTTTCACGCCGTAACTACTGACCCAATTGTTGTGAAATTTTGCAGACATAAAGTTAGAATTCCGCATTAAATAATAGGGTATTTTTATCTCGGAAAAACTTGATACTACCGAGGGAAATCTAAAAAAAAACGATATAGGTAACTGAACTCCACGCGGGCGAAGCCGCGGTCGGAGAGCTCGTAATTTATAAAAAAAAATGTTTTGCTATATCGCAAGAAACTATGCACCACCTTCTAGACTGCCCTCAGTGTAACAAACCTTGCGATCAGAATGATCTTTGCTATGCTACCGAACACCGGCCACCGAAACGTAGTACCAGAGACAAAAGAATTCCTGCATGTTTGTAGATATAAAAAAAGAACAAAATACACGTAGATGAAATCGCAGACAACAGCGAGTTTCATAGAAAATAATAAATGAAAATTATACTTCATGCAACGGTGTAAAAGGGAAGTAAAAATAAATAGCTTCTCTTTTCTCAGATATTGTAAAAGTTTTTGCAAACAGGATTTCTGAGGCCGTAGGTGCTGCTTAGCGATTCAGCGTGAAACTTCAAACATTAAAACAACGACTTTCTTTTTGAAGTCAAATGTGTTGCCGCTGCCTTTAGGCTTATCTCAAAAGACGGTATTCTGATAATTTTGCCGCCGGCTCAGAGAAGGACGCCCGTAATTCAACTGAGTTTTTTTTTAACACAACCAAAGGTACTTCTAGAAATAAAGCCTTAAGGCATTATTCCTGTAACTTTTTTATACTTCGAATGTTATAAACGGAACCCTATTGCTATGACTACATTATCTGTCTGTCTTTATCTCATTAACATTAATAGCTACACAGTTTAGATTTTCTGTTGCTACTATATAAACAAATACTAAAAACAGTTTTTTACATATATGTATAAATAAATGTACTTTGAGCGCGAGTCCGACTCGCACTTGGCCGGTATTTTACCTTAAATTTACTTGTAAGGTAAACTAATTTATTAGTGTAAGTAGGCAGTTCCATTCAGAAAATCACTACGTCTCTTTAAGATTCCATTAATGATCAACAAAGGAGCCCCATATTTAGCAGGAAGCGGCTACCAGCCCTCTGATAATAACGTCGAAACTTCCATTCTCCCTTTCAGCAAAAACATTGAAAATGTGTAAAACATTCTAACAAAAAACTTGGTCAAATATTTTGACTGGCAGCGCAAACTCAGCCTATTGTGCCTGGCGAACTATGACCGAAACCAAACAATGACATCGCACATCAATCTGGTTCTAACCGGTTGGCGTGACAGCGGCCATTAATATAGTGCCGGGACGTCAGAGGGGTAAGGCGAGGGGCGGGGGACACAAACATGGAGGATTTGTTTTGGCGCGCTCCGAAATACGATTAATTGATACGGAACACGCTAACGTGGTGTTATCCCATTTTCGATATGCGAATTTGCGAACGATTACGTAAGCTGTTGTTATATGATTGCTATTTGGGGTAATGGAGGGGTTCGTGGAGTCTATAAATATGTTTAGTTTACTGTATGGCAACATTAGATGTCTAATCAACCTGGAAGAAGGAATAGCTTATGAAGGAAAAGTTACTTAACTCCTGAGATTATACCAAAAAGAGGTATAAATATTATTGAAAACCTGTTTTTGGTATAATCTAAGCTTAACTCCTTTTATATTCACAATTTCAATACATTTTTTAACCTTTATTTAATAAATCCAGGTCCTTAATAACAATCTAGTATTTTATTTAACACTAATAAGCAATTTTAATGTAATTTAATTATTTTCGTAATGAATATTTTTTAACTTAGTGTTAATATCACTTTAATCAAGGCCGTTTCACTTTCTCAAAGTCTGATTTGATGATATTAAACACCTTGTGCGTGTGTATCACTGGCTTTATTATTTTTACACTTTGTCCGTTTTAGTCTTTGCATTATTTTTGTTTTGTATAACGGCTGAATTACCTCGCTATTAATATGTCGGTAGAGGTGGTATTCATGACCCTCAACATACTATTAAATCATGTTGCTGATTGGTTCCATTCGGTTCAAATGTCTGTTTTTTTTATGAACACCAACTGTGGCAAAAAATGTTGAAACTTTCCAATTTTCACTTCCTCGTCTATATTTTCATACACAATATGTAAAGAAAACCCTGTCCGACCCATAAGGATAATAAAGGTTAGGTAAACACTTGACCAAATATAATATAAAATTTTACATAATCATCACAGTAACAATAATAATGAATTTTGAAATAATCTTTTTTTCCCGGGTATTAATTCCAATTTCCCCGAAATTTAGTAATTTTTAAAAACTGACAACACCATTTGCGACGGAGCGAATAGCGATGAGACCACGTGCCGCATGCCCCGCCCCCCTTCACCCGCGCATACATGCGCGGGTGAAGGGGGGCGGGGCTATCGGGTTGCCTACTGCACATGCATTAAGTTACCTCGCTTTTTCGAAATAATATTTATTTTTTTTGGGGGATTTTTTTTTAAGTTTAGCCCGGCTTTGTAGGCATTATTAGAATCCGTTAACGATACGTAACAATACCTTCACGGATCGGACAGGGTTTTCTTTACATATTGTATATGTAATCAAATCAAATAAATATATATTTATCTTTGTCTGCTTGAAAATTCAACTTAAAGTTTCCTACTGAATTAGTGCCTTCATGATGTTTGAAATTCGTATACAGGTTTTATCTTTGCATTGTTTTAAGTTTCTTTGTTTTATACCATGTAATTTCAGATACATTTTATTCTTCAAGAACGGCGAACTACTATAATTCAGATGTCCCCAAATACGTTTTTTTTTTATGGAAAGTCATCAAATTCCCTCTTCCACTCTGGGCGGAGTAGGAAGGCGTGTCAGACTTTTATTGACAAAAACCCACCTATATTCTTTCATTTGCCTGTGCGCCAAGGCCCTCAGTAACCCTTTCGAATAACCCGCAGCCGTCCACACATACTTTAAATTTATTCAAACTGCTTTCCTTTTCACAAAACAGTTTTTCAACCACCACAATTACTTCATAAGCAATTAACCCTATGAACAACACGGAATCCTATTAAAACTGTCACATTTTCCTTCAAAACATAATATGTTTAAAAGTAATTTAACAAAAACTTGTTCCAATTCTTTTCCGTGACTTCGCTGAATGGAATGACACCTATTGAAGGAATCGTAAAGAATTTTATAAATAAGGAAACCGCCGCGAAGGTCAATCAGCCATCTTTGTAAAAGGCTTCCATTTAATTCTATTTTTTTTTCAGCGATATCGGTGAATGTCACACGATGTGGGTTCGTTTGTTTTTTGGCTCGAAAGACCACCAGATTTTTTAAGCTCAAACAACCGCTAGTTTCTTTAGGTTCGAAGGACCGCCAGTTTTTTTTTTTTGTTTTTTGATCAAAGGAAGATTTATTTTAGGTACTAGGCTCCTAGGTATTAGGTATTAGGTCCTTAGGTATTAGGGGTCTTAGGCTCTACGAACTATCAGTTTTGTTTTAGCATCTAAGGACCACCAATTTTATTTCAGGCTTGAAGGATCACCAATTTTTCCTATGGCTCGAAAAACCACCAATTTTGTTTTAGGCTCAAAGGCCTACTAGTTTTGTTTCAGGCTTGAAAACCAAAATTCATTTTAACAAGAAGTTTCTGTTCTGCTGCTGAACATTATTTATTTATTTATCAGTTTACAACTGTCCTTACAGGTCTTACCCTAATGCGACAGTGCAGTTATCCACTAATACTTTAATATACATGCACTAATTCTTAAATATAACTAACAGTATTTAATAAAACTCTTGCGAGTTCATTCAAAGAACACGAAAATATGTCCAGTCTATCATGGACTTCGTTCACCATACGGATTGCACGGGTGAGGGGTGCTTTCGCCAGTATGTTGGTTCTGGCGACAGGCACGTTTAGCAGTTGCGGGCGTCGCCGCCTCCACAGGTACCGGTCCGGCACTTGAATCTCTAGCTGACGTAGCACTCCTGGGTTATGTGCTACGCCACGCAATAACTTAACTACATATGCAGCAAGACTGTACTCTCGGCGAACCCTGTGCTCATTATACCCCACCATTCCAAGTACAAACAGTGTGGGGAACATAATGTACCGAATAAGATTATCGGGTTCGGCAATGGAACACCGAGTTTTTTCATCCGGAATTTTTGAGTAGCTGCGTGTACCCTGTTTACGGCTGATGGCGATCCTGGCTGGTATAACTGGAGAATGTTGGGTGTATTATATATGTATGTATAATTTTTCTTCAGCTATATAGTCGCTTTACGTGGATGTCGCGCATGTGTCTCTCAATCATTACTGTTCTTTGTGTTTTTTTTTTTTTGTTCTTTTACCACAAATAAATGTATCTCTTTCGCAAAAGTTTCGTTAGAATGGAATAGAATACTCTTTACTGCCTACACTATATAAATTACAGAACATAAATAAAGATTTTACAACCCTTTGTAAAATCTTTATATTAATGTTCTGTTCACAATGCGCTCATATCGCTGAGAGCGATCTTTTAGAGACAACCTTTACCGTGCTATTTGACTTCTGTGTTATCTTATGTGTTAATCGTGATGGAAAACTAGTCCATTACCAATTTCATCTAAACTAGCCTAGCCGTTTGACCATGCAAGATTTTACAAAAATACAAACAACGCTGAATAGTTTTCTTGCTGCGTCTGTCCAATTAACCATTTTTAATAACTGAATAAGTAAGATATTATACGCTCAAAGAAGAAAAGGTAGATAATATTATGTAATTTTCCGTATCATTTTCCTATAGATTAGGAAACGCACATCTGATAAAAATATCTCGTGGCTGGCAGCTTAATTGGTGCGTGTGAATGTTGGCATTTTTCTCATTATTGTGATATCATAAATGCATAAAATGTGCGTGAAAAAGAATGTGCCAGAAATATTTTTCGATTAAGTATTTGTGTAGTGTATATATTAAATGATTTATAATTTTTTTTTATTTATTTTTTTTTTCATTAGACTGGGTATTACATCATTTAGCCTTTTTTGACAGTTATTTTAGGGTAAACGCACTATAGATTATGTAAAAGTTAACCTCAAATTACGGATAATAAAAAAATTACCTTATCTTGTTGAATTTTCTTATATATGGCATCTTCTTACACGTATTTAAATCATTTATTATCTAATTCTTAACACGTAGAGTATTAAAGTATTTTTATACATTATAATAAATCAAGTCATCAATGTTTTGTCTGTTGCTACAATGACTAGTTCAATTTGTCAATAATTGTCCGACCGTAGTGTTAACCTTGCTGATTTTTATTCTACTTTGTCCATACTATATCCATACTAATATTATAAATGCGAAAGTAACTCTGTCTGTCTGTCTGTCGGTCTGTCTGTCTGTCTATCTATCTGTTACGCTTTCCCCCTTAAACCTCTCAACCGATTTTGATGAAATTTGGCACAAACAATCTTTAGACCCTGAGAAAGAACATAGGCTACCTTTTATCCCGGAAAAATTTGATATTCCCGAGGAAAATCTAAAAAGCGCGATATAACCGAACTCCACGCGGGCGAAGCCGCGGGCGGAAAGCTAGTTTTATATAATACTAGCAGCCCGATACGTGCTTCACTACATATAAAGTGAAATAATAAAAACAAATTTATTGGATCATCAAAATTATTTATTCAAACCTAAAATATTTTTTTAATTGCTAGCAATTTTAAAACTTAATCCAAAACATTTAGATTATTAATTAACAAACGACTAGGGGTACCAACTCTCGAACAGGCAACATAAAGCCATGGCCATTTGAAAAACATGATTCCTCCAAATTCAGACCACAAACGTGAAATGGTTTTTTTTTTTTTTAATAGTTATAAACTAGTGCTTGACTGCAATCCCGCCTGATGGTAAGCAGTGATGCAATCTTTGATAGTAAAGCGCACTAGCTCATTAAGCCTATTCACTGAAAAAAACTGAGTAGATAGGAAGGAAGACGGCAGTTGAGCGAGGTGATGCAATGTTTAACCCAATAACACGACCAACGATGCTGCGCCAGAGGATGATCTGGAGACCCTCCACGACCAAACTCCTGACACAACAACATTAGGCACTTCGTACCCGGCACACATCGCAACACAACTGCTTAGACCCGTCCACCGTACGGCTTCACCAGACATCATGTCGGAACACGACGAATCGCTTGGCGGCAAGACTTTGTCTGGTGGGTGGTAACTTATGCCGGCGGCTGATGTTGTTGCCTACCACCAAGAAAAAGTTTGGAAAGGTTTGCCCTTGGGCTTTGTTGATGGACATAGCAAATGACAAAATCACGGGATATTGTAATCGTTTGAACTCATACGACATATCAGTTGGGATCATAGGGATACGCAGTATCAAACAAACTTCTCCATTTGGTTTACCAGTTAAGATCGTAGCTTCAATTAAATTTGGCAATAAGTTTTTCACTGCCAATCTGGTGCCCTTACACAGTTTTGGTGGATTATAAAATTACAAAGAAAGTGGCATTAATTTTTATATATTAATTCAGTTGTAAAGATAACAGCTGGTATAGAATCACTATACATAGTTTTACCTCAAAATAAAATACTCTATGTATAGTTATCAAATTTTCAGTTTCAAATCATAAAAGGCGAAGAGATCTAATTTGTCCCCAAAAGCAAACAAATCATGCTTTTGTATCAAAATTTTACCTGTTCTTCGGTCCTCTCCTCTATAATAGACTAAATGCGAAAGCAAACTTCTACTCCTTAAATTACACATACTGTAAAAAAGTCCTTAGGGATACTCTTCAGAAATTGTCCTATGAAGATACAGAGAATTTACTAATTGTGCTAAAGTGACTCTATTTAATACCTTATATAATTTGTTTGTTAATATTGTTTATTTATTAATCACTTTAGATTGTTATTACAGCTCTTATCGCTTGAAATATAGGATTTCCTAGTTCAGGCACGTAAGACTTAGATTTAAGAATTACATTTAAGGCTTATTGTATTAATTTGTTATTTGAGGAATTTTTGTATATATATTATTACTAGCTTTCCGCCCGCGGCTTCGCCCGCGTGAAATTCGGTTATATCGCGCTTTTTAGATTTCCCTCGGGAATATCAAATTTTCCGGGATAAAAGGTAGCCTATGTTCTTTCTCAGGGTCTAAAGATTGTCTGTGCCAAATTTCATCAAAATTGGTTGAGAGGTTTAGGCGGGAAAGCGTAACAGACAGACAGACAGACAGACAGACAGAGTTACTTTCGCATTTATAATATTAGTATGGACGTGTCATCTCACTACGCAGGTCAATGACTTCCCACGTTACTTGCCAATATATCACGATAAAGTGATATTCCAAATTTAAAAGTTCTGTTTCGATCTCAATGTATTAAAAATCCAGCAGGGTAATTTCGTAACACACGTTCGGTAGCAGTGGGTTTTATTTTGACAGTTCAACAACTTTCATTCCGTTATTAACGTTATTGAACAGACACATTTCCATATGGCTTCAAATAATTCCAATTGATAGTAAAAGTGAGTTACACAGTTAGGGTGCTAATATTATCCAAACATGTATAGATAGGGTTAAAATCTCTCCTAATATAGCCAGTTGAGTTAGTTAAATTATGGCGACTTATAATGGAAGTTCTTCACCATTGCATAAAGGTTGACAGACACTAAAAACTAAAAGTGCGACCGCAGACAGAACAGACCGAGTGACAAGGGCTCTAACCACGTCAGAGGAATACTGAGCAAAGGCAGGAGTGGGTTTTAGAGGATAAGAGTCCGGCACTGCCCAGACTGGTTCATTAGTGAGGCAGTCTGGGCGTCCATGAGGATTTCCCACTCCTACCAAACCAAAAAAAAGAAAATATATAGGTAGTTGATATCATCCATAGGAGCTATGCCCTTTCCGTTACACGTTCTATACTTCTTGTTTGAAGAAACATAGCAATTGGCATTCTGAAATGTCAATCTAACTACAGAGTTATTTTATTTTTTTTGTTATAATCATAAACCCCGCCTGATGGTAAGCAGTGATCCAATAGTTGATAGTAAGGCGGGCTAGTTTATATAAGGAAGTTCTAGGGGTATGTGTTATATGACATGAGTTTTCTAAACCAAGCCCATATCTGAAAGCCCAATCAATATGTAATTTCATTTAATGGTAGTTTGCTTAATGTTGCTTGACTGCGATCCAGCCTCATGGTAAGCAGTGGTGTAAACATTGATAGAAAGGCGCACTGGTTTATTAAGAGCCTATTCACTCTAGACTTGTACTCACTTAAATTGTAATTAGACTGGAATGAGCTTGATGAAAGGATGAGTTTTTTTTATACATTATAATCTAGCGCTTGACCGCAATCCTGCCTGATGGTAAGCAGTGACGCAATCGTTGATGGTAAAGCGCACTAGTTTACTAAGAGCCTATTCACTCTAGCCTTGAAGACACTTAAATTGTAGTCCGACGGAAACACCGCCGCTGACAAATTGTTCCAGTCTCTCGATGTACGCGGTATAAAAGACGAGGCGAAACGCTTCGTCTGGATCATAGTAGTGTCAACAATATAAGGATGGATACACGCCGTACGACGGGGATCCGATGCTGGAACGCAGATCGGGAAATTAAGTCATGCAATTCCCTCGCACTCTCTCCAAAATATATCCTATTGAACAATCAAAAAAAAAATATTATTCTGATACAACAGTTCCACTCCAAGATAAGACGCAATTTAATTTATATGGTGTACATAAAAAAGAGCATTCTATCTATCTTTCTAAAAAACTACGTCATCGAATCCTGAAACTTGACAGCTGAAAGACATTTTTCGTCCTGATTCGAGCTAAGTGACGTTATCGGACGTTTTGTGGCACAACTTGAGGAAATTCACCAAAAATTCACGTTACATTTACACTATATTGGATTTTTTCTACCATAGGTTTCGGCGTTGTTTACGTGCTACCTAAGGGACCCCGACGGACACGACGTAAGTCGTTTCAAACCCAAGGGCTTTGCTTTGTGTACATAATTTTATCACCACTGCTAATAAAACTAACAAACCCCATGTTACACGAATATGTTATAAAGGTTCCGTTTTACTATTTAAGACCACTTTTATACTTTTGGGTGACTTTAATAGAACGACAAGAACAGAAACGCAGCGGCGCGTGCGCAAGCGCTCCACGTGCGCTCAGTCGGTGATGCGCCAGTGTTGCAAGCGCACTTAATTATAGTCATACACAATGACTGAGTTGAACACCGAACGATTAGATCTAAACTTTCGCGCAGCTGTTATAATCTGAAGGCATCTACTTCTTCTATTATTGCGTTGCTAATGTGAAAGTTACCTTAGTTTGCCACAACCATATTTCGTAATCAAATTCATCATTCGTCTTCAGTCCCATTGTATCGATAAGTCCCCTCTTTTAGCAGTGGCTAGAGGGTACCCTCACCTTCCGCCTAACACAGGTCATTGCGTTGTTTTCCACGCGAGCCTCACAGAGATGTCAGCATATGGCGAAGGGTTCCAGCGCCTCCGGCGGTTTGAAAGGTATACAGCGGCGGTCTAACCGATGAGACACAATCATCATTAATCCAAAAACCATTACACAAATATTGAAGTTTAGCCAAAATCAGCAGTGGACTGATAAAGCGAAAAAGCTGAAAAAGTTTCGGATGCGACGGGGATTAACGCAGAAATGGTTATGATGATCAATCCAAAAACCAAAACTATGTCTCTGTGAATTTTCATCAACAAATATAAATACGAGATACGGTCAGACCAGAGCAGGAAAATTAATGATTTCCTACAAAAAAAATCCCAATACAATTTCCCTAGTCACCCTACATATAGATACATATAGTTCTACATAGCAAATCAACCTCCACAATCAAACACCACTTATTACTCCACACAATTGCTTTTGTTCCTTTTATTAGTAACATCGGCCATTATTGGGCGTACTTCATTATATCTGAGGTACTGTAGCTATGCAGCAGGCTTATTGGGGCCTTCAATAAGGTAATATTAGATTCTCTCATACATTTGTTCATTTACTTGTGCAGGATATTTTTCTACTGTTTTGTTTGTTCTTCAAACAGTTGGAGATATATACTACTTGTGCCGTCCTCCGTGGCGCAGCGGTCAACACGCCTGCCTGCGATGTGGAGGCCCCGAGTTCGATCCCCGGCCAGCTCATAATGGAAAACGATATTTTCCTGATTGGCCTGGGTGTTGGATGTTTATCTATATATTTATCTATTATAAATATAGTATCGCTGAGTTAGTATCCTATAACACTAGTCTCGAACTTACTTTGGGGCTAGCTCAATCTGTGTGATTTGTCCGTAATATTTATTTATTTACTTAATCTTAAAGGCACTTTTTTCTCAGTGGAAATGTATATATCATTTAAAATACCAGCCTCTGACTGTCCCACTGCTGCCCAAGGGCATCTTCTCACATACAGAAAATGCCAGCATTGATCACCACATGTCATAAGGACAGTTTGGCGATTTCAGATGTTTATAAAGATTTAAAAAATATTTTTTTATTAAGTAGTTTATTTATTGCAGTATACCAAATTAGAAATTAGTTTACAAATTGGTAGAATTTTCCAACTTTGTAAAAAATACGTAGGTTTATGCTATAAATTCATTGCAATAAAAGTCTGTCCTACAGACAAAACTTCGAAGACATGGCAATACTCACTGGGCCCTCGTGTTAGATTACCACCCACTCACTTACACAGGATACCTTTGTCCCAGAAGTGGAAACGTTATGGGCTGATTATTTATTTCTGAACTTGAACATATTTATCCAACAACTAGCGGCCGTCCTCGACATCGTTCGCGTGTAGTTAGTTATTATACTCGACTTCTATTCGTCGCAGCGTGATGTTATAAAGCCTAAAGCTTTTCTGGGTTAATGGGCTATCAAAAGCAAAAAGATTTTTTTAAACCGGACCAATGGTTCCTGAGATTAGCGCGTTCAAACAAACAAACAAACTCTTCAGCTTTATATATTAGTATAGATGAGCTGCGGAGCTCCACGAGAAGCTACCTGCAATTAAAAGAAAGTATTGAACTGTATTGAACACCAGCCATGTTTTGATAACATTAGTCGTATTTTATTCCAGGAATATTACATACATACAGTATGAATACTAGATCTAATGTTTCTTATCAAAAGATTTCTACAAAAAACATACACTCATAAGCATCGGAAAACAAGCTAAGAAAGGAAACATGTAATTATTTCTAGGATAACTGGATCGTACTTCACAACAACTCATAAAAATGAGACTCAAGAAAACACGCTCCCTTATTATCGTATAAAAACAGGAAAAATATAAATCTGTATACTAGCTGTGCCCCGCGGTTTCACCCGCGTAAGCTTCTAGCCGAATGAGCTCAGTTGATATAAAATAAGTGCCTGTTGAAATAATGGGAGCAATATATAGTACGTCCGCGTATACTTCCGTTTCCGCAACATTTTTTGTTCCTGCTCTGCTCCTATTGGTCATAGCGGGATGTTTTATAACCTATATCCTTTCTCAGCCTCTAGACTATCTGTGTACCAAATGTCATTACAATCGGTTCAGTAGTTTTGGCGTGAAAGCCAGACAAACAGACAGACAGAGATACTTTCGCATTTATAATATTAGTATGGATTGTTAAAGAGTTTCACATCTGGCTATCATTAGGAGGAGCTAAAGAGGAAAATCTCAGTTATTTGTTGGATAGAAAATCGTTCAGTGTAATTACAGTTTTTAGCGCACTGATTAGATATGGGAACAGGAAAATTTGCTGTCTACTGTAATGTGTCATGGATTTTATAGATTCACTAGCTCCGCCGCGCGGTTTTACGCGCGAAGGTTAGGATATGTTTTTTTGTTTATATTTTCCGCTCCTATTGGTCGCAGCATGATGTTATTATAGCCTAAAGCTTTCCTGGAATCATTATTCCAGGAAGTAATAATGGTTTTTTTTACGATGGATAGCCCATTGGCTATCCAACGCAAAAAGAATTTTTGTAATCGGACCATTAGTTCCTGAGATTAGCGCGTTCAAACAAACAAACAAACAAACTCTTTAGCTTTATATATTTACTAGCAGGCTGCGCCTCACGGTTTGTAGGTTTCGATATGTTTATTTTTTTTTTATATTATCCGCTCCTATTGGTCGCAGCGTGATGTTACATGGCCTAAAGCCTTCCTTCCTTAATAGACTATCTAACGCAAAAAGAATTTTTCAAATCGGACCAGTATTTCCTGAGATTAGCGCGTTCAAATAAACAAACAAACGCTTCAGCTTCATATCTTTATATATATAATTCTGCTGTACGTGTGTATGTCATTGAACTCCTCCTAAACGGCTTGACTGATTTAAATGAATTTTTCTGTATGCGTTTGAGTGGTGCCCTGGATGGTTTAGATTCACAAACCAGCCCGGCAGATAGCGCTGATTGCTTGAAAAAGCGTGTGATCTCGGAAAAGTTGTTTCGTCTTCTCCTACAGTTTTATGCTACCCTGGTACCTTGCACCTCTACAAACTAGGCACAATAAAAGTTCTTCCATGTAATTATTATGGTTTAATGATGAATGCGCTTCATTGTTTCGGCTTCTCCTACACTTTGGTGCTACCCTGGTACCTTGCACCTCCACAAAGTAGGCAAAATAAAACTTCTTCCATGTATTATCTATAATAGATACGACTGAACCGATTTTGTTGAAAATTGGTAGGTAGAGGTAGCTAAGAACTGGGAGAAGGATATAGGATACTTTTTATCCCGTACCCGTCTTTCCCGTGGGAATGAATGAGCTTCATTGTTTCGACTTCTCCTACAGTTTTGTGCTACCCTGGTACCTTGCACCCCCACAAAGTAGACAAAATGAAATTTCTTCTATGTATTATTGTGATTTAATGATGAAATGTTACAAGCCAATTTACAAGGTGAAGGAAAACATCTTAAGGAAACCTGGACTTTTAAGTCTTAAATCGCCAACCCGCATTGAGCAAGCGTGGTGATTACGCTCAATCCTTCTCCTTATGAGGGGAGAGCTATGCCCAGCAGGGGGACGATAAAAAAAGTTGATGATGATGAGCTTCATTGTTTCGACTTCTCCTACAATTTTGTGCTACCCTAATTTAAAAATAAGATCATGTGATATTGCCTTTAAGGCGGAACAAAGTTCGCCGGGTCAGCTAGTATTAGTATATATTTACTTTATAGATTAGCTGCACCTTGCGGTTACACTAGCATAAGTTTCAATTTGTTTCATAGGAATATCGGAATGAAAAGTATTCCATATGTTAAGCCGGGTTAAAAACAACTTGTGTGCAAATTTCATCCACAGCCGTTTTGTAGTTTTTGCGCAAATAGCAACAAACATCCATTTACCAGACAATTTCTTGCCGCCAAGCGATTTGATGTGTTCCGGCATGATGTCTGGTGAAGCGGTACGGAAGACGGGCCAAATGTTGTTGTGTCGGGAGTTTGGTCGTATGGAGGGTCTCCAGATCTATCTCCCTCTGGCCCAGCATCGTTTTAACTGTATTTGCTCGATGGGTTTATGGATGGATGGATTTGCAGCTGGCTCAACTGCCGTCTTCCTTCCTATTCACGCAGTTGTTTTGAGTGAATAGGCTCTTAATAAGTAGCGCGCTTTACCATCAACCATTGCATCACTGCATACCATCAGGAAGGATTGCAGTCAAGCAAAAATTTATAATTATTAAAAAACAGTAGTAGATGTACTGTAATGGCTATATAATTATATAAATAAGTAATAAAATAAAATCTTTAGTAATTAATACACGTAATATAAACGAAGAGAAGTGCATTGCAGATGCATCCATTGCAGATGTGAGATTCACCAACCCGTACTGGGTTAGCGTGGTGCATTAGGAACCATTCCCTAAAGACACACGCCTCCTCCGCCAATCAGTGGGAATATAGGATGATAAAGTGGAGTTTCTTGTCGGCTCTTCTCCATTGTAAATGACCAATTGGAACCGAGCACTTTGCAACCGATGTTTCGTAAGTTGATTTATGTAAAATCAAATATTATAATTCTGATTATAACATACACGGACGTCTGCAATACCAGGCATTTCAGGTTACAATTCCGTAACCCATATAATATTTTACTAGCGGCCGCCAGCGACGTCGTTCGCGTGGTTTAGTTATGCTCCGCTCCTATTGGTCGCAGCCTAATGTTATATAGCCTATAATATATTATAATCTTTCCTGTATTAATGGGCTATCCAACGCAAAAAGATTTTTTCAAATCGGTCCAGTATTTCCTGAGATTCAAAAACCACCCAACCGCATTATTTAACTTTCATTGAAAAACTATCCGGAACTGCAACATTTCTTACTTCGTACATGAAAAAGGAAGTTTTTTCACTTAATCCAAAGACACTAACGAATCACATACCGTAAACAGTTGTCATAAAAACCCTGTTTTACCGACACGTAATGTCAAACGGTCGGTAAGAAGTGCAAAAGGAAAAGAGACATTAAGATAACTAGTGGTGTCACATAAATTATGCAGTGAGTACCTTTGACGGCCTACACGCACTTCGATAACCTCTGTCCTATTTAACGTTTAACGGCGTGCAGTTTTTATAGAGTGTTGTGAGGGATATAAAACATGTTAACAAGGCTTAAGGGGGGTGAGAAAGTAATATAAAATATTTTCAAGTCCCTTCTTGAAAGGAAAAACACTTTGTTAAAGCTTGTTGCTCATTCAACGAATTTACAACGGTTGTTGACGGGTCATAAGTGAGTTCATACCTGTGATTCAATTATAAGTGTGGTAGTGGTAAAAAGTGTTTTTTAATGAATAGTTATGTCTCTTCTCTTGTCTTTTTGAATTGTCTTTGTCATTATCATCATCATCATCATGTCAGCCACATGAAGTCCACTGCTGGACATAGGCCTCAAGGATTTCCAAAAAGAACGGTTGGACGCGGCCGGTTGTCTATGTAACTTTGTCAAATCATCGTAACGTTGCGTGATGTTCTTGGCATAGATAAAGACTTTAACTTACATATAGATTCAGACCAGCAGGGTAATTACGTAACACGCTACATAGAACAATGTCCTTCAAAATGATTCAAATTCAGAATCATAGTGGCTATGAACGCAGACAGGTGCTTTGCTTTATGTAAATAATTATGCCTGCCTGCAACGTGGAGGCCCCGGGTTCGATCGCCGGCCAGGTCATGATGGAAAACGATCTTTTCCTGATTGGCCTGGGTCTTGGATGTTTATCTATATATGTATCTATTATAAATATAGTATCGTTGAGTTAGTATCCCATTACACAAGTCTCGAGCTTACTTTGGGGCTAGCTCAATCTGTGTGATTTGTCCCTATATATTTATTTATTTACTAGCTCTCCGCCCGCGGCTTCGCCCGCGTGGAGTTCGGTTATATCGCGCTGTTTAGATTTACCTCGGGAATATCAAATTTTTCCGGGATAAAAGGTAGCCTATGTCCTTTCTCAGGGTATAAAGATTGTCTGTGCCAAATTTCATCAAAATCAGTTGAGAGGTTTAAGCGGGAAAGCGCAACAGACAGACAGACAGACAGACAGACCGACAGACAGACAGAGTTACTTTCGAATTTATAATATTAGTATGGATGAGAAAAACGGTCAATTAACAAGCCCAAACCATGTTGGAGCCTCTCAAAGACAGGAGGTCAGTGTCCAAGCAAAGGGAACATTTGAATCTGATAATGCTATCACCAAACAGACTAGGTCCAAAACACTTAAATACAAGAGGACCGAAAACAACAACGACACTGGTCTTTACACCAATGAAAATATAAAATTATAACATTCGCAAAGCCATACAACGATTCAAGTAAAAAAGTTGTATCCAACTTATCCACACTGGTAGTAAGTAGTCACTGGCGCCAGCCTCTGGCACCCATTAGCAGCGCCGTTTGAAATGGCATAAATATTGTTTACACAAGTGGGATGCCAAATCGAGGGTAATGTTTTACACCTACTCAGCATTTATGGTTGTCATTCATCGTAGACGACTTAAGTAGGCAAAAACTAATTTATTTAAGATTTTTATAACATCCTTGAAGGTAACATAAAATGTACTATTAATACTACTTCAGGTGGTGTATAATACACTAGCTTTCCGCCCGCCGGTGGCTTCGTCCGCGTGAAGTTCGGTTATATCGCGTTTCCAAGAGAACTCTTCAAAAGTCCGGAATCAAGACTACGTTATTTCTCAAGGTCAACTCTATTTTTGTACCAAATTTCAATAAAATCAGTGCAGTGGTTTAGACGTGAAAGCGTAACAGACAGACAGATAGACAGCGTTACTATCGCATTTATAATATTAGTAGGAATGTATGCATACTTGAGGATAAATTGTAGATAAGGAAAACTACGGCACAAAAAATAACCGAGCTAATGCAAAAACAGCCTAATATAAAAGAACCAGTAGGGTAATTACGTAACACATTGTCAGCAATGGGTTTAATTTTGACAGTTCAACAACATTCATTGCATTATTTACATCTATCAAAGGCGACTCGCGCTAGTACACGAAGAGTTTCTAAACTAAACTAGATTTACGTTCAGTTCATCAATTACTTTCTATTTCATTTAGAAAAGGATGGAAAATAAAATAGTAGTTTAGACCTGTCAAATTAGTCCGCGCCTGACATAAATCGACGTATTTTTGGTAGCCACCTTTATAATCGCGTCAAAACTGTCTGTGTTTTTGGGACAAAACCCGCCACACATATCCCACCCACTGCAACTCCTAAATGCCAGAATCAACAGTGGAGACCGCCAGAAAAACGCCGAGCAATGAAGCTTGACGAGTCCCGGAGAAACGATTC
Organism: Sesamia nonagrioides; assembly: GCA_017933935.1. NCBI lineage: Eukaryota > Metazoa > Arthropoda > Insecta > Lepidoptera > Noctuidae > Sesamia > Sesamia nonagrioides. The sequence goes on from JADWQK010002163.1 coordinate 63,412, forward strand.
AACTGTCTTGGGTCCTGCAATGAAATTAATCAGAAAAGAATAGCGGAGGAGTAAGAAAAAAGATATTTTTTCCACTTCCCTCCATAACAAGCAGGAGAGAGAACAGAACTAGGCCAATCGGCACAAAGGGACATTATTGCAACTGGGAGAAGCCCAGATTGCCAAGCACCACAGAATAAAATTTGATTAAGTTAATGGGTCAAAACTGTCTATGGAGAATCTTAATTTGACAGGATTAAACTAAAATGTTATCTTCTATCCTTTTCATAATGAAATAGGAAGAAAAAGATGTACTGAACTTAAAATTTCTTTAATATGTAAATAAGAGAATAGGCGCCAGTATCTGTGAAAATAAAATAATAAGAGAATAGGCGCCAGTACCTATCTGTGAAAATAAAATAATAAGAGAATAGGCGCCAGTATCTGTGAAAATAAAATAATAAGAGAATAGGCGCCAGTACCTATCTGTGAAAATAAAATAATAAGAGAATAGGCGCCAGTATCTGTGAAAATAAAATAATAAGAGAATAGGCGCCAGTACCTATCTGTGAAAATAAAATAATAAGAGAATAGGCGCCAGTATCTGTGAAAATAAAATAATAAGAGAATAGGCGCCAGTACCTATCTGTGAAAATAAAATAATAAGAGAATAGGCGCCAGTATCTGTGAAAATAAAATAATAAGAGAATAGGCGCCAGTACCTATCTGTGAAAATAAAATAATAATAATAATAAATAAATCATTTTTATTTCGGACATAAAAATTCATAGTGTTAGTAACATACAAAGAAAACAAAACTTTTTGCTTAGTGTTAGTAATTATTATAGTGTGCTCAAATTTTTGAATTATTGAAGAGCCGAAGCTCTCAGCTAGTTTTCAGGATGCTGTTTTGACTGTCCCTCACTCTTCTCAGCAACGACGCGGTCTTTTTGCGTATGATTGCATAAATACCGTCGGTACGGGCTGGCGCAAACATTTCCGACGCACTACAGTAACGAGGTAGTCTCAACAACATCCTGAAAGCATTATTATATTGGACACGCAGGACGTCCAGCGATTTTTTAGTACAATTGACCCACAGACTGCCTGTTTGCCTGCCTACTATTGCTGGCTGACTGCTGAAAAATTATAACGTTTTCTTTTATTCTATTTTCAGTTTGTGTTACTATAATGACAAGAGAAATACATTATATTGCATTAACTGTGATAATTTCTACTACCTATCTACCACGGTTCGCGAGAGACGACAGTGGAGTAGTTATTCTTTTTTTTTTTTTTTGTTGGGATGGGAAATCATCAAATGATTTCTCCCGCTCTGGGCGGAGCGGAAGGGCGTGTCAGACTTTTACTGACTAAAACCCACCCGTGTTTCTTCACTTGCCTGTGCGACGGCCAAGGCCACGGTTTCTTGTTTAACCAACCCGCAACCCTGACCCAGAGTAGTTACTCTTTAGGTATGGAACACTAATTAATTAAATGGGTTCAAACTTCAAACATACCACCTCTCTCGCCAATTGAACATCTGAAACCACAATTTCTAATTCACAAATCCACTGCTTCAATAACTATATATATAACATCTAACTATCCAAGGCCAACACACTTACCCGTATCGACAGCCTTAAATATTCGCCCCTAACATATTCTAATTCCCATTAAAGCAATGGGGTAATAAGGCACGTTATATGCAGCTTTTTTCGCCCATAACTCGGGTCACCTGTTCGGTGGATCGTTAAATTTCCATACGTAACCTAAAGGAGTGGGAGCCGGTGTTAACGGAAGGTGTAAACAAAGAGGGTTGGGATAGGAAGTGAAGTCTGTCCGTTTAGGGCCTATTCACTCCACGATTTTTGAACGTGTTGTAGCGGCACCTACAAACTCCACATGGAACAACGCGTCATTCTGACGTCACACGAATTCTACATCTCGCAATCAGTGGCACACGTGTGAGCACAATGTACTTGCTGTAAAACATCTATTTGTTGGGTTAGTCTTTTTTATTGACATTATTGTGCTCTGGCTGTTAAGAGTATGTCATGCTCACTCAAATGTCTCGCTGGTGGTGGAGTGTGTGTTGGGTCATTAGGTTCCCTTCAGCGAGATATACCTAAGGGAGTGGAAGTGCAGCCTAGCCAGCCCAGAGTTAGCTATTATTATTTTAAATCTACCATTTAAAAATATGCGAACATATGCGTGTGGCTTTTATGTATTACTAGCGGCCGCCAGCGACTTCGTTCACGTGGAGTTAGTTATGATCCGCGTCTATTGATCGCAACGTGATGTTATATAGCCTAAAGCCTTCCTGAATTGATAGGCTATCCAACGCAAAAATAATTAGCAGTAGCTTCTGAAATTAGCGCGTTCAAACAAACAAACTCTTCAGCTTTATATATTAAGATTAGAAGTATCCTTCTCTGTATGAGAGGAGACCTGTGCCCAGCAGTGGGACGATAAAAAGGTTGATAATGATGATGATGATAGAAGTATAGATTAAATTCCAACAAGGCGCACTATTAAGCGGGTGGACTGTAGTGTGGGGTACGACTGACGGGATTAAAGTTTGAGGCCTTAAGTTTGAACTCCTTATCGTGGAGGGTGGCATAAGGAAGTTCTAGGGGTAAGTGTTATATGACATGGGTTTTATAAAACAAGCCCATATCTGAAGTCGTGTAATGATTATTGGGGCATCTGAAAGCCCAATCAATATGTAATTTAATTTAATGGCAGTTTGCTTAATGCTGCTTGACTGCGATCCAGCCTCATGGTAAGCAGTGGTGCAAACATTGATAGAAAAGCGCACTGGTTTATTAAGAGCCTATTCACTCTAGCCTTGTAGTCACTTAAATTGTAATTAGACTGGAATGAATGTGATGAAAGGATGAATTGAGATGAAAGGAGTTTGACAAACATACCTATACCAAGATCTGGATTAGGACACTGGAAACTGAATTTTATTCCGACAGCACCACGCGCTTGAGACTTATTCGGTTGAAATCGAAAAAATACTACATATTTTGCGCTTAGGATCATTTATGTGTTTTTTTTACAAAGAAACAGGCATGTAACGGAGCCAAGAATTCGAAGACGGTGACATCTTTCCACACACACTAGGTCCGCGTGGTAGATTATGGCCTATACCCTCTCACCGAGAAGAAGCCTGTCCTGGAAGTGAGAATATATTGTATATTGTATTTATTATATTATTTAATTTATATATTAATATTGTATTTTTTATACATATAATTTTTATTTGTAATGTGCGTCTTGTTTGCGCGAAGTAAAAATATTTTGCCTTTTCTGTCTTTCTTTAGGTTATGTTATAGCCATAATATCGGCTGCCGGCGGAAGTTACCACCCACCAGACAAAGTCTTACCGTCTGGTGAAGCCGTACGGAGGATGGGTCTGAACATTGTGTTGCGATGTGTGCCGGGTATGAACCACCAAACCCACCACCACCACAAACCACTTCAGAGCAGTGCACCAAATGTTGTTGTGTCGGGAGTTTGAACGTGGAGGGTCTCCAGATCAATCTCCCTCTGGCGCATCACTTCTCTCAAACTGCCGTCTTCCTTTCTATTCACTAAGTTTTTTAAGTGAATAGGCTTAATAAACTAGCGCACATTACCATCAACGATTGCATTACTGCTTACCATCAGGCGGGATTGCGGTGAAGCACTAGTTTACAATTATTTAAAAAAAACGAACGTCGATATTTGGAAATTAATTCGCTAAGGGGTTTAAGTTTAATTAAAACAGCTTATTTTATAAGAAAAAGATAAAGAACTACACCCTAGAAAGGTTCCGTAATCCGCGATTGAAACTCACGATCAAAAATAAATATCGATTCGATATGATCCAACCGTAGTACTTAGTCCATTTCTCTAAGAGCAAACCGACAATTTATCACACAAGGTACGCGATCACTGAGCCAACACAAGCGCTGAAACCCTTTAACTTCCGCCGGAGTGTTCTATAGAAATTCGGGCATATGTACCTTTATATGTATGTGAGTGACCGGCGAAAATACCGGCCGTTAGAAAAGTTAAGGTATGAACATACGGCTTTTGGTCCATCATGGCAATACCTAATCTGGAAACTTGAGTAATTTATGTGTAACATATTTATTTTATTTCTTTTTTTTTACATGCTTTTTATTAGCTTCACTTGTATGTTTGCTTGCTTGCTTGTTTGCTTGTTTGTTTGTTTGTTTGTCCGTCTGTAACTCTTTGGACTACGAGTTTGCGGCTCATTACTGTAAAATGTCCCACCGTTTTCAATACGTTCGTCCGTCCGTTTTTTTTTTTTAAGATTACCGAACTAAAAAGTAGAAAATAAATATAGTTTAAAAAACTAAAAAAACATGCTTTAAAAAAATATCAAACTAAAACGTTAAAAATAATTTTAAAAAAGCGTGAGGCGCTTAATTACAAAAATTATGGCACAAAGCGCCTCAAGTTTTTCAAACTATATTTCTATCCAAAATGTCCTTTCTGTGGCGTCCATCGAACCGTTGAGCTTCTTAAGTTTCGAGTTGAGTTGCACGATTTCTGACAAATACGTACACTGATTGGACAAGCATGGGTGTACCAACCTTCTGGCCTAGGCAGGGGCAAGTCAGGATAATGGTCCAAAAATCTATAGCCTACAAACAAGGCCTACAAAATACTAAGAAATCCATTTATAAGAACAATAAAAATAAAAGGCATTTACATATAAATTGGCTATAGGTAATACAGCGATGAACAATTAAATCCCTTACTGTGCATATCATACTATGGACTGATGAAGCAACGTAATAAACAATATAAATAAATCCATTAATATATGACCCTGATGATGATGTGACCTGAGATGATGATGACCCATGTAATGGTCATCATCATCTCAGCGATAATCCCCATCGGATCCGAAGCTTTTCAGCTTTGGAGTCTGGGGTCTGCCAGTCTAACTGCTGATTTTGCCTATACTTCGATGTTTTCCATGAAGCGACTGCCGTCTGAGCTCCACAACCCGAAGCCGATATCGAAGCATTGCAGTTAGACCAATTGTTGGACTTTTGAGGGCTCCAACAACGCGTAACGACTGCCACTAGATGTTCGTATGGCAACCGGGACCAACGGCTTAACATGCTTTCCGAGACACGACCAGACCAATACAAATATTCATATTCATGCATACAAATATTTGCACTGTGCGGAGTTCGAACCTGCGCCTCCTTGCGCAGTGCCCGCATTCGCTACCGCTACGCCACGGAGGCTGTCATGACCCTATCCGTGGGTGTCCACTGTTTATTCCTTCCAAAGGGAATTGCCATTATTTTTTGCTATATTTAGCAATACAAAAATAGAACAGTTAACAATTTACGTAAGTAATTTTTGGGAATTAAAAAAAGCTGACTCCACTACTTTGAGCAATATCTGTTGAAATGACACCGTATAAGCGTAGCTTTACAGCAAAAATAACTATTTACATAGATTCCAAGAGACATTTGTGAGAAAATAGTGTATCTAAAGGAGGCTTTTCTTTCTCATTTTATTCTAAGGCTTTTGTAGGTAAATCCTTGACATACATTTTTTTTTTTTTTTTTGAAGATTACAGATCGTGAGCAGGCTTGAAATAGATTCCCTCGTTCTTTGGGGATACGTAAATAGTGCCCATTTTTCTTGTAGATACCTACTTAAAGAATAGTGTTTCCAAATATAGTTTTTCGTTTATGAAGCGAATCATCATCATCAACCTTTTTATCGTCCCACTGCTGGGCCCAGGTCTCCTCTCATACAGAAAAGGATTGAGCGTAATCACCACGCTTGCTCAATGCGGGTTGGCGATTTCAGACTTAAAATCCAGGTTTCCTCAAGATGTTTTCCTTCACCTTCGGTCATTGGTGTCCAAGATACACTTGAGAAAGTACACATAACTTTAGAAAAGTTACATTGGTACTTGCCTGACCTGGAATCGAACCCGCGCACTCATACTTGAGAGGCTGGTGAAGCGATGATGGCAGATGAAGCGAATACTTAAGAGGATTTGTAACTGTGAGAATTATATTTATTTGTAAGGAGGTAAATCTAGTATTAGTAAGAATAATATATTTTGTTAAAAAAAAATTCCTCGAATCAATACGGTTAGAAACCAATTAATATAGAGAACCATGCAATAACGTTACCGCTGCTAAAGCAACGTCACATTTCATAATCATAATCAGCCTGTACCTAATGTTCCCATAGTTGGGGCACAGGCCTCCTCTCGGTGAGATGCAGTGGGCCGTAATCTACCACGCTGGTCCAGTGCGACTTGGTAGATATCACATGTATGTGATACGACTAGGCCACCGCTGCTCTTCGTCACATCGCATTTTATCTATACTAATACATAAAGCTCAAGAGTTTCTTTGTTTGAACGCGCTATTCTCAGGAACTACTGGTCCGATTTGAAAAAAATATAATCTTTTAGCGTTGTATAGCCCATTAATCCAAGAAGGCTTTAGGCTATATAACATCATGCTGCGACCATTATGGGCGGAGCATAACTAACTCCACGCGAACGAAGTTACTGACGGCCGCTAGTTGGCTATGAATATGAATTTGGTTTGATGATTGGTAGGAACTGTTTTTATACAGCCACGAGCCGCTCTCTTCAAATCCCATACACCACACAGCACATATCGTTATAAAGCAAAATCTTAATAGGTTAAGCACAGTCTTAATAGGTTATATCCCCAAAATAGTTTCCTAACAAAACCGACACGACTTTGAAACAGAATTCATTAAGAACAACCCATAATTGATAGTAACTAGCGTTGACATAATCACTTAGAACTTTCTCTCAAGGGATCGTTGGATATTAACCTAGTGACATAAATATCCCTGTATTATGGACTGTAATGATATTAGGGAGAGGCTTGTTTTATTTAGTGGTTGATGAGAGTTTGACAAAAACAGCTGAACTGTTAAATTATGGATATTAACCTTTATGTGCGATTCCACACGATAGACAATAGTTGTTTAATTGAGTTTTAATTACGGCATTCAACGGGTTAAAGCTGAAGCTTAGTATGTTTTTTTTTTTTTTTTGCTAGCATATTTTTCCACTGTTGGGCAAACGAATGCTGGGGTTTTTGGGGAAACTCTTTTTCACCAACTCTTTCGGCGCCAGCCCCAGAAAATACCAAAGATTTAGATTTCATTTGGCTGACCAAATGAAGTCTAAATCCTTGGTATTTTCTACTTACTAAAATCATTAAAACCTAATACAATATCATTTTGTTTAAGAATCGCATAAGTAGAAATTTATAAAGACTTTCTAGGAAAATTATTTTGGACTTGCAAAAAATCTATGCATAGATTTTTTAAATTGTAAATACAAGTATAATATACAAAACATATTATCAAAACACAATCAAAGCTAAATAATTAAAATAAACAAAGCTTATAAGTGAACGAAATCAAACTAATAATCCTAATTTAATATTACAAATGCAAAAGTGTGTAGGTATAGTTGAATGGACGGATGTTTTCTTTAGCGCCAAAACTACTGAAAGGATTTAAACGAAGTTTGGCACACAGGTAGCTTGTAACCAGTATCAACTCATAGGATACTTTTTATTCCGAGATTTTAATAATAGTCTCATCATCATCATTTCAGCCGAAAGACGTCCACTGCTGGACATAGGCCTCCCCCAAGGTTCTCCACGACAACCGGTCCTGCGCCTCCCGCATCCAGCGGTTTTCCGCGACCTTTACTAGGTCGTCGGTCCACCTTGTCGGGGGCCTACCCACGCTGCGTCTTCCGGTGCGTGGTCGCCACTCGAGAACCCGTCGGTCCCATTGGGCATCAGTCCTTTGGGCAATGTGCCCAGCCCACTGCCACTTTAGTGTTGCAATTCTTCGGGCTATGTCGGTTACTCTCGTTCTTCTGCGGATCTCCTCATTCCTGATTCGATCGCGCTGTGATACCCCAAGCATAGTACTCTCCATTGCCCTTTGAGTGACTTTGAGCCTTCTTATAAGGCCCATTGTTGCGACCATAGTCTCATCATAACACCATAATCCTGCACGTAAATCTAACAAGCACGCTTCAAGGTCAACCTGTCCCCCATATTTAATGTTTTACCGACTAATGTTTTACCGAAAGACGCCAAATTCAAAGCGCGAAGTTCCTCGTGAATATTTATAAGCCCATGTAGGGCATAAACTGCTTATGACTAACGATGTTTTGTGGGCTCTTTTAAAGAGCTTGGTTTAGAAATTCATTACGGCCATATTAAGGGCATCGAGCGTATGATATTCAATGTTATACAGTATGTTAAATAACAGAGGGCGTTCCCTTAAACTCGTTAATATACAGTATGTTAACTAACAGAGGGCGTTCCCGTTAACCCGAAATAGTATAGCATACATACATGCTAAAAAAAATATTTCCATTCGAAAACAATTTTTTTTTTTAAATTTTCCAATAAGAAAATATTCAATAAAAATTTTAAATTGACATGTAAAAGAAACACACTGTACACGCGAACTTGAAAGACGGCAAGGTCGCAATTTGTTTATGATACTACGCTACTATTTTGATTTAAAACAGGAGGTTTCAAATTTATTTCCAATTAGAATTTTTTTTTATTCGGATTTTTTTATGCTTATTTTTCTATGCTGATATTTTATTTTAATCTATTAATGATATATATTAACGAGTTTAAGGGAACGCCCTCTGTTATTTAACATACTGTATATCATTAATAGATTAAAATAAAAATATCAGCATAGAAAAATAAGCATAAAATAATCCGAATAAAAAGAAATTATAATTGAAAATAAATTTGAAACCTCCTGTTTTAAATCAAAATAGTAGTCGTCATGTATAAATAAATTGCGACGTTGCCGTCTTTCATGTTCGCGTGTACAGTGTGTTTCTTTTACATGTCAATTTAAAATTTTTATTGAATATTTTCATATTGGAAAAAAATTTAAAAGATTTTGTTTTCGAATGGATAATATTTTTTTTAGCATGTATGTATGCTATACTATTTCGGGTTAACGGGAACGCCCTCTGTTAGTTAACATACTGTATAATCATTTTGTAATGTATTATGAATATTTCAAAAACAGCTTGACTATCAAAATAACTAGGCAGCCAAAAATCTGTTAATAGATAAGTATAGTAGCTGAATAGTTTGTTTCTTTGTTTGAACGCGCTAATCTCAGCAACTATAAGATTTGAAAAAATATTTTTGCGTTGGATAGCCCATTAATCCAGGAAGGGTTTAGGCTATATAATATACTCTCTTAGCTTAGGCTCTCGTTAGGCAGTTGGATCCGCTGCGGTCCGCTTTACCAGTCTAACTGCTGGTTTTGGCTAAACTTCGATATTTTCATTGAAGCGACTGCCGTCTGATCTCCACAACCCGAAGGCGATATCGAAGCATTGCAGTTAGACCAATTGTTGGACTTTTGAGGGTTCCAACAACCCGTAACGACTGCCACTAGATGTTCGTGTGGCAACCGGGACCAACGGCTTAACGTGCTTTCCGAGGCACGACCAGACCAGTGCAAATATTCATATTCATGCATACAAATATTTGAGCTGCGCGGGGATCGAACCCACGCCTCCTTGCGCAGCGGCCGCGCTCGCTACCGCTACGCCACAGAGGCTGTCAAATTAGACTAAGCAGGTATTTCATACATTTATTGAACAATGTTTTGTTGCTAATAATATTTTATTCTCTATTAATACCAATAATTATAAAATACCAATAATCTGTTCGCCACGCTAAGTGTGGCCACTGATCCATTTCTAAACCTTGATTAACGTCACCTAACCAAGATCGGTACCAGAGTACTATACCTCATTAGGAGTATTAACATAATAACAGCGACACACGTTCCGGAATGTACTTTACACCTAACGCATTTCATTAGCCGTACTAATCTAAACGATGCACCTACTAGGAGACCACGAATCACTGAATGTTATAAAACGTACAGCGTTAGAAAGAGACTTTCACAACGTTGAGTAAAAGAGACGACGCTCTACTAAGCTGAACTTTTTTATCTACGAGAATGCTCTTTATATACTACTAGCGGCCGCCAGCGACTTCGTTCGCGTGGTTTAGCTATGTTCCGCTCCTATTGGTCACAGCATGATGTTATATAGCCTAAAGCCTTCCTGGATTAATGGGCTATCCCTATAAGATTTTCAAATCGGACCAGTAGTTCCTGAGATTAGCGCGCACAAACAAACAAACAAACTCTTCTTCTTCTTCTTCTTCCTCAGCCTATAGATGTCCACTGCTGGACAAAGGCCTCCCCCACGGCTTTCCACGAACCCGCTCTTGTGCTGCCCGCATCCATCGGCTTCCCGCGACCTTCACCAGGTCATCGGTCCACCTTGTTGGGGTCTCCCTACGCTGCGTCTTCCAGTACGTGGCCGCCACTCCAGAACCTTGCCGCCCCATCGGCCATCGGTTCTACGAGCAATGTGCCCTGCCCACTGCCACTTAAGTTTAGCGACTCGCAGAGCTATGTCGGTGACTTTGGTTCTTCTGCGGATCTCCTCATTTCTGATTCGATCACGCAGAGAAACTCCTAGCATAGTTCTTTCCATTGCCCTTTGTGTGACTCTGAGCCTTCGCATGAGGCCCATTGTGAGCGACCACGTTTCAGTTCCGTAAGTCATCACTGGCAACACACACTGGTCAAAGACTTTAGTCTTGAGACACTGTGGTATCTTGGACGACAAACAAACACACAAATAAAACAAACTCTTCAGCTTTATATATTAGTATAGATTCCAAAATACCTGAAGAAAGCTTAAATAAATTCTGTTCAAGTTAAATTCTTTTTCACTCATTAAAAGGAATTTGTTGATACTTTTATCTGTATTTTAGTATTACAGCTCTGCACTTCCTCTAACATTTTTTTTTTTAAATAGATATCATCATTAACACAGAACAACGTAGTACGGCAGAAGAAAGGGGACGCCCAGAAGTGGGTGATTCCAGGCTAAATGATGATAATGATTAACATTATGAAAAATCACAAATAAAAAATTGAGGTAATAAAATAAACAATAACTTTATTTAAAATATAATTTTGTAGATATAATAATGCACTACTTAGTTTATAATTTAATAATTATAATCTAGTGCTTGACCGCAACCCCGCCTGATGGTAAGCAGTGATGCTATCGTTAATGGTAAAGCGCTAGTTTATTAAGAGCCTATTCAATCTAGCCTTGCAGACACTAAGGTCCGTATTACAGAACGTTACTCAAAACTCAAGCTTTACTTAAGTCACGATTCAAGCCACTTGATTGGTTAAAACTAGTTTTAAGTAATGTTTAAGCAGAGATCAATGCTTGAGTTTCCTTCTGGAATACGCACCTTAAATTGTAGTCAGACGGAAATACCGCCGCTGACAAATTGTTCAAGTCCCTCGATGTACGCGGTATAAAAGACGAGGCGAAACGCTTTCTTTAGATCGTAGTGGTGTCAACAACGTAATTAACGTAAAGAACGACTGGTCGTACGGAGAGTATCCACATACTCTCCGTACGACGGGTCGTTCGTTGATGGAACGGAGATGGAGGAATTAGGTAAGTTATTCACCGCCTTCCCGCGGACACTCTCCAACATGCATCCTATAGAACACCGACAGGCTGGCTTCTCTACGCCAGTTAGCCTCTTCGCACGATGGATGCCAACGTTGGATTAGGTGGGGAGGCCACCTAATCCAACGTTGGCATCCAGGTGGCATTTTGCAGCACCTACCCAAATTTGGCTGCACTACTCGACATACGAACGGATCATCTGTGCTATGTTTATCGTTAGAACTATGTAAGTTGTCCCGGTGTGAAGGACCGTAGTGGTGAAGTAGTAGACCTTTGCAATTACACCTAATTTCCTGGCAGCCACCATGGCTTTGGACTCAATGAACTACCCAAAGTTTAGTTGGCTTTGGACTCAATGAACTACCCAAAGTTTAGTTGGCTTTGGACTCAATGAACCGCCCAAAATTTAGGTTCCAGGAAATCTAACTCCCAAAAGCTGAAGGTGGACGGTGCACTTCAAGGATACATACCCAAAAATAGGAGTCAAGGTGAACGGGCTCTATTTGGCGGCGTCGAATGCCGCAAGATTGGCTTCGTCCCATTCGGAGATTCAATTGGTAAGTGGCACTACAAATTGCCTTCCATTGGCGTAGTAACTATTATACAATCTGTACCAGAGATGCGCCCGCTGATTTTGTTTACATTTTAACCATAACATATTTTTAAATTCTTTATAAGTGCTGACCTTCCAGACATACGGATTATTATGACACCAAAAGAAGTAAGAGTCTTCATGTATTCAGTGTGTTCGCTTTTAATTTCCTCAATCTCTTTCTTCTGTTACACGGATGTACAAGACAACAATACCGTTTTTGTTTTACTTTAGTGATGCAGTATTCACACAAAAACTAGGTTACAAATATTTGACTTCAGCATTTTAAAAGCCCAAGTATCTGATAAGATTTAAACAAAGTGACCAATTAGTAGATACCAAAACCCGCCACACATTATCCCACCCACTGCAATTCCTGAAAGCCAGAATCAACAGTGGAGATCGCCAGAAAAACGCCGAGAAAAGAAGTTCGACGAGTCCCGGAGAAACGATTCAACTGTCTTGGGTCCCGCAACGAAATTAATCAGAAAAGAATAGCGGAGGAGTAAGAAAAAGATATTTTTTCCACTTCCCTCCATAACAAGCAGGAGAATTATTAGTAGATACCAATTAGTAAAGCTGTTAAAAATATTGTTTGTTATTCAAATGAGGTAAAAGCAAATAAAGACATTTAAAACATTGGATACAGCTCCTATAGTTGGATGAAATATTTTACTGGTTTATTTCCAGTCAGAGAGAAAAGTTCTGTCCTTACAGTGAGATCAGGGTATTGAAATAAATGGTTGATACCCACTACGAAAAATTATAAAAATATTAATCAAGAAATATAAACCGTGATAAAGAGAAAAATACAGCTCCTAAACTAGAGCTAACTATTTTACCGGTACAGTTCCTGTCACAGAGAGTCATGTTCCTGCAGGGAGATCAAGATAGTAATTTTGTTTTTTATATTCAAATCATGCTTTTGAATCAAATTCGACACATTGACATAGTTCCAGTGTATACATTGTTATTTTGTCTTTACACGAAACCTGAATATAGTTTGTTCAGTATAAGCAACTGAACCGATTCTAACATTTTTACACCACGTTATATTTTTCCCAAATAAATTTAGAAATTGTTGCAGTGTGGTTAACGAGCGCAAAACACAGCTGACGGTAGATCACAGTGGGTGGCACTGGCGCACAGGCAAGGGAAGAAACACGGGTGGGTTTTAGTCAGTAAAAGTCTGACACGCCCTTCCACTCCGCTCAGAATAAAAAGGTTCTTGTTATGTGAAGATAAGCTTAGATCGATGGACCCGTACGTTAGTTATTACTCCAGCATCACCACACCACTCCACCTAGCTATATCCCATAGCCCCTCACCATAAACATTTAAAATATAACAAAAAAATTTCATCTTTAAGATTATTAAAAATATTTTTCAATATAAAAACAATGAGTCGCAACTAGTAGGGGTCGAAAAGCTAATCTGCACCACGCTAAGTTGACTAAAACATTGCCACAGCGAGATATGAGACGTTCTGTCTGTTTGCATAATACATACATTAGCGCGATTTATACCGCGCGTCCCCGCGATGTGGCGCGATACCGCGTCAACATTATTTCGACTCTATGTATAATTAATGTTAATATGTGTAGGCGTTCCTTTCAGGCAGGCCGAGTTTGGTATTAGAATTGCGTGTTCTTTTTTAAGGTTTTGCAATTAAAATACTAGTTCAGGCATCAATCTACATGGTCTTCATACGATCTGGCGATATGGCTTGAGTTTGTTCCGGACTTACTACTTTCTAAGAGTAGTCAAATAAGATCGAACTAGTACTTGACCGTGATCCCGCCTGATGATAAGCAGAGATGCAATCGTTGATGGTAAAGCGTGCTAGTTTATTAAGTCTATTTACTAAAAAAAAACTAAGTAAATAGTTGTGTTGCGATGTGTGCCTGGTACGATGCGCCAAATGTTGTTGTGTCGGGTGTTTGGTCGTGTAGGGTCTCCAGATCAATCTCTCTCTGGCGGAGCATCGTTGGTCGTGTTGTTGGGTTTAACATTTTCACCTCGCTCAACTGCCGTCTTCCTTCCTATTCACTCAGTTTTTTTGAGTAAATATTGCTTAATAAACTAGCGCGCTTTACCATCAACGATTGCATTTCTGCTTACCAGCAGGCAGAATTGTGGTCAAGCACTAATTTATAATTATTAAAAAAGAAAAAAATCCTGGTTATAAACCTCCTTTGTGCCAATTTCATCCAAATCCGTTCAGTAGTTTTTGAGTGAAAGTTTAACAAACACACATCCATACATACAAGTTTCTCGTTTATAATATAGCTAGCTGCGCTCCTCGGTTTCACCGGTGTAAGTTATTATCTTGTGGGAATTATCTAGATAACAAGTATCGTATATAAGTTATTCTTGGTTATAACCTATCTATGTTACAAATTTCATCCAATCCGTCAGTTTTTGAGTAAAGTAGGTTATCTATTCCATGAAACTATCGAACTTCTGACTACTCATAACGAACTTTACTAACACACGGAGTTCTTTGAACTACATAATATGACAGCAGCAATTTGATCTTACACACAAGAAACGCAAAACGGCTGGAGAAATGTAGATGTAATATAAGTACTAACGTTCCTGTCTAACCAGGGATTGCAAGCCTGTTTTCTTATGTAAAATTATTTGATAATAAAAATACTTCATTCATCTATTATCAATCTCTTTTTTTTTATAATTATAAACTAGCGCTTGACTGCAATCCCGCCTGATGGTAAGCAGTAATGAAATCGTTGATGCTAAAGCGCACTAGTTTATTAAGCCTATTCACTTAAAAAACTTAGGAATAGGAAGGAAGATGGCAGTTGAGCGAGGTGATGCAATGTTAAACCCAACAACAAGACCAATGATGCTGCGCCAGAGGGAGATTGATTTGGAGACCCTACACGACCAAACTTCCGACACAGCAACATTTGACGCATCGTACTCGGCACACATCGCAACGCAACTACTCAGACCCGTCCTCCGTACGGCTTCACCAGACATCATGCTGGAACACGACGAATCGCTTGGCGGCAAGACATTGTCTGGTGGGTGGTAACTTCTGCCGGCAGCCGATGTTATGGCCTACCACCGAGGCTCTCTGCTAATTCTCTGCTAATTCTCAATTGGACGTCATCTGACATTTATGAACGTCAAAAAAATGGTTGTGTAACAAACTCCGCCTACGCCTAGCCGACCCTCTGACGCCTGTCCTCGTCTCCGGCCCACTTCCTCTCACCGAAAAGAGGCATGTGTCCCAGGAGTGAGAACTTAATAGACTGATTATGTATGCCTGTGATTAGAATTTGACACGGATATAGGATTTAGATTTAATTAGTTATGATTCATACTAATTGTTGTTAATTAGAATGTTATGACGCTAATGAGTCTAGTTATGAGACGAATATATGTAGTATATAATAGGGTAGTTGACTAAAAAAACTAATTGGTTCGTCAGTCAGATTTAAAAACAAAATGGGACACGTATTTTTTTTTTAATATAAACAAAAAATGAAGACGATACAGTGAGTTGAAAACTCGTGTGACGTCACTCCTTGCTACACTTTTTAACAACAAGTGACGTCACCAGCTCCCACTCCTGATCTTTGATGCCTTTTATATTTGTAAATTTTCATGGATTTCATTAAACAAAATATAGGTACCAAATAACTTACTATAATCCGAATGACGGACTAAATTGAATCAATTTTTTTTTACCCAGGTAACACCCCCTATTATCTCTATCTAGAAGATAAAACGGCCTACTTAAATAAGCTATAATTAGTCTCAATTAAAAACCAAAATAAAATACCTGTGAGAGGCCAAAAAAGGCTCCTAGCCATAATGTACGGGTTGTGTGACCACGATACACGAAATGTCAAAATGTACGAGTATGTGACCACGATACACGAAATGTCAAAATGTACCCGGTTGTGCGACCACGATACACGAAATGTCAAAATGTACGGGTTGTGTGACCATGTTACATGAAATGTCAATATTGAGATGAAATGATGTCAGCTAGTCAAAGACGGTGGATGTTGTCAAGAGACCTTTACTAACGAGTGTCTTTAATTCACTGTGAAATATCAAATTTAGGTCGCGCATGATCGATGCTATGCTATTGCATCAGAATTAATTATGTATATAAAATAAATGTACGTTTGTCAGTACACATAACATTGAAGAATACATTAAATCTACGGTACTTGAATGTTATTTTTAAAAACCTGTAAAGTTAGTATAAGATATTATAAAAATAAACATAAATTTATTAACAAAGACACTGACCTCATTGGTGTTCCATCGGTGCCTCTGTGCTGCGAAGTGTTCAGCTCTGGGTAGACTCTCCAGGTTCTCTGGCAATTTGATAGGCTCGCCATCTGTAACAAGGAATTTTAGGCATTAATATGTATATGGATACACCATACTTAATTATGATGAAATAATCCTAACATAGAATAGAATAAGAGTATTCTATTATGAACACGATATAAATTATAGAAACGTAAATATAATGATTTTACAAAGGGTGACACAATGGGCGGTCTTGTCGCTAAGAGCGATCTTTTACAGACAAGCTTTGGAGGGAATATATTATATAATTATAATTAATAAATATGTACGTTAAGTGTATCATACTAGTCTAATTAATATATACATACATCTTATTAATAAACATCATACAAGAGCAAATAAATATAATGACATGTTAAAAGAGAGAGAAAGTCCTTTTAGGTTTTAAAAGTGGACAGAGTTTGAGCACGCCTCACAGACAGGGGCAAGTCATTTCATGACCGAACTGCTTGTACAGTAAAGGGTGTATCATAAAAACTAGTGCATAGGCATAGTTTGAAAAACTCTAGGCAGATGACCATACCAATATTTTAGTAATTACAAAAGTAATTCTGTCTATTTCTTACCTTTCTATGCCTGAACCAATCGTTAAGTAATATGTCATATAAATCTGGACCAATAGAAAGCCACGTTATTTGTAAAAGGTTATATTTGACCCCAAAAATGAACCACTTTTTCGTGGTCGTCGGATTTCATCACAAGTACAAATATTTACCTCCCAACGAAGTGGCCACGGATGAGCTAGTAATTTTGTAAACAGAAAGAGAGGTACTTGCTTAACGCCCTCTAAATATAATCCAGTTGCATTTAACAACAGTCATGGGTAGAGTTGGTGGCGTAAACTGCTGGTCCATTTTCTCGGCAACCACGCAAACAATTAAGTACCTTGTGAATTCAAACTTCACTACTAAGTCTTACTACAACTGGACTAGAGAAGTAAATACCTCAGTCCATATTACAATACATGCATGGTGCAAGTATGCCGGCTATTCAGAGTAGGGTAGAATATTACAGAATGTTGACTGCATATAGCAAATAAGAACAGGTTCATGCATACATAGATTCGCTTCACGTACAGCGAATGAGTGCATTCGAGATTATAGTTTGTTCTAAAAAATCAGACTGAATCTAAACACACCCTAAAATACTCCCAAAGAAGTCAGGTTGTACTGCCATTAGAATGAAATTAGTTTATTTTAATACTTAACTGCGCCTACTGCATCTTAATTACTTAACATACTATTACCACAGTCTAAAAATCATACAGTCGTCCGACGAAGACGTCTAGACAGAGCAATCGTGCGGGGTGTGAGGGACGAGACGCGGGGAAGCGGCACCCGAGCTGCGAAGAAAACGATGTTCGTAGCTTGGTATCTATCATTAAGGGCTAACACGTGTTTGTTTTTTTATTTGTTTGTTTTATAATTTGATATGAGTGTAAAGTGAGTGTGAGTGGTTTTTGGGTATAATTGGGGTGCTTGTAACGAAGAAGCCATCCTTTTTGACATCCAAAATGGCGGACGTCATTTTTTTATAATTTAATATGGGTGTCAATTAAGTAAATATAATTGTGGTGCTTGTTACGAAAAAGCTATCCTTTCTGAAATCCAAGATGGCGGACGCCAATTTAAATGTATATTAATATGATATGGGTGTTAATTCCGAGGTAGATTGGGGTGCTGGTTACGAAAATGCCATCTAAATAACTTAAATCTGTCTCGAGTTGTTCCCTTAGTAAAAATAGCAAATTAATTAAATATAATACAGCTATCGATATTGATCTGCAATAAATAAATAATTTCATAAATATTGTTTATTTGTGACAACCCTGGCCGATGCGTTACTGTCTAGACGATGTCGGCATTTTACACGAGATCAAAGGCGTCGACCTACTGTTTGATTTTTATACTGTGGTATTACTATCAATTGGAATAATATTTTGAATCATATTGCTAGTTCATTGCTTCATAAGTTCGAAAAAATTGTTTGCTCAACTACGTAAACCACGCAATGAATGTCAAGATGAAACCCATTGCTACTCATAATTTGTTACGCAATTACCCTGCTGAAATTTTAATTTCAAATCAGCTTGTAAATGTTTTGAATTTCCTAATTGATGTTAATTTTATGACCTCGATTTATGTCTATGATTTTTCATTTAATATTTGATAACGCTATTCAATCTCAAAAATAACCCGATGAAATAACTCGTAAATTAAACGTTTAATATTTAAATATAGATGAAAATTTTACTAATTTACTCTCACTTGTTTTAGTGATTACCTACATATAAATGTACTCTGGGCACTGTAGGCGTCTGAGTGTGAGTGCGCGAGATCCCTCTATGGACCTGGCCCTCTGGACTACTCTGTGGAACAAGAATGCTAGCTATGCTGAGTAGAGGTGAGGAATTCTTAGTAGACGCACATAAATTGCATCCGCGGCCGCCTGACTAAATTTATTGATGTCTAAATCTTGTTGTGGGGCTATCAGTCCACCGTGTGGGACATTAGTTTAGTGATGTATTAAATGGGGGCGGGGAGTGGGTTTATTAGGTTTTGGAAGAGAATGATTGTTTTTTGGACATTTATTTGTAGTTGTAGGAAATCTACACTCTATACTAATATACAATATGTACTTAAAGAAAACCCTGTCCGACTCATAAGGATAATAAAGGTTAGGTGATCACTTGACCAAATATAATATAAAATTTTACATAATCATAACAGTAACAATACTAATGAATTTTGAAATAATCCTTTTTTCCCGGGAATTAATTCCAATTTCTCCGAAATTTGGTAATTTTTAAAAAAGTGACAACACCAGTATTTTTATAAGCGAATAGCGACGCGACCACGTCACAGGTGCCGCGTGCCCTGCACCCCGCCGCCCGCGGAAGGGGTTGCTTACCGCACATGTATTAAGTTACCTCTTTTTGCGAAATAATATTTATTTTTTTAGGGGGATTTTTTTAAGTTTAGCCTGTCTTTGTAGGCATTAGTAGAATCAGTTATCGATACCTAACAATACCTTCACGGATCGGACAGGGTTTTCTTTACATATTGTATAAAGCTGCAGAGTTTGTGTGTTTATTTGTTCGAACGCGCTAATCTCAAGAACCACTGGTCCGATATGAAAAAATTCTCTTTGCGTTAGATAGCCCAACATAACATCACGCTGCGACCAATAGGAGCGGAGCATACCGACTCTTTTGGGGTTAAATTAAAATGCTCAATTAACTAACTCCACGCGAACGAAGTCGTGGGCGGCCGCTAGTTATGAATAAATGTTGGTGAAAGTTAAGTATCAACAGCCGATAAATTTTGTAAAAATTTCACGGAGGAAGGTTTGGTCAAGTGAGCTGTTAATTCGTACTCGTAACCCCCGGTGTAGGTGTGAGATGGAACACCGGGTGGTTTTTAGTCAGTAAGGGTCTGACAGACCCGGCGCCCGCCTTAGGGCGGAGGACATCCATGAGGATTTTCAACCCCGGAGCAAAAAAGAAAAAAAGAGCTGTCAATAGTGTTAATCCCTTTGGGCAATATTGTTCATTCATTCCCGCATACGTCAAACTTTCCAATATATGTAATGGTTGACACTTGACAGTAGCTTTGACGTAAGCGTTTGTGACGTTTCCAGATGTTGCTCCGTCCGAGGGAGATTGATCTGGGGACCCTGCACGGTCAAACTCCCGACACAACAACATTTTGGCGCATCATACCCGGCACACATCGCAACACAACTGCTCAGACCCGTCCTCCGTACGGCTTCACCAGACATCATGCCGGAACACGACGAATCCCTTGGCGGCAAGACTACGCAAGAATCACATCACATTTTAAATATTTAAACGTTTCTTTGGTTTAGGCAACGTTTATAAATAATAATAAGCTTATGTATGTAAATGTAGCTGCTGGAGCTATAATGAATACAGGATGTCGATAAGAAAAATATCGATACACGAATTACAGTTATTATGAACCTGTATTTTGCAAGACGTTCGGGACAGACTTACATAATGTAAATAGCTTCTCACCCAACATCTATTGTAACTTATTAAGTTTTAAACTTACTGAGAGATAACATAAAGGCTATGCCATGTGATCTAGAAACTAAATTTTGTCCAAGAGTTACTGAAACAGGCTTAAAGTCTGAAAGCAGAGTTCGTAATCTCAGATAATTTACATTTCATTCTCACTTAAAGAAGGCCAATTCATTTCGGTACAACTACCATACCCCACGATAACTGCGCGTGTATTCCCGCATTATAATAATCCAACGGCTAATCCTTGTATTAAAAATGTCCAAAATCATATCGGCGACAAACGAGTGTCAATAATTTGTCAAATTGAAATTAGAAGTTTTTTTACAGATTGAGATCAGAGTATGAACGTTATTAAGATTACGAGAATGATGTTATAATGATAACATCATGAACATGAAATGATAAAAAGGTCCTAATGAATGTTTGGCTGCAAAGGTCTTTGAACTTCCAGCCAGTCAGTTAATAACAAATCATTTGAACATCTTGTCCGTTTCGGAGATACAAGAATGAGAGATAAATCTAACCAAGTCAGCTAAAATACCCGGAACAAAAGCTTACAGCCGGTATAAAAGCTTGACAGCTGTAAAGTAAATACTGACTAATCATAAAAACATATCCTCTTCAGTTTTCACAATGTCCCGAAACTAAACGCCCAAAAATCAAGTAGAGAAGTTAAGCGCAAATAAAACAATAAACTGTACCCGAACGAGGTGAAAACTGCCCGGTTTTTGGCAGCATTCGTCAAGAATGTCTGCACTGCTACCGGGGGCACTGCCTTCCAAACAACCGCTTTATATCATCCCCCGGACGATCCAAATCCGACCTTATCTCTCCAACCATAAAGACCCGAATAAGCGCATTCATAATCATGTATTTCGAAGCAATCGTCCAACTTGTTGAAATTCCGCCGCCGTCCGCTTTAGCGGCTGCAAAATTAACTTTAACATCACTTGCCTTGGTTTGGTCTTTATGTCTATGAAATAGGATTGGTTTTGGTTTGATTTTTCGTTGTAGTAGTGAGGGTTCTAAGTTGGTAGGGCGTATAGGATGTAGCAAATTCGCTAGCCAAGCTTTAGGTCTAGTGCTCGCTAATTTCGCACCCAATCGTGGCTAACGGATAACGTGGGCGACATTCTTTGCCTTAATTTAATCTAAGTTTTTTTGGAGGTCAGAGGTAGGTATTTGAGATGCGGTTAGCGTATCTAAATAATTTCGGAGAGACCCCAGTTGGGACTGCCTGCGGTAACCGTGCAAAAATTGTATAATCTCCTCATATTTGAAATTGCTGATTAAGCAACACCCAATAGTATAATATTAGGCCCTTTTTTTAAAATTATGTATATTTGTCCAGGTTTCTTACTTTGAGTGTACGTATAGCTTATAAAGATTATATATTTTTAATACTAAGTATATTATTAAAAGAATTTGCTCGGCTGCCAGCAGAAGTTACCACCCACCAGACAAAGCCTTGCCGACAAGCGATTCGTCGAGTTCCGGTAAAGAAACATGCTCAGACCCGTCCTCCGTACGGAGAGGGCGGGTCTAAGCACATGGTCTGCTGCGATGTGTGTCGGGTATGATGCACCAAATGTTGTAGTGTCGGGAGTTTGGTCGTGGAGGGTCTCCAGATCAGTCTCCCTCTGGCACAGCATCGTTGTTCGTGTTGTTGAGTTTAACATTGCATCACGTCGCTCAACTGCCGTCTTCCTTTCTATTCTCACAAAATATAGAATCTACGCTTTCTTCTCTTAAAATAACTTGCGAGCTACCACCGTAATTCGCTTTAATTTATTTTTATTTCTTTTTATCTATTATAATAATCATCATCTGTTGACCTGAACAAAGTTGGAAAAGACCTACCTTTTCCCAAATATGAAGAGCTCGGCTTCCAATCTAACCAGCACCCTAATTGCGTAACACATTATTGCTATCATTTGGAATAATTTCACAGACAGCCTCCGTAGCGTAGCGGTAGCGGACGCGGCCGCTGCGCAAGGTGGCCCGGGTTCGATCCCCGCACAGTGCAAATATTTGTATGCATGAATATGAATATTTGCACTGGTCTGGTCGTGCCTCGGAAAGCACGTTAAGTCGTTGGTCCCGGTTGCCATACGAACATCTAGTGGCAGTCGTTACGGGTTGTTGGAGCCCTCAAAAGTCCAACAATTCGTCTAACTGCAATGCTTTGATGTCGCCTTCGGGTTGTGGAGGTCAGACGGCAGTTGCTTCACGGAAAATGTCGAAGTTTAGCCATATCAGCAGTTTGACTGGTAAAGCGGACCCCAGACTCCAAAGCTGAAAAGGCTTCGGATGCGACTGGGATTAACTCTGGGATGATGATGATGATTTGGAATAATTTTAAAGCACATTGCTAATCTATTTCTCCATATGTTCTGCTCAAAAACGCAAATAACGCAATGAATGTTGTTGAACTGTCAAAATGAAACCCATTACTACTGATAGTGAGTTACGCAATTACCCTGCGTATTCAGCTGAATAACTTCAGAAAGTAATGTAGGCTAATGAGCCGACTGTCGTAGACCTTTCACAGCCGTTACGGGCAGTCAGAAACCTGTAAGTCTTTTTTTTGGGATGGGAAATCATCAAATAACCTCTCCCGCCCTGGGCGGAGCGGAAGGGCGTGTCAGCCTTTTACTGACTAAAACCCACCCGTGTTTCTTCACTTGCCTATGCGCCGGGGCTACTGTTTCTTTTTTAAACAACCCGCAACCCTGACTCAGTAGTCATCGGTCTTCGTGGACCCTGTCACGATGTGCTGAAATCTCTATGAGGTGCGCGTGAAACTCAACGCGCCGTCGACTCGGGCCTGGCCCTTACCGGGCAGCGAGCTTCCTACTGCTCACCGCCTGCAGGCCCGAACCTAACAGTCTGAATCAGTCTTAGAAAGGGGTATCATTAATGGGTTGTGGATATCGGATGGTTTAAGTAATACATCATAACCTTTATAAAATATGTAAAGAAAAATGTATTGTTAGGTATCGATAACTGATTCTATTAAAGCCGGGCTAAACTTAAAAAAAAATCCCCCTAAAAAAATTAATATTATTTCGCAAATAATACATGTGCGGTATGCAATACATGCACGAGCGAAGGGGGCCAGGGCACACGGCACACGGTTGCATCGCTATTCGCTCATAATATTTAATACCGTAAAAATGGTGTTGTCACTTTTTTTAAAAATACCAAATAATGGAGAAGTTGGAATTAATTCGCGGAAAAAAAAGATTATTTCAAAATTCATTAATATTGTTACGTACTATGATGATTATGTAAAATTTCATATTTTAGTTGGTCATCTGTTTACCTATCCTTCATCATCCTTATGGGCCGGATGGGGTCTTCTTCACCTAATGTATACGTTATTGTGTAAAATACTCTCTTAGCATGTATATTTTTTGTGTCGTCCTCCGTGGCGCAGCGGTCAACACGCCTGCCTGCGACGTGGAGGCCCCGGGTTCGATCCCCAGCCAGGTCATGATGGAAAACGATATTTTCCTGATTGGCCTGGGTCTTGGATGTTTATCTATATATTTATCTATTATAAATATATTATCGTTGAGTTAGTATCCCATAACACAAGTCTCGAACTTACTTTGGGGCTAGCTTAATTTGTGTGATTTGTCCGTATATATATACACACATCAAAAGTGTCTAGGGATCAAGCATTTTTATGCGGATTTCTTGAGATTGAGATGTGGCTTTGTAATAAATTTATGATTTTATAAATTTATATGGATCCTTTTTGGTGCATTTCATAATTTGAATCAGGAACTGTGAATCAAATTCGAGTAAAAGATGAAAATCAGCTGTCAATATTTTCCCTATAAAAACATACAACGCATTGAAGACATTATTAGTGCTACTGTTTCCCTACTACTGATTAAAACCAACGTTATTATGGAGCGGCGACGTCATTTAAGCAGGGAAGAAATGCTCAGAGCCGTGGGAATGATAGAAGCTGGTTCCCGGCAACGTACTGTGGCTTTGGCTCTGAATACAAGTCAGAGTGTTATCAGTCGACTTTGGACACGTTACCGAAGCACTGGTACCGTGGCTGAGCGCCATGGAGGACGGTATCGCTGCACCACACGGAGACAAGACCGATACATTCAAATCTTAACTCGAAGAGCTCCAACAATAACCGCCATGATGTTGAGCCGTGAGGCTTCATCACTCTTCAGGGAACTTAATTAGCGACCAAACAGTCAGAAACCGCTTGCATGAAGTGAACCTTCATTCCCGAAGACCGCTACGGGTACCACCTATGGCAATGCACAATCGTAGGATTCGATATCAATGGGCTCTTGAACACAGAAATTGGGCAGAAGAACAATGGCGTTTCGTGTGCTTTTCAGATGAGTCTCGTTTTGGTATGAGACCGGATACAAGACGTATACGACACTGGAGAACCCCTGGACGCCAACAGCGATTAAAATCCTGCCAGGAAGTCCATCCTTATAGTGGTGGAACCATCATGGTATGGGCGGGTATTTGGATCAGCGGAAGAACTGAGTTGATTTGGATCAGAGGCAACCTCAACGCTCAAATTTATGCTGAAACGATTGTATCAGACGTCATCGTTCCTCTACAAGTGCAAATCGGTCCCTTATTTCAGTTAATGCATGATAATGCACGACCGCACACCGCAAGAGTTGTAAGACAGACTCTCGCCGCAGCTAACATCAATGTCCTGCCCTGGGCTGCTCAGTCGCCAGACTTGAACCCGATTGAGCATGCATGGGATATGCTACAGAGAAGAGCTCTGCCGAATATGGAGGGTATCCAGTCGCAAGAAGACCTTTTTTTGTTGTTGCAGCGAACATGGGCGGCCATTCCACAGCGTGATTTGGATGAACTCATTTTGAGTATGCCAAACCGATGTTCTTGTGTTGTTAGTGTTCGCGGTAGAAACACGGATTATTAATTGTTTAAGTTACCCAATAAAATTTTAGAGAAAACTGTTATTTCAGTCTTTTTTTCGAACTTTTGTGTTAGTGGTTCAAATGTCAAATATCCCTTTATTAGGAAAATGGCAAATTTCTTTATTAATGCAAAGGTGACTTGGTTTATCGTTACTGTGACAAACGAAAACACTTTATTTGATGAATCCTTAAAGAAAATTTTAATTAATATCAATCAGGAGAAAAGTTATTGCAAAAATATATGTTGATCCCTAGACACTTTTGATGTGTGTATATATATATATTGTCCATATATATATATATATATATATATATATATATATATATATATATATATATATATATATACTATATATATATATATATATATATATATATATATATATATATATATATATATATATATATTCTTTTTCTTTTTTTACTGTAGCAGTTCTATGTCACCAATTTGTTTGCTGCACCGGGTGACGTCATTACGTCGGCGCCAGCTGTCGCTGCCAGCCAAACCAATGTTGGGGCTCTATCTTGCATAGGGTCGCAGAAAAATGCTGAGCGACAGCCATTTTGAGAGAATGTAATGCATATTTCCTTCCTCCTTTTCTTACATTTTCTTAGATTTTTGTAATTACGTCTTCCTCAAATAAACGTATTTTTCTTTCTTTCCTATTGAAAAATTATAACGTTGCTAAATTGAAGATTACAACTCTTGACGTCTAACGACAACTGGAGTGACTGTTATTGCGTTCAGTTGGTTAACAGACTAACACAAGTGGTTCTTTGTTTACCTTTAGTTAAGTACCTAAACCGGTGGAGTATATCCATAACTAAGCTCCATCATTAACATTTTTATCATCCCACTGCTGGGCACAGGTCTCCTGTCATACAGAGGAGGACTGAGCGTAATCACCACGCTTTCTCATTGCGGGTTGGCGATTTCAGACTTAAAGTCCAGGTTTCCTCAAGATGTTTTCCTTCACCTTGAAATCAGTCATTGGTAACTTAGAAACGTTACATTGGTACTTGCCTGACATGGAATCGGACCCCCACACTCGTGTGGAGGCATGAAGAACAGGGAGGAAAGTGCACTCATTCCCCATAGAAAAGGGAGGATCCTCCGACCAGACGGGTGTTATGTTTGGCGGGCACTTGCCAAGAATAACTAAGCTCAAAGATCCAAAAATGACCGCTGCTACCGGAAGGGCTTCACTGAGAGGTGTTGATACGTTATGGACGATCACTATCCAAGAGCCAACCACCTCAAGCATAGCTTTCGACCATGCAGGTGTCGTTAGTTGACTGCGAGCCCCTGAGCTCCCTGTTTGTTTTCCAAATATTACCAAATCATGGCACCCGAAACTGACAAATTTTCCCAATCGACTTAGAACTTAATTTTTTAGCGGTTGGAAATATATTAAAGACATTTGGTAGATTGTAGTAGTTCTTAAGTTCGAATGTACATTTCCCTGTTATATGCGTAGACTGGTGATTGATTACAAATGTGGTCTTCATCTAAATTACTTTGAAAGGCAACTGTCACTGCTGTTTGTTAAGTGTTCATCCCTTCTGATTGGTTTCGGATTGGGGTTAGATTGAGAGATACCGATGAGGACTCATCGTGACGTCAGAGGCTTAACTTTTTTGCTGGGTAGGGTTCGCTTCCATAGCATCCGAAAGATAAAGCAATTTACATTTCATTAATACGAATATGAATAATTTGAAGCGATGATTATCGGGGTATTTCTCGTAATTTCAGGAAATTGAGAACGTTCTTCAAATTGTCTGGGTTTTCTCAATCCGTTAAAAATTAAGAGGCATTTTTGACATATTTTTGTCACCGAAATGAGACGCTGATTAGATGTCTAGTGTTTTAAATTACGAGAATTGGATTTAAGGAATTGGGTTTTTTTTTTAATCAATCTTGGCCTGCCCACGAACCGGAAGATGCAGCGTGGGTAGGACCCCGACAAGGTGGACCGACGACCTGGTGGAAAGGAAACCACTGGATGCGGGAGGCGCAGGTCCGGTTGTCGTAGACATCCTTGGGGAGGCCTGTTTCCAGCAGTGGACGTCTTTCGGCTGAAACGATGATGATGATGAATCTTGGCGTCTATGAAGAGAAGAGTTTCTCTTATATCATCCCTTCCCAAGTTTTAATTACATCCGATCCGATCATCATTATCATCTCAGCGATCGTTCATCATTGTTATCCCAGTCGCATCCGAAGCTTTTTCAGCTTTGGAGTCTGGAGTCCGCTTTACCAGTCTAACTGCTGATTTTAGCTAAACTTCGATATTTTTCGTGAAGCGACTGCCGTCTGACCTCCACAACCCGAAGGCGACATCGAAGCATTGCAGTTAGACCAATTGTTGGACTTTTGAGGGCTCCAACAACCCGTAACGACTGCCATTAGGTGTTCGTATGGCAACCGGGACCAATGGCTTAACGTGATTATAATAATAAGTACAATAGGCGCTTTTAAACGACGGTTGCGACAATACAGTAGTCTCATAGAATCGCAGAGGCAGTTAGGTATGACCACACTAAATGTGTCAATTATATGATGAAGTCCGGCTCACCCGCTTACAGCGTATTGTACGATGATGTTGCAGTGCGAGTGTTAAATAAATTATGGCAGGTATTCGTTTTAAACCTTCTGTTTTAATACGACCTTACATTTTTTTTTTTTTAATATATTATAAACTAGCGCTTGGCCGCAATCCTGCCTGATGGTAAGCAGTGACGCAATCGGTTATGGTAAAGCGCACCAGTTAATTAAGAGCCTATTCACTCTAGCTTTGAAGACACTCAAATTGTAGTCCGACGGAAACACCGCCGCTGGCAAATTGTTCCAGTCCCTCGATGTACGCGGTATAAAGGAGGAGGCGAAACGCTTTGTCCGGATCGTAGTTCTGTTTCTATCTTACTATTCATAACGACATTTCGTATACATATACATACGTAAAAATTGTTTTTATATACTTAACACAAATTTATTTTATTCATCATCATTCTCCTGCCCTTATCCCAATTTATTTGGGGTCGGCGCAACATGTCTTTTTCTTCCATGCATCCCTATCAGAAACCATCTCGGCAGTCACCCCTTTCTTAGCCATATCACCCTTCACACATTCCATCCATCGTTTCTTTGGTCTTCCCCTACTCTTATAGCCATCAACATTCATAATTAAGACTCTCCTCACGACATTCTCCTCAGTTCTCCGTAACACATGCCCGTACCATGACAACCGATTTCCACACAACTTTTCAGCTACCGGTGCCACTTTCAGACTTCCTCTTATGTACTCATTTCTTATTCTATCCATTCGTGTAACACCACACATCCCTCTTAGCATTCTCATCTCGGCTGCATGCAATTGCCTTTCATTCATCCCTTTCGTAGCCCAACATTCTGATCCATACAAGACAGCAGGTCGGATCATGGTTTTATATATTTTCCCCTTAAGTTTAAGGGGAATGCGGGAGTCGCAAATTGTTCCCGTGACCTGCCGCCATTTCATCCACCCAGTGTTAATTCTGTGCTTAACCGTCCGATCTATTTCGCCATCGCTTTGCACGAGTGAACCGAGATACCGAAAGTCGGAGCAGATTGGTAGGAGTGCGCCATCAAGGGCTATGGCTCCAGAAGTGGAGAGACCGCCGAAATCGCAGAACATATATTCGGTTTTGGTTCTGCTGATTTTCAAGCCAACATTCTCCAGCTTCTGTTGCCATCTCTCCAATCTGCTCTGGATCTCAGGTCCATCTTCACCGACGAGAACAATGTCATCGGCGAACAGCATGCACCAGGGTGCCTCCTCCTGGATGTCCGACGTAAGAGCGTCCATAATTAACAGGAAGAGGTACGGACTTAAAGCCGATCCCTGGTGTAAGCCTACCGCCACACTGAACTCGTCGGTATTGCCAGCAGCCGACCGGACGTAGGTACGAGATCGACTGTACATAGCACGAATTAACTCTACATACTTCCCAGGCAAACCTTTCTCTTTTAGGGCCCACCACAGCACATCACGAGGTACCCTATCATACGCTTTCTCCAGATCAATGAACACCATGTGCAAGTTCTTGTGTGCACGTCTGTACTTCTCGCACACTTGGCGGAGTGCAAAAGTGGCGTCCATTGTTCCTCGACCTGGCATAAACCCAAACTCGTTTGGGGTAATCTCACTCTCCTCTCGCAATCTTTTCTCAATCACTTTCTCCCATACCTTCATACTATGTGACATGAGCTTTATCCCTCGATAGTTGTTACAGTCCTGTACATCACCTTTATTCTTAAAGATGGGCACTAGTGAACTATTGCACCATTCTTGTGGGATCTCTCCTTCATGCAACAACTTATTGAAGAATAAAGTCAGCCACATACATCCATCTCCTTTTAAACACTTCCATACTTCTACTGGTATATCATCTGGGCCCATAGCTTTTCCATTTTTCATACCTTGAACTGCTATTCTTACTTCATCCATGCTAATTTCTCTTACTAAACCCATATTCTCTTGTACCTCTTTGAGCACGCCACTCCATTTATTCTCTTCGTTCATTAGCTTTTCAAAATAAACCTTCCATCGCTCTTTTATTTCGTCATCCCTGGACAGAACCTTACCAGCATCGTCTTTCATACATTTGATATTACTTATATCTCTCGTTCTCCTTTCTCTTGCTTTTGTAATCCGGTAGAGCTCCTTCTGGCCTCTAGGGCTGTCCAGTGAGTCATACAACTTCTCCTGCGCCTTAGCCCTCGAAACTGCTACCGCCTTTTTTGCCTTCCTCTTCCATTCATTATAAATCTTCATCTTGTCCTCTTTTAAACTATCATTCCCGTTTTCTACACCTTGCCATTCTTTAAAAGCTATTTTCTTTTCTTTGAGTATCTTTTGCACATCTTCATTCCACCACCATGTATCCTTTTCTATCACACCTTTCCCTTTGGATTCTCCAAACACATCTTTAGCTACTCTCCTTATATAGTCCGCCATCTCTTTCCAACATTCATTCACAGATTTTCCTTCCATATCCCCCATTTCAATCATCTTATCTACCACTTGGCTCTTAAACACACTAGCATATTCCTCTTTTACTATCATACGCCATCTAGTTCTGGGCGAGGGCCGTTCCTTGTTCTTTCTGGATGAGACACTGACTTTTACGTCCATTATCAATAGTCTATGTTGTGAGACTAAGTCTTCACCTGGTAGCACTTTACAGTTTTTGACACTTTTAAGACTGTTTCGTCTTACTAAAAAGTAATCGATTTGTGTCGCGTGGCGGCCGCTTTTATAGCTTATGAGATGCTCATTTTGTTTTTTGAACCACGTATTTGTTATTGCCAGGTTAAATGCCGTAGCAGCTTGCAGTAGTGTCTCACCATCAGTGTTACGGTCTCCGTATCCCCAACCGCCATGCACTCTTTCATACCCATCCTTCTGCTTTCCCACATGCCCGTTAAAGTCACCCCCAACATACACTTCTTCACTATCTTGCACATCCATCATCACACAATCGAAGTCCTTCCAGAACTTCTCTTTTATACTTTCCTCACACCCTGACTGGGGTGCGTACACACTAACTATATTAACAACCATACTCTCCACAATCACTTTAACAGCTATCACTCTATCACTCACTCTTTTAACGTCCACTACACATTCTTTCAAATGACTATCTAAAACTATACCCACACCATTTCGCTTACCATCGCTTCCACAGTAATAGAACTTATATCCTTCTCCTATCTCTCTTGCCTTCGCACCTTTCCACTTCGTCTCTTGCAGACACGCAATGTTCACCCGTCGCCTTTTTAAAACATCCGCTAGTTCCCTTCCTCTTCCAGTCATTGTACCTACATTCCAGCTCGCACATCTCAATTTTACTTCTCTCACATTCCGAGCTTGCCTCTTACGTCGCACCCGCCCGTTCTGGTGCGACAACCCTTGTCCATTTCCCACAGAAGCCGGGTGCTGCCCCTGCGCGTCGCCTGTGGGGTACGCCCTAGCCCTATCGCGCATCCTATTTTTTCCTTTCATGTTACTTGGGGTTTTGGCAAAGTTTTACAGTCGGCCGCCAGCCTGACACCAACCCTCCTTGGAAATGCTCTTGTTGGTGGTTTACCCGCCACCGCGCGGAAGTTAAATGGACATCCCGCCATTTGTCGGTCGTCAGAGCCTCGTTAGTGGGCAGCAGGGTGCACCGCGTGCAGGTGAGGTTGACGTTTGGGGAGTCTGGTTGTTGTGCGCTCCCCCTTACACCCCACAAATTTACTTACCTTACACAAATTTATTTTATTATTATTATATTTTTATATTGTATTTTTTTATTGCATACACAATTCACATTGCTGTATAAAACTGTTTTATATCCGTCACCTCACATATCAGGTACAGTTGAAAACCAGCGTCAGGCACTAGTTGTCTGGCATTTTTGCTGAACTGGGCCTTTTTGGCGCAGCCGGGAGGCACACATAAGGCTCGGTTTTATCAAATTTACTTTATTTTATTATTACTGTTTTACTATCTGATGTATTGTGTGTCTTTTAGTTTGTGCTAAATAAATGTATTTTCTTTCTTTCTTTCTTTCTTTAGTGGTGTTAACAACGTAATTTGACTCGATTTGCGTTTTAATTTTTATTCTAGGTGCAAAAATTGTCTTCCATTAAATTATTCATTTATTTATTTACTGGTATGGTTTGTTTCTATTTTACTAATCATAATAACATTTTTTATATATATACATACGTCACTATTTTTATATAACACAAATTTATATTATTTTATATATATGTTTTGTTTATTTTTTTTTTTTTGCATCCACAAGTCTCCTTGTTCTATACAACTGTTTTACATCCGTCACCTCATATTAGGTTCAGTTGAAAACCAGCGTCAGGCACTAGTTGTCTGGTATTTTTGCTGAACTGGACCTTTATGGTGCAGTTGGGAGGCACACATTCCTGCTAGTTTTCTACATTAATTAGTCACATTTTACTTTATTTTATTATTACTATTTTTCTACTTTTTAATGTTTGTCGTTATCTGATGTATTGTGTGTCTTTCAGTCTGTGCTAAATAAATGTATTTTCTTTCTTTCTTTGTTTCCGAGGCACGACCATAATGAATGAATCGTGAATCACACGATATGATATAAACTGTTGAAGCAATCGTACCTAATCGACGATTATTATGAGACAAAAAGATGACAGACAGAGATATTAGATACGGATACTCCACTTTATCTGGTAAGCCATAACATCGGCTGACGGCAGAAGTTACCACCCACCAGACAAAGTCCTGCCGCCAAGCGATTCGTCGTGTTCCGGCATAATAGCTGGTGAAGCCGTACGGAGGACGGGTCTGAGCAGTTGTGTTGCGATGTGTGCCGGATACGATGCATAAAATGTTGTTGTGTCGGGAGTTTGGTCGTGGAGGGTCTCAAATCAATCTCCGTCTGGCGCAGCATCGTTAGTCGTGTTGTTCCAGGTTTAATATTGCATTACCTCGCTCAACTGCCATCTTTCTTCCTACTCACTAAGTTTTTTTGACTGAATAGGCTTAATAAACTAGCGCGCTTTACCATCAAAGATTGCATCACTGCTTACCGTCAGGCAGGATTACGGTCAAGTACTAGTTTATACTATTTAAAAAATATAAAATAACTTTTCCCAATTGCAATACGTTGTGTTAAGGCTTCAGTTTTCACAGATTTTACATGTAGCCACTGCTTATCTGACTCCCACAACCCAACTACTGAGTAAACGAAAACCCTTTTTTGTGTTCTGGATGGCAAATCATCAAATGACCTGTCTCGCTCTGGGTGAAGCGGAAAGGAGTGTCAGACTGACTAAAACCCACCCGTATTTCTTCACTTGCCTGCGCCACGGCCACGGTTCCTTTTTAAACCAACCCGCAACCCTGACCCAGGAGGCATCGGTCTTTGTGGACCCCGCCACGATGTGCTGACATCTCTTTGAGGCGCGCGTGAAACATAACTCGCCGTCGACCTTGGCCTTACGGCGAGCTGCCCACTGCTCGGCACCCACAGGTCGCGCCTACGGTGGCTGGGAGTTCGATGTCGTCTGACAACCAGGGCGTCTCCGGCGGCGGCTAGTGGCGTGAGGGCGCTGGACCGCTCCCTCACGCGCTTCCCCTCCCCCTTTGCCAGCATCACTGCTTCGTAGGAGGAATACGACACCCCGTGGTCAAACTGGTTGTCAGACTTTCGGATTTTTGACTACCCGTATGGACTGTCAAAGCCCTACGAATGACAGCCGAGACCAATGGTATAAAGTTTTGGAGTTGTTCTCCATTAAATATTTAGTGGACTTGGATGGAATCAAACTCTTCATACAGTTTTGTGACGTGTATATTTTTCAGGGTGCGCCAAAACGAATTGTCAAAACAGAACAAGAAAAACATAGACTAAAAAACACTTTATAAACAACATAACCTCTTTGGCAACAGCGCAGTGTTGCCACAAAGTGTAGTAACGTGTGCTCAAGGAGATGTTTCAGTATGCAATTACCTAAAGCTAACCATCCACAGACCAACCTTGGAAAGCGCAGCTTTACCTGGTCGATCAACCAGTAGGGTAATTACGTAATACACTATCAGTAGCAATGGGCTTCATTTTGACAGTTCAACAACATTCATTGCGCTGTTGAGCACACAAATTTTTCGAACATAGGTATGGAGCAATGGATTAGCAATATGATTCAAAATTATTCCAATTCATAATAATAGTGTGTTATGACAGCCTCCGTGGCGTGGCGGTAGAGAACGCGGCCGCTGAGTAAGGAGGTGCGGGTTGGATCTCCGCGCAGTGCAAATATTTGTATGCATGAATATGAATATTTGCACTAGTCTGGTCATGCCTCTGAAAGCACGTTAAGCCGTTGGTCCCGGTTGCCATACAAACATCTAATGGCAGTTGCTACGGGTTGTTGGATTCCTCAAAAGTTCATCAATTGCTCTAATCGCAATGCTTCGATATCGCCTTGGGGTTGTGGAGGTCAGACGGCAGTCGCTTCGCGGAAAATATCGAAGTTTAGCCAAAATCAGCAGTTAGACTGGTAAAGCGGACCCCAGACTCCAAACCTGAAAAAGCTTTGGATGCGACTGGGATTAACTGTAACAATAAGGGGCTGTTATGTATGTAGCAACGGGCAAATGAGATGCGGACATTATGAATATTGATACAACCTAGCACGATGTAATTCAGAAAAGAAACAGTATATACAAATAAAAACAAATCAATCATCTCAACGTATATGTTAATCAAAACTACAATATCAAAGCTGTTTTGCTATAAAACAAGGTTATTTAGAGGACGTTATATATGTTTCTTATCAGAACGATTACTCAGCAATTTCGGCGCAGATTATGAACGTTAGATAAAACTAAATAAGTATATAGAATGAGCCCAAAGTAATAAATATTGTGCAAAGTTTAGCGCTTACTTGTATGCACTTGGGTTTATGTAGCTTTTTTTTTTTTGATATGGCATCTCGTAGGTGGCTACTAAGAGACCGTAACTACTTAATCGGACTTTCCTGTGGATGCTTTAATTAAAATTAAAGCCTCCAGCCAGGGGCACTTAAAACTAAATTAAAATTAGGCGACTACGCACTAAGGGCACCCCCCGTGGGGTACGAACCTCGGCTTAGGGCGTCGCTAGAGAGGACAGCAAGGGCGGCTGGATCGAAAGTTATACTTAATGGTTTGATGACCACGGCGTTTCCTAGTACTAGCTCTGAGAAGAAACGCCGAAACAAACTCAGAGGTCATTGTTGGGACATTATGATAATTACTGGCTCAGCTGCGGCGCGGGCTGTCCTTCCTCGGACAGGGGAGGTTTATGTAGCAGAGTTATAATTATGGCGTCAGTAAGTGCTATGATTTCGGCCATTAAAATAAAACGACTATGTCGTGTGTGTTGTCGTCGTAGTGGCCTATTGGTTAAAACACCAGCCTCTCAAGTATGAATGTGTGAGTTCGATTCCAGGTCAATCAAGTACCAATTTAACTTTTCTAAGATATATGTACTTCTTAAGTATATCTTGGACACCAATGACTGATTACTAGGTGAAGGAAAACGTCTTTAGGAAATCTGAACTTTAAGTCTAAAATCGCCAACTCGCATTGTACAAGCGTGGTGATTACGCTCAATCCTTCTCTGTATGAGAGGAGATCTGTGCCCAACAGTGGGGCGATAAAAAGGTTGATAATGATGATGACTGCGTGAAGGGAATTTCACTTGACATCTTGGCAACAAAAAAAAATGTCAAAACTTATCACGGTTGGCCCAGTGGCTGAGAGATCGACTACTGCGTCGCGTGTCGCGGGTTCGATTCCCACGCGGCACAAATAATTGTATGGCTTACAGGTAGTTGTTCGTTTAGTGTTGTTCTTTAGTTTGTTTATGTAAGTTTATGTTTGTAAACGCACCCACGATACACGAGTAATTCCTAGTGTGGGGCAATGCTTAAAATAAAAAAAAAGTACTATCATAAAAAATAACTGGCAAGACACTGCCGGAAGAGTCTCGGTTTTGGTCTACGGTCAAAGGTACACAAATAAAAAAAGATGTGTTCTAAAAAACCTGTTAATTTATTTCATTATAGAGCATTCATATAATCATAATATATTATTTGATTTATGCTAACATCACACTCGAGACATACATGTGAATGTAGCCTATGTATGTATGTAGGCTGCACTCACATAACTTGTGGGAATTAAATTCCCTTCAAAAAGATCCATTCCTGTTGAGCATGTCAATTACTAAATCTTGATACTTTCATTTACGATTACTTATCATTATTTCTATACATAATAAATATTATACAGATTAAAAAACAAAACAATAAAATACAACTTTTTTTTAAACACTTCGCACAAGCCTTGCTGTAATAATTATTATGCCCATGTTCTTTTTTCAAATGCAGCGCAAATAACACTCAACTTTTAGCATGCACTCGTACATAAACATTTTTTTTTCTTACTTTTTACTAAACTCTAATGTCCCTTTCTTGAATTACATCCTGCTTACACTCCTTCCTTTTTAGTAAGTAATGCCTCAGTTATTTTATATGGCACTGATATGCCCTCTTCTTAATCAGGAATAATTCATTGAAATCAGAAGAGATTTTGTAAAGCGTTATACATTTGATTAAACCCATAATAATTCCCATTTTGATACATTAAAAATATTAATGGACACTTAATACGGGGAAAAACGTAAATATCATTCATATTGAAGGCCATTATGTCTTCAGAGGGTCAATTAATATTAAATTATCTCGTTCCTATAGAAGTATTATATGACACACACAGTTGTTTACCTCTGATATTGCAACACAGTAAATATCATAGTGATCTTTAATGTTGTGATAATAGAGTTGCAATTGGGTTGCTGCCATTGTAAAGTCTGTCAAAACCATGATGATATTTAATTACATTGCAATAAAGTTGCTATTCAGTTTTTGATGTCAGAGGTAAAATAATTACTATGTGGAGTGTATATAGGTATTTAGTGAACAATACATAAAGAGTTAATAATAAATTACTTTATAAGACTCATACTAACAACAAGACACTAGACATACAATGCCAACAACCTTGCTTTGAGTTTAGATTAACAAATACAAAAAAGTACAAAAATTAAAAAAAGCAATATTGACATCTCGACTATCAATAGGAAACTAGGAGTAAAATAACCCTTAATAAAAAGATTCCGGATTATGTAAACTAACTTTTACTTTAGGCTTTGTCCGTGACTAAATCCCACGGGATCTTGCCACCAGGTAAAACGAACCCATGTGCAATCCCAGAAGGCTAACTCCCCTATTTTTTTTATCTAGTCGCAGTCTATCTCGGCCATAAACAAATATCAAAAACTTGCCAAAATGTCTATGTGTTTTTTTGACAGATCGGGACTGCCGAGATCAAACTGCGAACTTTCTTGGAGAATTGCCCCGCAGGTCATGGTTTAAACAAATTCGTTAGTACAGACGACAGGACATCAAGTTACTACAATCTATCAGATTTCTTTATTATATTTTCAACATTATTTCTAAAGCGTTAAGGCTCAAGATTGATTGGGAATATTTGACAGTTTCCGGTGGTTTGATCTGCTGTCCTCCGTACCTACTATAACACATCAATGGCGCTGATTCTTTTGTTCACAAATTAATTTTAAGTGCATATTTTTCTTTCCATTTCGTTAATAAAAAGATAGAAGATAACATTTTAGTTTAATCCTGTCAAATTAAGATACTCCATAGACAGTTTAGACGCGATTATAAACATGGCGACCAAACCTACATCAATGGGGAATAAAACTGACAAATCTCGCCACTAGAGGCGCTGATATCGTTTGACCCAAATAAACTGTCAAAACCCATTGTAATTTGTTCGAGTTCACGTTGTTTATAAAAAATATGCCGCGTTGTGTAGCAATTTGTTGCGATAATAATGGAAATCACTCTTTCCCTATACCTATGCATTTCAATTAAGAACAGAATATATAAATAGATTTCAGTAAAGACTATGTTGATGTCTCCATAGCTTTCTGGGGGCGGTAAATCATTTTTTTTATCTTGAATTAAAGAAGTAAAAATTTCGGTCATACGACTCAAGTCTGGATAATAATTTTAGGTTAATAGGGTTGAAACTTTCAAAATGTGGCAATAATAATTATATTAATATTTACTTAAATATAACTAAAGAAACATTAAACCTAATACAAAATTAATGGAACTTAAAACACTAATAAGTCTGCATTCATTTTAAAGTCTGGGCATTGTTATTTGCCTGGTAATTAGATCAGCTTTTCGTCCTTTTACTAAAGCTCCTCTAGACTTTTAATTCCTTTTTTAACTTGAAACAGTCCATGTACAATACATTGCTCTGCTTTACCTAAAAAAAACTCGTCAAACACAAAAAAGCTCAACATAATACGTGATACGACTGACAGCTAATTGTTATGAGTCAAACGCCATGAGCGACATCTGCAAATAGCTTTGCGTTTTCTTCCCCATCTAGGGTCAGGCTCAGGAGCGAACTAATTTGACAGGTCTAAACTAACATTTTATCTTCGGTCCTTGTCTTAATGAAACAGACAGAAAAGGACGTACTTAACTTAATAATTAATTAATAATATTGAAGTCTTATAGTCCTAAATATTGTGTAAACGATGACTCGCAATTATGAAATCATCTGCTAGTGTTTTTTAGACGCACAATGACGAGGCAAAACGGCAGACGCTCAAATGAGTATTTTATCATTCAATGACTTGTAGTTGTAACTGATTGTGAGGACCGAAAGGGTGATTGCGTAAAACATTATCGGTAGCAAGTGGGTTTCTTTTTGACAGTTCAGCAGCATTCATTGCGTTATTTACGTTGTTGAGTAGACGCGTGTTTTGAACTTATGGAGCATTGGATTAGC
This sequence comes from Sesamia nonagrioides, assembly GCA_017933935.1. NCBI lineage: Eukaryota > Metazoa > Arthropoda > Insecta > Lepidoptera > Noctuidae > Sesamia > Sesamia nonagrioides. Next base: position 102,410 of record JADWQK010002163.1, read on the forward strand.
AAAATGATTCAAATTGAGGATCTTCGCACGACAGACAGACGTTTAAAGAGTTTCTAAGAGTACACAAGGGGTGCTAAAAGAACTATATTAAAAGGTGATCTAATCTCTACATGGTCGACAATTATGAGAATTTTTAATACCAGAAACCGAACTTCTCAAATTGAATTAAAAACATCTTTAGCATACGGTTTAAGAGGAAGAAGGATTGAGCGTAATCACCACGCTTGCTCAATGCTGGTTGGCGATTTCAGACCTAAAGTCCAGGTTTCCTCAAGATGTTTTCCTTAACCTTCAGTCATTAGTGTCCAAGATATACTTAGAAAGTACATACATATAACTTTAGAAAAGTTACATTGGTACTTGCCTGACCTAGAATCGAACCCGCGCACTCATACTTGAGAGGCTGGTGTTTTATCAACTAGGCCACCACGATTACGCTCAATCCTTCTCTGTATGAGAGGTGACCTGTGCCCAGCAGTGGGACGATAACAAGGTTGATGATGATGATACGTTCTATCGTGATATCGACAAGTGACGTGGATTCTTGACCTACGTCATGCGCTGACAAGTTTGATATGATCTGAATTTCAAAAAACATATAGAAACTATTTACATTTATATATTTCCATTACACGTTGTATAAATATTCAGAACAACCGAGATAGACAGGAGATCGACCCAACAGTTGGGAAAAGGTTCGACAAAAATGACATAGTAAATCACAATGTCCAGTATAAGTTGGCCTCGTATTACACAGGCTTTCCGCACAATAAGAAGTCGCTTTATATTGGAAATCATAGCTTGACATGTCTTTTGTGCGAAGTTTAGACTTCTGTATTGTATTTGGACCAATAGATTTCATATATTATTTTGAACTTTTGGAATATTACAATCATTCTTGTGAATATGGACGTTAGAAATTATTCAGACAGCTGTGCTGCTGGGGAGTTTGTTCCGCCACTTTTTCTTCACAGCGAAAGCACTGGGAAGTGTCGATGGGTGGGCGTTTTGGGGGACTGTCTTATGTAATATTGTCGTTCAAAAAGTGCTGATTCTCAACCTAATTTGAATAATTGACTTTTGATTTTCATTGTATGACTAGTGTCAATGAAATATTTGCATTATTTTATTGATTAACTAGCTTTCCGCCCGCGGCTTCGCCCGCGTGGAGTTCGGTTTTATCGCACTTTTTAGATTTCTCAGTGTTTCTCTACTATATTATGCATTTATTATACATACAAACCTTCCTTAAGAATCACTCTATCTATTAAAAAAAACCGCGTCAAAATCCGTTGCGTAGTTTTAAAGATCTAAGCATACATATGGACATACAGCGAAAGCGACTTTGTTTTATACTATGTATTGACTATACCAATTTTTGATTGCAGAAGGCTTATAAGTTAATAATTCTTTGATATTTTATTACGATCCATTTGACTTTAATAATTACGTACTCGATAATTAAATTAAGATACGATTTGTTCAATCGATTGCACACCTCCGATTCTATTGATAATAATCACAGATAGCCTCCTTAGCTGCTAATTTGTGTCAACGTCTAAAAAGGTTTTAATATTTCCAGAATACCATAAATGCTTGTAAAATGGCGGAAGGTTCAGCAAAATAGCTAGTAGCATTACGGCGAGGATTAACTTTTAAGTGTTTTATTTCTAAGTTTTATAAGCAAGTTTCAAAAACAACTCTTTATTTAAAAAAAATATACTTATAACAACTGTGATATGGCATACACTTATTATGACCAAGTATTTTAAAACTATTCAAGTACCAGGTCACTCAGAAAGTATTGCGACAAAGACTTTATGTATAAGAGAGTGGCCAGTTATAATTTATATTTAAAAAACTAGGTTTCCGCCCGCGGCTTCGCCCTCGTAGTATTCGGTTATATCGCACTTTTTAGATTTCCCTCGAGAATATCAATGCTTTTCCAATAAAAGTTAGCCATGTCCTTTCTCAGGGTCTAAAGATTGTCTGTGCCAAATTTCATCAAAATAGGTTGAGAGGTTTAAGCGGGAAAGCGTAACAGACGGACAGAGTTACTTTCGCATTTATAATATTAGTATGGATATGATTTTATTTTTTTACTAAACACAGTTTCGGGTAGCTTGACCTGCTGTCGTCCCTACCTATAGGATATTTATTTTTACCTTAATAGGCAAAAAAAAATTCTATCAGACTACAGAAACTGTCAGATATTCCCAATCAACCTTGTTGAGCCTTAAAGATAAAGTTGAAAATCGAACAAAGAAATCTGACAGATTGTAGTAGCTTGATATGCTGTCGTCTGTACTATAGACCATTTTTTTTTTAAATTATCGCAAAACTTTCTGAGTGTCCCATGTATAATATAAATAGTGTTTTGCTAAGTCAATCCTCATTCACACAATGATCACAATGCTGGCCTTTGTTCAAAACCTAAACACTTAACGCACCATCTACATCTTCTTCTTCTTATCCGGCTTGGCTGGCAAGAACACTGCAATAGTCTTCTGTAAGAGCTCTGTGAATATCATGGTACCAATAAAAACAAGGAGAGTCCCAATCCAGTGGCCGACAGTGAAAGGATTCCTGAAGTACACAATCGAGAAGAGAAGGGAGACGAACTTTCTCAATGTAACGGTCAAGGTCACGATCAAGGACGCGCATTCCGTCGTCAATACGTATACAGCACTGATGCACAAACCTTGAGTTAATACATAGAGGATCAGCCACAGTACTTGTCTTGGGAATTCAATACCCAGGAATTCGACAATAGGCGTCTCGGTAGCTAGTTTGATGTGCCCAATAAGGTTCGGGGCAGTTGGCAACCAGAATACTAAAGGCAGTAAGTGAGTATAGTACAGTGCCTCCCAAGGATGCTTTCCGTGCTTCGAGTACAAGGATTCCTGGAAGATTCCCATCCTTGCAGAGACGAAGAGTGCGAAGGTTAGGATGGCGATGCCGAGGCACCACCAGAGCCAGTCAATAAACTTCAGTTTTTCTTCCTCAGCGGCATCCTCATGTGTTTCCCTTGGCGCTTTCACGTCTCCACTGGATACTATGGTACAGAGAGCTATACCAGCTGATATCATAAAGATGGCTAAATATTTGAGTGGTGGGTACTGCTTCTTCAATATCCATACTCCCATAGCCATGTTCGCCATCAGAGAGCCAGCTCTGAAGATCATGTGTAAAGGCATTGATATGTTGAAGTCAAATGCGTAATTATTAGCTACGCTACTGGTCCAGAAAAATCCAACTAGAAGCAAGTATTGCTTGAAGGGAATGTTTCTCTTTGCTGTACCAAATTTTCCCACAGTTACAAATCCTATCGATGCAATGAATAAAAATTGTAGGAATGTAGCCAGGTTTCCCGCGCCCGGGTCTTCCTTCACAACCATTTCTAGGAACACTACGTTGGAACAACATCCTACGAAGACCATCGTAATGGCCGCAGCCGCCTTCACGGAAACCATTTTCGATCTGAAAAAAAGAAAATATAATTTAAAAAAAGTATTCCGATACCGGGAATCGAACCCGAGCCTCCTGGGTGAGAGCCAGGTATCCTAGCCACTAGACCATATCGGATATTGAAGTGACAACGAAAATATTGGTTCTAATGCCGCTTAGTTACAAATATTGTAATTGAAATGAAATATAAATTAATATAAAGAAACATAAAAACTATAAAACAAAGTTCATAAAATGTTTGCCTTAAAATAGTTTCGAGTGATAACACCATTAAATAATTAACCTGTCATGCGCACTGTAGCCGAAATTAGTAAGGTTACTTCAACTGCAGATTTATATGATAAATAGACACCACACTACCTTGAATGAACATAAAACAATTATAATATGAAGAAATACTTACATTTGGTTCGTTTCACTATCACAAACACAAATAATCCCGTAAATTATAACATTATTTACTTTAAAACGTCAGACACGTTTGACAACGGAGCTAGCCGGGGCGCCAATGTGTGCGTAATCAACCAATGATTGTAGTTGTGACCGTGGCCTCGGATACATCTACGCATGCGCTAAACGGCGACGTCGGTAAAACTGCACACTAATATTAACTATTATTATAAGTAATAGATGGCGCTGTTACCAATTATGAAACGAATTGGAGATTGTATTTTAGGGAACTGTGTGAATTCGATCGAAGCCTTCGTTACATTATTTAAGCAAGGATCTTTGTCTGGAATAAAACACTTATGGCGGGCAGGCAAATTGTTTCAACAGGTAGCCAAATTTAGTATTCTTCATTCCGATGACGAGTTAGGTACCTATTTAAGTTTTAGCAGTCTTTTCATAAAAATGGTTCAGGTTTTACTCGTGGAGAAAACCTAGGAACATGTTTTGTTTAAAATAAGAAAATAAACAAAAATTTTAATGGCAATAACTGCCAACCCTGTTGTAGTTATATAAAAAAAAATGGGATGCAGTACCTCTTGGGATCCTTTTGTAAAAGCTTCGAAATTAAATCACATATAATTCATTCCCACGTTATATTTTTCCATTTTAAAACAAGACTCTATAAATAAACAGTTACATATATAAAACATATCTTATAATTTCCTCTATATAGGTACGAACCATTCTTTGTCACAACATTTTTACTACTACTAAAACAACAACATATTTTTTCACTTGTCTCCCGAATCTGTCTTCCAAACTTAAATATATTTAATTTCTTTATAAATGTTAGCTGCCAGAGACAATAATGAAATTCAACCTCAACAAACCCTCAATCATTTTACAAATAATACGCTGGCCCCATTGATAAAATATTAATATTTTATCAATGGCTGGCCCCGATTCGCGTTGGTCACAAACTAAACTAAATATAAAGTCAGTGCATCTTTTCTTTATTTAGGTAGTCTGTAGTTTATATACAATATAGTTAGTTTAGACCTGCCAAATTAGTCCGCGGGTCAAGTAAATTGGTGTAGGTATTATTGGTCGCCTTATTTATAATCGCGTCTAAACTGTCTATGGAATATCTTAATTTGACAGGATTAAACTAAAATGTTATCTTCTATCCTTTTCATAATGAAATGGAAAGAAAAAGATGGACTTAATTTAAAATTTGTTTAGTTTGTGTACAAGAGAATCGGCGCCACTGAGTTATCTAAGTAAGTAGGTAAGTTCTGATAATGTTAATAAAGAAAAAATATAATATGACTAGATATACAGCCTTTGGGGATGCCTTTGCCCAGCAGTGGACCTCTACAGGCTGAGAAGAGAAGGAGAAGGTTATACTTATTTATTACTAGCTTATCTCCCACGGCTTCGCCCGCGTGCCTCGTACCTCGGGAATACCAATTTTTTCCGGGATAAAAAGTAGCCTATTATACAACTTGTAACAAAAAGGGTATTTACATACCAAGGGCATGGCATCTTTAGATGGTGTTAAACGATATCGGAAGGGTTTCAACTCAAAATAAAAACACATAAAAAAAATTGGTACCAAACTTCCGGTTTCGTGTGTTTCTTAAAATAAAATCAAAACAAACGTGGCAGTACACTACATACGTTAGTAACTACTCGTTACCCGTCACGTTACTTGCCAAAATCCGATAAATGTCTTCAATATCTCTGTGCGACTAGTATGATAGTAGCCTATCACAGGCGGTGTTTTTCCTCATAACTTCCTAACATAAAAAGATAGGATAAACAAAAACCCTTCCAATATCGTTTAATATCATGTAAAGATGCCATGCCTTTGTTATGTATATACCCTATATGTTACACGTTGTATATTTAATCCGGACTTCTGACTTTACGTCTGCAAAATTTCAAAACAATCAGTTCAGCAGTTACGGCGTGAAAGCGGAACAACCAAACTCACTTTCCCATTTACGATATTAGTAAAGGAGTAAGGATGTCCAATAACACTAGAGCCGATTCCCTATTTCCACAAACTAAACTAAATTTAAATTAAGTGCTCTCATTGTTTCCATTTCATTAAGAAAAGGACAGCAGATAAATATTAATTTAACGACGAACTTTTTTCAGTTTCATTAATGTTAATTGCCGTACGGAGGACGGGTCTGACAGTTGTGTTGCGATGTCTGCCGGGTACGGTGCGCCAAATGTTGTTGTGTCGAGAGTTTGGTCGTGGAGAGTCTCCAGATCAATCTCCCTCTAGCGCAGCATCGTTTGGTCGTGTTGGTCTTAGGTTTAACATTGCATCACCTCGCTCAACTGCCGTCATCCTTCCTATTCCTTAGTTTTTTGAGTGAATAGGCTTAATAAACTAGTGCGCTTTACCATCAACGATTGCATCACTGCTTACCATCAGGTGGGATTGCAGTCAAGCACTAGTTAATAATTATTAAAAAAATAATAATAATTCACGTTAACTTAAAACAACTAAATACTTACAAAACAGAACACAGGACAAACACTGGTTGTAAATAACATCAACATATTTATTGCATACTACAACACCTATGTACCTACTCAGGTTTTATGAATAGATTTAGGTCATGATGACCGTGGACCCTGTCCAGCCGCCCTGTGACAGCCTCCGTGGCGTAGCGGTAACGAACGCGGCCGCCACCCAACGAGGCGCGGGTTCGATCCCCGCGCAGTGTAATTCTTTGTATGCATGAATATGAATATTTGCACTGGTTTGGTCAAACCTCGAAAAGCACGTTAAGCCGTTGGTCCCGGTTGCCATACGAACATCTAATGGCAGTCGTTACGTATTTTTGGAGCCCTCAAAAGTTCAACAATTGGTCTACCTGCAATGCTTCGATATCGGCTTCGGGTTGTAGAGGTCAGACGGCAGTCGCTTCACGGAAAATATCGAAGTTTAACCAAAATCAGCAGTTAGACTGTTAAAGCGGACCCCAGACTCTAAAGCTGAAAAATCTTCGGATGCGACTGGGATTAACGCTGAGAGGATGATGATGATGACGGTGGACCAGACGAGTGACCAGCGTTTTAACAGGGGCCCTTATCTGCTATTACAATAGTGTCAGAATAGTCGATCAGTGATCTCATAATGATAAATTTTGACAAGTTTCGTAATCTACTAACAAAATGACGTCATTATGAGTTTCCAGTGGTCAGTCACTGACACTGCACTCGCATATTAGATAATAAATGTTTAAATTGAGTATTGGTTTTTCGAAAATCTTTTCTATTAACGGATTTTATAATAACGGCAATACGGTAATGTCATCCTATCACCATTCAATTACAAGATGACTGAGATTACGAACTTCTAAGCACAATGACAATGGAATGACATTTTTATAAAAATAGCTAACTAGGGCACAACATCTCAGCGTTAATCCCAGTCTCATCCGAAGCTTTTTCAGCTTTGGAGTCTGGGGTACGTTTTACAAGTCTAACTGCTGGTTTTGGCTAAACTTCGATATTTTCCGTGAAGCGACTAGCGCCCCAGAGTAATAGGTATAAGGACATATAACAGCACATCAAGCTACTACAATCTATCAGATTTCTTTATTAGGTTTTCAACTTTAACTCTAAGGTATTAAGGCTTAAGGTTGATTGGTAATATTTGACAGTTTCAGGTAGCTTGACCTGCTGTCGTCCGTACTATAAGTTATATAGTAGGTAGCTACAATAAATTAATAGTTATGTTAAAAATATGTCTATACAACGTGTAACATAAAGGGTATATACATAACAAAGGCATGGCATCTTTACATGATATCAAACGATATTGGAAGGGTTTTTTAAGCCTATCTCTTTATGTTAGGAAGTTATGAGGAAAAACACCGCCTGTGATAGGCTACTATCATACTAGTCGCACAGAGATATTGAAGACATTTATCGGATTTTGGCAAGTAACGTGACTGGTAACGAGTAGTTATTAACGTATGTAGTGTGCTGCCACGTTTGTTCTGATTTGACTTTAAGAAACACACGAAACCGAAAATTTGGTACCAATTTTTTGAGTATTTTATTTTGAGGTGAAACCCTTCCGATATCGTTTGATATCATCTAAAGATGCCATGCCCTTGGTATGTATATACCCTTTTTGTTACACATTGTATAAATGGATGGGCGATTGTTATTCTTATACGCAAAAAATCCTGAACATGATTAATATTAAATTTGGCACACAAATCCATACTAATCCATACTAATATTATAAATGCGAAAGTAACTCTGTCTGTCTGTCTGTCTGTCTGTCTGTCTGTCTGTCTGTTACGCTTTCCCGCTCAAACCTCTCAACCGATTTGGATGAAATTTGGCACAGATAATCTTTAGACCCTGAGAAAGAACATAGGCTACCTTTTATCCCGGAAAACATTGATTTTCCCGAGGGAAATCTAAAAAGCGCGATATAACCGAACTCCACGCGGGCGAAGCCGCGGGCGGAAAGCTAGTCCATACTAATATTATAAATGCGAAAGTAACTCTGTCTGTCTGTCTGTCGGTCTGTCTGTCTGTCTGTCTGTCTGTCTGTTACGCTTACCCGCTTAAACCTCTCAACCGATTTTGATGAAATTTGGCACAGACAATCTTTAGACCCTGAGAAAGAACATAGGCTACCTTTTATCCCGGAAAACATTGATTTTCCCGAGGGAAATCTAAAAAGCGCGATATAACCGAACTCCACGCGGGCGAAGCCGCGGGCGGAAAGCTAGTATACTATAAATGCGAAAGTAACTCTGTCTGTCTGTTACGCTTTCTCGCTTAAACCTCTCAACCGATTTTGATGAAATTTGGCACAGACAATCTTTAGATCCTGAGAAAGAACATAGGCTACCTTTTATCCCGGGAAAATTTGATGTTCCCGAGGGAAATCTAAAAAGCGCGATATAACCGAACTCCACGCGGGCGAAGCCGCGGGCGGAAACCTAGTATACTATAAATGCGAAAGTAACTCTGTCTGTCTGTTACGCTTTCCCGCTTAAACCTCTCAACCGATTTTGATGAAATTTGGCAAAGACAATCTTTAGAACCTGAGAAAGGACATGGCTACCTTTTATTGAAAAATTTGATATTCCCGAGGGAAATCTAAAAAGCGCAATATAACCGAATTCTATGCGGGCGAAGCCGCGGGCGGAAAACTAGTAGTGTATAACCAACACCCTAATTGCGTAACACACTATTATAATCAATTTAAATCATTTTGAAGCAAATTGATAATCCATTGCTAATTATGTTAGAAAAATATGTCAACTTGACAACATAAATAACGCAATGAATGTTGTTGAACTGTCAAAATGAAACTTATTGCTAAGTACTGATAGTGGGATACGTAACCACCCTGCAGAATTAACATATAGAATACTTTTTATCCCCACATTCCCATGGGATCGAAACTTTACGGATAAAACCGCGAGGCATTGCTAGTATATCTATATCTATACTAATATATAAAGCTGAAGAGTTTGTTTGTTTGAACGCGCTAATCTCAGAAACTACTGGTCCGATCAGAAAAAATCTTTTTGCATTGGATAGCCCATTAATTCAAAAAGGCTTTAGGCTATCTAACATCACGCTACAACCAATAGGAGCGGAGCATAACTGATTCCACGCGAACGAAATCGACTAAATTGTGCACGAACATTATCTACCTATCTTCTTCCTAATATAAATGGGCCAGTCTATAAAACTAATAAAGATATATGTAGAAACTTTTTCGTGAAACCCATGTCATGGGATTCAAAGTTCAAAACTACATCCATCATCATCATCATCATCAGCCTATCATGTTCCCACTGCTGGGACACAGGCCTCCTCTCGGTAAAAGGGAGTGGGCCGTAATTACCACACTGACCCAGGGTGAATTGGTAGATGTCACAGGTTTCAGTTTTTTTTTTAACCGACTTCAAAAAGGAGGAGGTTTCTCAATTCGACCGTATATATATATGCTTTTTTTTATGTTTGTTCGCGCATAACTTCGTCGTTTATGAACCGATTTTGATAATTCTTTTTCTATTGGAAAGAAGACGTTCCCAAGGTGGTCCCATGATAAGGATATCAGGGTTTGATGATGGAAGACCAGAGAAAACAAGGGGAATTTTCAAAAATTGTAGGGGCGACTAGTGCATTTCTTAGCATTTTCATTAAGTATTTTAAAGCACTACAATTTAATAAAGGTCTGGAGTAGATCTGATGATGGAGCCGGGAGACAGTCGAAGGAACTCTTCAACAATTCACAGCAGCTACCTTGTGTTTGGGCTCGATTAATTTATATTGATAAGAACTTTACACCTAGATGGGTTGTGACTGTCATAAGAGCTCTGATGATGAAGACAAAGGCCAGTTCCGGGAACTCCTCAACGGTTTACAGTAGCTACTTTGTGGTTGGAATTCATTCATTTATATTGATGAGACCTTTGCACCTATTGGGTTAAAATAATGGTCTGCAGTAAATTTGATGATGAAGACCATAGGCAGTTGAGGGAATACTTAGGAGTAAAAATTAAAGTAAACAAAATTAAGTCGTTTCCCAACTATATTTGCGTCAGCTTCCAGTCTGACCGGATGCAACTGAATACATAGTACCCTTAACAACTTAAAAGTGTAAAATAAAAACTTTTTTACAAAAAAACAACCGACTTCCAAAAACCACTACAAAGTGAAAAATAACTAATTTCGGAAGTCGGTGTCAAAAAACGAATATACAAACCCAAAGACACCGACTTCCGAAATTAGTTATTTTTCACTTTGTAGTGGTTTTTGGAAGTCGGTTGTTTTTTTGTAAAAAAGTTTTTTTACTCCGGGACATGCCGGTTTCTTCGCGTTATTTACTTCAACGTTTCGAAAACTACATCCATACTATGTATATAAAACTCATGTCACAGACCCGAACAGAAACCTGAAACAATGCTACGTAATGCCACCAACCCATATACAATATGTAAAGAAAACCCTGTCCGACCCGTAAGGATAATAAAGGTTAGGTAAACACTTGACCAAATATAATATAAAATTTTACATAATCATCACAGTAACAATAATAATGAATTTTGAAATAATCTTTTTTTCCCGGGTATTAATTCCAATTTCCCCGAAATTTGGTAATTTTTAAAAAACTGACAATACCATTTGTGACGGAGCGAATAGCGATGCGACCACGTGCCGCATGCCCCGCCCCCCTTCACCCGCGCATGTATGCGCGGGTGAAGGGGGGCGGGGCTATCGAGTTGCCGACCGCACATGCATTAAGTTACCTCGCTTTTTCGATAAATAATATTTTATTTTATAAATAATAAATAATTATTAAATAATATTTATTTTTTTTGGGAGATTTTTTTTTAAGTTTAGCCCGGCTTTGTAGGCATTATTAGAATCAGTTAACGATACCTAACAATACCTTCACGGATCGGACAGGGTTTTCTTTACATATTGTATAAATCGCTTAGGTCAGTACAAAGATCACTGGGTCACCATACACTATTGGCAAATAGCCAGTAAGATTAACAAAAGATTTGTAGCCAAGCCCATTTAAACTTAGCATTATCCCTATTGAAAATATTCAATGGACTGACAATAGTATTTCTATCAGAAAATTTTACATACGTTACATACTTGTAATGAACCTATGTATTTTTTTTTAACCCAATGCACCTTTTTGGGTTCCGTAGCCAAATGGCAAAAACCGGAACCCTTATACGTCATGTCTGTCTGTCCGTCCGTAAGTCACAGCCATTTTTTTCCGAAACTATAAGAGCTACTGTTGCAACTTGGTAGATAGATGTATTCTGTGAACCGCATTAAGATATTGATGCAAAAATAAAAGAATAATAATAAATATTGGGGGCTCCCCATACATAGAACTGAAACTCGAATTTCTTTTTATTCAAACACATACGTGTGGGGTATCTATGGATAGGAAAGAGGTTTTTAAAATATTTTTTTTCTAAAACGAATAGTTTGCGTGACAGACGCTTCCAAAGTGGAAAAAAGTTGGTCACTCCCCCCCCCCTCTAACTTCTAAAATAAGAAAATGAAAAATCTAAAAAAAAACATATGATGTGCATTACTATAAAGACTGCCAACGAAAATTGTTTTGAACGAGATCTAGTAAGTAGTTTTTTTTAATACCTCGTAAATCGTAAACCGCTTATTACTGCGTATTTTTCATACAAAATAAATAACTTAAACCCTTTCATTTCATAAATCAATGGTTCGAAACCCTTTGTGCGTGAGTCCGACACGCACTTGGCCGGTTTTTTTTTTGTACTGAGTACAGTAGCATGGTACAACAAAAGGTGCATTGGGTATTATCAACTGGCTCCTAAACTAGGTTTATAGCCTATGTCTTGGGGACCAGCGATTCCATAAGGGTAAACATGATGATAAAATGTCGTACAAAAACTGTTTTCACCAGTAACACATAATCATGGTCGTACCCTGCCCCCAGCAGAGGGAGGCAGCTGCCCCTCCCTGGAAATCTCGCAGAACATGATAAACTCCCTTAATTACTAAACAAAATATAAATAAAATAAATATATACGGACAAATCACACAGATTGAGCTAGCCCCAAAGTAAGTTCGAGACTTGTGTTATGGGATACTAACTCAACGATACTATATTTTATAATAGATACATATATAGATAAACATCCAAGACCCAGGGCAATTAGGAAAAGATCGTTTCCCACCATGACCTGGCCGGGGATCGAACCCGACGCCTCCGCGTCGCAGGCAGGCGTGTTGACCGCTGCGCCACGGAGATCGACAACGAACACTACACAAACACAAACGAGGACTTATAGATTACCCACTCTAAAATTGTAACTTGGCAAAATAAACCCTCCCATAAAAAATCTTTTTCAGTTTTGCCTAATCTACATTAACGATTGTCCCAACTCCTAACACGTCACAAGATTGCTATACTCCCCACCTCTCAAACCTTGCCCCCCGACCCCCTCCAGCTCCAACGAGTGATCGAGCAGACTGTTTACAATCATTCCCAAGTTATCTCGTAAAACCCCTCATACTTCACATCGTAAGATCTTTCGCTTGCGAATGCGCGGACTGCATCTAATAAGATCTGCATTTGCTTTGTTTGATCTATCTTTGTTGGTTCGGTTCACTTGGCTGATGGGACGTAGGTACACATGTCATTGAGCGAAAAGTCGACACACATTGCAAGTCTGCACCCTATTTACGTCATAATCATAACATAACAAACCATTACCACAGTATAAAAATCATTTTAGACAGTACCATTACTATCAGACTCCATATGTTCGGAAAATGTGTCTGCCCAACTACGTAAATTTAAAAATTTATTTTATTTTATTTTTTATATTGTATTTTTTTTTTTGCATACACAATTCACATTGCTGTATAAAACTGTTTTACATCCGTCACTTCACATATCAGGTTCAGTTGAAAACCAGCGTCAGGCACTAGTTGTCTGGCATTTTTGCTGAACTGAACCTTTTTGGTGCAGCCGGGAGGCACACATTCCTGCTAGGTTTTCTACATTAATTTGTTTTATCACAATTTACTTTATTTTTATTATTACTATGTTTTACTTTTTAATGTTTGTCTTTATCAGATGTATTGTGTGTCTTTTAGTCTGTGCTAAATAAATGTATTTTCTTTCTTTAGAAATAAATAACGCAATGAATTTTACTGAACTGTCACAACATCCGTGGTGCTTCGGGGGTGGATTCGAGTCGAGCCCCGCGTAGTGCAAATATTCGTATGCATAAATGAATATTTGCACTGTTCTGGTCGTACCTTGGACAGCACGTTAAGCCGTTGGTCCCGGTTGCAATACGAACATCTAATGGCAGTCGATACGGGTGGTTGGAGCCCTCAAAAGGCCAATAATGCGTCTAACTGCAATGCTTCGATATCGCCTTCGGGTTGTGGAGGTCAGACGGCAGTCGCTTCACGGAAAATATCGAAGTTTAGCCAAAATCAGCAGTTAGACTGGTAAAGCGGACTCCAGACTCCAAAGCTGAAGAAGCTTCGGATGCGACTGGGATTAACGCTGAAATGATGAATGTTATTGAACTGAGAAAATGAAACCTATTGCTAATGATAGTGGGTTGCAATTACCCTGCAGGATGAAGTCTGATCCTGAAATAGTGATTGCTTTAAGGAATATCTCATAGGAAACTGTAATTCTTATACATAACCAGCCTCTAATGTTCCCACTCCTGTTTTTTTTTTTCGGGGTGGAAATCCTCATAGGATGTCCGCCGCCCTGGGTTGGGCGACGGGGTCTGTCAGACTTTTACTGACTAAAACCACCCCGGTGTCTCTTCTATCACGAGCAAACGCGTGAGGCCGCGGGAGTCTAAATTCTTCCACGGCCCTCGTGCTGGCCCGGTCTGTCCGGGCCCCGTCTCCTGCATGGGGTAGTGGGGTGTTTAACTACCCCGAGCATCGCCTCAGGGGCGTGCGTCGATACTCGCGCGCGCCTCCGCCTCGAGGTCCATCGAATAGGGGGCGGGGACTTCCCCATGTCCCTCGCCCCTGGACCCATTCATGGAGGACGGAAGAGGGCGTTATCCGCCCTTCTTCGGCGCCCGGTGCGTCTTCTACGGCCCGGGAAGGGAGTTGAGATCTCCCTCTCCCGTTCCGCAGCTTCCTTCTGCGACATCACGTCCTCGCAGAAGGACACCACTGCGTCCCACGACTCTGCGCTACCGACCATCCTCCGCACTACTGCCGGCAGCGTCAGGTCGCCTCCTATTTCATTTGTGAGGACACGGCGCTGCTCCTCCCAAGCTACACACTCGGAGAGCGTGTGCTGCGCCGTGTCCTCCCCGCATTGGACGCAGTGGTGGCACCGAGCGTCCGGCTCCCTGCCTAAGCGACGCAATCAGCCTATAATGTTCCCACTCCTGGGTTGAGGCCTCCTCTCGGTGAGATGGAGTGGGCAGTAATCTTCCACACGGGCCCAGTGCGGGTTGGTAGATGTCACATATCTTCGAAGTATTTGCCTCTAGGACATAGCGGTTTCCTCGCGATGTTTTCCTTCACCGTTTTGAGAGCAGTGCTGATGAAATAATTTATACAAAGTAAAGCGTCTGACGGGGTTCAAACCTATGACCTACAACTCATAAATCGCGGCCGATATCACCAGGCCACCATTTCTATTTGCAACAAAAGTATAGAAAGATAAGCAAGGAAAAAGGTTTATTCCGAAACTTAAACATCTGATATCACATAAAAAATACATACAATGTTGCCAAAAGTACCTACTTCAGTAATAAAAGGTTGACAATTTTATTGCTAGTAGTTATTTTTTTTTATTATTATTATTTAGAATGCAAATTATGTGAACAATATTAAACCTCTTTACCGTACCATAATAGCCGTAATTTATCTGTTTTTTATTTCTTGTGTTTATCTATTCTGGCTTTTGAGTCGTGGTGGCCTTGTGGTTAAAACACCAGCCTCTCAAGTATGAATGTGCGGGTTCGATTCCAGGTCAGGCAAGTACCAATGTAACTTTTCTAAGTTATATGTACTTTCTAAGTATATCTTGGACACCAATGGCATTACAAGGTGAAGGAAAACATATTGAGGAAACCTGGATTTTAAGTACGAAATCACTAACCTGCATTGACCAAGCGTGGTGATTACGCTTAATCCTTCTCTGTATGAGAGGAGACCTATGCCTAGCATTGGGACGATAAACAGGTTGATGATAATGAACTTATCTGGCCTACTACTACTTATTATATCTGCTATGTCTATGTCATTTTGTATATCTGTGGATAAGGTTGTTCGTGGCATAACAGAACAGCAATTTGTGTCTTGTACGTACGACAGCTGGTCAAGCTACACCTGTCACATATTCCCAATCAACCTTGAGCCTTAATGCTTTAGAGATAAAGTTGAAAATCTGATAAGGAAATCCGACAGATTGTACTAGCTTGATGTGCTGTCGTCTGTACATACACTATAATATTTCCCACGCCTAATGACTAGTCCTCATTGAGAGATGCCATATCTGAAAGGTCTGGGACACTTTTTAATAGATAATATTTATTTTCTTATCATTCTGAATATTTAAAAAAAAAATTGCATTCATTGTTACTAGTTGATATGACGGGATTCTGTTTATTTCAATATCTTGAGCAACTAGGTAGGTACTTACTACTTAGATATGCCTAGTTTACAAATGAAACTTTAGCATCTGTTCATGTCATGGGATCGAATTGCTTGTTTATTATTAACATGCGGCCGCCAGCGACTTCGTTCGCATGGAGTTAGTTATGCTCTGCTCCTAACGGTCGCAGCGTGATGTTATATAGCCTAAAGCCTTCCTGGATTAATAGGCTATCCAAACCAAAAAGAATTTTTCAAATCGAACCCGTAGTTCCTGAGATTAGCGCGTTCAAACAAACTCTTCAGCTTTATATGTATATTAAGTAGTATAGATTAAAATAATCATCATTAAAAGAGTTTTAAAAACAAGAGTAAGGAAAGGTCAAATTTACGATGGATGGATATCACAGATAATACCTACAATTGTTATTACGTCAAACTTTTTGTTGATTTGAGTATTTACCTCGATAACAGTTGCATCTGTTTTGAAAACGAACGCTATCAAATAAATAAAACATTGCTGTCATGCTTACAGTGTGTTTTGGGGTAGGCAGAACTCCAACACTCCGCTGTCTGTCTGTTACCAAGCTGAATCTTATCAACCAAGATAGATAGATAGTTGAAACTTTCACAGATAAAGTGTTTCTGTTGTTACTATAACAAAAAGTACTAATAATAGTTCTTTTACGTATATGCAATAGTAGATACGGAATCCATCGTGCGCGAGTCCGACACGTACTTGACCAGTGTTTTTATAATAAGTAAGTAAGTTCTCGGTGGTAGGCCATAACATCGGCTGCCGGCAGAAGTTCCACCCACCAGACAAAGTCTTGCCGCCAAGCGATTCGTCGTGTTCCGGCATGATGTCTGGTGAAGCCGTACGGAGGACGGGTCTGAGCAGTTGTGTTGCGATGTGTGGCGGGTACGATGCGCCAAATGTTGTTGTGTCGGGAGTTTGGTCGTGGAGAGTCTCCAGATCAATCTCCCTCTAGCGCAGCATTGTTTGGTCGTGTTGGTCTTGGGTTTAACATTGCATCACCTCGTTCAACTGCCGTCATCCTTCCTATTCCTAATTTTTTTAAGTGAATAGGCTTAATAGACTAGTGCGCTTTACCATCAACGATTGCATCACTGTTTACCATCAGGCGGGATTGCAGCCAAGGACTAGTTTATAATTAATAAAAAAAATAAAAAAAAAAAGTAGACAAGGGCCCCGATTCCCTTATTCACAAACTAAACTAACTTTAAGTCCTGTGCATCTTTTCCTTTCTATTTCATAAAGAAAAGGACAGAAAATAAAATACTAATTTAGTCCTGACACATTCAGATATACCATAGACATAGACACTTTAAAAACGATTAAAAACATGGCGACTAAAAATACGTCAATTTATGCCACGCGCTGAGTAATTTGACAGGACTAAATTTATATTTATCTTCTCTCCTTTTCATATTAAAGTAAAAAGAAAAAGATGCATTAAACTTAAATTTTGTTAAGTTGGTGGGAATCGGGGCCATTGTATGCTTTTATATGCATATTCTGATATTACACGCGGTTGTCATGGTACGGGCATGTGTTACGGAGAACTGAGGAGAATGTCGTGAGGAGAGTCTTAATTATGAATGTTGATGGCTATAAGAGTAGGGGAAGACCAAAGAAACGATGGATGGAATGTGTGAAGGATGATATGGCTAAGAAGGGGGTGACTGCCGAGATGGCTTCTGATAGGGATGTATGGAAGAAAAAGACATGTTGCGCCGACCCTAAATAAATTGGGATAAGGGCAGGAGAATGATGATTCTGATATTACAAACAGACACTTACATGTCATTTGTTTGTATGTATGTATGACAACGCATTTGAAGGTCGCATCAATCAATGATTATTAATTAAAAACATGCAAGATTTAGTATCAAATTCATCTCAGCGACAATCAATATCAAAACGTGTCAAAAATGTAGGAAAATTAAAGGGATTTTTGACAAATTGAGATTAAAAATTGAATTGATACCATAGACTTCGATGTATGGACAACAGCAGGTCAAGATATCCGAAACTTGGAGGCCAAATACCTCGCCCACATGTGGGAGTGGCGAAAGGAGGCAAAACGGACAGCGGACAGAGCTCCGATATCTCTTGGCGACATGGAGAGCGCGATTGTCGCAACCCAGTACTGGGCACGCTACGATAGCGGCGGTAAGTCCCCTCTTTGACGGGTGACTAGAGAGGCGCCACGGCGCCCTCACCTTCCACCTGACGCAGGTCCTCACCGGACACGGCTGTTTCGGAAAGTTCCTGTTCCGTATATGACGGGAGGAAACGCCAGGGTGTTACCACTGCGGGGATCGCTCTGAAGACACGGTGGAGATCTGCCCGGGTTGGGTAGAGCACCACGGTATCCTCGTGGAGGCCAATGGCGGCGATCTGTCGCGTCCGGCCCTGGTCCGAGTCATGGTCCAGAGCGAGAGTGAATAGCAGGCCATCACCTCCTTCTGCGAACAGTGATTCTGGCAAAGGAGGAGGCGGAGCGCGTGAGGGAGCGGGAATTCCAGCGCCCTCACTCCTCTAGCCGCCGCAGGAGACGACCTGGTCCGGATACAACATCGAACTCCCGGCCACGGTAGGCGCGGCGAGCTGCCCTCTGCTCGCCGCCCGGTAAGGACCAGGCCCGGGTCGACAGTGCGTTGTGTTTCACGCGCGATGTGAAATCATCATTAATGATCTCTCATTTGATGATTTCACATCCAAAACAAAAAAAAAGTATCCGAAACAGTCAAATATTCACAACCAATCTTGAATCTTAATGTTTTAGAGATAAAGTAGAAAAATTTAATAAAGGAAATTGACAAATGTGCTGTCGTCTGTACCAGTTCAGCACGTAGGGTATTGACCTGTTAAATGAAGCCTTATATAATTCCTACCGAAAATAAAAGTCGAATGTTCACAAGAAATTACTTCCTGTCTTAATCTCCCGATAATCAAACAAAATTTCACATATCATTGGGTCAGACTACGTTTATACGTATAAGGTCGTTAGTTGGACGCGTCGGACCGTAATAATTGAATTACATTCACGGTTATGCAACTAACTTCATGCCAAGCGAATATAGACTGTATGTGTTTGGAAAATTGTGTTATTTAGCGTGTCAAGTTCTGGATACGTGTTTTCTCGGGCGCCAATGGTCGGCTCTGTTGTATTTTCATCCGTTTCCTTTATGATGGAAAATCTTCTTTTTTATGTAGTAGATGTTGATTTACGAGTACTTGAACGCTCGTGGTATAAAATAAAAAGAAGGGGCCGGTTCGTATGAAGCTAATGAAAGTTTGATTGATTTGATCGCGTTTTCTCGGTGGTAGACCATGATATCGGCTGCCGGCTGAAGTTACCACCCACCAGACAAAGCATTGCCGTAAAGCGATTCGTCGTGTTCCGGCCGGCATGTCTGGTGAAGCCCTAGCCCCTACGGAGGACAGGTCTGAGCAGTTGTGTTGCGATGTGTACTGGATACGATGCGCCAAATGTTGTTTTGTCGGGAGTATGGTCGTGGTGAGTCTCCAGATCAATCTCCCTCTGGCGTAGCATCGTTGGTCGTATTGTTAGGTTTAACATGGCATCACCTCGCTCAATTGCCGTCTTCCTTCCTTTTTAAGTGAATAGGCTTAATAAAGTAGTGCGTTTTACCATCAACGATTGCATCACTGCTTACGATCAGGCGGGATTGCAGTCAAGCACTAATTTATAATTATAAAAATAAATAAGATTCAGCTTGGTAACAGACAGACAGAGGAGTGATAGAGTTCTGCCTACCCCAAAACACACTGTAAGCATGACAGCAATGTTTTATTTCTTCGATAACGTTCGTTTTCAAAACACATGCAACTGTTATCTAGATAAATACCCACATCAACAAAAAGTTTGACGTAATAATGCTTGTATTATCTGTGACATCCACTCATCGTAAATTTGGCCTTTCTTACGGCCATCTTTGATGCTAAAACTCTTACCAAGATGATTATTTTAATTGACAATAAACAAGCAATTTGATCCCATGACATGTACTGACGATAGAGTTATGAAAGATAATCCCCTTTATTCATAAAGGTTATCATTATCATCAACCTTTTTTTATCGTCCCACTTCTGGGCACAGGTCTCCTCTCATACAGAGACGGTTTGAGCGTTATCACCACGCTTGCTCAATGCGGGTTGGCGATTTCCGACTTAGAGTCCAGGTTTCCTCAAGATGTTTTCCTTCACCTTCAGTCATTGGTGTCCAAGATATACTTAAAAAGTACATATAACTTTAGAAAAGTTGCATTGGTACTTGCCTGACCTGGAATCGAACCCGCGCACTCATACTTGAGATGCTGGTGTTTTAACCACTAGGCCACCACGACAGATGTCAAGTTAATTAGTGGTTAGCGACAGCTTAACCATACATTTTTGATGTTTGCACGTCACTTAACTTAAATCGTCGTTTATGAATAAACCCCTTATACACTATGGTGTTTATTCATAAACGGTGATTAAAGTTAAGTGACATGCAAACCTCAAAAATGAAGGGTGAAAAATCAAATCAAATCAAATCAAATCATTTATTTCAAATAAACCAGTTACAGGCACTTTTGAATTGTCAGAAGGTCGGTCAGTCAATAAGATGAAGCTAGTCGCCCATTCCAAAGAGTAGGTACCTATGGAGAAGAACGGGCAAGAAACTCCATGGACACTCTTTTAAATTTTTAAGCTATTGTTACAAATATTTGATTACATCATTCATGTTGAAATCAACCGCGTGAGAACGATGCAGAAACATATTGTACGCTGAGAGCGTCCATTATGGAAAACATACAAAAATCAATTCAGAAATTAAAATACGCCGTGGCAGCTAAGAGATGACCAGTCCCCTCCGACGGCGTCCGTTCACGAACATGACGTATGGATCAGCATCATTCAGCTCAACCATATCGAAGGGAACCCAATGACCCAAAACACACGCCACCATCAGCGAGACATTTGAGTGAGCATGACATACTCTCAACAGCCAGAGCACAATTAAGTCAATAAAAAAGACTAACCCAACAAATAAATGCCTTACAGCACATTCGTACATTGTGCTCACACGTTTGCCATGCAATTATACAATACTAAGAAATTGAATCTACACAATGCTAAGATAGTTTTGTCCAAGGTTCAGCAGCTCCAACAGTGTTCCCGCTACTCAGAACCGCTAATCACTAGTTAACTCTAAGCAACGCTTATGAATAAAGGGCACTAAGTGTAAGTACCTACCAGTTGCTTAAGAAATAGAAATAAACAGAATCCCGTCACATTAAATATCTCAAATCACCATTTCTCCCGTCATTGCCTTCCAAATTGATTATAAATAAAAATCTTTCAACGTTTGCTTCCACTAAATAAAATTGGAACATCGAATGAAAAACACGTTCCATTTTTCTGAACAAAAACTCTTAAAGAAAAATATTTGGTCACCCGAACATGAGAGTATGAACCAGTTCATTGACAACAGATATTCGACTCTATTTAGCTTAGCTTTAGGGTATATTTTTAATGATGTTGTGATTTGTTTTTACAGTGAAGGTTTTAAATAGTTATTTCGGTCGCTTGGTAAACCGTAACTAATAGCCTATTATTGGTAGCACTGATCACGGTTTTCGAACTAATCACGGTATACTTAATATGTGTGATTTGGACATTGGAGTGGATTTTTTTTTAAAACAACTAAACTTTTAGTTCAATTCGGGCAGCACTATACAACGTGTAACATAAAGGGTATATACATACCAAGGTCATGGCATCTTTAGATGATATCAAACGATATGGGAAGGGTTTCAACTCAAAATCTTCTTCTTCTTCCAGTGCCTCTTCAATCCTGAAGGTTGGCCGTCAGCTTCTTGTACTCGGTCTTGTCAACCGCGAGTCGGAACAGTTTTTCGACTGAAGTAATTCGACTGAAGTAATCAACTCAAAATAAAATACTCAAAATATTGATACCAAATTTTCGGTTTTGTGTGTTGCTTAAAATCAAATCATAACGAACGTGGCACTACACTACAAACGTTAATAACTACTCGTTACCAAATGTAGTTGTGTCGGGAGTTTGATCGTGGAGGGTCTCCTGGTCAATCTCCCTCTGTCGCAGCATCGTTGCTCGTGTTGTTGGGTTTAACATTGCATCACCTCGCTCAACTGCCGTCTTTCTTTTCACTCAGTCAGTTTTTTTTTAGTGAATAGTCTCTTAATAAACTAGCGCGCTTTACCATCAACGATTGCATCACTGCTTACCATCAGGTGGGATTGTGGTCAAGCAGTAGTTATAAAAAAAATAGAAGTTTGGCTTACAGTATAATACGTATTGTAAGTACGTTCGACGTAATAAGTTCGATGTAAATAAACGGGTATCGTTTATAAGGAAAACATATCCAGAAATCGACAAAACTCAAGGCAACACGACAGAGGACTATATCCTCAAGTGTGCATACTAGAGTAAGCTAATATCCACGTTCGTTCAATCTCGAAATGTGTTCAAGACTCGCAGTAATCCGTTGCTGTCAACTTCAACTTTAAATTTACATATTCGTGGATATGCATTAGAGTGCCGACATCTACGTTCCAATTTTAGACTAGCAAGGTAATTGCGTAATACTTAGAAGCAAATGGTTTCATTTTGAAAGTTCAACAACAATCATTGCGTTATTTACGTTGTTGAGCAGACACATTTTTCGAACATACAGAGCAATGTATTAGTAACATGTTTCAAAATGATTTAAATTAATGGTTATAGTTTGTTACGCAATTAAGGTGCTGGTGACAGTCCTTATTTGGTGAAGTCAACAAGTTCAAAATCATAATGTCATGATTTTTTTTTTTTAATAGTTATAAACTAGTGCTTGACTGCAATCCCGCCTGATGGTAAGCAGTGATGCAATCGTTGATGGTAAAGCGCACTAGCTTATTAAGCCTATTCACTCAAAAAACTGAGTGAATAGGAAGGAAGACGGCAGTTGAGCGAGGTGATGCAATGTTTAACCCAACAACACGACCAACGGTGCTGCGCCAGAGGATGATCTGGTGACCCTCCACGACCAAACTCCCGACACAACAACATTAGGCACATTGTACCCGGCACACATCGCAACACAACTGCTCAGACCCGTCCACCGTACGGCTTCACCAGACATCATGCCGGAACACGACGAATCGCTTGGCGGCAAGACTTTGTCTGGTGGGTGGTAACTTATGCCGGCGGCTGATGTTGTTGCCTACCACCGAAAAAATATATTCAAATTATGCTAATGGATAGCACTTTTTGGATGGCAAAATTATTAGATCAGTTTCACCGCTTCCTAGTGCTATCGCTGAAATGCTGTAAAAAAATGCTGTAAAAAAAATCATCATAGTAATATTATGTATAGGTAAATGCGCAGTAGGAAGCCTTGGGGGAGGCCTTTGTCCAGCAGTGGACCTCTATAGGCTGAAAAAGAAGAAAGAAGAAGAAATGCGAAAGTGTGTAAGTATAGACGAATGTTCATTACTCTTACACGCAAAAACTACTACATGAATTCAGATGAAATTTGGCACACAGTTTATAACTAAATATAAAACATAGGATACTTTTCATCCCAAAAATCCCGAAATCGCGGGGCACAGCTAGTAATTTATAACAGACTGATTAATCATCAACCATTTTATCGTCCCACTGCTGGGCACAGGTCTCCTCTCATACAGGGAAGGATGATTAATGCAACTTTCAAAACGGTGTAAATAAGGAAAAGACATGTGAGATCTACTAACCCACAATGGCATGTGCATGGTGCATTATGGCACCGAGAGGAGGCCTATGTCCCAGCAATGAGAAGCTGTCGATACTTATGCTATGCCGCCGTCTGGAGACTTTCTTGAATGAGGAATTTTGAGCAAAGGGCGTCGCGTATCGACATTTTCACGGAAGACTACATGACATCTTGACACAGCGCGATACATCGCCGACCCGACATACGACCTTATTTTTATTAAAAAATTGTGCTTGACCTGAAACACAGGTTTAATAAACCTAGCTCGGGCATGTCGCTAATTTTACACGATTCTCTGTTCAATAATACGTTCTGTATGACCTTATGTATATTTTTAGTCACACATAATAGTTACCTAGTTATTATTTAGGCAATAACATTTGTATCGTATTTGTATAAGAATATTTTGTTAGCTTTTATGTTACAATATTGTGTAAATTTTAATTGAATAAATGTTATTATTATTATATTTTATTTTCCTTTTTTCTTATTTGGTTACATTTTTAAATATATTGATTTAAAAAATACATTTAAAAATATAAAAAAATAGTGTTCCACCGATGACGGGAGCAGGGTCCAAGCTACCGGTGGTTAGGGTTCCAGAGACAGGAACCTCCTCAAGATGCGGGCCGTATCGAGGAGTACTGCCTTTTGAATCAGGCCTTTGATCCAACTGCCTAACGAGAGCCTCAATAGATGTTGGTCGAGGCTCTTGGCTATCAAACCATTGGCCGAAACGACAATCGGTACAATGACAGCCGAGTTCACATTCCACATATCAATAAATGGGATTAATATATTATTGATTATTATATTATTATATCGGATTGGATTATTATTATTAATCGTTGATGGTAAAGCGCGCTAGTTTATTAAGAACCTATTCACTCCAGCCTTGAAGACACTTAAATTGTAGTCAGACGGAAACACCGTCGCTGGCAAATTGTTTTAATCCATCTATGTACGTGGTATATAAGACGAGGCGAAACGCTTCGTTCGGATCGTTGTGGTATCAACAACGTAAGGGTGGAAACTCGCCGTACGACGGGTCGTCCGATGGTGGAACGGAGATGGGGAATTAAATCATGCAATTTGTAGAATAAGGATTTTGTATGTATATGTTTATTATCGTATAACATTATTTCATATATTATATCTAGGGGCGTGAAAAAAAATGATTATTATGTCTTTAATTAATTTGAATAGATACTTATAATCTACACTTTTCATTATTTATTAACAAAAAAAAAAAAAAACAAATATAAAAAATATTAAAGTCCTATTGACCCCTGCTTAAGTCCTCAGGAATTACTGGCGTAATGCTATGTTAATCCAAGACTCTTAAAAATCCAGGGGTTTTCAACAAATACATTCCATAACAAAAAAAAAAAACAGCAAGCAACAATACACAGTATTATTTTGATTTACGATCCTGAGTATCAATGCTTACGTACTATCCTGGAATAACATATTTTTTGTGGCCCCACAGGGATGATTGATGGGCCATAAGATTAGCGAGCTTATTATGATTATGGTGGGCGGAGAGTGTATTAGATGATTATCGTTTTGGGTGTAAAAGGGGAGGTTTTGATGTTAAAAGTTGCCATCTCTTGTCTAGAAAAAATCGACTAAGAGCGTTTACAATTTAAAAAAAATATATGTATACAATATGTAAAGAAAACCCCGTCCGACCCATAAGGATAATTAAGGTTAGGCAAACACATGACCAAATAAAATATGAAATTTTACGTAATCATCATAGTAACAATACTAATGGATTTTGAAATAATCTTTTTTTTCCGCGATTTAATTCCAACTTCCCCAAAATTTGGTAATTTTTAAAAATTGACAACGCCGTGTTCGGTATTATTATGAGCGATGCGACCACGTGCCGAGTGCCCTGCCCCCTTTCGCCCGCGAATATATTGCCTACCGCACATGTATTAAATTGCCTCGTTTTGCGAAATAATATTTATCTATTTAGGATTTTTTTTATGTTTAGCCCAGCTTTGTAGGCGATAGTAGAATCAGCTATTGATAGCTAACATTCCATTGGGGGGTATTGCCATAATCCCCACGCTCGGCAGGCGGGTTGGGGAACGCAGTAATTTGTTATTCCACAGGAAAAGCGCTGCTGAACGCTTCGCTGCCTTGACAAACTGGTGACAGATAAATAGAGAGGTACACCCACACATAACGCTACAATTTCAATCGCTTTAATAACTTATGAGAGTGCTACTCACTCTAACATCAACCTAATTACCAATAAAATAAAGTTGATTTTTCTTTAACTTGAAACAAAATCTATTTGATACATTTGGAATAGACTTTAATTTTTACGTATTTTCATTCTGTCTTTCTCTAATAATCCGAATATACTCTCTAGAAATGTAATGCACTCTATCTGTGATCTATTTGGAATAGAATTCGACTGAAAAAAACAATAATAACAAAAACAATGCTAAGATGAAGTCTATTCCACTTTTAGATCACACTAGGAATAACTCCTGTATCGTGGGTGCGTTTATGAACATTTAAACTCATATACACAAACAGGCAGACCAGGAACAACTGCCTGTAGGTCATACAAATATTTGCTCCGTGCGTGAATCGAACCCGCGACACGCAGCGTAGCAGTCAATGGCTTAGCCACTGCTCCAACCGCGTCGTCTATCTATCTATTTATATCTATTCATTGCATTCAACACCATGTCACTGTGGTATCTCTTATAACCTTTCAAGTACCTTTAACAGTACCTACAACGCCAATTGAGTACAACGTGTCATACTGACGTCATATGTGACACAAATTCTGCATCTCGCAAGCAGATTTTCCCGCGCAATTAGCACACATTCAACATCCCGACAACAACCATCGGGCAAGTGCCCGCCAGACACAACACCCGTCTGGAGGTCGGTGGATCCTCCCTTTTCTATGGAAGATGAATGGTCGCTGTTCCTCATACCCAAAGTGGTAGGTCATTGACCCGACACGTGTTAATTGCAAAATTATAAATTCAAATGTATTTGCTCTGTAGCTGGTTATGTCTGTCGCGGGGATCACTTGGGAGATAAACCAAAAGTGCTTACTTACTATAACATATATCTAAGTTTGTATAAAGTTATGACTGAACTGAACTTGTAAGTCTGAAATCGCAAACCCGCATTTAGCAAGCGTGGTGATTACGCTCAATCCTTCTCTGTATGAGAGGTGACCAGTAAGCCTATTATGAGTTTTCATTAAGTGCGTTTGTCGCTCTCATTGGTAGAGAGTTCTTACAACCTTGAAGCGGGCCAATCGATGAGTCAAACGCGCTCAATATCGACGATCGAGTCTCGTAATGAAAACTCATACTAGGCCTACTGTGCCCAGCAGTGGGACAATAAAAAGGTTGATGATGATGATGATATGTAGGAGGGCAATGATGGCCTAGTGGTATCAGCCGCGAATTGCAAATTGTATGTCGTAGACTTTTTTTTTCTTTTTTTAAGATGCACCCGCCATCACAGGGCATTGCTTTGTTTCCACTGGCTTGGTAGACCAGTGCCTTTATTAGAACTTCGGTTTCTTTTTTTTTTTTTGACAATACTACAGAGTTGTATAAGCTCTTACATCTATACTTTACACTTATTTTATCTTATAATTACTCTTTATCTATATTATTTAAATCTATTATACAGTACTTTATTTAAATCTGTTCCTTTTCTATTTCTAGATATAGTCTATTACTTATATACTTTAATTTAAGCCTTGCTATACATGCTATACATTGTACAATTTAATTCATAAATCTATGGTAAACTAATGCTTATGTAATTATTATATAACATAGTTATACATTTTATCTTGTTTTATTTTTATTATTTACAATTTTGGCTATTGTTTTACAAAATTTTATAAGTTTTTCACGTACATCTTTGTTTAACAGGATTACTGCCATATTTTTGGTGTCTATTTTATAATTAATTTGCTGTTCTAGGTCGTACCTTTAAATATATAAAACCATGATCCGACCTGCTGTCTTGTATGGATCAGAATGTTGGGCTACGAAAGGGATGAATGAAAGGCAATTGCATGCAGCCGAAATGAGAATGCTAAGAGGGATGTGTGGTGTTACACGAATGGATAGAATAAGAAATGAGTATATAAGAGGAAGTCTGAAAGTGGCACCGGTAGCTGAAAAGTTGTGTGGAAATCGGTTGTCATGGTACGGGCATGTGTGAACTGAACGGAGAACTGAGGAGAATGTCGTGAGGAGAGTCTTAATTATGAATGTTGATGGCTATAAGAGTAGGGGAAGACCAAAAAAACGATGGATGGAATGTGTGAAGGATGATATGGCTAAGAAGGGGGTGACTGCCGAGATGGCTTCTGATAGGGATGCATGGAAGAAAAAGATATGTTGCGCCGACCCCAAATAAATTGGGATAAGGGCAGGAGAATGATTTCTAGGTCGTACCTTTCTTTAGCATATATTTGACATTCTGTCAACACATGCACTACACTATCATTATCTCCTGTACCGCAAGGGCACGCCGGACTCTCCTTGCACCTGAACCGGTACAGATACTCTATGTCGTAGGTTCGATACCCCATCAGACGCTTTACTTTGTGTAAATCATTTCATTACCACTACTCTTGAAACGGTGAAGGAAAACATCGTCAGAAAACCGGCATGTCCTGGAGCCAATAAAAATATAAGTATCTAAGACATGTGACATCTACCAACTGGGCCAAGCGTGGCATTACTGCCCACTCCTTCAATCAAAATCAAATCAAAAATGTTTATTTGCTAGAATACGGTACAAAGGGTGTAACAGTGCATTTTTTTCCAGCGTATCCTGCCATATGTGGCGTGCAAATTTATTATTAAAATTATATTATACAAATTCCATCAATTTATCCTCTAAATAGTCCTTAATTGAATAGTAACTCTTTGATAACAAAAGTTTAAAAAGCATTTTCCTCTCACATAGAGGAGGCCCGTGTCCCAACAGTGGGAATAATATAGGTTAGTTATGATGACTATAGCTATAAGCCCCGCACGATGATATTGCGACGGAACCTTGTCACAATAACAGCTTTGTGACGTCATCTGTCACACGAAAGGACAGCTAGCAAAAGAATGTTAAATGCAAAATTATAGTTTATTAATTTTGCATTTAACATTCTTTCGGGTTAAGGATTTATTTGTATTTTATAATTTTATTATACATACACATACCTACTCATCCATATTCTGACAAATAAACTTTCATTATTAAAAATTCAAGGAAATAATTCTTGTAGACGTAAGAAAAATATACTTATTCGTATATCTTTCTTACATGTTTATTAACTTTTGCTAACTACATTTCTGTTAATTTGTGAGCGGGAATTAAACCAGAGTACCAAATAACACCAGGATAGTATGTAAAATTTTTTTATATATAATTCAATATAATCTTACCCTATTTATTCAATTCCACTCATACAGTCTTCCGAATCAGAACGGCTTTCTGTGTCTGTCGTTTCCGATTCACTGTCGTCTGCCGTATTTATGATAAATAACTCGTCAGTTATTCGATCTTTTTTTCAATATTCCTCTTCAAGCCGTTTAACATGATTGACTTCCTTTCGCCAGTCATCTGGAGTTATTGACGCCAACGCCTCCAATGTCAGAGCTTCAATGCGACTTTCCAACTGCTCCACATTTTTTTCTGACACCCTCATCTTTACCAGGTTCCAGATGTACTCAATGGGGTTGAGGTCGCAGTTGTAGGGTGGTAATCTAACGACCTCATGGCCATTGGCAGCTAATAAATTGACAATTTTATAATTTTTCGGCGGTCTGTGCCGTTTAATTAATAAATACAGTTCAGGTTTTGTACTGTCGTTGGGAAAGTCGATGTTGTGAGCTTGTAGCCACTCAACCATCAACTGTTTTTTATTGTTCATACTTGGTGGCCTATTCTCTTCCCTACTGTGATAAGGGGCGTTGTCCATCACAATTATGGAGTTGCGTGGTATGTTGGGTACTAATTTTTCTGTAAGCCACTTGGTGAAATTCTCAACATTCATTTGATCATGGTAATCGCCCGTTTTGGTGTCTGCTTTAAACATTAAAAGGGCATTGTCAACAAAACCGCTTTCACTTCCCGCGTGAACTATTATCCATCGGCGGCCGGGGCTGTCGTTCCGTCTCACTCCGACATCGGTTGCTGTTTGCCAACATTTTTTACCGTGTAGTGTGCGTGTATCCACGTTTCGTCGAGATAAATAACGGGTCTTTTGTTATTAGCAAGCGAGTCATTTTCTTTCATACGTCATAAATATCTAGCCCTCCACGCTTGAATTTGGGGTCTTTCAATTAGAGCCAGTCTTTTTTGGTAGCATCGTTTAAATTGGTAGCCTAAATCACATTTAATTATTTTTCTTAATGTAGTTTCACTATTGGTATAATTAAGGTCTAATTTTGAAGCCGCCAAGATTTTGCGCATTGTGGGTATTTCTCTCCTCACCGTATACATTGAATGTATAATATTTCTTAAAGCTGTTACGGAAAACCCGTCGAAATATTCCTTCTTTTGTCTTTTTCCTTTAGTAGGAGTTCTCATTTTGCTGCCACTGGCTGTTGCCGACTCATGCTCTCGTCGCAATTTAGTCACAGTATTTTTTGCAACGCCTGTGGCACATGCCACACGCTCCGTGACTTTGGTTTAGCTGTTGCTTCGGTATTAAAATGTCCTCAGTAGTGTCCGAAGTACTTTTTAAAGCACGGTTTATACTTTCAAGAACTAACTTACAGTCCTCTTTTTCTTTAACAAAATAATTGTCCACTTTAATTATAATTTCACGAGCACGATTGTGAATTAATTTCTTACTCATTTTAACGAGTAACAGCTAACAAAACTAAACAACAAAACTCAAGAACAACAATAAAACAGGATAACAAAAACAAAAAACTAACAAAAATATTCGATGTGCGTAAGTGGGTAAGCGCGGACTGAACTTGCGAACGGTACTGACGGTGCGAGGTCGACTACGTCACCAAGATGGCCGCCGATCGCAATATCATCGTGCGGGGCTAGTAGATAGTTTTGGGCTGTCGCTAAAAAGCGCTGCGGCTCTGTTTTCTTTAGGACCACAACAGCATAATGGCTAATGCTAAGCGATAACTGTTTTGCATGGATGTGATTATTCATCATGGATTTTTTCGCATGTTTTCTGCAACATTTTTTTCTGCTTTTTTTTTTGCTTCATATTCAACGCAAATAAATGTATTTTCTGTTTTTCTTTCATAGTTTGTATAGCTATGAAAGAGGATAATTATCAATTAAAGTGGGAATGCTCATATCTGAAATAATATAGTTACACGTTCACCAAAAATGTAAACAAATATGAGTTTCTGGGAAAATAACTTTAATTCCTACACAATAAAGTTCAATTTACCCTACAACATCAAATATTTTTCTAACTTTTTCAAGTGTGCTAATAACTCTGAAATCAATTTAATTACCACTAAAATAAGGATGATATTTGTTAAAGTTGAAAAACATCAATAGAACAGATTAGAATACAGAATACTCTTCATTATGTACACCATAAAAATTACTACAGAACATAAATATGGAGATTTTAGCAAGGTTGACACAATGGGCGGTCTTATCGCTAAGTACGATCTTCTACAGACAACCTTTGGGTGGAACTCCAAGGGGAAGGAGAGAATAAAGTGAGAGAAATTTGAAACAAATAAACAGATTATAAATCTGGCAGGCCATAAGTCATTTATTAATTTGATCAGTTACTTTTTTGGGATAGTTGGGTTTTTCGCCGTTGACGATACCCCAGAGTTGTTGTAGGTAATTAATGAGTAACACTAAAACCACTAGACTGCAATCCCGCCTGATGGTAAGCAGTGATGCAATCGTTGATGGTAAAGCGCGCTAGTTTATTAAGCATATTCACTTAAAAAAACTTAGTGAATAGGAAGGAAGACGGCAGTTGAGCGAGGTGTTACAATGTTAAACCCAACAGCACGACCAACGATGCTGCGCCAGAGGGAGATTGATCTGGAGACCCTCCACGACCAAACTCCCGACACAACAACATTTGGTGCTTCGTATCGTACCCGGCACATATCACAACACAACTGCTCAGACCCGTCCTCCTTACGGCTTCACCAGACATCATACGACGAATCGCTTGGCGGCAAGACTTTGTCTGATGGATGGTAACTTCTGCCGGCAGCCGATATTATGGGCAACCACCGAGAAACACTTGTTTTATTAACACCTGACCGCCTGACGGAGGTATATTTACGACTGAATTACATTGTATTCAAGTTCATTCATCATACAATAGCATTTTGCTGTATGAGCATTATTGCCTCGTACAGATAGTATAACGTATGATTACGACAAATAACACTGATTATGTTCAATAGAATACCACGAGGCACGAACTATCGAACGACACGATAAGTATCGAATAAGAATAATAAATTTACTTGAATTTTTTTACCGACGATAGTTTTTTTTTTTTCTTTATTTATTTAGGGACTTTTGTATTTAAATACATGGCACTCCCATTGTACCTTATACCTATCTTAAGCTAACACACTAAGTAAAACAAACCTATTCCTTATATCTATTCGACAAAACGAAGTCTTACAAAACTATACAACTTCTTGGCCGCATAAGATAAAAGTGCAGATAAAATTTCGTTAAATACACCTATATTGTTTTTAATTAAACCTAATTCAGTAATTAATACATCCCTCTCATCCTGAAACCGAACACATTCCGTTAAGAGATGAAAAACGTCTTCTACCATGTCACATTCCTCACAGTTGGGGGAGGCACATTTTTTCATTAAAAAGGCAAACCAGATACCCTTAGATTTTGACCGCAAATTAAAATATTCTATCCAAGTTTGGTGGCACTTTTTCTTATATTTTGGTAAAAATTCGGAAAAATCTGGTTTTTAATTCAAATATTTGCCTTCTAAAATTCCCTTATTCGCCAGACTGTCAACCTTCTCGTTACCACTTAAGCCTATATGTGATGGAACCCATTGCAATTTCAGTTTCTTTCCATATATACAATAATATATATAATAAAAATCATCTTTGTTTTATTCCATTTCAAAGTTCTATGCCTCTAAAAAACACCCTTTATAAGCTATCGGTACACCTCTGACACCAGAGGCGCATCGAGCTTTATGTTGGAGAGCACCAGAGTTAATCGCCCTTTATTCAATTTATCATTTTCTGTTACAGTGCCCTTCTAAAGTCAGTTGACATTTTTCTAGTTTTACTAAAAACCTAAAAAAAGAAACCTACTGAAAACCTACTAAATTTAGCTCACAGATAGATTACAAATAAGGGGATTAACATACATATAGGATACTTTTTATTCGCGGCGCAGCTAGTTAGTTGATAAAAGAAAAAACGTTAAAAGTTGTAATTAAAGTACCTGAACTTTGCCTTAATAATAGCAGACGGATGAGGGAATCCTTTAATTTCCTCCGACTGAAAAATTATTATAAGTACTTCATTTTAAAAAAATCAGGATGATTGAGTTACTTATACACTATTAGTAGCAATGGGTTTCATTTTGACATTTCAACAACATTCATTGGATTGTTTACGTTATGAGCATACACATCTGTAGAACATATGGAGCAATGGATAAGCAACATTTTTTTTTTTCATGTTATAAACCAGCGCTTGACCGCAATCCTGCCTGATGGTAAGCAGTGACGCAATTGTTGATGGTAAAGCGCACTAGTTTATTAAGAGCCTATTCACTCTAGCCTTGAAGACACTCAAATTGTAGTCCGACGGAAACACCGCCGCTGGCAAATTGTTCCAGTCCCTCGATGTACGCGGTATAAAGGAGGAGGCGAAACGCTTCGTCCGGATCGTAGTGGTTATAAATGCAACATGCTTCAAAATGATTGAAGTTGAGAATAATCTGTTACGCAATTAGGGTAGTGGTCGTTAGTAACATCAGACTTTTAAAAGGGGAACCTTTTGCCCTGTAATAAGACACATCGAACTTTGATCAAGAAGATTGATTTCGATATCCGAAGACTTCCGAAAGAAAATAATATTGAATCTATTTATTCCCGAAAGTGTAGTGCCAGTAATATTCAAGCATTCACAATCAAATTTTACTGACGAAAAACGTTGATTAAAACTCTTTTCTCATTGTTACATCTTTCTCTGGATGGAGTGGAAGGGCGTGGCAGACGTTTACTGGTTAAAACCCACCCGTGTTCCTTCAATTGCCTGTGCGGCAGGGGCGCGGTATCATCTCGCAGCCCTGGCAGGCATCTGTCCCGTCATGATCTGCTGAGATATCTTTGAGGCGCACATGAAAAAAAACGTGCCGTCGACTGGGGGCTGGACGGGAGTTCGACGTTGTTTCCCGACCAGGCGCATTGTTATACCTTAACTATAAAGTTTGCCATGTGACCAAGCTCACAACGAACGATATATATCAGCCTATATGTAGGTTTTCATATATGCTCACGCATGTAGTTACAGCATGTATTTTTCACGTTATTTTAATTTAGTTAATCAATAATAAGTCATCAAACGTTCCGCAAGTAGTTTTAATGCATAAAGTTTGCCAAGCACAAATTAACGTTATCGCCGTAGTTACCGTGACTTTGATAAGCAGATCGGCTATCATTCGAAATGTTACCTTGTCTTACCGCGAGAAGGGTTTTATTGCAATGAATTACGTACGGTTTTACATTTTAGGTCTCTTGAATGTCCTTTCTATGACTACCCAATCATAATGCCAATCAGCAACTGCGACATTACACCCCATGACACATTGCAAAGGCACCACTCGACCATCGAGGCAGACAAACAAGGAATAAATAACCCACATAATCTACGTTGGCGATTATTACGCCAAACATGTAAAAATATATGAGTCTTTGGAAAACTAACTTTAACTCCTACACAATAAGGTTCAGTTTACAATACAACTACAAACATTTTTAAGACAAAATAATTCTTGTCGTTCTTAATTATAATTTAAATAAAGTTATGTGTTATGTGCCCGTAGAGCCGATGGCCGATGGGGCAGAAAGGCTCTTGAACAGCGATCACGTACCGGCAAGCGAAGCGTCGGACACCCACCGATTAGATGATCGAATGACGTGATGATGTCCAGCAGTGGACTTACTGTTGCTGACATGATGATGATAATAATGAAATAAAGTTGATATTGATTTAACTTGAAATAACATGAATTGGAAATGTTTTAAAAGACCTTAGATTCACATACTCTAAACAGTAATTTAGCCACCTAAAATAAGTTTACATACAAAAGACGGCTACAGTTTAGTCCGACGCTGTCCAGTAACGAAACCAGGTGCTGCATATTAATTCCTCGCTGACTAGTCCAGTTTAATCACAAAATATTTACTAGACGGCACAAGTTCGATGCAAATTTATGCTAAAATGTTACTAGCTAAACGGTTTCCTTGGCGCCAGTTGAGAAACTGGGGAATATGGAGAATGATGGAGATCATTCTAGCGTTGATATTCGTAATTTTATAGATATCTGATTTAGGTTGACATAGGGCTGGTGCGCAGTTTCTGGCCTGCCATCGGACGCGTCCCCAGGTGGCGGATAGGGGAACGGCCCCCAGATATGGGGATTACCGGTTTACCGGCGCGGACCAAAACCAGAAGTGGGGACCGCTTCGGCGGTCACATGTGCGGCGGGTCGGCCACCACTCCAGGTGGCTGACGTGACCCGAACTCCGGGTCACCGTCGGGCAACCCGGTCTCCTCATTGAGAGGAGCTGGGGGCCCCGTTTGCCTCCGGGCAAACGAGTGGGGCTAAGAGGAAGGATACCTCGCTAAAAAACCCTTGGCTGCTGCGTCTTCTCGCACTAGAAGACGTACCCAGTCCGGCCCCTCCTTATGGGGGGACCATTGCGGGCCCGCCTTTTGGCGGGAATCGCCGGCGGGGGATTGGTAGACAGGCCCTGCCATTTCCCATGACCCCGCCACTCAGGCGACGTGGTTGTGCCGCTGTGGGTTTAGTGGGTATTCCCGGCTTCGGCTGGGCGAGTCCCACACACGCCCTTTGGGGTAAGGTGCGTAAATGCATTACCACAGTGTCAAAAAAAAAAGCTTAAGAAAAATTATTCATTATACAACATGATTTATTGTTTATGTGAAACCCGTAACACGTGTCCAGTTTTTTTAAGTAAAGAATCTATGTACAAAATTTCAAAAATATATAATGAAAAAACATTTGCGTTGACCTGTGGCGTCAGCTGTTGCGCGGGCGTGCGCAGTACTATGATCTACCGTAAGCTGCGTGGCGCGCTCGGTAACCACACTGCAACAATTTCTAAATGTATTTGGGGAAAATATAACCAGATGTAAAAATTCTCGGAATCGATTCAGTTGCTTATTCTGAACAAACTATATTCAGGTTGTATAGAACGTGTAACAAAAAGGGTATATACATACCAAGGGTATGGCATCTTTAGATAATATCAACCGATATCGGAGGGGTTTCAACTCAAAATAAAATACTCAAAAAATTGGTACCAAATTTTCCGTTTCGTGTGTTTCTTAAAATAAAATCATAACAAACGTGGCAGCACACTACATATGTTAATAACTACTCGTTACCCGTCACGTTACTTGCCAAAATCCGATAAATGTCTTCAATATCTCTGTGCGACTAGTATGATAGTAGCCTATCACAGGCGGTGTTTTTCCTCATAACTTCCTAACATAAAGAGAAAGAATTAAAAAACCCTTCCAATATCGTTTGATATCATGTAAAGATGCCATGTCTGTGTTACATATATACCCTTTATGTTACACGTTGTATAATATACTAAAACGTGAGCAATACTGTACACCACCACCCTATTTTCAGATTTTAGGTTGACTAACAATCATGAAAAAGTTATAAAAATATTTATAGTTGGGACGTAATTTAAACTTTATTGTGTGGAAGTTAAAATTATTTTTCCTTAAACTTATATTTGTTTACGTTTTTGACAAATAAATAGCGAATTAAGTATGAGAAACTCAGGTCCCGCGTTCTTTTTTTTTAATAATTATAAACATATAATTATAAACATATCGGCGCTGAGCACTGTCTGATAGCGATATAGTTTTAAGTTATCCGATTAATCGATTTTCTGAACGAAATGTAATGTAATCGTGTAGTGATTCCTAAACGTAACACCCGACACTGGCACAAAAGAAGAAACAACGGTGACTGGTGACAGCTGGTCAACGGGGATCTTGGATGTGCGACTTGTGTCAAGTGGAACGTTATTTCTTAGGAAAATTATTATTGTAAAATTGGAGTGATCAAAGTTTGATTTAAATTTTATCGTTATAATTGATTATCTCTTTGCCCGATAACCTACGCCTACAAAGGATCCCTTGCTAAATAAAGACGGAGCTTCCCCAGATTATACTTTTGTACCGCTAACCTCTTCTAATGATGGCCATCTTCCCCAGATGATATTTTTGTACCGCCAACTTCTTCTGATGATGGCCATGTGCCGTTAAACATTATAATTATTTTCTTGTTTACCGTAAATAAAAGTAGTTTCTTTCTCTAAAAATCCGAAATAATTCTCTAGAAATATGAAAAGTGCTGTTTGTTATCCTTTCAAGCCTGAACAGCTGAACATATTTCGATGAAATTTGGCACACAGGTAGACCACCTGAAATATTGATGGATTCTTTTATATCCGGGTTGTACAACCTCCACATAGGCAAATCCGGCTGCTAAAGTCAGCGACTGCCGATTCCTTTCAAACATTTACAAATTGATACTTTAGTTCCAAGTCTCGTGTTCATAACAGTTTATTAATAAGGACCAAATAGCAAACTGTTCCACAAGCCATTAACTAATCCTGACAAAACAAACCAACATTCATAATAACAGGATGAATAGCGCCAACACAACGAGCCATACATCATACCGATAATTTGAAATGCCGCAAAAGCCCAGCACAATACCATACATTCCCTGCACAATACGACAATAAGCGACCTTCTCGCGTACTAAATACGCAATGCATTGTGATATGCACGATACGATGCGTTCCATAGTCGCAATTGATACATGGTAATTAGGTGGTTTTGTGTTGTGATTTTGTAATTAGAAGTTCGATCATTGCTAGTGTTT
Organism: Sesamia nonagrioides; assembly: GCA_017933935.1. NCBI lineage: Eukaryota > Metazoa > Arthropoda > Insecta > Lepidoptera > Noctuidae > Sesamia > Sesamia nonagrioides. Next base: position 140,423 of record JADWQK010002163.1, read on the forward strand.
GTTATGACAACTTGTGCTACTAATTTGAGACATATTTTAAGCCTGCTTTTGGATTTTTTCAAATCGATTCTGTAAAATTTCACAGTGTAAAGTTTTTTTTTATTATATTTTTTTTAAATTACAAAACTACTGCTTGACCGCAATCCCGCCTAATGGTAAACAGTGATGCAATCGTTGATGGTAAAGCGCACTAGTTTATTAAGTTGAAACTCACAAAACCTCGATGTTTATTGCTCGTTTGTGTTTTATTTAAATAAATTTTGTACTTTTAGCTGTGCCCTACAGGGCCCACAATAGGGTAGTTGACTAAAAAAACTAATTAGTCCGTCAGTCACATTTCCAAAAAATACTATACACGTGTTTTTTCTTTTTTCATATAAATAAAAAATGAAGACGACACAGTGCGTTGAAAACTCTTGTGACGTCACTGCACGCTACACTTTTTGATGCCTATTATATTTGTCAATTTTTATTGATTTGATAAAATAAAATATACGGATCCAATATTTTTCTATAAAAAGAACGACGGACTAAATAGAATCAATTTTTTTACCCAGGAAACATCCCTATTGCACCTTAATAATAAGCTATTGTAGCCTCCACAACCGAATTACTGGGTAACACTATACTTCTTTGAATATGCTGCGGTGGTAGTGTGGAGTTACGCGGAGAGACCGCATCAGGAACTCCCGCATCCGTGGCAGTCTCCGTGTCCGTGCAGACAAACTGCAAGAGAGTCGCCTGCGCTGGTACGGTCACGTCTTACGTGGGTAACAAACGTCTTGCCATGGCGCCTCCGCCGGGCCGGACCAAGCGAGGTAGACCAAAGAAGTGCTGGCTCGACGTTGTAAGAGATGACATGCGTGCCAACAATCTCACACCACGGGTTGCCAGAGATCGTGCGAAATAGAGGCGTATTAGTAGGAAAGCGGACCCCGCGCATCAACGCGAAAGCCGCGGATGCCACTGGGATTATACGCTGAGATGATGATGAATATCGCTCGCAGAGAGTCAGAATCGATGGCCATGACAGTGATGAGCTCCATTTTCATTATGGGGTACCTCAGGGAAGCATTTTAGGCCCCACTCTTTTCTTGGTCTTTATTAATGACTTGTGTGACCTCAATATTGTTAATGCCAAAATAATACCCTTTGCGGACGACACAGCAATTACCTTTGTCGCTGATTCCTGGTCACAACTTGAACATCAGGCACAGCATGGCTTTGACGTGGCTTTAAATTGGCTTAATTCGCACACTCTAACCCTCAATACCTCCAAAACCAAACTTGTAACCTACTCAAAAAGTTCAGTTTCTCAACCAAAGACTCCTATTTTGATCAAAGCTCACACTGGTAATCCACATATGCAGGGCTCGAGCTGCCAATGTCCTGATTTAGCCTCTGTTGAAAGCATCAGATACCTGGGAATAGTCTTGGACAGGAATCTTAATTTCAAGTCTCACATCGGTCTGCTAACTGGTCGAGTTCGCAAACTGATATACGTCTTCAAAACTCTCCGGCATATTGCTAACCCTGTTTTAATACGTAATGTCTATTTTGCACTTTGTCAATCCATCATAGCCTATTGCATTTCTTGCTGGGGTGGCGCAGCAAAAACAACCCTCAAGCCGCTTGAAGTAGCACACAGGGCCATATTAAAAGTTGCCACTTTTCGCCCCATTCTTTTCCCAACTGATCAACTTTACAAAGACTGGAAAGTGTTAAATATTCGGCAACACTTCATACTTCAGACAGTAATCCTGCAACACCGCAACACCCCATACCATAAAAAATAAAAAACGTAGTAAACGTCGTAAGGAAGGGATATGTACCGTGCCACGTGTAGACTCGGCTTTTGTAAAGAGATTTGTTTATTTTCTTGGTCCATATCTATACAATAAATTAAACGAAGAGTGTCAAATCTATGATCTACCGTACTACGAATGCAAAAAGGCTATACAATCATACCTCCATGATAAGTCATACGACGAAACAGAAAGGATCTTAAAGTGATAGAAACATCGATAAGTATACAAACACACACACACACACCCCCACATACAAACACACACACACACACACACTCACGCACATCCCCCCCCACACACACACACCCATACACACACACCCACACACACACCTACGCACCCACTCATGTACACAATCACACGCATATGTAATTATCTCAAAATGATTAATTATTTTATTTTATCTTTTTCTTTATGATAACAAAACATTACCAAAACTTTGATTATTTAATTTTTCGAAATTGTAATAGTAACATCATAATCACTATGTAACTTAACGCCATTGTACCTTAGGGAACCGGACTGCTTCTCCTTAACACAGGTTTTCATAACCTAGCTAGGAGAGCAGTGCTCACCCACAAGTTTTCTTTAACAGTGCTTGTTTTGTATAATTGTATTTTTAACGTGTCCTGCAATCCCTTGTTTTGAGTTAATAAATTATTATTATTATTCCTTTATTTCATAGTATATACATATAAATTACATTTTTAAATATTTCTACATAAAAAATACATAAAAAACATTTAAAAATATAAAAAATAGTAGCCCACCGGTATCGGGAACAGGGTCCAAGCAACTTCCTGACGATGCGAGCCGTGTCCAGCAGTACCGCTTTCTGAATCAAGCCCTTGATCCAGCTGCCTAACGAGAGCCTCCTGAGGTGTTGGTCGAGGCTCTTGGCTATTAAGCCATTGGCTGTCACGACTATTATTATTATTAATATACTCTTTGGTAAGATTGGTTGCCAGACTTCCGAGCTTCTGACGACCCGAAACGACTGTCTCGGTGATCGCTGATCTACGAATGACAGTCGGCACTGATGGCTTATATATTTTCTTGTTTGGGAAATCATCAAATGACCTCTCCCGCTCTGGGCGGAGCGGAAGGGCATGTCAGACTTTTACGGACTAAAACCCACTCGTGTTTCTTCACTTGCCTGTGCGCCAGGGCCACGGCTTCTTTTGTAACCAACTCACAACCCCAGCTTAGGAGGCATCGGTCCTTGTGGACACCATCACAATGTACTGACATCTCTTTGAGGCGCGGACCTGGGCCTACGGTAGCCGGGAGTTCGATATTGTCTTCCAACCAGGGCGTCTCCTACGGCGGCTAGAGACGTGAGGGCGCTAGGATTCCCGCTCCCTCACGCGCTCCGCTTCCTCCTTTGCCACCATCACTGCTTCGCAGAAGGAAGTAACGGCCTGCCATGCACTCTCGCTCCGGACCATGGCTTGGATCAGGGTCGGACCAATGGCTTAACGTACTTTCCAAGGTACGGATTGTCTTGGTATATAGATAGTCATCCATCTACGAACCAGCCGCGGCAAGCCTAGCTTTACCTGATCGATTAAACTATGTTGCTGTGCTGATTATTAAGCCACTAGCCCGTCAAGTGAATGCAAATAAACATACCACTACCTATATGTACGGACGACAGCGGGTCAAGCTACCCTAAACTATCAAATATTCCCAATCAATCTTAAGCCTTAACATTTTAGCGATAAAGTTCAAAATTTAATAAAGAAACATGACAGATTGTTGTGGCTATACAATAACCCGGTCAAACCAGCAACTACGTTGAGTAACTTCCCAGTTGTCACACAACTCACTTTATAATCGCCCTAATTACCTACACCCAATCATTTTAACCGTAATTATTAACTTGTGAAGGTTCGTCATGCCTCGGCCGGGTCGCCGGTCACGAACCATATTGTACCTGTCGTATCGTGACAGCGTATGCCACAAAAGCCATAATGTATGCTAACTGTAAGGGTGAGGGTTCAGAATAGCAGAACAGATAGCGGGTTGATGGGATATTGAAGTGTTTTTGGGGACCACTTGAGTCTAATGGTATTAAAATTGTATTGGTCTGCTTTCTTTATAGTTATTTAGAAAAGAGTGTGGGCTGGATTAAAGGCTGCTTGCCTTTAATCCGTAAGTAAAAGTCTGACACGCCTTTCCGCTCCGCCTAAAGCGGAAAAAGTAATTTCATTATGTTTTAATCCAAAAAGGCCCGTTTTTAACCCATTGGCCCTGGGCCGTATGGATCTCTTAGACCCATGTCTAAATAGGAAACAGTTGAAAAAAGAAAGATACTGATTGTAAATCGTACTACAATTTCGATTATTTTGTCATTGAATATTTTTATGAGTGATGCATAGAACAGAACGGCGGCTGTAACTAATGACATTTTATGAGTAAATCCGACTCGCACTTGGCCGGGTTTTTAAATCTGGAATCGGAAGAGCATAGCATAGAACATATAAAGGGAGTTTTAGCGGGAAGCTAAGATGAGTGCCACGCTCATTTTTCATTGGACTTTTAAATTATTTATAGTGTCGTTTACTAAATAAAAACGCGTGATTTATGTAGTAATAAGTGCATTCAGTGAATAATTCTTAAAGAACAGTGAAATATTGTAGCATAGTGGCCACATCATGGCTTTGAACCAAATCTTCCTCCGTTTTCGGTCCGCGCGGCCGTCTTTTTCGACATGAATAATTCATTACGTGACATTGGCTAAATGCACAAACCGTGCGAAGCCATAAGAGAAAGAAAGAAGAACTTTTAAAGATTTTTATTTTACTTGACATTGGCACAAAGTCATAACTAGTGCAACACTACAAAAAAAATAAATAAAAAGCATATAAAGAGTTTGTACACATGTAGTTCTTACAGGGGAACAGTTCTATGAACGTAGCTTTACATCACGTTTTTTGATGCACACACTATTTGCTGCATGTTCTGAGTTTTGAATTCGAGAAATAAAATTTCCATATTGATATGAAGGGAGGTAAAATATTGTGTGCCGATTACGCTTCCGTGTTTTCAGCAGTCGTTGAAATAGGTTGGTTTTGAGTGCAATCAGCTATTTTTTAGCTGGGTGTCCAAACAAACCTCTTTAATGACCGACCTCTTTAGGGGTGATTGTTCTTATCATTATGAACATCTTTTACTACGGGAACTCTTTTATTATACTTGCATATTATTATTTTAAATCCCTCTAGAAATTTCCAGGGAACTTTGCAAGGCATTCGTAGGGGTCAAAATCAAATTGGGAGAAGCCCGTTGGTAGTTTTTAATACATTTTTTGAAATCATGCCGTGCCGAAATTATGTTGTTACGTGCCATTGATTCGCCATCTCTGATATAGGGGATTCAAGTTTGTATGTCATCACTCTTCTTTTTCAGACATGTCTTCTTCTTCTTCCGCAGCCTATAGATGTCCCCTGCTGGACAAAGGCCTCCCCCAAGGCTTTCCACGCCGACCGGTCGTGTGCTGCCCGCATCCATCGGCTTCCCGCGACCTTCACCAGGTCATCGGTCCACCTTGTTGGAGGCCTCCCTACACTGCGTCTTCCAGTACGTGGCCGCCACTCCAGAACCTTAGTGCCCCATCGACCATCGGTTCTACGAGCAATGTGCCCTGCCCACTGCCACTTAAGTTTAGCGACTCGCAAAGCTATGTCGGTGACTTTGGTTCTTCTGTGGATCTCCTCATTTCTGATTCGATCACGCAGAGAAACTCCGAGCTCTTTCCATTGCCCTTTGTGTGACTCTGAGCCTTCGTATGAGGCCCATTGTGAGCGACCACGTTTCCGTTCCGTAAGTCATCACTGGCAACACACAATGGTCAAAGACTTTAGTCTTGAGACACTGTGGTATCTTGGACGACGAGAAGATGTAGCGTAGCTTCCCGAACGCTGCCCAGCCGAAACACCTCTTTCTCGAAGTTGGACCTACCTAGTTGGACTGTTTGTCCCAGGTATATATACTCGTCAACAACTTCGAGTGCAGAGCAACCAACTACAATTAGAGTGGGTGCGACATGAGAGTTCGACATGATCTTCGTCTTGTCCATGTTCATCTTTAGACCCACTTGTTGTGAAGCTCTGCTGAGGTCATTGAGCATTTTGCCCAAGTCTTCCAGGGTCTCAGCCATGACCACGATATCATCTGCGAAACGGAGATTAGTGATGTACTCGTTGATGTTGATGCCAATTCCTTTCCAGTCCAGGAGCTTGAAGTCATCTTCCAACGCAGCAGTAAACAAATCAAATCAAATCAAATCAAATCATTTATTTCAAATAAACCAGTAACAGGCACTTTTGAATTGTCAGAAGGTCGGTCAGTCAATAAGATGAAGCTAGTCGCCCATTCCAAAGAGTAGGTACCTATGGAGAAGAACGGGCAAGAAACTCCATGGACACTCTTTTAAATTTTTAAGCTATTGTTACAAATATTTGATTACATCATTCATGTTGAAATCAACCGCGTGAGAACGATGCAGAAATATATTGTACGCTGAGAGCGTCCATTATGGAAAACATACAAAAATCTATTCAGAAATTAAAATACGCCGTGGCAGCTAAGAGATGACCAGTCCCCTCCGACGGCGTCCGTTCACGAACATGACGTATGGATCAGCATCATTCAGCTCAACCATATCGAAGGGAACCCAATGACCCAAAACACACGCCACCATCAGCGAGACATTTGAGTGAGCATGACATACTCTCAACAGCCAGAGCACAATTAAGTCAATAAAAAAGACTAACCCAACAAATAAATGCCTTACAGCACATTCGTACATTGTGCTCACACGTTTGCCATGCAATTATACAATACTAAGAAATTGAATCTACACAATGCTAAGATAGTTTTGTCCAAGGTTCAGCAGCTCCAACAGTATTCCCGAATCTGTGGAAAGTTTACTAAAACAATTTAGGAGATATGACATCTCCTTGTCTCACTCCACGCTGCAGTTGGATCGGTTTCGAGTCCTGATCCTGGAGACGGACTGACATGGTGGCGTTTTTGTACAAACACTTTATCACCTTAATGTATCGATGATCAATTTGGCACCGCTGGAGAGACTGTAGCACCGCCCAAGTCTCAATCTCACCCAAAAGCTCGGGCTTGGAAGTGACGATCATACCATTGAGATCCTACGATTTTACATTAGACTACATGTATAAAGCTATAATAATTTGTTCCAAAACTTATCAGTCGGTTTAAAAATCAAGAATTCAAAATCTTATCAGTAGATTTGAAAATCTAGAGCTTCTTTTTTACTGTTTACACAAGCAGCTGAATGTTTCAGAAAAAACCTTATAAGTTTTTTTTTTTAAATAATTATAAACTAGTGCTTGACTGCAATCCCGCCTGATGGTAAGCAGTGATGCAATCGTTGATGGTAAAGCGCACTAGTTTATAAAGCCTATTCACTTAAAAAACTTAGGAATAGGAAGGATGACGGCAGTTGAGCGAGGTGATGCAATGTTAAACCCAAGACCAACACGACCAAACGATACTGCGCCAGAGGGAGATTGATCTGGAGACCCTCCACGACCAAACTCCCAACACAACAACATTTTGCGCATCGTACCCGGCACACATCGCAACTCAACTGCTCAGACCCGTACTCCGTACGGCTTCACCAGACATCATGCCGGAACACGATGAATCGCTTGGCAGCAAGACCTTATCAGGTGGGTGGTAACTTCGGCCGGCAGCCGATGTTATGGCCTGCCACCGAGTACATGGATAAATGATGTTGCATTAGGAGTAAAATTCTATGGAAATGTCAATAGCTATGCTAGTGTCTTGCATACTTCTTATGCAGTGATAAGGATGTCGCTGTACCTAAATTCATAAGTTGTGCTCAAATTCAAATATAAGACATAATTCAACAAAAATTTAGCATTTTCATTTCTCTGGTTCAGTCAGTCCCATGAAAGGTTTCGTCTTGTCTGTATGGGGCGAGTTTTGAACGACTAAAGCTGGTCGCGACCGGGGCATTCTCGTTTACATTAACAAGGAGGTATACTCACTGGCATTGAGCGGCACGGCGGGCGTCCGCGCGTGGTACGCCCCCGTGCCGGCCGCGTACCGCCCGTACCCCGCCACGTCTACCCGCTGTGCACGCGCATGGCGCTGAATCTCGACGCTCACTGACACAACGCGCGCACTAACGTAGGGACCTGGAAAGAAAGAAAAGATCACGTTATTAACAATCATCATCATCTCAGCGTTAATACCAGTCGCATCCGCAGCTTTTTCAGCTTTGGAATCTGGGTCCGCTTTACCAGTCTAACTGCTGATTTTGGCTAAACTTCGATATTTTCCGTGAAGCGACTGTCGTCTGAGCTCCACAACCCGAAGGCGATATCTAAGCATTGCAGTTAGACCAATTGTTAGACTTTTGAGGGCTTTAACGACTGCCACTAGATGTTCGTATGGCAACCGGGACCACCGGCTTAACGTGCTTGCCGAGGCACGACCGGACCAGTGCAAATATTCATATTCATGCATACAAATATTTGCACTGTGCGGGGATTGAACCCGCTTCTTCTTACGCAACGGCCGCGTTCGCTACTGCTACGCCACGGAGGCTCTCACGTTATTATTGCTAGTCATTTACTCCAAATCACCACAAATGTTACAGGGTCTGCTATAATTATATAATTCCAAAGCTTGATTCTGGGCAGAAATTAATTAGTAAAAAAACTGGCAATTCAGAGAGTTCAACTCACATACGAAATAATTCCCACCATTATTTATGAGAATTTCTTCTATTGTATGGGTGCCCCCTTTTTTGTTCTGGATAGGAAATCATCAAATGACCTCTCCCGCTCTGGGCGAAGCAGAAGGGCGTGTCAGACTTTTACTGACTAAAATATTTATTACTAGGTTTTTACTAGGAGGCAAACATGCCTGATCTTATTTATTTTTTTATGTTTTCCTGCATGCATATTCTTGTATGTACACACATGCTTTGAGCAAATAAATTTATCTTTATATTTAATACTGTAACTCAACTCGCCCAAAACCTTACTTGTGAGCGGACGTGTGTTCGGTTTACGCGTAAAATTATAAAAAGTGTGCAAGTAACTTTAATCCGTAACTTCATAGACAAAACGGTGAATATTGAACAGTGATAATTAAAAAAATTAATTGTTTCCGATGACCATCTTTGTGCCGCTGACCTAAGTACCTGTCGCGCCCCGCCCACCTGAGGAAGCAGGACAGTTGCCATAATTGCTATCCCGCCTACTCCAGCGTGCGTTTGATGTGCACTTGTTTTGCACCGAACATTAATAAACTTGTCGCTTCGTGTGTTTTTGACGAAGATATCTTCGCTTAGCAACAGTAAGATGCCACTAAAGCGTACGCCGCCGACGTCAAAAACCTCTCCACTACCGAAAAACATTGATGCAGATAAGGACGTAAACATTGAGAGTGTATGCAATGCCTCTGGGGGAATTCAACATTATGATTCCGCGCCTGATTTACCGTCAATGTTGGAAAATTTTACTGCTAACAAAAAGAGGAAATTTAATGAGCTCAATACTTGTAGTGCCGACGCAATTAAACAGATGTTCACGCTACTTTCGCAAGAACAGACAGCTAGGTTTGATCAATTACAATCAACTATCAGTAGTCTTAAAGAACAAAATTATATGTTGACGCAAAGTGTCGAGCATATGTCAAATAAGTACGATGAGTTTTTGTCAAGAATTGAGAGGCTTGAGTCTGAGAGGCGAGTGGATAAAATGACTATCGAGTCTCTTGAAGAAAAAATCGAATATCTCGAACGTAAGTCTCGATCGACGGGCATAGAAATTCGCAATATACCAAAGAACGCTGGTGAAACTAAACGGGATTTATGTACCTTATTGGAGCGTGTTGGACAAACTATCAATGTCCAGATTAATCAAACTTGGGTAAGGGATATTTACAGGACAAAATCGAAGGACGCATCAAACCCAATCATTGTTGAACTTTCAACTGTATTGCATAAGGAAGAAATTCTTGGAAACATAAAACGCTATAATAAATCCAAGAAACCTGGCGAAAAACTTAATACAAGTACACTTACCTTACAAGGTCCTGTAAAACCAGTTTTTATATCGGAAACACTCACTGCAAAGACGCAAAGACTTTTTTATCTGGCCAGAACTTTTCAACAACAGAACAACTACTCATTCTGCTGGACGTCTCATGGTGTTGTTTATCTCAGGAAAAAAGAAAAAGATCAACACATCAGAGTGTCTTCTGAAAAGGATATTGATAACCTCAGGAAAATTGATTGACTATTTTTTTCAGTAGAAGTTTTTATAAATAGATTAATTAGGTTCATTTTTTCACATTTCGATTATTATAATATGCGTTTAGTTTGCATGCTTAAAAAATATATCTATGTTATAAGTACACATACTACTCTTTACACATTTGATTATATACCTGCGGTAGATTCTCCAAGGGTGAATGCCTCTCACTGTCATTATTTTGATAATACTGCACTTAATTATTACAAAATTACAAAATTTCTTTGTAACATCAAAATTGTAAACTACCTATTATATTATAATTTCTCACATTTAAAAAGCAAATTAACCTCTTCTTCATTAGAATACTGTCAGACAGATCCTTTATGTTTCTTACGTACCAATGGCCAATTTTGATAATCTTACAAATAACATTGATGAGTTTGTTGTATCCGAAACTTGCGAATGTGAAGTTGATGACTGCAACAAAATATTCCCATCACACTCATCGTTGTCAGTTATTACTCAAAATATTCGTAGTCTGAATTGCAACTTTTTGGGTTTTCAAGTTTTAGTAACCAGACTCGGGATTGATTGTGACGTACTCATCCTAACGGAATGTTGGTTGAACTGTGTATCTTGTGTTCCTATAATTAGCGGATATTGTTCATTTTTTACTTCATCAAACCCACTTCAGAACGACGGCGTTGTTGTGTATATAAAGGAAGAACTTAGCTTTTGTGTTGAGGAACCTAACGTAAGAAATTGTAATTGCCTTTTAATTAAAATAGGAAATAACGACACGGTGTTACTTGCTCTCTACCGCTCACCCTCTTATTCAAACATTGAACCATTCTTAACGTCGCTGGATGAGACTTTGATGAAATTATCTGGATATAAAACTATTGCAATATTGGGAGACCTAAACATAGACATAATCTCCGAAAATCTGAGCACATCTGCTATTCAATATCTGTCTCTTACTGCCTATCACGGTTTATTGCCAGCACATACTTTCATCACTCGTGACGCAAGTGGCTCCTGTTTGGACCATGTGCTTTTAAGGACAAACCTTCCCTCAAGTATAATTGTTCCGCAATCCACGCTCACAGATCATAAATCTGTCATATTTTGTTTGAAAAAGCGACAGTCGCGTAAGTATGCATCCTTAACGCGCACTAAAGTAGACCAGGAAGGTTTAACTCAAGACATAAGCAAAATTAACTTTACTCCCATTTACGAAACAGATGACGTTGACTCCGCATTCAACTATGTCACTGGTGAATTGAAGACTGCTCTGAGTACTAATTCCGAAACTATTATACTTTCCTGTCGCAAAAAGATTATCAAACCGTGGATAACTCAGGGCCTGCTGCGATGCATGCGCAACAGGGACAAACTGCATAAAAAATCAAAATCATTTCCAGATGACCTAATACTTAAAACTAGTTACACTAGATACAGAAATTTTTGTTGTTCAATATTAAAGAAAGTTAAACTAGAATATGATAGAGAACTTGTTCGGAAAGCTGGTAAAGATAGCAAAAAATTGTGGGATACAATAAAAAATATAACTAATTCAGCAAAAAATATGAACTATCCAAAGGAACTACTTTTATTAAGTGACTCTTCTCAGCACTCTGTGAATGAAATAAATTTATATTTTTCCAACGTGGGCAAATCATTAGCTGAACAAATTACGCGAGTACAGGCTTTCCCCCCCCAAAGAAGTGAAGATGTCTGTGAGCAAAATCTTAGTTCTTTTGTGCTCTATGACACGGATGAAGGGGAAGTTATGGGCCTAATAGCTGCACTGAAGAATGAGTGTTCCGTAGGTTGGGATAATTTGTCGAATCAGCTACTGAAAGATCATAAGGACGTTCTTGTGCCACACTTAACATACATCTTTAATATGTGCCTTAACAGTGGTAGCTTTCTAAAGCCCTTAAAAAATCTCAGATTCGACCAATTCACAAGGGTGGGGACAGGGACCGTATCGAGAACTATAGGCCTATTTCAATATTACCTTCTCTGTCAAAAATTTTAGAAAAAATAATTAATAAACGTTTAGTAAACTATCTCGAAAATAAGCACATTTTATCTGAAAATCAGTACGGTTTTCGACGTGGAAAATCTACAGACCAGGCAGTTTCCAATTTAACAAATTTTATAACCACTAATTTAGATAAAGGTAATAAATGTATAGCAATATTTCTTGATTTGGCAAAAGCTTTCGATACGGTTTCGGTTCCAGCCCTTGTACGCAAATTAGAAAGAGTTGGCGTTAGAGGGAAGCAACTCAACCTTTTCGCCGATTATCTTACTGATAGGACTCAGTGTGTTAAGGTAGGTTCCTATACTAGTTCTGATCTTCCAGTTACTTATGGCGTACCGCAAGGTAGCATTCTTGGTCCAACACTTTTTCTCGTTTACATAAACGATCTCCTTTGTCTGAACTCTTTTCATGGAAAAATTATCTCATATGCAGATGACACTGCCCTCATTTTCGCTGCTAATACATGGAATGAGACATACCAGCTAGCCCAGAAAGGTTTTGATTCGGCAAAGAGGTGGCTTCATGATAATGTTCTTACCTTGAACATTGAGAAAACAAAATACTTGACCTTTTCAATCCGTACTTCATCACATTCGAGTAAAAATATAATTGCACATAACTGTCCTCCGGAGGCTTTGAGTCATGCTACATGCTCTTGCGCGCCTTTAGAGCGCACAAAGACAATCAAATATTTGGGCGTTGTAATTGACGACAATTTTAGCTTCAAAGCACACATTCAATTGATGAGTAAAAGGATTCGAAAACTTACCTATATTTTTAAAACACTGAGACATGTAGTGACCCCGTTATTCCTAAAACAAATTTATTTTGCGCTTTGTCAGTCGCTGATTACATACTGCATTTCATCGTGGGGTGGTGCACCGAAAACTACTATAAAGCAACTTGAGGTTTCACAGAGAACCATACTGAAACTCTGTACTTTTAAACCTTTCCGTTACTCTACCACACTTCTGTATGAATACTGTGAGGTGCTGACTGTACGACAATTGTTTATCTTGAGTATCGTCTCAAAACAACACGCTATCTTGGAGTACAATCCAATTAAGTTAATACGACGGAGTGGCCTACCTGTATGCAAGAGGTTATCTCATCTAAAAACGGCTTTTATTCGTAGGTTTTACCCATTTTTGGGCCCTTATTTATATGATAAAATTAATAAAGTTCTGGAAATATACTCGATGAATAAAAGGTCGATGAAAAAGTCGGTATCTCTGTGGCTTTGGAAGTTGACGTACGACCAAACTGAGGATATACTGACTATCCTAAAGTAATGACGAAACAGTTTGAAAATTTCACCTGAAGAATCTACTAGCTAAAATGACTTTATTCTTTACACACCCTCTAACACACATACACTCACCATTCACATTACACATCTAGAGGACATCAAACTATCAAACTTTCAGTCGTTCTTTTCTGTGTTATAAATATGTTCATAGTTTAAAACTGTTTCCTTTTGTTTTTAAGCTCATACTTGCATACCCAGTCTGAGGGCCGGAGGCGCTGCGTGCTGAAACACAGGCTTTAAACCTAGTTCGGCAGCAGATGCTAATTGGACACAATTATTGTTATTAATTTATTCTAAGCATAATTTTATGTAGCGAAAACAAATTGTGTAACGGATTTACGTTTTTTGGCTAAATAAATATATTATTATTATTATATATTATTATTATTACTGTTTATGGTCATTGTTGTTACAGCGGTAACAAAAAAACATCATCTATGAAAATTCCAAGTAACTATCACGGTATCCAGAGGCAGACAGATAGACCGACGGACAGTGGAGTCTCAGTAATGGGTCCCGTTTACACCCTTAGGGAACAGAACCCTAAAATACGGCCATCCACAAGTATAATAAAATACATTGTAAGTAAAACAAAGCCACAATAGTCAGAACTACATGTCGTCTAAAAACTTTTTTAGGTCCTACTTACATCACACAATAATAACTTCTTACAAAGTAAAGTCTGATTAAACTATAGGACATCCACTTAACAAAGACATCTCCTGCGGTAGGAGCTCGGTGCGGGAGGTGTGGTGACAGGATGGGAGAACTCAGTGATTCGTCAACTTGTGACAACGATTACCCCTCCCGCCCCGCACAGCTACCTCAGACAACGTCTCAGTTAGACGGTCGGCCTATAGTTGCGTATATTTATGAGCTAACTTATAAAATAAAGTATACGACCTTCCCAACGTAGTTAGGTACCTAAATTCTACCACTTTGGCGCAGCCTTATTTCTTGGGCTGTAACCTTAAGCGTTATCCTAATTGTACCAACAAAACTAATTCACTGGCACAGAATATTAAAGCATCTTAAATTCCTTAATTTGTATATATTACATAATTATGTATGTATATTTGGTATGTTATTTACTAGATGCGACTCGCGGTTACATCCGCATTAAATTCGATCCCGTGACAATCTCGCGATAAAATTTATCCTATGCATTTCGTATTCCGCTATTTTCTTTTTCAAAACCCGACAGATCTCAATTATTTTTATATCAACACTAGCGGCCGCCAGCGACTTCGCTCACGTGGTTTAGTTATGCTCCGCTCCTATTGGTCGCAGCGTGATGTTATATAGCTTAAAGCCTCCCTGGATTAATGGGCTATCCAACGCAAAAAGATTTTTTCAAATCGGACCCTAGTTCCTGACATTAGCGCGTTCAAACAAACAAACAAACTCTTCAGCTTTATATATTAGTATAGATTTAAAGGAAAAGTATACCTTTTTTTAAGTATTTTTTTAAGCTTTCATTATTTTCTTTTTTGTCAAAAACCTATCACGTTTGTCTAATAGTCATCTGAACATCACGGTAAAAATGGGTTATTTTTCGTGATATAAGTATCGTATTTCTTTTATTACGTATAATCACGGTGTAAAAATACAGAAAAAAATAAGTGATTGCTCTAAAAGCATTATCCCCGAAGAAAACAGCGGAATACGTTTATATAGAGAAAGCACCACTAGAGTTCCCTCTTAACCCTGGTTATAAACTATATAAATGTGTTGAGTAGTTTTTACATTTTTTGCTGTTTTTCTGCAGAAATTCTAACTTACAGATTATGCTAAGTTATCTATGTTTAATTAATTATCATGTTAAAATACAATAACTAACCTTATTTACAATTCAAAACTGACTAGCCTAATTTAAGTCCAAACTTCAAAAAACCTCCGTATACACACAAAGCTTCCACAGCAAAGCGAAATACAGATCCTCATAACGAACTCTCGTCTCCCATATCACATCTGACCGTCTTTGACACAATATTCTTGACACAAGAGCGAAACTGCGCTAAGTACAAAGCGGCTAAGTTGAAAGAACAAATAAGCCAGACTGGGTGGCATGTGGCCTCTACGACACTCATCAAAGTTGCACGCCGTAGCCTCGTAGCTTCGTAGGCCTCTACGCTACTACGCGACTTGTGGTCTTCGCCCGCTACGCCACTTGTTGTGTACCGTTTGCATACAAAGCTGGTATTTTGGGATGACGTTATTTATGTTTGAGGCATTTTTCTAGGGTTGGCAATATTTGTTACAGGAAAGTTTAATGTCACACCAGAAATGATACAAATTATTATAATGATTTTAAATGGTTTACTTTAATCACTAAGTTTAGTTGAAAACATGGAGCAATGGTTGAAACAAAGAATACACAAACATTTAAAGAATAATCATTTTATCATATTATCCTTATCCTTATAATATTATAAATGGGAAAGTGAGATTTTTTTGTTTGTTTGTTTGTTCCGCTTTCACGCCATAACTACTGAACCGATTGCTCTGAAATTTTGGAGACGTAAAGTTAGAAGTCCGGATTAAATAATAGGGTACTTTTTGTTACGGAAAAAAATTATATTCCCGAGGGAAATCTAAAAAGCTCGATATTACCGAACGAAAGTTAGTTAATTTATAATTTTTTGAAACGCTACAAAATCAAGTTAAATTAATTAACTTTGACTTGAACATAAAATAGCAACACCGACCGACCGGTCGACCCGACACAATAGAAACATACCCGGCATTAAACTCACACGAATAGACATGAACATGTCTATTTGCGTGTACGTAAGCAGTTAGCCTTTAGAAAAAGAGATGTATTCTATGATACCCAGTCGATTTCCTTTTATACTAGCGCCCGCCCGCGGTTTCCTTCGCGTGGAGTTAGTTATTTGAACATTTTATTTTAACCCCAAAAGAGTCGATTTCTAAAGATACAATCATAGATTAATACACAATTAAATGCTATTAATTTATGTGGATAAGGATTAATATTTCTTTTTTTCATCGACCTTTTTATCGTCCCACTGCTGGGCACAGACACTGGCCACACTTGTTCAATGCGGGTTGGCGATTTCTGACTTAAAATCCAGGTTCCCTCAAGATGTTTTTCTTTCTTCTTGTAATCAGTCATTGCCTCATTGGTGTCCAAGATATACTTAGAAAGTATATATAACTTAGAAAAGTTACATTGATACTTGCCTGACCTGGAATCGAACCCGCACACTCATACTTGAAAGCCTGGTGATTTAACCACTAGGCCACCACGACTGTGCCTATGTGTAAATAATATATAAATAGACATACACTTAAAACACACACACAAAATTACATACCATAGCAAAAGTGAAGTAACAATGAAAATTCTATTAATATAATAAATGCGAAAGTATGTGAGAATGTATGGATGTTTGTTACTCTTTATCGCAAAAACTACTGGACGGATTTAGTTAAAATTTGGCACACAGATAATTTATAAACAGGATCCATCGGGATACTTTTAATCCCGATTTTCCTATGGGAACAAAACCGCGGGATGCAGCTAGTGCTAAATACACTTTATTTGATGTTATCCCTTAAGTTAACAGAACAAACTTCATTCAGATAATAATAAACAGAAATAATAAACTTTATAATCAAATTATTCTGCTGACACTACCAAAGAAAATTTCATAGCGTTTCAGTTTTCGCCGCGCGCCTTGTACAGTCGACAATAAAATGCATATTAGATAACCGTGTTTTGTTGGCGGTACGTGATTGGCTGGCGGTACGTGAGCGGGCGGCGCACGAGTATTACTTTTGGGTACTTTATGCGGCCAATCATAGATGGAATCATCGTTATGACCGTTTAATATTACACCTATTTTAGAACCTTTTCTTATGAGTTTATGTTCTTTTCTTTTAGTTGATATTCTTACTGGGTAGTTTGGATTTGAATGTTTTATACTTGCTTACATTAAACTCACGCTGTCTTTCAATGGGGTAGGCAGAAACCTCAGAACACTACTAGCTACGATGTTTTTAGGGGTCCATACCTAAAAGGTAAAACGGAACCCTATTCATCAGACTTCACTGTCTGTCTGTCCGCCCATCTGTCACCAGGCTGTATCTTATGAACCGTAATAGCTAGACAATTGAAATTTTCAGAGATAGATATTTCTGTTGCCGCTATAACAATAAATATTAAAAATTCAAAAAAAAAAATATTTAAGGGGGCTCTCATACAACAAACGTGTTTTTTTTTGCGACTGATTTGGATATAATTTGGCACACAATTTTATTTTTAAATAAAGCGTTGGCCCACACTAGGAAATACTTCTGCATCGTGAGTGCGTTAACAAACATTTAAAACTCACATACACAGCAACCGAACAACTACCTGTAGCCTTACAGGTATTTGTTCCGTGCGGGATTGAACCCGCGACAGCGGCGCAGCAATAGATCACTCAGCCACTCTACCAACCGTGGCGTCAAAATCAAAATGTTAGATAACTAGGTATAACACATAGGATATTTTTTATCCCGATATTTCAGTACATAATAAAAAAACTATATCATAACATAGAACTATTTTAAAACTACATAACAAAACAAAGTCTTCAGGCTACCCAGAAAAGTAATCCGTACCTTACGTGTGCATATTAGCTATATCTATGTATCTAGAACAGGAATGATTAAGATGGCACGTCCGACCTATATGAGCAGGCTCAACACTTGCCTCTTGCCTCAAGAGGCAAGTGTCAGGGCATAATCCAACGAGTACTGGACAATTACAACGTAATATTAAGTATTCGAGATACTAGGAGAGCAGCGGTGGCCTAGTGGTATCTGCCGCGACTTGCAAGTTGTAAGGTCGTAGATTCGAACCCCAAAAGGCGTTTTCATCATCATCGTCATAATCAACCCTTTTATCGTCCCACTGCTGGGCACAGGTCTCCTCTCATACAGAGAAGGACTGAGCGTAATTACCACGCTTGCTCAATGCGGGTTGGCGATTTCAGACTTAAAGTCCGCTTTACGTTGTATGAATTATTAAAACGGTAAGAAAACATCGTGAGAAAACCGGCAAGTCTAGAGGCAAACGTTTGAAGACGTGTGACAACTACTTGGGCTGTACTGAGCCCACGTTGTAGATTACGGCCCACGCCTTCTCACTAAGAAGAGGCCTGCATGTTATACTTATATGTGTAAGTTTTCTTTTTTATTTTATTTTTTTACTTATTATAAACTAGTGCTTGACTGCAATCCCGCCTGATGGTAAGCAGTGATGCAATCGTTGATGGTAAAGCGCACTAGTTTATTAAGCCTATTCACTCTATTCACTTAAAAACTTAGGAATAGGAAGGAAGACGGCAGTTGAGCGAGGTGATGCAATGTTGAACCCAACAACACGACCAACGATGCTGCGCCAGAGGGAGATTGATCTGGAGACTCTCCACGACCAAACCTCCGACACAACAACATTTGGCGCATCCTACCCGGTACACATCGCAACACAACTGCTCAGACCCGTCCTCCGTACGGCTTCACCAGACATCATGCCGAAACAAGACGAATCGCTTGGCGGCAAGACTTTGTCTGGTGGGTAGTAACTTTCTTATTCTAATAATGAGCCTAATTCCCTTATTCAAAGTAAATTAAAGTTCAATGCATCTCATTATTTCTATTTCATTCAGAAAAGGACAAAACATAAATTAATGTTAGTTAGTGCTGTCAAATTAAGATATTAATTTGCCATAGTTTTTTTTTTTTTTGGTTCAATTCTTTCCGTTCTTCTGAACGGAAAAGGCAAAGGCATAGTACGCCATACAGCCTAGTCTTCAGTACATATTCTCTTGAGTAAACTTCTATCCTAACTTATCCTAATTAATCCTAACTTATCCTAGCTTATCCTAAACTTATCCTATCTAATCTAACTCCTTTCGTTTCCCGCGTTTAGACGATAAGGAGCGGTTTAGCGTCAAGACATGATGTGGCCACTATGCTACAATATTGCACTGTTATTTTTGAATTATTCACTTTATGCACTTTTTACCACATAAATCTCGCGTTTTTATTTAGTAAACGTCACTATAAATAATTTTAAAAGTCCAATGAAAAATGAGCGTGACACTCATCTTGACATTCCCGCCAAACCCTTGCCATAGTTTATTAAAGTTATAATATTTATTTAATTAAACCTTTGACACTAAAAGGCATTATCTACCAGCTAACCAAGGAGGCCGAAGGGGTTAGATGGTAGGGGCTTTAATTGAGAGCAACAATTATTAAAAAAAAATAGCATAAGCCCATTATAGTCACACGTCACAT
Organism: Sesamia nonagrioides; assembly: GCA_017933935.1. NCBI lineage: Eukaryota > Metazoa > Arthropoda > Insecta > Lepidoptera > Noctuidae > Sesamia > Sesamia nonagrioides. Next base: position 160,178 of record JADWQK010002163.1, read on the forward strand.
TAAAATTATTAAGGCGAATGTTTCTGAGGATGGATAGATTTTCATTAGTCTATTACTGCTGAACGGGTTTGGACGGAATTTGGCGTACAGATAGTTTGCAATCAAGATTGAAACCAAAAAGTAACCTATATTTCAAAACATAAGCGAGTAAACCCAAGAAGCAATCAAATCAAATCATTTATTTCAAATAAACCAGTTACAGGCACTTTTGAATTGTCAGAAGGTTGGTCAGTCAATAAGATGAAGCTAGTCGCCCATTCCAAAGAGCTGCTATGCAATGCTAGATAATTATAAAAAAATACGTAGTAGTATATATTTACTACTTATAATACATATAATAAACACAGAAATTAAAATAGGGAATACAACGATTCACAAGAACCAAAATCACTTTCATTAATAAAATAAACATATGTCAGTAAGCAATAACAATAAACATTTACACTTCAAAAAATAATGTACATTAACAAAACAGTCAGATATCAATAGAATCGATCGAATATCCATTTAATTAAGGCCCGTGAATAGGGCAACACTGCCTAATAATCAATTTGTTTAATGGCAACAACATTCACGCTCCCCTTTTAACTGTGACGTCACGTTAATCAGAATTAGGCTATGGTTTAATTCAAAAAACTTCGGTTCAAGATGGCCGACATTTCCGTAAACAAACCTTGTTTGTTGTTTGTGCATGTTTGTGTAACATAACTATTCTGATCAAGGTGAAAAGTCTGTCTACTAGTGTACGCGACTTCGATCGAAAAAAAAGCTGACACTTTTACTGTTCATGGAACAGGTACAATAGACTTACCTACCCCAACAATTGGCCTCAACTATCTCTTTGTGCTTGTAAAAAGTCTTCAGTTTTTTTCCATCACTTATGAAAGCCAGAATCTGCAATAACTTCTATCAGATACATCGCGACAACAAAGCTCTCTTACTCCTTTAAATACTATATAATTATCTTGAAACATGTATGTATAATTTGAATTACAGATTTAATGAGATGTCGACAAATGAGGAAAAGCTTATAAGTTCTAGATGAGACATGAGGAACAGGGTGTAAGTTCTCTCATCCTCCGTAGAAAAGGGAGGATCCTCCGACCATACGGGTATTATGTCTGGCGAGCACTTGAAATTGGGAAGTTGTATGTATGCTAGTTGCACGGTAAACTCTGATTGCGAGATGTAGAATTCATGTGACGTCAGTATGACGTGTTGTTTATTTGTGGCGTTTGTAGGTACCGCTACATTTTAATTCGCTAAATTCTAGGGATTACTGACTCGCACACCAACTCGCACTGGGCCAGCATGGCAGAATACAGCCCACTCACTCTCACCGAGAGGAGGCCGGTGTCCCAACAGTGGGACCATTATAGGCTGATTATACTGACTCATTCTAAGCTTACTTCTCCTAACTTTTTACGGCGAGATTTTCACAAAGTCGATCGGCATCCTTTTCTCATGAAGCCTGTATGTTTTCCATTAGCAAACTCAGTGATGTAGGAATAACCTTGAAAAGTACATAAATGAATTGATGGTACTTGTCCAGATTTGGGCCCACAACCTCTTGTACGAAAGGCGAGTGTTCCACTGGACCATCATGATGATTATAGGGAAAACGTGTATCTTCCGTGCTTGTCATCAGTATTTTAGGCTGTTAGGTACCTTGAATCACTCAGTTAATCATTGAACTGTCTTCTGATTATATAGATATGTATGTAATTATCTTATTTCTGTCTCCTATCTATTTCCAAATCTCATATCAAGTGATATGGTTGACTGGTGATGTTTCCGCTAGCCAACCAGAAGCTGTAATACTGTCAGTAATTAGGAACTTGATTAGACTTGTCTTTATAAATCGGGTGTTTGTGATGACTTATAAGTTGAAGGTCGAACTTTTGGACCCCTTCAGGCCCTTTACTTTGAGTAAATTATTTTCATCACCACTGCACCACTGCTCTCAAACGGTGTAAGAAAACATCATGAGGAAACGGCACGCCTAGAGGCAAAATGCAAAATGTCATCAGAATACTTACAATTATTCTCAAAAAAAATAGAAATTAAAGTTAAAAGAAATTAACAATCAGTTCATCACTGAAAGTCACTGAAATCAATGTGTGCTGTGTGAATCATTATTTATCACTTATTTTCAGAATGCTGGGTTAACATATTCACAATTTCATAGATTACAATCATCTAACGTAATAAAACCTTTTTCATTATCAAGACACTACACTTAAAAAATCATTAAAACATATTTCAATTTAAAAAAAAAGTAAAAAAAAAACTAACATATCACGTTTTTAAATTTCGAAACGTCCAAGATGGCGCGAACGCGTTCTGTTACTGTCAGAAATTGAATTAGGTCAGTGTTGTCACCTTGTACAGATAAATGATAATATAAATGTAATTAAACAGTTTCACTGTTGACGAATGTTTTGAAATATGATTGTGATAAGAAAATTTGGAAAAATAAATACCTGAGTATTTTTAAGCGTGGCTCACTGTTTATTTAAATTAATAACAGTGTTACAGTTGACCTTGGGTATACTTTGTTAGATACACATATATCTGTCGTATGTATGTACCCTTATTTGTTTAGGTATATTTAGGGGTGATGAAATGGTCGGAAAAAGAAACTCAAACAGATACAGGTCTGAGAATACTTCGTCAACATCTAAGAAATAAGGACGATCTAATCCAAAATGATATTAAAAAAAACTTCATCATCATCAGCCCCTACTCGTCCACTGCTGGACACAGGCCTCCTTCATGGCACGCCAACAAGCTCGATCCTGAGCAGCTCTCCGCCAGCCACTACCAGCCACCTTTTTGATGTCGTCGCTCCATCTCGCCCAAGGGCGTCCCACGCTACGTTTGCCGAGACGCGGTCTCCACTCGAGGACTAAAAACTTATTTATGTGAAAACTATTTTTGCCAGATCAGTAAATTTACAATAAATGTTGTTGCTACATCCTAATCTCTTTTTATTTTATTCTACAATTAAAATATGCCCAATATAAATAAACGATTAAATATTTCAAAAGCAAGCTATAGATACGCTACAATCATGAAAACAATTTTACGTTTTACTCTCCAAACACACTTTTCGCGATTCCGACTACTTTAACAGCATCGCCTACAACCACAGAAATAAGTTTCAACTAAGGAAACCGAGATCTCGGTCCGGTCTTGGTCTCGTTCTCGGTATACTCGGCTACAAATCCAACCGAGAATTTTGTCTCGGTTCTCGGCGAATTATAGCCGAGATTCCCGGTCATGACTGAGACTGTAAGCAGCTTTCTTAGGGAGCCAAACTGCCAAGAAATGCTAATGGTATTTTTAAGTATTGGTTTTTTTCGCCTTATAAGCTACTAAGGTAGCAAATAAGATTTTCTCTGCGGCTCTTAGCAGCATAGCAAGTAAACAACTGTTCAGCAAAGTTGGACAATTGTATGACGACAGGCAACACTCTTTAAAGGGCGAAAATGCCGAAAATTTGCTTTTTTAAGTTATAATATAATGTTATTTAACTATGATTTATGATTATATTAAAACAGTTATTTTTGTTACACAGTGCTGTATTAAAAAGGCAGCAATATTTTATTGTTCGGGGCCTCCCTCCGGTCAGCGTGGAGAGCCTTGGGGGAGGCCTTTGTCCAGCAGTCGACGTCTATAGGCTGAAGAAGAAGAATATTTTATTTTGTCACGATTTTTTTCTCTCGGTCCCGGTTCTTGATCTCGACCGAGATATTATTATATTTTCGGTCTCGGGCGAGAACGAAAAAGCCTATCTCGGTTGAGCCTTAGTTTCAACAACAAATCTTTATAATTACCATCATAAACACCACATTTATTGAGGCTGTTTACAATTCAGTATGATTACTAAATACTGTAGCAACGAGGTGCGCTAATGCCTCTCATAACGACGACAAATTACCTTGTGAATACAATATTATACCAAAAACTTAAACAGAACCCACTGACCCGAAATTATGCTGTGTTGTTGTGGTTAAATACAGGGTAAAGGTCGAACATTCATCATCATCATCGGCTGCCGGCAGAAGTTACCACCCACCAGACAAAGTCATGCAGCCATGCGATTCGTCGTGTTCCGGCATGATGTCTGGTGAAGCCATACGGAAGACGGCTCTGAGCAGTTGTGTTGCGATTTATGCCGGGTACGATGCATTAAATGTTGTTGTGTCGGGAGTTTGGTCATGGAGGCTCTCCAGTTCAATCTCCCTCTGGCGCAGCATCGTTGGTCGTGTTGTTGGGTTTAACATTGCATCACCTCGCTCATCTGCCGTCTTCCTTGCTATTCACTCAGTTTTTTTGAGTGAATAGGCTCTTAATAAACTAGCGTGCTTTACCATCAACAATTGAATCACTGCTTACCATCAGGCAGGATTGCGATCAAACACTAGTATATTAATATATTTAAAAAAGAACGATCAGGTTAAACCACGCTTGCCGGGGTTATTCCTCGGATGAGTGACCATCTTTAAATACCACCCTACCATGCCTTGGAAAGCACGTTAAGGCGTCGGTTGTAGCTGTTATTTGGGGATCTTTGACAGTTGTTACGAGTGTCAAAAGCCTGAAAGGTTGACCACCATTCATGCGAAGGGCTATCGAGTTACTCTGGTTGTGGACATGATGACATAGGGCCTTAGAAAGAGGCACCGGCGTAATAAATAGGCTTTCAAATTTCGGTCAATCTCTACAGAGATTAGCTTCCAGTGCGAGAAATATTCATCACGGGTCAAATTACCTCAATGTTTACTACTACGAAGCAAGTTTTTCTGCTACTGAACAGACAACTGTGTTACTGGGGAGTTTGTTGCTCCACTTCCCCCCTCCCCCTGCGCAATCATTAGGAAATAGTGAAAGCGGGCGGAAAATATGATTCTCAATCAATAAATGACTTTCGATTTAATTTGTGATTTGGTTTAATACCTACTCTTGTATGATTTTATTATCAATATTTCATCATTCAGAAGGACGCTACTTACTAACAGCCTTCCGGCAAAATATCTTTAACGTCCACGAAACCCACAAAAAAAACGGTAGTCGTTTCATCCCTCATACATACCTACGTATCGATCTCTCTGATCCGGTGACTACACGATATCATTTGGCTAACAAAATTGAATCATGCACGGGGATTGGTCGTTAAATTAATTTCTGCACATCACTGACATAGCTGGCTGTTTCAATTTTTGCCAACATCATGTACAAAGGTAGGCTGGCCAGTTATTTGATATGGTGACTATGAATTGGAATAAAATATAAATATGATAAGGGAGCGTTGACATAAATAAACCTTGAATGCGTTCCACGGTACGCGGTAAACGCCATCCCAGCAAAAACATTCTGTAAAAAAATGCCAAGCCTCGCTGGAGCTGCTTGTTTATCCCTAAAATGTAATGAAATCTAAATAAAGTCGTGCCAAGATCCTTTTCAGCCAAAGGAACGCCATTGCCTTTCAACATTATCATGCTATTCAATTCAATTCAACATATCCATTTTGTCGTCCTCCGTGGCGCAGCGGTCAACACGCCTGCCTGCGACGTGGAGGCCCCGGGTTCGGTCCCCGGCCATTCATGATGGAAAACGATCTTTTCCTGATTGGCCTGGGTCTTGGATATTTACCTATATGTGTAGCTATTATAAAATAATATAGTATCATTGAGTTAGTATCCCATAACACAACTCTCGAACTTACTTTGGGGCTAGCTCAATCTGTGTGATTTGTCCGTATATATTTATTTATTACTAGCGTCCGCCAGCGACTTCGTTCGCGTGGAATTAGTTATGCTCAGCTCCTATTGGTCGCAGCGTGATATTATGTAGCCTAAAGCCTTCCTGGATTAATGGGCTATCCAACGCAAAAAGATTTTTTCAAATCGGACCAGCAGTTCCCGAGATTAGCGCGAACAAACAAACATACAAACAAACTCTTCAACTTTATATATTAGTATAGATTTATGCTACCAGCTCTTTTAAAACTTTATCCAGTACCGCAATTGCAAATCACTCTTTTACTATCAATTGAAATCATTCTGAAGCAAATTGCTAACCCATTGCTCCATATGTTCGGTAAGTCTGTCAGCTTAACAGCTTAAATAACGCAATGAATGTTGTTAAACTGTCAAAATTAAATCCATTGCAACTGATAATATGTTACGCAATTCCCCTGCTGTGGCTACAATGCGTCCAAATTGTTTCATGTTCTATGACAACACAAACAACTAAAAACTTTTTGTGTTGAGAAGCAAAACCTCAAGTTTGTTTCGGCCTCCCTTCTCAGAGTAAGTTCACTCATATGATGGGCCTGATATAATCTTTTATTACAAGAGACCATCTTCTTTGCGAAACCTTCCTTTTAATGCGTTTAAAGCACGAGTAAAATCCAACCTCCGTTCAAAGGCATACTATTTCATCAACGACTTCTCAAACGATATGAACAGCTGATCGCCAAGACAATGTTTGTGTTCTTTCTCCAGAATTAAGTTATACGAGTCCATATAATTATATTTTTATCTATTATTGACATAACCTAGAAATCAAATGTTTCTTGTTGTTTTGTTTGCCATTGCACTACCATGTAGTTGGCTATAGCGACCTCGACGATTGATGACATTATCCTTGCTCGAGCAACTACCAGCAAGTTGGTCATGCTCCATTAGATGTTATTCCTTGTGGTAGCGTCGGGGTCGGGTTGCGTCCTTCCCTCAAATATGGCGAGAGGGGTAGTGGCTGATCCTCATCAATATAACCAAATCATATCTATACTAATATATAAAGCCTCTCAGGAACTATTGGTCTGATTTGAAATAATATTTTTGCTTTGGATAGCCCATTAATCCAGGAAGGCTTTAGGCTACATAGCATTACGCTGCGACCAAGAGGAGCGGAGCATATAAAAAATTACATATCGGATCCGCGAGAAACCGCGGCGCGCAGCTAGTCATCAATATATAGAAAATCAATTAAGAGCTACTTGATAGTCAATCGCTTCACTAATTTAATAGAAGAACAATAGAGCTATAAAATCAACATTGGGCGCTGATCTGTTTCCAATATTGATAAGTCATTATCAAAGAATTACTTAGGAATCTGTTTTGATGTTTGGAAAATATTTTTAAACTGTTGTAAACCTATCTATATAACTAATGTCTTATCTTCTGTCCTTTTCTGAAATGAAATAAAAAGAAAAATATGCACTGAACTAAAAATTAGTTTTTGAACGGGACAGTAAGGATCACTTAATTTGACAGTGATTCAAATTCAGAGATAAACTAACTGAACTGACTGTACATATCAAATCAAATCATTTATTTCAAATAAACCAGTTACAGGCACTTTTGAATTGTCAGAAGGTCGGTCAGTCATTATGATGAAGCTAGTCGCCCATTCCAAAGAGTAGGTACCTATGGAGAAGAACGGGCAAGAAACTCCATGGACACTTTTTTAAATTTTCAAGTTATTAAAACAAATATTTGATTACATCATTCATGTTGAAATCAACCGTGTGAGAACGATGCAGAAATATATTGTACGCTGAGAGCGTCCATTATGGAAAACACACAAAAATCAATTCAGAAATTAAAATACTCCGTGGCAGCTAAGAGATGACCAGTCCCCTCTGACGACGTCCGTTCACGAACATGACGTATGGATCACCATCATTCAGCTCAACCATATTGAAGGGAACCTAATAACCCAATACACACGCCACCATCAGCGAGACATTTGAGTGAGCATGACATACTCTCAACAACCAGAGCACAATCAAGTTAATATAAAAGACTAACCCAACAAAGAAATGCCTTACAGCACATTCGTACATTGTGCTCACACGTTTGCCATGCAATTATACAATACTAAGAAATTGAATCTACACAATGCTAAGACAGTTTTGTCCAAGGTTCAGCAGCTCCAACAGTGTTCCCGAATACTAAGTTTAGCTCCTGTGTAGCTAGCTGTACAAGTGCCGAATACCTCGGTCAGCGATACAATTCCGTAACGTACAATAAATATGCTTGGCTACATAGTGTGTAATACAGACTTTGAATTAATAACATAAGCAATTACATATTAAAACTACAAGAGGAAAAATAATTTATCACATCAAGCCTATGATACCTAGAGAGTTAGGTAGCGGTGTAGCCGTGGTATATCCACATACCCCGTCATATTTCTCTCTAAATTAATCAGAGTAAAAGGTTCCTACTCCTCTCAAAGCGATTACGAACTATGCCGTAATCCACAAGATGGACATACTTTGGGTCGTCCATACATATTTACACTGAAAGAATGACAAGTACAGTAATACCGTGACATAATTTATTTGGTCTTCACCATAGACATCGAGTCCTTACCGATCTATAGTAGATATTTCTAAAAAACAAATGTACCGCCATTCGTTTGTAAAGAGCTATGACACTGGCCCCGATTCTCTTGTTCACAAACTAAACTAAACTAAACTAAATTTAAGTTTAGTACATATTTTTCTTAAATAATAAGAATAATAATATGATGAGAACCTCGTGAAAGCCGAGAAAGATAAACAAATCAAGTATCTTGACTTGGCTCACGAGGTTGTCGACATGTGGGTAGTGGATTCAGCAATCATTGTACCGATAGTCGTGACAGCCAATGGCTTAATAGCCAAAAGCCTCGACCAACACCTCAGGAGGCTCTCGTTAGGCAGCTGGATCAAGGGCTTGATTCAGAAAGCGGTACTGCTGGACACGGCTCGCATCGTAAGGAAGTACCTCTCTCTGGAGCCCTGACCGCCGGTAGCTCGGACCCTGTTCCCGATACCGGTGGGCTACTATTTTTTATATTTTTAAATGTTTTTTATGTATTTTTATGTAGAAATACTTAAAAATGTAATTTGTATGTACATATACAACGTGTAACAAAAAGGGTATATACATACCAAGGGCATGGCATCTTTAGATGATATCAAACGATATCGGAAGGGTTTCAACTCAAAATAAAATACTCAAAAAATTGGTACCAAATTTTCGATTTCGTGTGTTTCTTAAAATAAAATCATAACAAACGTGGCAGCATACTACATATGTTAATAACTACTCGTTACCCGTCACGTTACTTGCCAAAATCCGATAAATGTCTTCAATATCTCTGTGCGACTAGTATGATAGTAGCCTATCACAGGTGGTGTTTTTCCTCATAACTTCCTAACATAAAGAGATAGAATTAAAAAACCCTTCCACTATCGTTTGATATCATGTAAAGATGCCATGCCTTTGTTATGTATATACCCTTTATGTTACACGTTGTATACAATAAAATAAAGAAATAATAATAAAAATGTAGAATAATATGTACATATAGAAGAATAAAGGAATAATAATAAATATATACGCTCAAATGACACAGATTGAGCTTGTCCCAAAGTAAGTTCGAGACTTGTGTTATGGGATACTAACTCAACGATGCTACAATATACAACGATAAAAATCCAAGACCCAGGCCAATCAGGAAAAGATCGTTTCCCATCATGACCTGGCCGGGGATCGAACCCGGGGCCTCCACGTCGCAGGCAGGCGTGTTGACCGCTGCGCCACGGAGGACGACGAAATTTATATATTGAACTTTATATTTGACTAGCTACCACCAGCGACTTCGTTCGCGTGGAGTTAGTTATGCTCCGCTCCTATTGGTCGTAGCGTGATGTTATATAACTTATAGCCTTCCTGGATGAATGGGCTATCCAACGCAAGAAGAATTTTTCAAATCGGACCAGTAGTTCCTGAGATTAGCGCATTGAAACAATCAAATAAACTCTTCAGCTTTATATATTAGTATAGATTAAGAAAAGGACAGAAGATGATATGTTAGCTTAGACCTGTCAAATTAGAGCGCGCCTGACGTATTGTATTTTTGGTCGCCATGATTATAATTGGCACTTGCAGCACAGACCACAGGCGACAGGGCACTTGCGGTCCGGAGTAATATTTATTTATATATTCTTTATTATACACCAAACAGATACCGAACAAAAACATACAATGGGCGGCCTTATCGCTAATGCAATCTCTTCCAATATGGGATAATATGTTGTATGGGGTAATATGTTGTCCCGTAGATTTGTCGGTGTACAGACCAAGTAATAATAACACTGTTCAAGGCTTATTGTCAAAGTCTGTACACGGGCAGTCTGTGCGTCAATTGTACTAAAAGATCGCTGGACGTCCTGCGTGTCCAATATAATAATTTAATTCTTTTTAAAAAAAACCAGCGCTTGACCGCAATCCTGCCTGATGGTAAGCAGTGACGCAATCGTTGATGGTAAAGCGTACTAGTTTATTAAGAGCCTATTCACTCTAGCCTTGAAGACACTCAAATTGTAGTCCGACGGAAACACCGCCGCTGGCAAATTGTTCCAATCCCTCGATGTACGCGGTATAAAGGAGGAGGCGAAACGCTTCGTCCGGATCGTAGTGGTGTTAACAACGTAAGGGTTGAAACCAGCCGTACGACGAGTCGTCCGCTGGTGGAACGGAGATGGGGGAATTAAATCATGCAATATCCATACTAATATTATAAATGCGAAAGTAACTCTGTCTGTCTGTCTGTCGGTCTGTCTGTCTGTCTGTCTGTCTGTCTGTCTGTCTGTTACGCTTTCCCGCCTAAACCTCTCAACCGATTTTGATGAAATTTGGCACAGACAACCTTTGGACCCTGAGAAAAAACATAGGCTACCTGTTATCCCGGAAAAATTTGATATTCCCGAGGGAAATCTAAAAAGCGCGATATAACCGAACACCACGCGGGTGAAGACGTGGGCGGAAAGCACACAATCTTTAGACCCTGAGAAAGAACATAGGCTACTTTTTATCCCGGAATAATTTGATGTTCCCGAGGGAATTGTAAAAAGCTCGATATAACCGAACTCCACGCGGGCGAAGCCGCGGGCGGAAAGCTAGTAATAAATAATGCTTTCATTATGTTTTTGAGACTACCTCGTTAGTGTAGTGCGTCGGAAATGTTTGCGCAAGCCCGTACCGACGGTTTTTATCCATACTAATATTATAAATGCGAAAGTAACTCTGTCTGTCTGTCTGTCTGTCTGTCTGTCTGTCTGTTACGCTTTCCCGCTTAAACCTCTCAACGGATTTTGATGAAATTCGGCACAGACAATCTTTAGACCTCGAGAAAAAACATAGGCTACCTTTTATCCCGGAAAAATGTGATGTTCCCGAGGGAAACCTAAAAAGCGCGATATAACCGAACTCCACGCGGGAAAGCTAGTGCAATCATATGCAAAAAGACCGCGTCGTTGCTGAGAAGAGTGAGGGACAGTCGGAACAGCATCCTGAAAACTGTAGCTGAGAGCTTCGGCTCTCCAATAATTAAATACTAGGCAATAAGTTTTGTTTTCTTTGTATATTACTAACACTCTATGGATTTCTATGTCCGAAATAAAAATGATTTATTTATTATTTATTTATATATCTTAATTTAACAGGATTAAACTAAAATGTTATATTCTATCCTTATCTTAAAAATTATTTTAAACTGTAATAAACCTATTTAGTCTGTGAAATTCGGTAGGTACGACCTATACTGTTAATATAGTTAATATTAAAGAACAAATTTAGCACGTCAGATGTGAAACTCTGGAGCTGTGGTTGAAACCAAACGTGTTGCTGTGTCTAATTGAAGAAATTATTCCATCGCATTCCATTTACCGGTAAAAGAAAACATGATGAGGAAACCAGCATGTCCGAACCCAAAAAAAAAAACTAAGACATGGTGACATCTACTCACCCGCACTGGGTCGTGGTTGATTACGTTCCAGTCCCTTAGCTTGTTTCCGAACGATTAGAACAATAAAGCTGAATTAATTTGAAACTCTTGTAGTAAACAAAATATAATTAGCATGGTGTGTATTCGTACCAAAAGCATTGAAAATTGTACTATCTCCCTCGTCAATCACAGAGCCATTAGGTAATTGCGCATTCTGCACCAAGGCCTTCACTGAAATCTACAACCCAAAAAGCAATCGTTCATCACTCACACACCAAACGGCATCGCGCATTCAGAACACATAACGAGCATACCCCTACATAGAAACTACGGTACTAGTCACTTTTCTTTGTCTGTGACAAACGCGATATAGACCAATAAAACGCGCTTGCAACGCTAACTCCAACAAATTCCTTCTTCAGTACCGAAATTGCTTGGATTCCTGAAACTTCCGGACTTTTACGGTGTCCCGAATTCCAGAGAGCAACGTGTGGTTAACTCGGAAACGTGCACCACTTTATAAAAACATACGAACCGTTTTTATGGACCGAAACGTCGCTTTTACAGCGCGTTATTTTTACGGATAATATCAAGCGTATAAAATAAAAGAGGTTTTTTAAGATGTTCTTATTATTTTTATATTCTTCTCGTACGGATAGTATTATTCTGTAGTGGAAGAAAATTCAGCTAACGTTTTTAAGCCCCGTAAAATTACCTTTTAGAATTGTTTTAAACATACTTTTTTATTTGGTTTTATTAAAATGTAACATCTTAGGAAATATATAAAACTTGCTTGGCTTTATCGTGTATCATATTTCATTATGAAACACACATGTAGGTACGGTTTCTAATAAATGAATATAAAAGTTAGTCCCTCGGTTACGGATTCAGGTATTGAAGTTTATTAAGACAATTGATATTTATACACCATCACAATATTGGTCCCATGGAGAAATTCGAACAATTTTATACATGCTGCTTAAAACACCAAAGAAAAAACAGCAATCCAATCAATCCACACAAACCTCCAAACTTGAAACGACAAAAATCACAAAAACCATACAATTTGTAACCGTCTAAAAATGCATCGCAATTTTGAGCTCTTCGTTAAATCTACATCGTATATTTTCTCAGCAAAGCACCATGACCACCCGCTCCATAGAACACTGTAAAATGTGTGTGTTAAATACACCGTAGAATGTAAAGTATCTGTTATATTTCAGTCGACAGCCCGACGAGATCATATTTCCCATAGGAACTACGATACTTTACTGCACAGGGTATACAGAAGACCAACAGCGTTTAGCCAGTTTAAAATGACATGAAAAAACTTCCTCCTGTCTTAATTTACTTGATGTTATTTTGGCACAGCTTTTGAAAAACCAATGACGGTAAATTTGTTTTTTAGAAGTATCGCTGACATGGTCGCTAACAATGGGCCTTATAAGAAAGCTCAAGGTTACTCAAAGGGCAATGGAGAGGGCTATGCTTGGAATTTCACAATGTGATCAAATCAGGAATGAGGAGGTCCGCAGAATTGCCCGAAGAATTGCAACACTAAAGTAGCAGGGCGCCGGGCACAATGCCCGTAGTACCGATGCCCGATGGGCCCGATGAGCTCTTGAGTGGCGACCATGAACCGAAGGATCCAGCCTTGGTAGGCCCCCGTCAAGGCGGACCAACTACCTGGTAGCGGGAAACCACTGGATGCGGGAGGGTAGTCGTGGAGATCCTTGGGGGAGGCCTATGTCCAGCAGTGGACGTCTTTCGGCTGAAATTATGATGATGATGATGGTAAATCGGTAAGGACTCGATGTCTGTGGTAACGACCAAATAAATTGTGTCACGGTATTACTGTGCTTGTCATTCTTTCAGTGTAAATATGTATGGACGACCCAAAGTATGTCCATCTGGTAGATTACGGCATAGTTCGTAATCGCTTTGAGAGGAGTAGGACCCTTTTACTATGATTAATTTAGAAAGAAATATGACGGAAGTATGTGGATATACCACGGTTACACCGCTACCTAACTCTCTAGGCATCTTAGGCGTGATAAATTAGGTACAGTCAGTTCAGTTAGTTTATCTCTGAGTTTGAATTTCTGTCAAAATAAGTGATCCTTATTGTCGTAGCATTAAAATTGCTTCTGGATTGCTGCCATTGGCCACGATATCTTTGTTCTCAAACTAATTTTAAGGTTAGTACATTTTTTTTCTATTTTATCAAGAAAAGGAGAGAAGATAAGATATCAGTTAAGTTCTGTCAAATTAAGATATTCTATAGACAGTTTCAGTATTCCAAAAATATGGCGTCTGAAAATACCTGAATTTATGTCAAGCGCTAATTTAAAAGTAGTAAACTAATATTTATCTTTTTTTTTTAATAGAACGAATAAGATGCATTGAATTTAAATTTAGTTTAGTTTGTGAACAAGGAAATCTGCATTTTATTGTCGATAAAATAAGGTTCCTATTGGGTTGTTGCTGTCAGTCAAGGTAAGGATTGTATATGAACTTGATACTTGTCATCATCTGTCTGCCTTTTCCCAATTATGTCGGGGTCAGCTTCCAGTCTGACCGGATTCAGCTGAGCACCAGTATTTTACATGGAGAGGCTACCTATCTGACCTCCACAACCCAATTACTGGGTAATAAGATTTATATACATGATCAGTAAATGACAGTAATAATAATAATTTTTATTTAGGTCCTTTTACAATGTACATAGTACATTTACAGCCTTACAAATACTTAGTAGTACCATATGGTTTAAAGATAGTCTTAAATACTTATACAACATGTAAATTAAATAGCGCATTTCCTGAAAATAGTTTGTTCAGAATCGTTTATTGAATCGGTTTATATCATTTTTAATATAGGTAAATTTTATCCCAAAAATAATTAAAACTACTGAAATTGTTGTCATATTAACCCTATTCTTTGTATAGACTTTTATAATCCCAATTTTACTTGTATTCGTATAAATTTAATCATTCAATACAAAATAAAAAGAAATAAACCTTATTCCAAGAACTTTAAGTCTTTGTTCTCCGAGAATTGGTAAAATGAATTTAATAAATTAAAATGCATATACATACATGTTAAATTAAAAACTCAGTGCATTCTTCTTCTTCTTCCTGTGCCTCTTCAATCCTGAAGGTTGGCCGTCAGCTTCTTGTACTCGGTCTTTTCAACCGCGCGTCGGAACAGTTTTTCGACTGAAGTAATGCCGTCCACTCCCTGATTGTCCCTCCAGTGTATGTATTATGATTATAACACAATATTCTATTTGGGGTGTTTGAGGCTGTGCGTTAATTACATTACATGTTGTATAAACACTAGTTTAAAGCGCTCTACATACCAAAGCCCGGCGGCATTTTTGCCTGCGGGCTAGGTTGGCGGCTTCAGTCATTGCAAGTCGTAAAACTTTGTCGGCGGCATGTCGGCGGCTCGACATCAGACTCTTATTTGGCAGTTAAAATACTAGCACATCACTACAGCTGAAATGTCGCCGGGCAACTGACCGCTTGCCGCTTGCCGGCGGGCAACACGCGCGGGCGTAGGTTGCCGACATGCTTCTTTCAACATTAGCCGCCGGGTTGTGTCGGCGGACTATGCCGGCGGGCTTAGGTGCGTAGTGCGCTTTATTTACACAATAATATTCTTAAATATCTACATAATATATAGTGCATTGGTACTGACTTCATAGCTCAAAAAAGAAAGAAAGTCGTAGTTCGAGTGTCACACGCGCATTCTCAAGTATTTTTTGAAGTAAACCTTTTGTGTATTAGTTTATAGCACCAATATTGTATATCTTGAGTGAAATTGTTTTCTGTGTGACGTCATAGATAACTCGTTAGGTTAAAGTTCTAGTTGTGTTACAGGTCTCGGGCGACCACTGATATTGTGTTGAAATGTTTTGCCAAATTGTTTTATTATTTGTTTCGTTTTGAGTTTCAATGATTAGCTTTCGTCTTCATGGCTTTGTCTAAACCAAAAATACTCTAAATGTTTATTTAAATTATAAACTATCTATGTGCTTAATAGACAAATAGACAAAAGGAGATTTTTAAAAAGAAATATATGTACGGCTTCACACTTCTTCTCAAATATTCGGTGTGGAAAAAAGTGTGAAGCTTTCACTTATTTTTTTAACACTAATTTCAGCTGAACACTTTTTTTTTTCAAAAATATTCGGTTACAATTTTGACGTTTGCCACTTTAATTTAAGATTATCATCATCTCCTGAATTTTTACACTATTTATATTAAAAAATATTTATTACTAATATGGACTGCACGGTTAGCGCAGTGGTTAAGCTATTGACTGTTGCACTGTGTGTCGCGGGTTCGATTCCCAAACGGAACAAATATTTTTGCGACCTACAAGTAGTTGTTCCAAGTCTGGCTGTTTGTGTATGTCACGATACAGGAGAAAATCCTAGTGTGGGTCAACGTTTTTTCAAAAAAAAAAACAAAGCTTTCTCATCTTATCTTCGAAAATAATAACTTTTTAATCTTTACATAAACCTCCTACATACAAACATAAATATACCTCCATGGGAAAAGGCATGATGTTAGCCTTTTCTCATGGAGGTAGGCAGAAGCTACAAAACTACCAATTATGATCGTTACACACATTTCAAACATTTTTAAAATGTTGTTTACTATACAGCCCAAAATGTAACCCGAACACTTTCTCAAACTTAACTCAATGTTACCGTAACAGTCAATATGATTCCGTCACGCAAGCATTGCCCTGTATCAGCCAAAAGCCTCGACTTCCTCAATCTACCACAATTACAGGCCCTCCAATTCACAAATGCTACTCCAGAGTATACCTTATCACATTGAGATAAGAGTCACATGCTGCGCTGGTAAGCTGCAATGTCTGTGCCAAGGCGTCGCTACGTCACGCCGAGTTCACGTTGAATCCCTTTAGCCTTTGAACCTTTTTTACTCAACAGCGCGATTTAAACGCCAACGGTTTTGAAATACGAAGTTCGTTGACATTAGGTGCACATTTTGCCACGATGCACAATTTAACGACGTTTGTGCACATACTTTGTTTGTTGATTGTTTTATAAAGAATTTTGTGTCCGGCAGGGTAATTTCGTACCAAACTATTAGTAGCGATGGGTTTAATTTTGACATTTCAACAACATTCACTAGGTTATTTACGTTATCGAGCCGACACAGTTTTGAACATAATAATTTAGGATTAATATGCTTCGAAATGATGCCAATAGGGTATTTGACTAAAAAAAAACTAATTAGTCCGTCAGTCAGATTTCCAAAAAATACTAGACACGTATATTTTGTTTTATCAAATCAATAAAAATTTACAAATATAAAAGGCATCAAAGATAAGGAGTGATGGCTGGTGACGTCACTGGCCGCTAAAAAGTGTAGCATGCAGTGACGTCACACGAATTTTCAACGCGCTGTGTCGTCTTCATTTTTTGTTTATATGAAAAAATACGTGTCTAGTATTTTTTGGAAATCTGTCTGACGGACTAATTAGTTTTTTTTTTTAGTGTGTTACGCAATTAGGGTGCTGGAAATGAGTTCTTTATCAAAGGTAATATCATCTTGCATCCTGTATATATTCATATCACTCTCGTCTATCTTTGACAGCTAATATAAAAAATCTCTAATAAAAGATAAATTGACATAGTGAGTAATTGTGATAGATTTTTCATTTACAATTTGTGTAAAAGTTATCTGCAAAAGTCGATCTTATGTTATGTAGGCTGGAAGGAAAATAACTCTAGAAACATAACAATATTTACATTTAAACAAATTTATAATGAGCCTTCAAATTAAATCTATTAAATTTTCTGGTACAAAAAATGGTTTTAGAATAAACGCGATGATGTAACCACATTGCTTAATTTAATAGCCTCCGAACAACTAAATTGTCAAGTAGAGATCCTGCGCGGTTTCTTGCAATCGAATCGATTAATCCATTCAAAATCAAAATCTAGCCTTTATTCAAATTAGCTGAGAATTAGCACCTTTCGAGCTGCAAAATAAAGCCATTCCGATTCTCGTTTCAACGAACGTTTACATTTGTATACAGTGTTTTTCTTTCTAAGTGAATAATTGTATTCTGTTTTTGAGAAATAAATGTCTTTAACCATAAAATTACATCACAGGACAGTTCCCCAAAACGGTCGGTCATCACCATTTCCTAGTGCTTTCGCTGGAGAGAAAAAGTGGTGCAACAAAAATCCCATCAGAAAGGAGTGGTCAAAGTTATGTATTTTAGTCAGAAAAACTTCATCATCAACCAGCGTCCCACTGCTTTGCACAGGCCTCCAATCATAGAGAAAAACTTGCTTCTATACAATAATAGTCATTGAAAGCAAAGGTATAAATCTCAAATTAAAAGGTAAATATCAAAATAAACTACAATATTTTCCATATGTCGGCTAGCCACGCCAATATTTTACCAAAAAATTTAAAACACTGCCCAAGGAAAAAGGTGTTTCCGTCGGACTACAATTTCAGTGTCTTCAAGGCTAGAGTGAATAGGCTCTTAATAAACTAGCACGCCTTACCATCAACGATCGCATCGTTGCTTACCATCAGGCGGGATTGCGGTCAAGCGCTGGTTTATAAATAATTAAAAAAAGAAACAATAAAATATTTCAAAGTATTTATTCATTTAAACAAAAGTTAACGCCTAAATAAAAGCCTCCAGGTATAAAGGGCGTGACAAACTAGAACTATCCACGTAAAATTTTAAATGAAGAACTTTTCTTAAAATTAACTAAGTAGCGGTATCTTCACAAGCCACATGCGAACCACGCGTAATGCTGACGTCATACAAATCCAGAATCTCGCAAGCAGAGTTTGGGTCCGATCTCCGGTCAGGTCATGATGGAAAACGATCTTTTCCTGATTGGCCTGGGTCTTGGATGTTTATCTATATATGTATCTATTATAAATACAGTATCATTGTGTTAGTATCCCATAACAAAGTCTCGAACTTACTTTGGGGCTAGCTCAATCTCTGTGATTTGTCCGTATATATTTATTTTTATATAATTAACTAGCATATAATTATACAACTTCGCAAGATCAAAGATTGGGCAAGTACCCGCCAGAATCAACACGGAAAAGTTGAATCGATAAGTTTATATAATTACTTACAAACGATAATTAATATTCAAATCAAGCGGATTTATCGGTAGTTTTTCATCGTTTGGCGCTAGAAAGATTAATATCGGCATAAAGGGAATAACATATTCCATCTTCGTAGTACTAATCAATATTCGGTTTCTTTCTTTCTTTCTTTGGGGTGTTGTAACGGACGTGAGCAGACTAACAAGAGGACTAACAGCTGTTAGCTATTATTGAGTTAGAGCTATCTTAATAAAATTAACGTTTTACGGAAAATATCTGGGGTATTCTGAAGGGGAAAGTCCAATTCAGAATCATAATTTTACCCCAGATAATTTCTGTAAGGCTGTCTGTTTTCGATGTTTTATGGTATGGGTCCACTGTTTACAAGGCTCGAGTGGTTTTCGCCAGACGCCAAAAGAAGTACGTAATTATACAATATGTAAAGAAAACCCTGTCCGATCCGTGAAGGTATTGTTAGATATCGATAACTGATTCTACTATTGCCTACAAAGCCAGGCTAAACAAAAAAGTAAATATTATTTCGCAAAAGGAAGTAACTTAATACATGTGCGGTAGGCAAAATATACGCGGGCGAAGGGGGGCAGGGCACGCGGCACGTGGTCGCATCGCTCATAATAATACCGTCGAAAAAAGCTGTTGTCACTTTTTTAAAAAATGACTTAATTTTGGGTAAGTTGGCATTAATTCACGAAAAAAATATATTTCAAAATTCATTAGTATTGTTACTATGACGATTGTGTAAAATTTAATATTTTGTTTGGTCATGTGATTACCTAACCTTTATTATCCTTATGGGTCGGACGGGGTTTTCTTTAAATTTTGTATGTAGTACATAACTCAATGATTCTCAAGCTCAAAGTATTTATTTCAAATAAAATAATTACAGACAATTTTGAATTGCCAAGGCATCGATCAATGTCAATATCTATTTTTAACAGTACTACTTTTTATAGGCAATTCGAATATATCAAAATCGGAAACAAAATTGAAGCTAGTTATAGATTCCAAACCGTAGTAAAACAATCTTTGTTTCAGACAATATAAAACCTCCTTAAACTGATGTTATCGAAATACAAGCTGAACTACGAACGCTATTAATTGGTTTAACGATCTAAACCGTCTTTTCCCATATAGAAAACAAGTTTCCTTTAAGCCAAATGAACCCTGTCAATGACCCTCGGATTAGCCAGGATGAAGAAACAAGACAAGACAACGTTTTGACAAAACCCAATAAACCGGCACGGCCATCCACCCCCATCAAAATTAATACGCGCAATAAAGATAAACTTCTCAAGGTTCCTATTGGTTCTTCAACGAATAAACATCGTCTTGAATAATGGCGGACGACGGATCGTGACGTCATCCTCTGTCTCGGCTCGGTCACGCACAGTGTGTTCTCCACGATTCCCGACACAGCGTTGCTCCCATCTCGCGTTTCTTGCCGAAAACATCGACACGTCGCGCGCAATGAGAGATCATTAGTATCTTCTTATACGATCGCTTGTTTAGTTACTGGGATTTTCGCTAACTCCCTTTTTATATGACCTGAAGAAAGATATGATTAACGATGGTCTTGACGTTGTTGAGAAGTTAAATTGTTCTTCGTAATACTCCGATTGTTATTTCTGGAAAACAAAAGTTGTTGAGATCTACTTTTCTTTTAGTAACGAATGGTGTCTACTGTTGGAATGAATGGAGTTTACTTCTTGTACATTTTAGTCGAAATATAGGTCACATTTTAGATAATAAATTTCAGTTAACTTCGGTTCAAGAGGACCTCTTTAAACATTTAGATATTACAGCAATTTCAAACGTTCCACACCATTAAAATAAAAATTGAAACAAAATTCTACAATAGACTCGCTCGGCGACCGCTGACCCGTTTCGAATTTATCGTTGTCCAATTTTGGTAGAATAAAACTTATGAAGCACTGGAGAGCACGTGATGCTTCCAGCCAAGTGCCTATTTGTCAAGTCTAAGAATATAAAGCGGGTTACACACGGTATAGTTGCATTCAAAACTCGCGAGGGATTTAAACAATATTTTCGTTAAGTTGCCGTGAAACTGAGGTAAACACACATTTGTTGCAGAATATCTGTGGGTTAAGTGACTTGGAAAGTTTAATAAAACGTATCGTCAGTTTACTATGGCTCGATTGCAACACAATAACCTCAATTAACTGATTTAGTTCTAGAGTCCTGAGTTTGTTCAGTTTATAATTATAAAAAAAATTCAAAACCTACTTATTTAAAAAAAGGTATTATACACATTAATTTTAAAATAATAATATAGTCATTTGGGTGTTAGGTAATTTTATAATTTTATGTATAGCAGTGGATTAATTGTAACAATTACTACAATTAATCCACTACAACTACTACAATAATCACGTTTTCAGAAAATTACGGCTTTCGACAACATTTCTTCCTTAATCGCGATTGACCGGTTTCTGAGTCAGCTTCCATTGCTCACATGAGTTGCGTGGAGCATACACATGCACCCCGGAGATATCAGGGGCTTTTGTTAAAGAGAGTGCCAAGTATCGCTGCCCCATGTCCATGAATTTTATTTTAAAGCTTATACACCCAACTTGCTTTTTTATAATTATAAACTAGTGTTTAACCGCAATCCCGCACATGATGGCAAGCAGATACAATCATTGATGGTAAAGCGCGCCAGTTTATTAATTAAGCCTATTCAGTCTAGCCTTGAAGACACTTAAACTGTAGTAGGAATTAAGTCATGCGATTCCCGCACACTCTCCAAAATGGAAATGCTTATTGATCAAAACTAAAATAAAACTTACATTGGTGATGATTCCTTTGTTAACAAACTAAACTAATTCTATGTTTAGTGTATCTTTCTATTTCTATTACAATAAGAAAAAGACAAAAGATAACAATTAGTTAAGTCATGTTTAATTAGTCAGCACCTGACGTAAATTGATGTGTTTTTAATAACCATGTTTTATTAGCATCTGATTTGTCTATGGACTTAATTTCCCTCTTCAACAGCATTCATTACGTTATTAACCTTATTGATCAAACACATTTTTCGAATATATAGAGCAATGGATTAGCAATAAGCTTCAATATGATACCAATGGATATAGTAATAGTGTGTGTTACGTGTGGATTGCGGAGAGAGAGGGTGCTTGTGACAGACACACAGTTGATTCTTATTAATGAGAACCAATTTGGGTACGGAACCCTAAAAAAACATTTTTGTGCACTTACGTAATATTTATCGTGGTTTATAGAATAGAATAGCTCTTTCCATTGCCCTTTATGTGACTCTGAGCCTTCGTATGAGGCCCATTCTGAGCGACCACGTTTCAATTCCGTAAGTCATCACTGGCAACACACACCGGTCAAAGACTTTAGTCTCGAGACACTGTGGTAACTTGGACGACGAGAAGATGTAGCGTTGCTTTCTGAATGCTGCCCTGCCTGATCGATTCAGAAATGGGGAGATCCGCAGAAAAACCAAAGTGACTGACATAGCTCTTCGAGTCGCTAAACTTAAGTGGCAGTGGGCAGGGCACATTGCTTGTAGAACCGATGGCCGATGGGGCAGTAAGGTTCTGGAGTGGCGGCCACGTACTGGAAGACGCAGCGTAGGGAG
Organism: Sesamia nonagrioides; assembly: GCA_017933935.1. Lineage (NCBI taxonomy): Eukaryota > Metazoa > Arthropoda > Insecta > Lepidoptera > Noctuidae > Sesamia > Sesamia nonagrioides. Next base: position 182,747 of record JADWQK010002163.1, read on the forward strand.
GCCGCCAACAAGGTGGACCGATGACCTGGTGAAGGTCGCGGGAAACCGATGAATGCGGCAGCACAAGACTGGCCATCGTGGAAAGCCTTGGGGGAGGCCCTTGTCCAGCAGTGGACATCTATAGGCTGAGAAGATAGAATAGAATAGAACACTTTTATTTCCGTTTTAGAACACATTTATTATAAGGTTATTGTTTTGGATTAATATTTCCTCGATATATAGACTAAAATTGGCGCACGTTAGGTATATTGAAATTGAAATACGGAGAGAAACCGCGAGCAAGCATTCCAAATAATGAAGAGGTTGGACCTCTATATTTGCTCCATGGGTTGGACTTACAGGGGGCTTCAGGAGATGTACTCCTGGTATGCTAGAGTGGATGAAGGCCTCCACCAAATGTTCACTTAGCGCTATAGACTTGCCGATAAGCTCACCGGCCGGTGGCGGTTTTGAATTTCGGTTGCTTGATGTTGTTCACCTACCAGGATTACGGAGAGAGAGCAAAAGAATACTGACGGGTGAATGGAAGAACTTCTTGAGTTTTGTTTGTTCTACATTCCTTGATGCTGATTGGATGCTCCGCCAGGCAATGAAGTTGAAGGGAAAAAATGCGGGAATATTTAAATATGCTTGCTTATTGATGTATTTAATTGTTATCTGCATTATCCGTTAGTAACAATTTTACTTAACTTCTAGTGTTAGTAAGTTACAAAGACAAATATGTATAAGACACAGACGTAGATACATAAAATTAATATTTAGCATGGAGCTGCATCCACGTTATACAACGTTATTTTTTATTTATGCAAAAACTGAATATAGTTTGATCAGAATAAGCAACTGAATCGATTCCAATAGAGTGAGACCGCAGAGTGGTTACCGAGCGGTTACGATAGATCCCAGCTGACGCCAGAGGTCAACGCCCGCGCTAACCCGCCCGTACGGACCTTTGACCATATTTTTGTCGGGACAACCAAGTAGAATAGGAAGCTCATAACTTGATGGTTTTTCATTATATCTCTTTGAAATTTTGTACATAGATTCCTTACTTAAAAATACTGGACACGTGTTTAGGGGTTTCGCATAATCAAAAAATAATGTTGCATACTTACATTACAATTTAAATACTGCCTTAAGCAGTATTTAAATTGTCGATGTTAAAAACAAAGGATCGAGAAACACACGCATAAAATCTCTTAACCGTCTGCACTCCAGCAACAAGAATAAAAAGTAACAAAATAATCCAACGATGGAAGATGTACGAGGAAACTCGTCTCATTCAACCAGCTAACTAATTCGTTTGACAAACAAGAGAGTAATCCAGCAAGTAAACTAATCTCCCCTCTTACTAAGCTTACAAGGTACCAACGTTTTGTATTATTATTAAATTTTGTTTGCACAACTTGTAAGCTTACTATCTCCATAAGTAGGTGTAATATAAAAAGTAGCTGTTTTAAGTTCAACCAAAATTATTATCAAAACTCTTTACAGGCAATCTGCGACTTACGCCTTTTCAAGTTACGTCTAAGTATATCTTGGACACCAATGACTGATTACAGAGTAAAGGAAAACATCTTGAGGAAACCTGGACTTTAAGTCTGAAGTTGCCAACGCGCATTGAGCAAGCCTGGTGATTACGCTCAATCCTTCTCTGTATGAGAGGAAACCTGTGCTCAGCAGTGGGACGATAAAAAGGTTAATGATGAAATTACGTCGAACAATGTTTTGACACTTTTCCTCAAACATGCATACGTCAATTATTTCGATTTCCGGCATAGGAGAATTCACTTGTCGCGATGTTAATATAAGTTGGGCCGGCTACTAAGCACATACTTTTGTTAATAATAAAAAATGCAGTTTTTTTTTTATTCCATGTGGATCTTAACCCTTGAGTTTTACATGTAAACATATAGAAAAATTGGTCTCGACTTACATCTATTCGATTTACGTCGCGAATCGAGAACCAAACACACGACACAAGAAACAAACGACAGTACAAGGGCTGTCTATATTAAAATAGCAAGCTGAATATTCCCTTTTCTTTAACAATCACGTAGAATTATAAGGTACATGCTTTATATTAGCTTCACTTGTATGTTTGCTTGCTTGTTTGTTTGTTTGTCCGTCTCTAACTCTTTGGACTACGAGTGAGCGGCTCATTACTGTAAAATTCCCCACCGTTTTCAATACGTTCTGTACGAGTCAGCCATCGTACGTGGTGTGGTGTGTGCGAATCATTCAGCAGCGCATACACGTTCGTTCGTCCGTTTTTTATTAAAAAAGAATGTCGAACTAAAAAGTTGAAAATAAATATAGTTTAATAATAATTTTAAAAAAAAGCGTGAGGCGCTTAATATACAAAAATTATGGCGCTTTGTGCCATAATTTTTGTATATTAAGCGCCTTACGCATTTTTTTAAAATTATTTTTAACTTTTTAGTTTGAAATTTTTTAAAAGCATGTTTTTTTAGTTTTATAACCTATATTTATTTTTAACTTCACAATCCATTCGTTAATTTAAAAATAACACTAAAATATTCTCCCTAACTACTAAAATACAATTACATCAACCCTTTCTTTCACAGCATTCTGGACCAATAAAAATCCCCGCTCCTCCTAATTCATTTACCTCGCCAGTAATCCGGCGAGTACAGTCTCCCAGCTCACTCGCCTCGTTTGTAACGTGCGGCTCGTTCCGTACTAAAGCTTATCTTAGGGCCCGGATAATAGACCAACACAGACAGACGTCTTGAGAAGATGTTCTCGAGAATAATTTGTCCTCCGTAATTTGTTGGCAGTTCTTGTTATTAAAGTAACTGATATTGTTCGTGGATGTTCCTTAATTCATTTGTTTTATTTTTCCTGATAAGGTGTCTTAGGGAAGAATTTTATTAGTGTTTGTTTTGTTTTTTAAGACGTGTTCCTTAACCGACGGGTAAAAATGGCACCCTATTACAAAGACTCTACTTTGTGTGTGTGTGTGTGTGTGTGTGTGCGTGTGTGTGTGTGTGAGAGAGAGAGAGAGAGAGAGAATGTGAGTGTGCAGGATTTTTTCCTGGTTAAGCATAAGCAGATGCTGTAATGTTGGAGTATTATAGCCCGTTCTAGTAATTCTAGTTATAAATTACTTCCATACCAAATTTCAACAAAATTCAACAAAATTAAAATTGATCCAGCCATTTGAGCGTAAAAAAGTAACAAATACACACACTCACTCACACACTTCCGTGTTTACAAAGGTAGGATAAACAAACTCAGCCACCTCAGTATCCTCCAAGGAAAATCACAAACACTTTTCAAATTCGCCATTTAAACATGAAAGCATTTATGAAACTTGACATCCTCTTACTGAAGTTTACGGAAAACTTTAAGATCACGACCGCAGTACCTACTTTAACAACAAACCATAAACGACCCATAAAGTGGGAGGTAGGTACTCTCAACAACTTGCCTGTATCTAACAATTTGCCATTGACAACGCCTTCATTTCGTAGCGGTGGGATTGGTTTTCGTACAATGGATGCAAGCTTGACTATACGTACAGACGACAGCACATCAAGCTACTACAATCTCTCAGATTTCCTTATTAGATTTTCAACTTTATCTCTAAAACATTAAGGCTCAAGTTTGATTGGGAATATCTGACAGTTTGGGGTAGCTTGACCTACCGTCGTCCGTACATTAGTAATAGCAAGGTAAGTGGTCACTAACTCTTTAGTTATATGAGTTTATGTAGGTTCGAGTATTTATAGTTATAGCCGATACGTTTGAGAGCAAGGTGATTTTATGTTTGAAGTTTGTGGTTTTATTTTTCCTCTATAGCGGGGATGGGACCGGTTTATAATTCATTTCAAGAGATGTCATCATCATCATCAGCCTCTACTCGTTCACTGCTGGATAGGCTTCTTCCATGGCATGTCATCAAGCTCGATCCTGAGCAGTTCTCAGCCAGCCACTACCAGCCACCTTTTTAATTTCGTCGCTCCATCTCGCCCAAGGGCGTCCTACGCTATGTTTGCCGAGACGCGATCTCCACTCAAGGACCCGTTTACCCCAACGGTTGTCGGCCCTGCGGCATATGTGACCAGCCCATTGCCACTTCAGCTTGCTAATCCTCTCAGCTATGTCGGTGACTTTGGTCCTCTGTTAAGAGATGTAAAATATCAGAAAGAATGAAAACGTATTTATTGTAACTCGTTCAATCAGACCAAATGAAAGGAGTTAAAAAAATATATTAAAAAAGCAGAAAGCCCTAAATGAAGCCAAAATACTCCTGTTTTAGCGTGTTACTTCGACATTTAAAAATATTAATGTCGCAACGCTATGTTAAATATTATCAAATAAAATAATTGATTCCTCTTTACTCCTCGCAAGACGTAGCCTTAACTATTTGATTCACGCTTGAAAAGATACGGTATACTTTTTTTTTTGTTTTGGATCGGTTATTATGAAATGACCTCTCCCGCTCTGGGCTTCCGCTCCGCCCAGAGCGGGAGCGAGCGTGTCAGACTTTTATTGACTAAAACCCACCCGTGTTCCTTCACTTGCCTGTGCGCCAGGGCCACGGTTTTTTTTTACCAAACCGCATACCTGACCCAGGCGTCTGTCTTCGTGGAGTCTGTCCCGATGTGCTGACACCTCTATGAGGCGCGCGTGAAACATAACGTGCCGTCGACCCTGGTCCTTACCGGGCGGTAAGCTGCCCACTGCTCGCCCCCCAAAAGGTCATCATCATCCCAGCGTTAATCCCAGTCGCATCCGAAGCCCCTTCAGCTTTGAAGTCTGGGGTCCGCTTTACCAGTCCAACTGCTGATATGGCTAAACTTCGACATTTTCCGTGAAGCGACTGCCGTCTGACCTCCACAACCCGAAGGCGACATCGAAGCATTGCAGTTAGACCAATTGTTGGACTTTTGAGGGCTCCAACAACCCGTAACGACTGCCACTAGATGTTAGTATGGCAACCGGGACCAACGGCTTAACGTGCTTTCCGAGGCACGACCAGACCAGTGCAAATATTCATATTCATGCATACAAATACTTGCACTGTGCGGGGATCGAACCCGCGCCACCTTGCGCAGCGGCCGCGTCCGCTACCGCTACGCCACGGAGGCTGGCTCGCCCCCCAAAAGGTATGTAACATTAACATGTCATAGTACGACCTAACGTGCTCTCCCCCTTTAACTTGAGACATTTTTTAATAAATATAAACTAGTGCTTGACTGCAATTCCGCCTTATGGTAAGCAGAGATGCAATTGTTGATGGTAAAGCGCGCTAGTTTATTAAGACCTTATTCACTTAGTTTTTTTTTTTTAAGTGATGCTTTGTTAAACCCAACAACACGGCCAACGATGCTGCGCCAGAGGGAGATTGATCTGGAGACCTTCCACCACCAAACTCCCGACACAAAACACACTGCTCAGACCCGTCCTCCGTACGGCATCAGACAGTACTGGCGAAAAGTTGGTGTACTAGGTATACGGAGAATAGGCACATAATGTTATGTTATAATAAAAGTAGGGACTAACCCTCGCCTACAAAAGATCTCATATAACAACCTGCACGTGCCGTATAAATTCAATACTCGTAAAAACAAGTTTACAGACTGTCCTTAACATATATCATGGAACCCTAATTAGAACGTTACACCACGGAACCATCCCTTGAGAGAACCAGTAACAACCTGCGAATTACATAAAACAATGAACTAGAGAAATTTATGACTTATGGAAGCTATATATTGTCGCCTATATTGGTGTGTCGACAGGTGCTTAATATATCTGTTTGTATTTTGATCTCTCGCAGGAAACTGGAGGTTGGCTAAAACCGTGTCATGCAGTCATGCTTCACCCCTTTTGTCCCGCTCAAACAGTTTATGTATTTAATGTGTATGTTTTTGCGAATTATGGTCTGTTTTATAAATTAGTAGACGGTTTGTTGTGAAACTGGGCCCAAAATTACAAGTTGTATTTATGAAATGTTATTCAAAATAACAAAATATTATTTAATGCGCTTGTGTATTATTTTTATAACACTAAACAATATTAAATAATAAACAAACAATGCTGTGTTCGTGAATTCATGTCGCTTTGCGTTAATTGTACCGCTTTTATGACGCTAGGCATGGCACTTGACGCCGGTAGACTGAAGCCTGAGGGTGATGACCAGTCAGCTAGATAATAATTTATTCCATATTTATGCCTATAAGTCTAATTTAGTGCTGAGAAATCTTGTTAAAAACTTTTTTCATTTATTAAAACTATCTTGAATAACCTATTTCCCTTTAACAACCTGTCGTAATATGGTAGACTCCAAAACAAGTGGAATATCTAGATATACTCCAAATATGTATTTGTTTAAAGCACATACATACATCCACATACAAGAAGAGAGTTGATATACTATGTTAGAACGTACAAACTGTTAAATGCTAGTTGACAGTTGCCTAAAATCGAGTTGATTGCCCTGCAATAAGCTATTTCCAGTAGTGGACTATGCTAAAGGTTGATAATGGTGATGACCAAGCCGTTAATCTTTAGCGTTGCCTGGATTTGTGCCCAGTTGATCGTACTTTCTGAACGTCGGTCAGTTATCCAAATTAATAAATGACTTTTAATTTTGATTATGGCAATGAATTTCTGAATTAACCTATCAACTTTCAACACTTTCTTGCCTTTTTGCTTAAGTGTTTTCAAAAGAAACACATATGCCTGACCCCACGGGAAATACAGTCGTAGTGTTATGTTACCCAAATATAACTTACATCAATCTTATAACAAAATATACAAATACACTACCAACACAGGGTAGGTACTATCTTCACACTTCAGAGTAAGTAAGTAATCGTGTAATGTTGTAGAAGAAAACGATACAAGAAAATATTCTTCGACACTATAAAGCTTAGATAAAACAAAATGGTGCTACAACACGATATTGTAAGTGCTGATAAAGCTGTCATATTCGTTATTTATCATCTTAAATTTATATGAGACGTTTCCCACTTCTAACTTCGCTACCGTAATAATATATTAAAAAATCTCTCGGTGGTAGACCATAACATCAGCTGCCGGCAGAAGAAGACTCACCAGACAAAGTCTTGCCGCCAAGCGATCCGTCGTGATGATGTCTGGTGAAGCCGTACGGAGGACGGGTCTGAGCAGTTGTGCTGCAATGTGAGCCGACTACGATGTGTCAAATGTTGTTGAGGGTCTCCAGAACAATCTTCCTCTGGCGCAACATCGTTGGTCGCGTTGTTGAGTTTAACATGGCATCACCTCGCCCAACTACCGTCTTCCTTTATATCAGTTTTTTTCTTAATGAATAGGCTCTTAATAAACTAGCGCGGTTTACCATCAACGTTTGCTTCACTGCTTACCATCAGGTGGGATTGTGGTCAAGTACTAGTCTAAAATTATAAAAATAAAATAGAAACCGATTACGATTACCGTTATCATCACAAATACACAGCGGCATTTTATTATGTTTTAGTATTTCTTATAGTGACAGCAGAAACACATCATTTGTAAAGACTTTAAGCGTCTTGAAAGACATATGGTGAAAACTTAATAATAGGTACCCGTTTTTATCGAGTACGAAACCCTAAATATACATACAAACAGGAACTCTTATTAAAATAGTGCGCTTTATCATCAACGATTGCATCACTGCTCACCATCAGGCGGGATCGAAATCAAACACATGTTTATAATTATGCTTTTAAAACTCCTGTCATGGGAAACAGCCCTTTAACAGAAAAAGATATATTTAATTCCCAGGTGTTTCCGTCGGACTACAATTTGAGTGTCTTCAAGGCTAGAGTGAATAGGCTCTTAATAAACTAATTCGCTTTACCATCAACGATTGCGTCACTGCTTACCATCAGGCAGGATTGCGGTCAGACAAAAAAGCATTACCCACTGCTATTTATACAATTAATATCACCGCCCGGTAAGGAACAGGCCCCGGTTGATCTCCCGCTCAGCCCAGAGCAGAACAGGATGGAATGAGGATGTCATTGGATGATTTCCCATCCAAGAAAAAAAATGAAAGGGGACCCAAAAACTACAAGAAAAAATCTATTTAAATTTATGGTTTTTTTTTTTTGAACGCCGAAATGCCATATTAAAAACCATTTATAGTTTGAAAATTTTTCCTATTACCAACCGTCTTCAAAAACGTGCCAGCCTTAAACTCTCAACGGCTTGACGTTAGGTGTGGCGCCATCTTGATACGCCGGGACACGTCAAAATGGCGGATGTACAAGATTTTCCGCTGAGCACCGAACTTCCGACTACACGGCTGTGCTTGTATCGTGAGCAATGTATTTTAGTTTAATGTTTAACTCTCGTGTTCCTCTTCACGCAGATTGAAGTAATCTGGAATTTAATAAGGATCAACTGTTTTAGATCAAGTTGTGATTATAGGATGCCGTTTACTGTTTTAGATAAGGTTGTGATGTATATATATTATTTTCATTGAGCTATTATTAAGTGAATTGTTTATAATTTGATGAAGTCTTTTTTGTCTCTTTACTCTTTCGCACGTTGTCTATATCTCTGTATCTATTGTCCTATCGTACGTATGTTGGGAGCCATTTCTTATGCAATAAGCATTATCCTTGCACTTATTTTTATGTTCCTTTTTAGGGTTCCGTACCTCAAAAGGAAAAAACGGAACCCTTATAGGATCACTTTGTTGTCCGTCTGTCTGTCTGTCTGTCTGTCTGTCTGTCACCACCCTTTATCTCAAGAACGCGTGGACGTATCAAACTGAAATTCACATGAAATACTCGGGTCTATTGTCCCTTTAAGTTGTAAAAATATCAAACTTATAAGCCAAGCCAATCAAAAGATACAGCCGATTATGTCGATATTTTCAACAAATTTTCGACACTCGCAAAGGAATCAAAACCTACAGGATACTTCCCGTAAACTCAGAATCTTGAAATTTGGCATGAAGGATTGTCATATAATGCAAATATAGGAAAAATTGCGAAAATCACATTTTTTTAGTTATATAATATAATAAACATATTTTAATAAAATGGAACTTACTACCTTATTTCTCACGAACAAATAAAGTTATCAAATTGAAATTTATACCAAATACCTAGGTCTATTGTCCCTTTAAGCTGTGAAAATATCAAACTTCTAAGCCAAGCCAATCAAAAGAAACAGCCGATATGTCGATATTTTCAACAAATTTTCGACACTCGCAAAGGAATCAAAACCTACAGGATACTTCCCGTAAACTCAGAATCTTGAAATTTGGCATGAAGGATTGTCATATAATGCAAATATAGGGAAAATTGCGAAAATCACATTTTTTCAGTTATATAATATAATAAACATATTTTAATAAAATGGAACTTACTACCTTATTTCTCACGAACTAATAAAGTTATCAAATTGTAATTTATACCAAATACCTATGTCTATTGTCCCTTTAAGCTGTGAAAATATCAAACTTCTAAACCAAGCCAATCAAAAGATACAGCCGATATGTCGATATTTTCAACAAATTTTCGACACTCGCAAAGGAATCAAAACCTACAGGATACTTCCCGTAAACTCAGAGTCTTGAAATTTGGCATGAAGGATTGTCATATAATGCAAATATAGGAAAAATTGCGAAAATCACATTTTTTTAGTTATATAATATAATAAACATATTTTAATAAAATAAAACTTACTACCTTATTTCTCACGAACTAATAAAGGTATCAAATTGAAATTTATACCAAATACCTAGGTCTATTGTCCCTTTAAGCAGTGAAAAAATCAAACTTCTACGTTAAAGCGATCAAAAGATACAGCAGTTTATACCGACACCTTAGACGAATTTCCGTCACACGCTAGGGAATCAAAACCTACAAAGACATTAAAATTATATTTACAATAGATAGGACATCACGAACAAAATCGTAAGCCAATACTTTTATCGACTTGGTTAAAAGGCGCTCAGTCTAGTCTGCGCGTCAGGACGTAATTTGTGTCCACCAAGAATAAACATTTTCTAAGGAAATATGCCATGTTGCGCTTTGTGTTACTGTACATCTCGTTATAGTAAAACGACTGGACCTAACTTCGGAATGTTTTTCTATGAATTATTTATATTTCGTCTGCAATTCAAATTTAAAAAAAATCTTAGTTCTAGAAAATTTTCCATTATTGTAATAAGCGCCCTCTATTGTTGAGTAGTTTTACTATTTTCTTGTAGAGATGTAGTAATGTTGTTTATTGATTTAGTTATCGATAATACTTATTAAGATGAATACATTTTGTTGTATTTTATTGACATTTAAAATATAGCTAAATAAACTTTAAATATCACTATATTTCAAGTTTATTTATTATTAACTCTATTTAAACATAATCATATCATATTAATAAACAAAATTGAATGAACAATTACTGATCATTTATCTAGGTTTTTGTTATTTTTGGTTTCCGAATAAAAATAATGTCGTAGGGAAAAAGTGGATACGATTTGTCCAGATAGACCGTAGAGAAGAAATGTGGCTTCCGTCTCATTCGTCGAAATTATGCTCAATGCATTTTAAAAGAGAAGTTATCTACTTTGGAAAGACTCGTCGATCAAATTTTAAAAAAAAGAATCGGTACTTTGTATTAGAAATGAAATAGTAAGTTATTAATTTCAGTACTTTTCTACTTAACCGTAAAAATTGGAATAAAATTTACGGTTAAGTGGATAAGTACATAGATTACATAACTTATTTATAATGAAATATATTCATAAAATATGTAGGTACGTATATGTAGTACAATGATTGCGAGCTACTTTGTGATTTTGAGGATTCCGTACCTAAAAGGTAAAACGAACCCTATTCATGAGACTTCTCTGTTCGTCTGTCCGTCTGTCACCAGGCTGTATCTCATAAATCGTAATAGCGAGACAGTTGTAATTTCCAGAGATTGTGTTAGTATTTCTGTTGCCGCTATAACAACAAGTACTAAGAATAAAAATAATAAAATATTTAAAGGGGCTCCCATACAACAAACGTGAATTTTTGCCGTTTTTTGCTCCATATTAATAACGGAAACAGATAGACGCTTAAAATGTTCACAGAATATTTGGTTATATATTCAAATTACAAATAAATAATTAAAATAAAATAAATACTGAAGGCGGGCTCCCATACAATAACCGTGATTTTTTTGCCGTTTTTAAAGATAATGGCGTACGAATCTTGTAAAGGTCTTGCTCCAGCAGACTACCATTTTTGTCGTGATTTGGACAATTATCTACGTGACAAGAAGTTTTCTTCCCAGGAGGCAGTTCTGCTTTCACACAGTTTGTGCAGTCTAGATCCTCAGAGTTCTATCACAAAGGCATAAACGACCTTCCTATATATTGATTATAAATGAATTATTTAAAAATTAAAAAATAAGCAATTATTTAGATTTTCAGTACTAATCGGCAATTTTAAACTTTAACGCCTATTATATTAAAAGAATTATATAAATAAGAAACTTGTAAACTTGAAATTACCCATAATTATTCTGCTTCCTAATTTTTTGTTTCAAGCTATCATAATGCGAAAAGACATCGTCGTAGTTACTTCTTTGAATATTATCGATAACTTTATATCGAAATGACACAAACCCTACCACAGTTTTTTGCATTGCCATTTAAAAATATTTGCAAACAAACGTGTAAAAAGAATAATTTTGCTAAAAACGAAATGCAAACGATAATTGCAAAACAAAATGCGCTTTAAGGCCTAAAAGGTCTATTACACTCAAAAATCGCAATAAACTAAGCGTTAAAATAATTCGTAAGCATAAAACATCTAAAATGCCAATAGACGGTGTCACGGTAAATGAATAGTAGCGAATTAAATTCTAAAACAGTTTTTGTTTGTACAAGACAAGTTTCACTTAATTTATTTACTTTTCAATATTTATTTATCCCATTTGAACTATACTAGGGTATTAAATCGGATCTGGCAACATAGACCACACTGGCCACCTACCGGGCAATAGCTGAATATATTTTATATAAACTTATTTCATTTTGATTACTATTTGATGTCTCCAATTGTCGATCTAATTTTGCTATATTGTACTAGATGGCGGAACTGAGCCATGGGATCACAGTTTTTCTATGCCATTTTGACACATTCTCTATACTTACGTATTGCTAGGTATCGATAACAGATTCTACTAATGCCCACAAAGACAGGCTAAACTTAAAAAAAAAATCCCCCTAAAAAAATAAATATTATTTCGCAAAAAGAGGTAACTTAATACATGTGCGGTAAGCAACACCTTTCCGCGGGCGGCGGGGGGCAGGGCACGCGGCACCTGTGACGTGGTCGCGGCGCTATTCGCTTATAATAATAGCGGTCTTGTCACTTTTTTAAAAATTACCAAATTTCGGGGAAATTAGAATTAATTCCCGGGAAAAAAGGATTATTTCAAAATTCATTAGAATTGTTACTATGATGATTACGTAAAATTTTATATTATATTTGGTCAAGTGTTTACCTAAACTTTATTACCCTTATGGGTCGGACAGGGTTTTCTTTACATATTGTATATCTTAAATCTCTTTGCCTACAAGGTACTTCCCGTGAACTCAGAATCTTGAAATTCGGCACGAAGCAACGTTATATTATAGTACAGACAGATAAAGGAAAAATTGTGAAAATGATAAATTTGAAGTTACATAAAATATTAAAATATTATTTTTGCTTACGTGACATAAAATATTTTTTTAATAATTATAAACTTACTACCTACCCTTTTTCACATGAACGCGTAAAGATATTAAAGTTGAAATTCATATCAAACACTTCTTAAATCTAATTGCCTCTAAACTGTGAAAAATTCTAAATCAATGCTAGTATTATAAATGCGAAAATAACTCTGTCTGTCTGTTACGCTTTCCCGCCTAAACCTCTCAACCGATTTTGATGAAGTTTGGCACAGACAATCTTTAGACCCTGAGAAAGAACATAGGCTACCTTTTATCCTGGAAAAATTTGATGTTCCCGAGGGGAATTTAAACAGCGCGATATAACCGAACTCCACGCGGGCGAAGCCGCTGGCGGAAAGCTAGTACGTCATAAATTGTTAACCGCTACGTTTGTACAGCGGAACCCTCGGTGTGCGAGTCCGACTCGCATTTGGCCGGTTTTTTAAGTTATAATATGTACATGCGTGGTGGCCTATTGATTAAAACCAGATCAGGCAAGTACCAATTTAACTTTTCTAAGTTAAATTTACTTTCTAAGTATATCTTGGACACTAACTGGTTACAATGTGAAAGAAAACATCTTGAGAAACCTGCCCCCTAATCGGCGAAAACATTTTTGTCAAATAATTGCGACTAGTTGGTATCAGTTGGGATCGTTTGGACCGCCCATTGGTCCGTTCGATCCAAACGATCCCAACTAGTCGCAATCATTGGACAAAAATGTGTTCGCCGATTAGGGGGCTGGTCTGAAATCGCCAACCCGCTCGAGGAAGCGTGGTGATTACGCTCAATCCTTCTCTGTATGGGAGGAGACGTGTGCCCAGCAGTAGAACGATAAAAAAGGTTGATGATGACGTACATAGAGAGTTAAACTTAATAAATATTAGGATGCAATGTGTAACACTGTTTTTATTTTTATTATCAATTGAAGATGAATACGACAGAGGATCACTCTACTCTGACAAAGTTAACACTTATAATACTGCCTTTATAGGTATCATTCCATCATGAAGTCATGATTTCTTATAAAATTAGAAAAAATAAATAAATAAATAAAATGTCCGCACATGAAGTCCACTGCTGGACATAGGCCTCCCCCAAGGATTTCCAAAATTGTACGCGGCCATCGTCAGAGGCTTGAATATTTGTAATAAAAAGGTTCGTGATACAATTTTACATTAATAAAATACATTTTATACAATTAGTTCAAATTATCCACATTTATTTGCACCTTGAATGTCCACAAAGTTGTCTGTTTACGAGTCCTTGTCACCCCCTCAAGGGAAGTTTGGTCAACTATAATCAGCCACGCATTGAAAACCTATTTTATCGTTGCGCTATTTAAAGTTTACGATGTAAAGTCTGTCCCCTGCGGTCACCATCCACGTGTAGCTAACAATAATAAAGTGGATGTTCAGATTGTAATCGTGAATGTAGTGGGGGAGTTTGTTTTTGATTCACTTTTCTTCTAGTAAAGGTCTATCGAGTTGCTAATGGGGATAACTGTTTTAAATGTACGTCAAGTAAGGTACTGATTTGGTCTACCAAAATGTAAAAATCCTTTTCGAATTATTATGGAATGGTCAAAATTAAAAGGGCCGCTAACCGAAGCTTGTATGATTTAGGTTTACTTCTAAAAAAATAATTTAAGAAGTTAGTTCTATCTCCTCGTTACTTCACCTCAGCTACATGACATATTTGATCAATATACTATTTTTACATGCTTTTTATTAGCTTCACTTGTATGTTTGCTTGCTCTTTGGACTACGAGTGAGCGGCTCATTACCGTAAAATGTCCCACCGTTTTCAATACGTTCGGTCGTTCGTTTTTTATTAAAAATGAATACCTATCGAACTAAAAAGTTCAAAATAAATATAGTTTAAAAAAGTAAAAAACATGCTTTTAAAAAATATCAAACTAAAAAGTTAAAAATAATTTTTAAAAAAGCGTGAAGCGCTTAATATACAAAAACTGTGGCCCAAAGCGACTCACGCTTTTTTTTAAATTATTTTTAACTTTTTAGTTTGCTAGTTTTTATTTTTTTTATATCACTCGCATTGACCACTTTACCCGCATAAATTTCGATGTCGTAGGAATATTGAGATAAAATCTATCCTATATGTCAGTTAGGGCATGCAATACCGGTTTTCCGGGTTTCGCTTTTACCGGTAAACAGCCTTTTTCGTGATTATTAAACTACCCGTAAAAAAAATACAAAACCGTTAATTTACCGGTTTTATGTTTATGAGCAATATTGTTCATTCATTCCCGCATACGTCAAACTTTTCATTATATATTACATATAATGAAAAGTTGACACTTGACAGTAGCTTTGACGTAAGCGTTCGTGACGTTTCGTTTCATTAATTAGTTCGATCATCGTTTTACAGTACAACGACGATCGCGAGTTAGATCGCGCCATCTTTTCATTACAAGCTAATGTATAAGGTCTAAGAAATATATTGCTTTTTTGATGTGATCGGCAAATTGCAAGCAATGATTCAGACGTCCTTCGTGGCGCAGCGGTCAACACGCCTGCCTGCGACGTGGAGGCCCCGGGTTCGATCTGGCCGATCGAACCCTGGGCGGTCATGATGGAAAACGATCTTTTCCTGATTGGCCTGGGTCTTGGGTTTATCTATATATGTATCTATTGTAAATTTAGTATCGTTGAGTTAGTATCCCATAACACAAGTCTCGGACTTACTTTGGGGCTAGCTCAATCTGTGTGATTTGTCCGTATATATATATTTATTTATTATTTATAATGGCATTTAATAAATATGATTTTAAAGTAATTCCGTATTTTAATCGCCATCCCTTCTCAAGTCGACCCTTGGTCAAGTAGGATTAAGTAGCATTCTTATGTTACAAAAACATGTATTCAATTAAGTGCTTTGTTTTTTTTTATTATTATTTATAAACTAGCGCTTGACCGCAATCTCGCTTGATGGTAAGCAGTGATGCCATCGTTGATGGTAAAGCGCGCTTGTTTATTAAGAGCCTATTCACTCCATATTCATAGCATATTCCAGTCCCTCGGTGTACGCGGTGTAAAAGAAAAAGAAGAAGCGAAACGCTTTATATTTATACTCTGTTTTAAATATGTTACTCTCTATTGATTCCTCTGTTTAAGCCGCTAAGTGGCACACGCTCGAAGCTCAGTTCATTAGTCAGTGATCCCATTACGCATGTGACAATAATTAATGCGTTCCGGATCCAATCCGCCATTTTACACCACCATTTAGATATCAGATCTTAACTTAGTCCCGATAGTATAGTGCAGGAAAACCATTTATCTTTGAAGAAAGTGTTGTTTTTGTTAATTGTTCATAGTATGATTGATTGATAAGTTTAGTGTGAACACTGCGTAACTGTGTTATAGACATTAACTGTTACAAGAAATCTGAAGAAGCTAGTAGATGAATAGTAGTAGTAGATGTAGGTGCCAGTATTAGTAACTTCGCATGTATTACTTGGTTCCTGAGAATTGCAACGTGATGTCTGGCTGTTTGTGTATATAAGTTAAGGTTTTTGTGAACGTACCCGTGATACATGAGGAACTCCTAGTGTGCGGTTTTTTTTTAATTACTCATATTGTAAATGCTAAAGTAACTCTGTCTGTCTCGTTGTCATGCTAAACATATAGTAATTTTACTTATTTATAGTAATATTATGGACAGCGGCCTAGAGTTATCGGCCGCGACTCAAACTCGACACGACTCAATACTAAGCGTAAATTATTTCATCACCACAGCTCTTAAAACCGCCATGTCCTAGAGTCAAAACTTCGAAGACATGTGACCTCTACCAACCCGCACTGGGCTCGCGTGGTAGATTACGGTCCACTTTCTCCCACCGAAGGGAAGCCAGTCTCCCAGGACTGGGATCATTATAGGCTGATTCAACATCATCATCAACCTTTTATCGTCCCACTGCTGGGCACAGGTCTCCTCTCATACAGCGAAGGATTGAGCGTAATCACCACGCTTGCTCAATGCGGGTTGGCGATTTCAGACTTATAAAGTCCAGGTTTCCTCAAGATGTTTTTCTTCACCTTCAGTCATTAGTGTCCAAGATATACTTAGAAAGTACATAAAACTTTAGAAAAGTTACATTGGTAGGTACTTGCCTGACCTGGAATCGAACCCGCGCACTCATACTTGAGAGGCTGGTGTTTTAACCACTAGGCCACCACGACATACTAGGCCACGATAGGCATAGGCTGATTATTTTATAGTAATTTTATAAATTACTAGCTTTCCGACCGCGGCTTCGCCCGCGTGGAATTCGGTTATATCGCGCTTTTTAGATTTTCCTCGGGTATATCAAAATTTTCAATAAAAAGTAGGCTATGTCCTTTCTCAGGGTATAAAGATTGTCTGTGCCAAATTTCATCAAAATCGGTTGAAAGGTTTAAGCGGGAAAGCGTAACAGACAGACAGACAGAGAGACTTTCGCATTTATAATATTAGTATGGATATTAGTAATTAGTATATTAGTATGGATTATCGTATCATCGTCTCCACTTTGTATAGATATTCCAGTCACATGAAGCCAATACGTTTGACCAGACAGGCCCATCGCGACATCTCCACTTTACGACCAGCGCGACGTCAAACTATTTCAGCTATAAAAAGGGCATTGTGAACTACGTTATAAGGCTTCATAGTTTAATAATTCAAAGTTTAGCCGAAATAACTGGGTCGTATTAGTTGCGAATTAAATTCTGAATGAAAAATAAACATTCGATAATATGAATGAGTGGTGTTTGAACTATGATTAGAAACAGTTTATTATTAAGTGTTTTTACTATAGCCAGGGAAATTATTTATTGATACATTGTTTCTCTCTCCTTAGTATTTCATCTAAAAGTTGTCTGTACAACATCGGCTCTTAGCGGTATAACCACCTATTTACCCTTTGCAAAATCTTTATAAATCTATGTTCTATAATCTATATGGTGTACATAATAATGAGTATTATATTATTTTCTATTCTATTCTATATAATTCTTGTTCTTTTCTTTTTTTAAGGAAACTTTGCCCCACACTAGGTATTTCTCCTGTATCGTGGGTACGTTTACACACATATAAACTCACACAAACAGCCAGACTCGTTTTTTTTTTTTTTTTGATATGGCATCTCGTAGGTGGCTACTAGGAGACCGTAACTACTTAATCGGACTTTCCTGTGGATGCCTTAATTAAAATTAAAGCCTCCAGCCAGGGGCACTTAAAACTAAATTAAAATTAGGCGACTACGCACTAAGGGCACCCCCTGTGGGGTACGAACCTCGGCTTAGGGCGTCGCTAGAGAGGACAGCAAGGGACGGCTGGATCGAATGTGGTGCCAGACTCGGAACAAGTAATTGTAGGCCACACAAATATTAAATGCTTCAATGGTTACAGGTTGTCTTTGTAAGACGGCTAAAATTGGATGGTATAAAGATAGTTTACATTAAGTATCAGAAAGCTCAAAACAAAAATCAGATCACATAATTCCTCCGCACATTGCGAATAACTTTTCACTAAAATTCAAAATTGTTATTTTCACTAGCCCGATATTCGCTTCGCTTGCACTCCTAATACGGTCCACTAAACAAACGTCAGCATTCTAAACCCAAATATTCTATCAAAGCGACACAAAGACTTCGAAGTTCAAGATAAAAACGAATAAAAACAAAACAAAAATGACAAATACCCCAAACGTTATCGTGAACGTAAGCTGTGCCACAGAGTACAAGAATGCAGTAGTACCGCGTACATCTAAAGACTGGAACAATTTTCCCAAAGCGGTCTTCTCCTCAAACCATTTAAGTGTCTTTAAGGCTAGAGCGAATAGGCTCATAATGCACTAGTGCGCTTTACTATAAACGATTGCACTGATTACCAAAAAGCAACGCTGAAACCTCATACAAATGAAATAACAAAATCAGCTTAAATACATGTAGATGTAACCTTTGAATTGACTGGTAAAAACTTCATACGTGTACGTCGTTGTCAGTAACAAGTCGGTGAGTTTGTCTTGAGAAGAATAAATAAATTAGTAGAAACTGATTTCGGTGACTACACACTGAACCATTTCAAACTAATTTGTTAGGAAGCTACTGGGAATGGTATTAAAAATAACTACTAAATAAAACAAAACATTTATATTGACATGAGTCATCATCATCTCAGCGTTAATCCCAGTCCCATCCGAAGTTTTCTTTTTTTCAGCTTTGGAGTCTGGGTTCCGCTTTACCAGTCTAACTGCTGTTTTTGGTTAAACTTCAATATTTTCCGTGAAGCGACTGCCGTCTCACCTCCACAACCCGAAGGCGATATCGAAGCATTGCAGTTAGACCAATTGTTGACATGAGCGTTAGTATTAATTACTTACGATGTATTTTAGCATGAGTCATCATCATCGCCATCATCAACCTTTTATCGTCCCACTGCTGGGCAAAGGTCGCCTCTCATACAGAGATAGATTGATCGTCCAGGTTTCCTCAAGATGTTTTCCTTCACCTTTTTAAACAGTCATTGGTGTCTTAGATATACTTAAAAAGTACATACAACTTAGAAAAGTTACATTGGTACTTGCCTGACCTGGAATCGAACCCACATACTCGAGAGGCTGGTGTTTTAACCACTAAGCCACCACGACTGCACGAGTAATACTACGGCATGAGTAATTATATGAATTAATTATAATGTATTTTGAAATATATAACGACGAAATAGATTTTAAAAGACTTTTAGATTTGTACACCCTATGGCTATGTTAAAGTGATCGATATTTTGTTAAGGTAAGAACTTTTCCACTTGTAGAAAATATAGATGATTTTGTATTGAATCAGCTTTTTTGCGGTAAAAAATAACCCTTAACCCAAGTGTGTGTCCCAGTACAAAACAGTTGTAGATATCTAGCGGATTTTCTTCCAGTCTTCTTATTTTTACGTATACGTGTCTAAGAGAATAGCCCTTCTGCCCGTATCTATAGCCGCTTGCAATCTTCGCTCGACGGAATCCTCCGGGAAATCGCGATAACTAGTGAAAGTGGGGTGTTACATCGAAATCTCGGGCGTCGGATCTCACAACCATTACAGACAGGTGCGCTCTCTGGCTGAATTAATGACCCGAGTTCCGGCTGAGGTATAAAAAATGTTTTTTCACAAACAAACGGGAAGAACAGTTTATTTTGTGAGTTACGAGTTTTTAAAGACATGCGGATTAGTTGGTTTGGAGTTTTATTGGTTTTGTTGACGGCTGAAGTTTTTGTGTTATAAAGTGTTATCGCTGAATGATGGTCGGACTGTCTTTCGAGGATAATAAACGACTTTAACCC
Organism: Sesamia nonagrioides; assembly: GCA_017933935.1. Taxonomy (NCBI): domain Eukaryota; kingdom Metazoa; phylum Arthropoda; class Insecta; order Lepidoptera; family Noctuidae; genus Sesamia; species Sesamia nonagrioides. The sequence continues at coordinate 202,801 of JADWQK010002163.1, forward strand.
GGTTTAAGATCTGTGAGAAAACTGACTACGGGCGACTACGGCGTAGCTATTTATGCTGCTACGCGCGCTATGCTTTCGTAGCAGATCACGCTACGGTTATTTCAGAGGCAATTCTCGTATTTTTAAGATGGAAAAAAAAGCAACGCATTTCTTTACTTTTTATTAGTTTTTGAGATTTATTGTCGCTAAGATGAGATTGTAGCTCGATTTTGATCATTTTTAATTACGAGAATTGGCATTCAGCTCTCTGCACTATACAAGTCTTTGTTGCCGACACATTCATCACTATAGAAGACATTTCTTTTATGCCCCCTAGCTAATTATGTGCGTTGTTTCTGCATTTGAATTGTGTTTCAGTTATTTAATTTTTGTACAAAATAATTCGACAAAGTCACGATTATTGCTCACAGCAGTAGTATGACAACGTTACATGTTAGTATCCATCAATATGAATTTGGTTTAATTATTGTTTAGATGTATTTTTGGATTGTTTGTTATCAATGGAAGTTAGATACATACCTTATCCATTTTTTTATCACATATTCATGGACTTTTAGATAATTTTACTTTTCGAATATAACCCTAAAGTTATGCGATAGTAAATTATAAATAAAAAACACGTAACGTTTAAAAATGTCCAACTCGTAAACGAGGTAAGTAGCGACATCTAATGAGCACAGGCTGGAGATGCTGGCTGCGAAGGCAGGTCCAGGGATCGACCTAGTCTTTTTTTTTATAATTATAAACTAGTGCTTGACTGCAATCCCGCCTGATGGTAAGCAGTGATGCAATCGTTGATAGTAAAGTGCACTAGTTTATTAAGCCTATTCACTTAAAAAACTTAGGAATAGGAAGGATGACGGCAGTTGAGCGAGGTGATGCAATGTTACACCCAAGACCAACACGACCAAACAATGCTCCGCTAAAGGGAGATTGATCTGGAGACTCTCCACGACCAAACTCCCGACACAACAACATTTGGTGAATCGTACCCGCCACACAACGCAACACAACTGCTCAGACCCGTCCTCCGTACGGCTTCACCAGACATCTTGCCGGAACACGACGAATCGCTTGGCGGCAAGACTTTGTCTGGTGGGTGGTAACGTCTGCCGGCAGCCGATGCTATGGCCTACCACCGAGTTACCGCCGCTACCGAGCTTAGGGTAATGTGACATACCCATTGGAAGAATTGTGATATCTAATATCAGGATCTTGGCAACTGCTGCATCATAGTGTCGGGCGCGTGTGCGCAAGGATTTTGATTAAAATTCTTGGGAGTCCTGAATCTCGTTTGTTTTATTCCAATCAATATTTCATGCACAACATACCCTGGTCTCCCGCAACCCATTGAGCAAGCGTGGTGATTACGCTCAATTCGTCTCTGTATGAGAGGAGGCCTGTGCCCTGCAGTGGGACGATATAAAGGTTGATGATGATACCCTAGTCTCGTGAATGGTTACCGCTGAGGTTGGCCGGTGGTAAGTGACCAGAAGGCCATTACAACGTTGAATAGTTTACAAACATCATTATTTATATATAAATACAACATCATGATTTCTATATATCAATAATCACACTCCTTGTCACACCATTCCATAAAATATTAAAGCTTTAAAGTTGAGTACTAAACAGACATAAAAACGAAGAAGCCTTTCATATTTCTTGGGATACTATACACCAGAACGTATCAAAGAACGCTGTATATCAAAAAGTTAAGCCGACTGGCTCTGGAACATCGTAACTTCGCCTGTCATTGTACAAGTTCTAGGCCTAGATATTTTGTACAGAACAACTTTGAGATCTGCTCAGAAAAAAAAAATGAGAACATAAGATTTGTTTTTATTTTGGTAGGAAATAAACGTGAAAGCTCTTATCCTTACTTTATTGCTGTTTATGATGTAATAATTAACTTATGGGTATAGTCGAGCGGGCGTTTTAGGGGGACTGTCTTAAGTAATATTGACTTTCAAAACATGCTGATTCTCTGCTTAATTTGAACAAATGAGTTTTAATTCACTATACCCGCTGAGAATACCTAAAAAAAAGAGTATTTATTTTTATATAATGTGTATAGTTTGTATGTAGATAAGTTTCGTCGATAATTTGATAAAAAATGTTTAAGAATTTTTATTTTTATTTCGATTTTTTGATGTCCAATGAGCTGTTGCACTTTTTTGTGATTTTTATTATGAAACTTTAGTTTTGGGACTTAACTGCTACTTATACATATAGCAGAATATACATAACTTGCAAAAGATAAGTTAGTTGCATATTCTTATGTATATTATAAAAAAATGGAGCCATTAGATAACACAGTCAATATAATTATTTAACTCAATAAAAAATACGTAGTTCAATAAATGTTTCTTTCCTGATGGTAAGCGGTGATGCAATCAGTGATGGTAAAGCGCACTAGTTCATTGAGAGCCTATCTCTCTAGGCTTGAAGTCACTTAAATTATACTCGGACAGGAAGACTGTTTACACAAATACCTTGCAGATGGTAGATTACTAAAACTATCATATATGGATAACCCAGATCAAAATCAAAAATCAAAATCAAAAGTTATTTATTCAAATTATTCTGAGAGTCAGCACTTTTTGAACGTCAATATTACATAAGACAGTCCCCCAAAACGCCCACCCATCGACACTTCCTAGTGCTTTCGCTGGGAAGAAGAAGTGGTGGAAGAAACTTCCCAGCAGCACATGTCTGTTCATTTAAAAAAACCATGACTTTATACAATACTATGTATAGTGACGAACACAAGAAAATACAATAACAATGAAATTATTGATCATATGCCAATCGCCCATAAGCCCATAAGCATCGACCATAAGCCATCGATCTATGTGTTAACTTGGATTGCCCATATAGTATTGTTATCTGTATGTATTGATAAAAGGTCTAACATACGGAATCCAAAACATTTATATTATTTACAGGTAAAATCAGATAAACAGTGACCAAAGCCAAAAAAAACTGAACGCGTAATCTTTAAAAACGACTTTGCGTTTCTTTACATAAACAAGCTAAACAAATGGGAGGCAGAGCTGTAGGCTTTAGACCCTAAAGACCCTTAGGGCCTGGACACAGTTTGGGGTGACTGGGGACGAATGTGGCGTACAAATTCAGGTCTTTAACAAACTTACTTTTTATCCTCTATGATAAAAAAATCTAGGTTCCTAATAAATAACTACAATCTAGTATTCTAGTCTAAAGCAATTTAAATTTAACTTTTTTATTTAGTTTAACTTAGATAAGTGTTACTGATTACACAACTTCGTCTGACTTTGTTTAGATTTTGATACGATTTATTATTTACTAGCTTTCCGCCCGCGGCTTCGCCCGCGTGTAGTTAGGTTATATCGCGTAATTTAGATTTCCCTCGGGAAAATCAATTTTTTCCGGGATAAAAGGTAACCTATGTTCTTTTTCAGGGTCTAAAGATTGTCTGTGCAAAATTTCATCAAAGTCGGTTGAGAGGTTTAAGCGGGAAAGCGTAACAGACAGACAGACAGACAGACAGACAGACCGACAGACAGACAGACAGAGTTACTTTCGCATTTATAATATTAGTATGGATTTATTTTCTTAACCTAGTGTATAATACATCGAGATAAAAGCCATGCCCCGCAAAACCGTTTTCACGGTTTGTCTGTGGAAACGGAACAAACAGTGTTTCAGCAATAATTAATTATTAATAGCAAAGAAGCTACATTATCAATATCAGTGTATAAGCACTTTTCCGTTACAAGTGCTCGCAGAGAGAGATTTTAAGAACGTTCACTGTCTGGTGTCAAGGTGTCAAAAATACTTTTTTAGGGTTCCGTACCTCGAAAGGAAAAAACGGAACCCTTATAGGATCACTTTGTTGTCCGTCTGTCTGTCTGTCTGTCTGTCTGTCTGTCTGTCTGTCTGTCACCACACTTTATCTCAATAACGCGTGGACGTATCAAGCTGAAATTCACATGAAATACTCGGGTCTATTGTCCCTTTAAGCTGTGAAAATATCAAACTTCTAAGCCAAGCCAATCAAAAGATACAGCCGATTATGTCGATATTTTCAACAAATTTTCGACACTCGCAAAGGAATCAAAACCTACAGGATACTTCCCGTAAACTCAGAATCTTGAAATTTGGCATGAAGCATTGTCATATAATGCAAATATAGGAAAAATTGCGAAAATCACATTTTTTCAGTTATATAATATAATAAACATATTTTAATAAAATGGAACTTACTACCTTATTTCTCACGAACGAATAAAGTTATCAAATTGAAATTTATACCAAATACCTAGGTCTATTGTCCCTTTAAGCTGTGAAAATATCAAACTTCTAAGCCAAGCCAATCAAAAGATACAGCCGATATGTCGATATTTTCAACAAATTTTCGACACTCGTAAAGGAATCAAAACCTACAGGATACTTCCCGTAAACTCAGAATCTTGAAATTTGGCATGAAGGATTATCATATAATGCAAATATAGGAAAAATTGCGAAAATCACATTTTTTTAGTTATATAATATAATAAACATATTTTAATAAAATGAAACTTACTACCTTATTTCTCACGAACTAATAAAGGTATCAAATTGAAATTTATACCAAATACCTAGGTCTATTGTCCCTTTAAGCAGTGAAAAAATCAAACTTCTAAGTTAAAGCGATCAAAAGATACAGCAGTTTATACCGACACCTTAGACGAATTTCCGTCACACGCTAGGGAATCAAAACCTATAAGCAAAGGCATTAAAATTATATTTACAATAGACAGGACATCACGAACAAAATCCTAAGCCAATACTTTTATCGACTTGGTTGAAAGTCGCTCAGTCTAGTCTGCGAGTCAGGACGTAATTTGCGTCCACCAAGTATAAACATTTTCTAAGGAAATATGCCATGTTGCGCTTTGTGTTACTGTACATCTCGTTATAGTAAAACCACTGGACCTAACTTCGGAATGTTTTTCTATGAATTATTTATATTTCGTCTGCAATTCAAATTTAAAAAAAATCTTTGTTCTACAAAATTTTCCATTATTGTAATAAGCGCCCTCTATTGTTGAGTAGTTTTACTATTTTCTTGTAGAGATGTAGTAATGTTGTTTATCGATTTAGTTATCGATAATACTTATTAAGATGAATACATTTTGTTGTATTTTATTGACATTTAAAATATAGCTAAATAAACTTAAAATATTACTATATTTCAAGTTTATTTATTATTAACTCTATTTAAACATAATCATATCATATTAATAAACAAAATTGAATGAACAATTACTATTCATTTATCTAGGTTTTTGTTATTTTTGGTTTCCGAATAAAATAATGTCGTAGGGAAAAAGTGGATACGATTTGTCCAGATAGACCGTAGAGAAGAAAATTGGCTTCCATCTCATTCGGCGAAATTATGCTCAATGCATTTTAGAAGAGAAGTTATCTACTTTGGAAAGACTTGTCGATCAAATTAAAAAAAAAAAGAATCGGTACCTTGTATTAGAAATGAAATAGTAAGTTACTAATTTCATTACTTTTTTACTTAACCGTAAAAATTGGAATAAAATTTACGGTTAAGTGGATAAGTACATAGATTACATAACTTATTTATAATGAAACTAGCTTTCCGCCCGCGGCTTCGCCCGCGTGGAGTTCGGTTTTATCGCGCTTTTTAGATTTCTCAGTGTTCCTCTACTATATTATGCATTTATTATACATACAAACCTTCCTTAAGAATCACTCTATCTATTAAAAAAAACCGCGTCAAAATCCGTTGCGTAGTTTTAAAGATCTAAGCATACATACGGACATACAGCGAAAGCGACTTTGTTTTATACTATGTATAGATATATGCATAAAATATGTAGGTACGTATATGTAGTACAATGATTGCGAGCTACTTTGTGATTTTGAGGATTCCGTTTCCGTACCTAAAAGGTAAAACGAACCCTATTCATGAGACTTCTCTGTTCGTCTGTCCGTCTGTCACCAGGCTGTATCTCATAAATCGTAATAGCGAGACAGTTGTAATTTTCAGAGATTGTGTTAGTATTTCTGTTGCCGCTATAACAACAAGTACTAAGAATAAAAATAATAAAATATTTAAGGGGGCTCCCATACAACAAACGTGAATTTTTGCCGTTTTTTGCTCCATATTAATAACGGAAACAGATAGACGCTTAAAATGTTCACAGAATATTTGGTTATATATTCAAATTACAAATAAATAATTAAAATAAAATAAATCCTGAAGGCGGGCTCCCATACAATAACCGTGAGTTTTTGCCGTTTTTAAAGATAATGGCGTACGAATCTTGTAAAGGTCTTGCTCCAGCAGACTACCATTTTTGTCGTGATTTGGACAATTATCTACGTGACAAGAAGTTTTCTTCCCAGGAGGCAGTTCTGCTTTCACACAGTTTGTGCAGTCTAGATCCTCAGAGTTCTATCACAAAGGCATAAACGACCTTCCTATATATTGATTATAAATGAATTATTTTTAAAAATTAAAAAATAAGCAATTATTTACATTTTTAGTACTAATCGGCAATTTTAAACTTTAACGCCTATTATATTAAAAGAATTATATAAATAAGAAACTTGTAAACTTGAAATTACCCATAATTATTCAGCTTCCTAATTTTTTGTTTCAAGCTATCATAATGAGAAAAAACATCGTCGTAGTAACTTCTTTGAATATTATCGATAACTTTATATCGAAATGATACAAACCCTACCACAGTTTTTTGCATTGCCATTTAAAAATATTTGCAAACAAACGTGTAAAAAGAATAATTTTGCTAAAAACGAAATGCAAACGAAAATTGCAAAACAAAATGCGCTTTATGGCCTAAAAGGTCTATTACACTCAAAAATCGCAATAAACTGAGCGTTAAAATAATTCGTAAGCATAAAACATCTAAAATGCCAATAGACGGTGTCACGGTAAATGAATAGTAGCGAATAAAATTCTAAAACAGTTTTTGTTTGTACAAGACAAGTTTCACTTAATTTATTTACTTTTCAATATTTATTTACCCGATTCGAACTATACTAGGGTATTAAATCGGATCTGGCAACATAGACCACACTGGCCACCTACCGGGCAATAGCTGAATATATTTTATATAAACTTATTTCATTTTTACTATTTGATGTCTCCAATTGTCGATCTAATTTTGCTATATTGTACTAGATGGCGGAACTGAACCATGGGATCACAGTTTTTCTATGCCATTTTGACACATGCCCTCTCTATATATCTTAAATCTCTTTGCCTACAAGGTACTTCCCGTGAACTCAGAATCTTGAAATTCGGCACGAAGCAACGTTATATTATAGTACAGACAGATAAAGGAAAAATTGTGAAAATGATAAATTTGAAGTTACATAAAATATTAAAATATTATTTTTGCTTACATGACATAAAATATTTTTTTAATAATTATAAACTTACTACCTACCCTTTTTCACATGAACGCGTAGAGATATTAAAGTTGAAATTCATATCAAACATTTCTTAAATCTAATTGCCTCTAAACTGTGAAAAATTCTAAATCAATGCTAGTATTATAAATGCGAAAATAACTCTGTCTGTCTGTTACGCTTTCCCGCCTAAACCTCTCAACCGATTTTGATGAAGTTTGGCACAGACAATCTTTAGACCCTGAGAAAGAACATAGGCTACCTTTTATCCCGGAAAAATTTAATGTTCCCAAGGGGAATTTAAACAGCGCGATATAACCGAACTCCACGCGGGCGAAGCCGCTGGCGGAAAGCTAGTACGTCATAAATTGTAAACCGCTACCTTTGTACGGCGGAACCCTCGGTGTGCGAGTCCAACTCGCATTTGGCCGGTTTTTTTCATAACATAACAGAATATAATCAGCCTATAATGTTCCCATTTCTGAGACACAGGCTCCTCAGTGAGATGAAGTGGGCCGTAATCTACCAAGCTGGCCCAGTGCGGGTTATCCTAGAGGCAAAAACTTCGAAGACAAGTGACAGCCTTCGAAGTGTTTGCTTTTCCTCACGATTTTTTCCTTCACCGTCTTGAGAGCACTGGTGGACGAAATAATTTACACAAAGTGAAGCGCCTGACGGGGTTCGAATCTACGACCACATATATTAAACTTAAACCAAAGTGTACACACACCCTTACGAGCTGTCCCAATTCCCGGTATTTTTTCTTCAAACAAACAGATAATTAATTGTTGCCCTCATTTGCATATAAACCTTATTTGTTCGCGAGATGCTGTTGAAAATGAGATTTTGAATAATAAATCTGGAGTTTCTCTCTCAAATAGCGACTGAATAAATCTATTTTTATTTAGTCGAGGTACGTAGTGGAAACTGGGATGATTATAAATAATTATAAAATAGAAATTCTTTGCATTTAATAAAGCCAATTCAATTATGGACGTATGACAGCGGTATACATCTGAAAAAAATTTGGGTATTTGATATAGGTTTTACGATAAAAATAAGTTCTGAAAGCTGGAAATGCTGATTGGCCACTATGAATGTTTTCTGCCAGGACTGTCGGGTCAGGCAGTAAATCAATACATACTATGAACGTCTGACACTTGACATAGTAATGTTAGTTAATTTGCAACATGTGGAATTCCCTTTTGCATTCCCACCGAATGCTACATAATGTGTTTATAAAAATTCAACCATTATGTCGTCTACAAAGTACAATGTTACCTCATTGTCGTCAATCTATCGGCAACCACTACGATCCGGATGAAGCGTTTGCCTCCTCTTTCATACGGCGTTCATCGAGGGACTGGAACAATTTGCCAGCGGCGGTGTTTCCGTCGGACTACAATTTGAATGTCTTCAAGGCTAGAGTGAATAGGCTCTTAATAAAGTAGTGCTCTTTATCATCAACGACTGTGTCACTGCTTACCATCAGGCGGGATTGCGGTCAAGCGCTAGTTTATAATTTATTTAAAAAAAACAGTCCTCTATATTATCACTCTCCTATTGGGCGCAATCTTTGTCGCTTTTCAGTAACTCCCTTCCAGCCGTTACCAGCCATCCTGCGAAGATCGTTACTTTACTTAGCCTAAAGGCGTCTCATCTCGCATCAAACGATTAGCGGTCTCCACTCTAGAACAAGTCTGCGTCGACGGTCATCGGTTTTACGACTAATGGCCATCCCATTGCTTCAGTTCGCTTAATAACCTACGCTCTTCGTGAAATCAGACGCCAATTAGTTATCTCGGTCACTTGTCTGTGTAATTTTGAATGTCATCATCATCATCATCATCTCAGCGTTAATCCCAGTCGCATCCGAAGCTTTTTCAGCTTTGGAGTCTGGGGTCAGCTTTACCAGTCTAACTGCTGATTTTGGCTAAACTTATTTTCCGTGAAGCGACTGCCGTCTGACCTCCACAACCCGAAGGCAATATTCATTGCAGTTAGAACAATTGTTGGACTTTTGAGGGCTCCAACAACCCGTAACGACTGCCATTAGATGTTCTTATGTCAACCGGGACCAACGGCTTAACGTGCTTTCCGAGGCATGACCAGACTAGTATAAATATTTATATTCATGCAGACAAATATTTGCACTGCGCGGAGATCGAGTCCGCGCCTCCTTGCGCAGCGGCCGCGTTCACTGCCGCTACGCCACGGAGGCTGTCAATATTGAATGTCGTACCACTATAATATAAAGGATTTCCTTACATGAGAGCCTTTAGGCCGTTTTCTTCACATACGTTTTTCTTTCAGGGAAAAACGACGGTTGACTCGCCGTATGCACGCACGGTCGACACTGTTTACAACCACTACAATACCAGCCCAATCAGAATCACAGCGTCGCGGTGACAGTTATTTTTTAAATATCGAAGCATTGTGCTGACATAGGACAACCAACCAAAACAATCTCATCTCAGCGACATTCAATGTTAAAAACTTGTCAAATATTAAATGATTTTAGAGATATCTTTGACAATTTTTTATCTGTGGCAACATAAGTATTTAAAATTTGTTCTTATGATTTTTGATCAATAATATAAAATTTCTTCATTTTTAAACCCTGTTTCCAATTACTTGTACTAAATAGGATAATAATGTGCATTTTGTGTTAGATTCAGACAGCTGCATAATAAGTGTAATTATTTAAATAAAAATCAGTGACTGTTACGGGTACAAGTGAATCTTGCAATGTCCTCCTGATATCAGTTACAATACTTTATAGTTAACACTAGCTTTCCGCTTGCGGCTTCGCCCGCGTGGAGGGCGGTTATATCGCGCTTTTTAGATTTCCGTCGGAAATATCATTTTTTTTTTTCGGGATAAAAGGTAGCCTATGTTCTTTCTCAGGGTCTGAAGATTTTCTGTGCCAATTTTCTTCAAAATCGGTTTAAGCGGGAAAGCGTAACAGACAGACAGAGTTACTTTCGCATTTATAATATTATAGTTTGGATTGAATTTTTAACAGAATGAGAATGAGAATGTTCCTAAGAATATGGGAATTGCCCCTCAAGTGTATGAACGACAATGAAGCAAAATGTATTTAAGGATCATAGCAGGTCGTGGCGTTCTGTATTCCCTGCCAATACCGTGCAAAGAATGCGCGAGTTTATATGCCAATAAGTGTCACAACATCGCGTCGTACCTGTGTGTAGGAGGGCCTTTAAATCGCATTTAACCGAGTACGAAAGGCTCAGTGAAACACGAACAGGAACAAAATAGCTGCCAGCAATTATGTCGGTACGACGAAAATCACTTTAATTACTCAATTTGAGGGAAGAATGGCTGGTTTTAACCGACAATTATTACTGTAAACGGTTTAGTGCGGTTATAATAAAATATGATAAGCCTATAAGAGGCATATTTCGTATCCCCAAAGTACAAAACTTTTGGTAGTATGACTGCCACTCTAAGGTCACCTAGACCTTAGAGTGGCAGTTGAGTGAGTAGAGTGGTGGTCTTAGAGTAAGCTCTTTAGTATCCGACCGAATCTTCGGCTTCGGTTAAGTTTCGGCAAAAACACGAGTTTTGGTGGCAAGCTTGCCGAAAGTAAAACCGAAACCGAATGTGTATTCGGCATTTTCGCGCTATGATCGGTCATGTCCGGCGCATGGAATGAATCCCATCAGAGCCAATGTCGTGATTCGCTTGTCAGTTTGCTTTTCATTTTCTTTTGTTGTGGTAACGAGTTTTCGAGTGATTGAGAGTTTATCCACTTAAATATAATCATCTATTGTGAGTATTTTTGAGGCGCAACTAATATATCTTTCTTAAATAAAGGTACAAATGTTGATTATTCTTCTTCTTCAGCCTATATATGCCCACTGCTGGACAAAGGCCTCCCCCAAGGGTTTCCACGCCGACCGGTCTTGTGCTACCCGCATCCATCGGCTTCCCGCGACCTTCACCAGGTCATCGGTCTACCTTGTTGGGGGCTCCCTACGCTGCGTTTTCCAGTACGTGGCCGCCCCTCCAGAACCTTACTGCCCCATCGGTCATCGGTTCTACGAGCAATGTACCCTACCCACTGCCACGTGCCACTGCCCACTGCCACATATGTTGATTATTAATAAATGAAAATGCCGATGACTGCTTATTTATACGATTTAAAGAGAAAACCTGAGTTATTATAATAACCGTTTTCTTTATTTTTTGCTCAAAATGTGGTCATTATAAAGAAGTTTCCGTTACGGAAATTCGTTTTCGGTCGTAAAAATAAGTTTCGTTATATATTTTATATATTAAATAATTTCAGCTGACCCGCTCGCTTCACCAAAATTTTCAGCGTGGCATGATTACAGAAACTGCTGATGTGCATCGCCCCTTAATTCCGAGTAGATGAGTCTACTAACCTCAAAAGGATAAAAGTGCGTAGGTTATTATGACAATTAATTCTATCGAGTGCTTAAAAGCTCTCCCCTATAATAGGCGCGTTATTATCGGTCGATGGAATCTGATGCATTATTGGAATATCGACTTTCATTACATTCTGTATTAGGTCGGCCACAAAGCTGAAGATTCCTGCGATAATAATGACGCTGTAGCGGTATCTATAAACGCCACATACAAAACACGTGTCATACTGACGTCACACAAATTCTGCAACTCGCAATCAGAGTTTACTGTGCAACTAGCATACATACAACTTCCCAACATCTACCCTTGAGCAAGTGCCTAAATACCCGTCTGGTCTGAAGATCCTCCGTTTTCTATGCACGATGAATGAACTTTACACTCTGACCCTCATACTTCTAAAACGCAATACAAGCAGTAGGGACGCTTACTTTCCTCAGTCCTACGAAGTCCCCATGAATTCTTTTCTATTAGGATCTTACACACAACTGTGCCAATATAGTACTTACATCATGGAGTGCAAGCCTATAGTGTTAGTTACACGCCCAAGTTAGAAATATCAGATGAAAAAAACGCAGTGGCAAGGAATGGTTCCAATCATTACTCGTTGGTAGGCTCCGGCAGAAGTTACCACCCACCAGACAAAGTCTTGCCGCCAAGCGATTCGTCGTGTTCCGGCATGATGTCTAGTGAAGCCGTACGGAGGACGGGTCTGAGCAGTTGTATTGCGATGTGTGCCGGGTACGATGCGCCAAATGTTGTTGTGTCGGTAGTTTGATCGTGGAGGGTCTCCAGATTAATTTCCCTCTGGTGCAGCAGCGTTGGTCGTGTTGTTGGGTTTAACATTGCATCACCTCGCTCAACTGCCGTCTTCCTTCCTACTCACTAAGGTTTTTAAGTGAATAGGCTTAATAAACTTGTGCGCTTTAACATCAACGATTGTATCACTGCTTACCACCAGGCGGGATTGTAGTCAAGCACTAGTTTATAATTATTTAAAAAAAAATAGAAATTACGCACCTGGTATTATCGATCAATATCTACAATGCCTGCAGACCTTTATGGAAGTTTTTCCTAGGCATCCTAGAAAACCTATTTCCGTTGATGCATAACTACAAACTCATAATGAGGGCCAAAATCACAGAATATTAAACTCTGTGAACAATTCTGAACACATCTACTAAGTACTTTCGCGAACAACAGTAATAAAAACAAATTGTGAGATTAATGTTCCCAAAAAAATAACGGCTAAGTATGTGAACGACCCGTTAAAAAAAACGGGTCGGATGCGTGTTGGACACGCTTTAGGGCACCGTAGTAAATTATAATTCATGACTTTCCAAGTCAATAATTTTTGACAGCGGTTTTTTGTGTAAAATTGTATTCATATTATAGGATACTATAACATGAAAGAAAGAAAGAAAATACGTTTATTTGCGGTAAACATGACATAAAGTGTACAAAAACAATTGAGTGATTTGTTAGAGTTGACATGCGTCACATCCACGCAAAACGGCTATCGCTCAGCATTATGCTGCGACCCTATGCAAAACAGAGTCCAGCGCTGGTTTTCAGCGACAGCCGGTGCCGACGTAAAGACGTCACCCGGTGCAACAGACAATCACAACTGAATCGGTACAAAAAAATAAATAAAAATGCAATAATAATAATAATAATAGCAAAAAATAAAAATCTAAATTTACATAGTGAGAGAACAGTTTAAACAAACACAAACAGGAATATAAAATACAAAAACAGGATATAAAAACTACGAGAATATCATTCTCAACAATGGTTTACCTTTTACATAGTGGCAACATTAAGGAAGCGTCCATCATAACGCTAGTGTTCCGCGAACGGATAAGCAAAGGTGTATTACACCATAATATTGCCTAGTATTTTTTTTTTCTAATAGTTATAAACTAGCGCTTGACTGCAGTCGCACCTGATAGTAACCATGCCGCCAAGTAACTTAAATCAGCATAATATGTATAAACTAGCGACCCGCCCGGATACGCACGGGTGCAATGCTGATACTAAATACATTACAAAAAAACTGTTAACGTTGTATAAAAAACATAGCGGCCCGCCGCCCAACCGGCTGGTACCGCCGTAAATGCAACGCCCCACAATTTTTAAATTTGTAATATCTTCGAAACTATTTATTTAAAGCATGTGCTGTAAAGGACGATATAGAGCTATATTTAAAAAAAAATAGGGTGAAGTACCCTTAACATTTAGGGAGATAAAAAATAGATGTTCTCCGATTCTCAGACCTACCCAATATGTACACAAAATTTCATGAGAATCGGGTAAGCCGTTTCGGAGGAGTTTAACCACAAACACCGCAACACGAGAATTTTATATATTAGATTAAATTTGAATTAACCACTAGCTTATGAGCTGTATGGATTATGGGTAAGTAATAAGAGCCGCACGTGTCTATCGCTCTAAGTTAAGTTACGCTTGCCGCGGTTATCCCGCGGATGGGTGACGAACACAATTCCCTGCCTCGGAAACTACGTTACGCTTTTGGGCCCGGCTATCATTTACTTATCTTTGCCAGTCGTTACCGGTTGCTATTAGCCCGAGAAAAGTCTGACAAGCAGCCTGATTAAGGGGTAACGTAATTTTACACAGTAACTGATAACAGTAACCAGTTAAACTGGACGCCGACCCCAACGTGGTTGTGTCAGATGATGAAGTGGATAGTAAAGTGATAAAACTACTCGGCCACCATCGGCGCGGGCTTGCTGGCGGCGAGCAGTGGGCAGCTCGCCGCCCGGTAAGGACCAGGTTCGGGTCGATGGCGCATTGTGTTTCACGCGCGCCTCAAAGAGATGTCAGCACATCGTGACGGGGTCCACGAAGACAGATGCCACCTGAGTCAGGGTTGCGAGTTGGTTAAAAAACAAACCGTGGCCCTGGCGCACAGGCAAGTGAAGAAACACGGGTGGGTTTTAGTCAATAAAAGTCTGACACGCACTTCCGCTCCGCCCAGAGCGGGAGAGGTCATTTGATGATTTCCCATCCAGAACAAAATAAAGGTGATAACTAAGATCATTTCACAACCATTTACAAGCTCATTGGCAACTAGTAAACTAAGTAAAATGAACATCTAACTCAGTTTCTATCGCCTTTTATTATTAACTAGCGGCCGCCAGCTACTTCATTCGCGTGGAGTTGGTTATTGCTCCGCTCCTATTGGTCGCAGCGTGATTTTATATAGCCTAAAGCCTTTCTGGATTCATGGGCTATCCAACGCAAAAAGAATTTTTCAAATCAGTCTACTAGTTCCTGAGATTAGCGCGTTCAAACAAACAATCGATTCGAATGGATTTTTTCTTCATTTATCTCAACAGCAGTTTTTCATATAAGAACAGCATTCTATTCTTTTCTATTTTCAAAGTTCCTCATACGACTTTATACAGAAAATTCTAAAACGACTTCAGTAGTATAGTTTTCATAAAAGTAAATCTATATTAAATTCCGCACGTGAAAGCGTCAGCAAAGGTCACACATAAAGTACAGCAACATCCCCGAGATGAAGTGCTCAAATACGGATATAATACTAACTTTAGCACTCTAATTTCGAACCCCTGGCTTATTAAAAGGTTTAGTATTTTAAAACCTTTTCTCTCTCATAAACCAGGCAATTAAGAAGATATGTCTTTAACTTTCGCGAGTAGGATTTATATTAAATGATCATCAAAATCATCATCACCATCTGACTTTTCCCAAGTATTTTGGGGATGGTTTTCACTTTAACTGGACACGGATGCGGGCAGCACAAGACCGGTCGGCGTAAAAAGCCTTGGGGGAGGCCTTTGTCCAGCAGTGGACATCTATAGGCTGAAGAAGAAGATATGAAGTTATGGCTTATAATATATGATCTGGGGTACACACATCATTCTAGATAGCCAGGATTTAGTGCCAAGCCAAGGAAAAATGTAATAAGAATAAAAATATTTAGTTTCAAAATCACACGCAGTCATCTAGAGTAGAAAATGAGTTTCTTACCTTATAACGCTAACCGAGCTGGCGCTACGGCGTAGCACAGGCGCTACGCCGTAACGTGTTCGTAGCGTAAGTGCTACGAACACATTTGCTACATTGGGATTTTTAATTCGAGTCAAAAAAATGACAAGGGCAGCTGTCACTGATACGAAAAAGGGTGACCCGCTACAATAGTGATGTTCGGCAATCAATAGACTTATACATTTAGCCATGCATTATTTTATTAGGTATTATAGCGGTTTTTTATTGTAAATATGTAATACATACCGTATTTAACAATATGATTTTAGAAACCTTACCAGCATATTAAACTCACTACAACATTATTACAAGAGCTGGAGAAAAAAATGCTTAAAGAGATTCAGAGGAATGAAGTAGAACAACCAGTAAAGGAAGAAAATGTCGGGTAAATAATATATGAATATGTTATAATAACATGAGGCAGGACCAGAAAAACCCTAATTCGAAGTCAAATAAAAATATGTACCCATATAAAAAGGGACTATTTTTATGGGCATAAAATTCAAATGATAGGAAACACGAGTAAACATAATCACGTCACGGCGAACCAATATTGTTGAAAATGTAATTGTGCGCCGTTTGGTCGGATAATCGGTAGGTCGGGTAACGTCGACGTAAACTTGTACAGAAGGTCAGTTCCATACAACAAGAGTTGAAACAAGTGCACGCATACTGCGGCGTAAAGTTTGTTCTAAAATTATCTGATATAAATGTAAACAAATGGTTGACAATTTATTGTGCCACTTATATAATAACTAGCTTTCCGCACGCGGCTTCGCCCGCATGGATTTCGATATTTTTGTTTTCCCTCGGGAATATCAATTTTTCGGGGATAAAAAGTATATATTTCCGATTTATAATATTAGTAAGGATACTTTGATTTTATTACCTGAATACTCTTAACACGTTGAACAATAAATTCTAATTTTAAATAACCTTAAAGAAGGTTTTCATATGATAATTGAGCTTAATTTTAGAACTCCGGTAGGCGTTTGCTTGTCTAAATATTTAGAGTAATCAGTATGGAGTTCTCAAAGAAATGCCAGACACCAGGGGGGTTACTATGACGTGTTAAAACCATCATGGTTCCAGTCTCAGACAAAGATGGCACTTTACAGGATAAATAGCGCTATCACTGTTTTACAACGGTTTAATAACGGTTTTAACCCCGCAGCGCGCTTGCACTCACTATACGCGAAGCGTATCTGTGTGCATGCGTTTTCATTTGTTTTTCAGCATCAACCTTCTGTACTTACCTACTTTGTAACATCGGATAACTTCGGGTACATTACATTACATGAACTGTATACTTGGTAGCACCATCTGTGTTAGTAAGGATCCTTGACACATCTTCGAGAGAATGGTTGGAGGAATACTGTTTTAATGATATCAATATTACCCTGTAACTGTATTAATGATAATAATATCACAATGTAACTGTTTAGCTCCAGAGGCAATGCATTTTGCCACGGATCGGGCAGCTCACATATCCAGGTACAGCTGATGGAGTCTATAAAATCTCACCGTGAAAATTTACACCCTGCCGACACAACACCGACGATATCCCGGACGTCAGCCTGTACGAGATTAGTATGGCCCTGAAACTACTCAAGAACGATAATGCAGCTGGAGATGATGGAATTACGGCTGAGCTTCTGAAAACGGGTGGCAAACCGATTCTTAAAGCGCTTCAGAAGCTATTTAATTCCGTCATTCTTAAAGGCGAAACGCCTAAGGCGTGGCACAGGAGCGTGGTGGTGTTGTTTTTCAAAAAAGGTGACAATACCCTCCTGAAAAACTACAGACCGATATGAGCTGAGCCATGTCTATAAGCTGTTTTCTAGGGTCATCACGAATCGTCTCGCTCGCAGGTTCGACGACTTCCAGCCTCCCGAACAAGCAGGCTTCCGAAAAGGCTTTAGCACCAATGTCCACACACATACGCTGCGGTAAGTTATACAGAAGTCTGAGGAGTATAACAAACCACTATATGTGGCGTTTATGGACTATGAGAAGGTTTTCGATTCGATCGAGACTTGGGCGGTGCTGCAGTCTCTCCAGCGATGCCAAATTGACCATCGATACATTTAGGTGATAAAGTGTTTGTACAAAAACGCCACCATGTCAGTCCGTCTCCAGGATCAGGACTCGAAACCGATCAACTCCAGCGTGGAGTGAGACAAGGAGATGTCATATCTCCCAAATTGTTCACTGCTGCGTTGGAAGATGTCTTCAAGCTCCTGGACTGGAAAGGACTTGGCATCAACATCAATGGCGAGTACATCACTAATCTCCGTTTTGCAAATGATATTGTGGTCATGGCTGAGACCCTGGAGACTTGGGCAAACTGCTAAATGACCTCAGCAGAGCTTCCGAACAAGTGGGTCTAAAGATGAACATGGATAAGACGAAGATCATGTCGAACTCTCATGTCGCACCCACTCCAATTCTAGTTGGTTGCTCTGCAGTCGTAGTTGTTGACGAGTATATATACCTGGGACAAACAGTCCAACTAGATAGGTCCAACTTCGAGAAAGAGGTGTCTCGTCGAATCCAGCTCGGTTGTGCAGCGTTTGGGAAGCTATGCTACATCTTCTCGTAGGTCTAAGATACCACAGTGTCTCAAGACTAAAGTCCAGTACCAGTTTGACCAGTGTGTGTTGCCAGTGATGACTTACGGAACTGAAACGTGGTCGCTCACAATGGGCCTCATACAAAGGCTCAGAGTCACACAAAGGCAATGGAAAGAGTTATGCTCGAAGTTTCTTTGCGTGATCGAATCAGAAATGAGGAGATCTGCAGAAGAACCAAAGTCACCGACATATCTCTGCGAGTCGCTAAACTTAAGTGGCAGTAGACAGGGCACATTGCTCGTAGAACCATGGCCGATGAGGCAGTAAGGTTCTGGAGTGGCGGCCACGTACTGGAAGACGCAGCATAGGGAGACCCCCGACAAGGTGGACAAATGACCTCTTGACGGTCGCGGGAAGATGGATGCGGGCAGCACAAGATCGGTCAGCGTGGAAAGCCTTAGGGGAGGCCTTTGTCCACAAGTGGACATCTATAGGCTGAAGAAGAAGAAGAATGTAATTACAGTGTTGCAATATGAATGTTGGGCATGGAAGGTCACAAAAGACATCTCGCAAAAACTCCAGGTCCTTCATCAACCTCTGTCTGCGCCGTATTCTCGGTATCTATTGACTCGATAAAATCTCAAATATAGATATGTGGGAGTACTGCGGTGCGGATCGACCAGGAGAACAAACGTCTTAAAGGGAACTGGATCGGCCACTCGCTTCGCAGGGGATGGCGATGCACTGTGGACGTCCTCTGCCCTATCTAGGAGATGCAAGAACTTAAATCATCATCGTTTAAAAAAAAATCAACTGATAACCACTACTTTTTAGTAACAATAGTGTCCTAAAAGTTCTTTTTTTTTTGACATGACACCGTTTTATAATTAAATAAAACAAAAAAAAACAAAGTGGAATTCGAATACTAATTAAAACAAAAAAATATCCATGAAAATTGTGTTTAACGGGCAGTTCCACGAAAAATGTCACATCAAAGGCTCGGGTTCTGATTACAAAGATGGGTGTAATTAATTTTACTTTCGACAGAACCTTCCCTTTGCTATTTTTAGGGCAAGTGTGAGCAAGTTTGCTACAAAGTAAATACCTACCGTTATGTGTTTGAAGGAAATCTTATGTTGTGTGATCTATTTTTGTTCTGGTAATTATGTAATTATACCTCTTCTAGAATTACACAATTAGATCATAACAGAACAAAAATAGATCATACAACGCTTGTATTTGTGTTAAGTTTAAATTGAGAGGTTTAATGTTATATTAGTACAAACTGCACCCCGCGTTTTCACCATAATTTTTAAATGTCGTGGAAATATCAGGATAAAAATAATCATATATTATGACCCTGGTTATTAATAGATGTGCTAAATTTCATTCAACCCCGTTCAGTCATTTTTGCGTATAAAAAAACAAAGATTCATTACAAACTTTCCGCTTATAATATTAGTAGAAAGACGGATTGTGGTTGAACATAATAACCGTATACAACGTGTAACAAAAAGGGTATATACATACCAAGGGCATGGTATCTTTAGATGATATCAAACGATATCGGAAGGGTTTCAACTCAAAATAAAATACTCAAAAAATTGGTACCAAATTTCGGTTTCGTGTGTTTCTTAAAATAAAATCATAACAAATGTGGCAGCACACTACATAATTATGTTAATAACTACTCTTTACCCGTCACGTTACTTGCCAAAATCCGATAAATGTCATCAATATCTCTGTGCGACTAGTATGATAGTAGCCTATCACAGGCGGTGTTTTTCCTCATAACTTCCTAACATAAAGAGATAGAATTAAAAAACCCTTCCAATATCGTTTGATATCATGTAAAGATGCCGTGCCTTTGTTATGTATATACATGTATATACGTTGTATAAGTCTGATCTGATCAGATGTACTTATAATCTGCAGTCGCAACCTATTTGCCAAAAATATAAACAAATATAAGTTTATGGAAAAGTAAGTTTAATACCTACACAATTAAGTTCAATTTACTATACAACTTCAAATAATTTTATAACATCATAAAGTTGCTATTATTTGGAATAGACTTTAGCGTATAGCATAATTTAGGTTTATCTACAAATGCCAATTTAAAGACCTTCGATTCGCACATAATCCCGATAAAAGCGATAGAAACAAAACACATTTTCTACGAAAAAGGCCACGGCGAGATTAGTTAAAACTAGGCTAACGAATATACATAAACAACCTGATTACCATGCTCCAACGTACTCATTAGAACTTCGGAACAAACATAAAATAAATTAGAAAAACTTTGTTTCACATTTAGCTTTGTGAAAAACATAAAGGTTGAGCTTTTTTCGATGTATTAAAACATGAGGAAGTTAAAAATAACTAAATATGGTGATCAGGTTTACATTTTTCATTTAAGCCTGAAATAGAAGCAATAAATAAATTTGTGAAAGAAACAAATTAATATTAAATAGAACATCAAAAAGTGAGTGAGTCCAATGAGTTTGAGCTTCTTGTGGTTAGTCAAATACCAAGTACGTGTACGTACGAAGAGTGCTAAAAGAGTGTCCATGGAGTGTCTTGCCCTATCTTCTCCATAGGTACCTACTCTTTGGAATGGGCGACTAGCTTCATCTCACTGACTGACCGACCTTCTGACAATTCAAAAGTGCCTGTAACTGGTTTATTTGAAACTAGCTTTCCGCCCGCGGCTTCGCCCGCGTGGAGTTCGGTTATATCGTGTGTTTTAGATTTCCCTCGGGAATATCATTTTTTTCCGAGATAAAAGGTAGTATATGTTCTTTCTCAGGGTCTAAAGATTGTCTGTGCCGAATTTCATCAAAATCGGTTGGGAGGTTTAAACGGGAAAGCGTAACAGACAGACAGACAGACAGACAGACAGACAGACAGACCGACAGACAGACAGATAGACAGAGTTACTTTCGCATTTATAATATTAGTATGGATAAATGCTTTGATTTCTTTGATTTTGAAGGACAATATGGGTTTCATAGGCAATTCATACTTAAATAGATCCTTTAAAGATATACCTGGCTCTCATTAATGTGCACCACCCCACGAGTAGCACAGAGCCAGAAGTGCACGTCTTGTGCGACACGAACATCCCGCATCACTAGTTTTTCAATTCGGATGTTTAAAGCTTGACTCTCGCTCTATCTAGGTCGTCAGTCAGACGTGCTTTGTTTTCGCAGATAAATAACATTTAACTGAAAACTAAGTTAGGAACGTTTTAGCAACTGTAACAGAGCGGGACTGTTAAGCGAGCGGGTTTGATGTCCGACTCAAGCAATATGGGTAGAATTTCGCATAGGAAAATAGGCTTCAACATATGCCGGGTATGTTGTGCCAGAATCAAACATCGAAGACATTAGTATCTTCTACTAATCCGCACTGGGTATACTTGGAGTAGGTTGGTGTCCCAGCTGTGGGTAAATGCTGGGCATACTCAGCACTCACATATTTTTCTTCGTGATTATTAATGGACATAGAGCCTAAAAGTTAATCATTCCGTTTGTAGACGGCATTAACTTTCGAATAGTATAGTGTGGCGAAAGATGGCCAGACCTTGATAATAAAGAGATGGAGAGTATCGTTCATCTATTTATGATAAAAAAATGTACATTTACCTACGTTAGGTTCTCGTCCTCCTCAATACAAGCATACGTTATTAAAGCGAGATTCACGACTTCACTCTTCTTTATTATGATCCAACGTTTATGTAAGTTTTATTTGCTCAACAAAACTTCTTACTAACAGATATGACGTGATATAAAATACATACGTAGGTACATAACTCACAAGGTAAACTGAAAATGTTGATTTATCCAAGATTCCTGACCTGACCTACAAACCTTGGCGTACTACGGTGCCAACGAAGCCAAATGGCTGGAATAAGGACAAAGTTTCCATTACTGACCTGGCTTGAATTAGTCCACCTGGCAAAACGACTTTGTGGACTAAAAATAACCACAACGCGGTAGGTTTTCACGCGTGTTTCTGGAACGCTAAATGAAACTACAATATGAAGCTGTTGCTCTAGAGATTTTAAAATGAATTTAGCTTACAAATTATAAGAAGACTTGGAAATAATTTTTGCGTTTACAAGATTTTTTGTATTCAGTTTTTATTTTCATATATCATGTTGCTTAAAGTTGTGTTGTTTAAAGTCGTACTCTCGCAGATAGGATTTTAAAAGAATATTCTTTTTTTTTTAACATATACGTATCCGTCGTAATTGGTTTTTGTTTTGTTTTTTTTTAAACATAAACGTATCCTGAAAAATTATAAGATTGTGGAAAACTGTGCCTTTTTAGTAGATTCTCTGTATGTGTATGAATTGCTTAAATTTTTCATAAGACCCGTCTGTTAGGTCAGGTAGTTTTTAACGAATATCTTAAAAAACCGGGCCGCTTTATCATTGAAGCATTATCTAGTCAAGTGTCAAAAAGTTAACCGAAAATTATGCTAAGCCCCAGAAATTAAAGGGTGTGGCCTCACCCATTCCTCTACCTCTCCCAACAATATTTCACATCCAAAATATATAGACTTTATCACATATAACATTTGTCTTAAATAAATTTGAAAGCGAAATTCGACGCCAGCGAGCTGACGGATATGCAGCGTCGTTATCATGAAAAGACTGTATGGAATGCTTGCCAAAACTAGGGGCAGTCACATCTATAGATCAGGTTCAAAGCTGAAAAACACGTTGTTTGCTCAGAAGCACTTAGAGACATAATACTTTAAAATAATCTAATTTCTGTCGTAGTTTTCTACGACTATTTGGCAGATTTTTAACGTTAGTTTTCTATTGAAGCTTATTAGCACCACAAAAGCTGTTATGTGTCACCTTCTATTTCGAGGTATCGCCAAGCTTTTAATCGACTCTTCACGTGACCAGAGGGCTGGGCTATTTTTTGGCCAAAGAATCAGCATCGCCATACAACGTAGCAATTTTGCCAGCCTTTTGGGCATGTTCCTGTTAACAGCGACGCGGATGAATTTTTTGATGCCCTCTAATATTTCCATTGCTACTTTATAGACTTGTACATAACATTATTTTTAAACTTTTAATATTATGTAAATGTTAGCATGTCTTCTATGTGTCAAATGATCATTTATTTTAGTTTTTAAATTGTATTGTACCATACTTTGGATTCTATTTTGTAATGCATGTAAACAAATTAATGATTTGAAGTCCACATAAATGATTTCATTTCTGCCAGTAGTTTGTACAAATGGCTTCACGTCAAGCATTAGCTGACCTCGCATTATGTAGGATTTTCTTACAATCAGAAGTCATTTTATAAAAGTTATATATAGCTTCAGCAGTTCGTGTAGCCGTACGTAAAAACGCTTTTGCACGTCTAACATATTTTAAAAAGCAGTTGAGGTCAACGTTTCCCATCTAACTACCCAGAGAAGACATAGTTTTCGAAATGAAGTCACAGTTTTCGCTCACGGGAAGACAAGATGTAGATTTGTATCTAAAATACTGTTTTGAGGAAAATACAACACATTGTATGGATCTGTCAACTGTGAGAAGAGAGGCTGAAATATACTCATAGTCCCTGTTCAGGTACCTACAGACATAATCTTGGTCAAATCATGTGAATACATGGTATTCACATAACTAGAAGGATCCAGAGATCTTTTGATAAGAGATTCCCTAAACAACAAAGGACAGCAAATCAATACAATAATCAAATTTTCATTTTCATGTATACTTTTT
The DNA here is from genome assembly GCA_017933935.1 of Sesamia nonagrioides. Classification (NCBI taxonomy): domain Eukaryota; kingdom Metazoa; phylum Arthropoda; class Insecta; order Lepidoptera; family Noctuidae; genus Sesamia; species Sesamia nonagrioides. Next base: position 227,008 of record JADWQK010002163.1, read on the forward strand.
CAGCATTACCCATAACCGTTATTCTTTTGTTTCGAAAATAGTAAAAATTAAGTATCGCAGAAAATATTCTAGAGATGCAGCAAGAATTTATGGAGGTTCCCACAAAATTAGGGAGAACGGGCGAGCTTGCCAAAACCTACTTCCCCAATGTTTATTGTATTATTAATCTTTGAACTCAGCATGTTTCTTTTATGTATGTCGCCTTCGTAGTGGATGGTTCAGGAGGCTTCACACGGTGGACCTAGTTGGCCGCGTTTTGTAGCCTGATCTTATTATGACACGAACTTTCTTCAAGTTTACGATGTTGAAAATAGTTCTAGTAGAAATATCTTAAGTACTACAAAGCTTCTTAGTGCTTAGAATATTATGTAAATAATTTTGTTTAAAATTTAATTTCAACTCGAATATTTATTAAATGAAACCCTGAATAGTTTTAACAGCTTCTACGTGGTAACCTTTCACATTTTGAGCTCATACTTTTAAGTGAAGAATGGGTACATATTACAAAAAAAAAAGATTAATGGCTAGTGTAATGTAAAAAGCGATTATAAAAGGATATTACTAATAAGGGTACTTAAATAAAGAGGAATTGGAATCGATACCACGAATTAGGCGGATAAAATATTTTAACAGACTAAGATTCTCCAGCAGCCTCCGTGGCGTAGCGGTAGCACACGCGGCCGTTGCGCAAGGAGGCGTGGGTCCGATCCCCGCGCAGTGCAAATATTTGTATGTATGAATATGAATATTTACACTGGTCTGGTCGTGCCTCGGAAAGCACGTTAAGCCGTTAGTCCCTTCCAAGGGTTTCCAACAAACATCTAGTGGCAGTCGTTACGGGTTGTTGGACCCCTTAAAAGTCCAACTATTGGTCTAACTGCAATGCTTCGATATTGCCTTTGGGTTGTGGAGGTCACGCAGTCACTTCAAGGAAAATATCGAAGTGTAGCCAATATCAGCAGTTAAACTGGTAAAGCGGACCCCAGACTCTAAAGCTGAAAAAAGCTTTGGATGCGGCTGGGATTAACGCTGCGGTGATGATGATTATTCTCCAGCAGCTCATGGTCAACGACTGCAAATCCCTTTGCCCTTAACGCGTGTGTCTCCTACGTATGTAAACTAATAAGACATTCGAATATCAGAGGAAAATCTAAATTTCCCCCTCACTAGGGGGCGGCTTCACGTCACTAGCTTTGTTGAACATTCTTTATAAAGAGATTCAACCATCGGACGGGCACTTTCGAGCTATACCCGTTTGTCAATCTTTTCAGAAAGGTATCGACAACTTCTGAACATCGCTTTGCATATTTTATGAAGGCGGTTTTAAGTCACCTACTTAAAAACTATCGATATAGCGGTATTTAAAACTCTTTTTATAAATATAAACTAATGTTTAACCGGAATTCCGCCTGATGGTAACTCTCAGAAACAACTGTTCCAGAGATTAGCGCGCAAACAAACAAACAAACCCATTAATCCATAGCCCATTAATTCAGGAAGGCTTAAGGCTATATGACATCATTAGGACCAATAGGAGGGGAGCATAACAACAATTTAAAATGTATGCTGTATATTTTGGGGTTAAAATAAAATGTTCAAATAACTAACTCCACGCAAACGAAGTCGCAGGCGGCCGCTAGTATTAGATACCGCTCACATTGAAATATCGAAGAGAATTCAAAGATTCAACCCGCGAGGGGCGACTACACGACGCGCGCTGTGTTGAACTGTTCTATTTAGAGTGGTCCTATCCGCGTCCAACTCTTAAGCCGTGTTTACGTTACGCGAAACATGAGACTAGTAGTAGTAGAGTACTTGAATACTAGTGCAATGTAACAGACACCCGAACAGTTTATAGACTACCAAAGGGTGCATTACCAAAGCCTGTACAAGTGACAATGAAGTAAGTACGTCTGACCAGTAAAGGCCGGTCTTGATATCGCGTGAAGTTCTGGGTTCGACTCCTGAGTCGGACAGTGTTATTAAGTTTGAAGTAAAAACTTCTGTAGCGACTTTGAGCACTTTTCTTAGATAGAGTTTCGCCTTGTTTTTATTACCGCGTACATCGAGGGACTGAAACAATTTGCCAACGGCGGTGTTTCCGTCGGACTACAATTTATGTGTCTTCAAGGCTATAGTGAATACGCTCTTAATAACCTAGCGCGCTTTACCATTAACGATAGCATCACTGCTTACCATCGGGCGGGATTGAGGTCAAGCACTAGATTATAATTAATTTAAAAAAAAGTATTCACATCTGTCTGTCAGTCTGTCTATAGACTGCTATTTTTTTTTTATTATTACAAATGTCTTAGTAATATCCCTAAGGTTGGAAGTGGCAGTGTGATACCTTTGTACCTCGGAAGGCACGCTAAGGTTAAGACGTTGATCCCACACCTGATCTCTCTCCAGTCGTGTCGGATTGCCCTTCCACCAGACTATGAGAGTAAGGCAAGGGCAAGGGTATTAGATATGGCTTAAAAACAGAGAGGTTGCTGAGTTAATCGACTCTAAAGCGCAGCAACTACAACGGCTTAGATAACTTTATTAGTTCAGGAGTTATAGAGGCCTTTGCCATTTTGCCCTTTGGAACCCTTTACGCGAGTCCAACACACACTTGGGTTCTTCTTAGCAACGTCAATAATGCAATGAATTTCGTGAAACTGTCAAAATAATGTCAAACTACATTGGACGCTACTCGCACCGTTAGTGAGTCGAAATTACCCTGTTATTTAGTTTAGCGTGACCAGTCATTCAAGTATCATTTCGAACTTTTGTAATTACGTAATGAGCGGTTACCTGAACTAGCCCGCTAACTATCTCAATGTCGACGCGCCCTTTAATTTTGAATAAGGAAGTTTTATATTTCGTAATTAGAGGTTATTTCAAGTACTCTGTTACCCAAACAAGCGCAGTAACTGTCTCAATATCAACGCACCCTTAATTTTGAATAAAGAAGTTTTATATTGCACAATGAGCGGTTATTTCAAGCACTCTTTTTACCTTAACTAGCTCGCTAGCTGTCTCAATATCAACTTACCCTTAATTTTGAATAAAGAAGTTTTATATTACGCAATGAGCGGTTATTTCAAGCACTCTGTTACCTTTTTTTTTTTTTTTTTTTTTTTCGGGGTGGAAATCCTCATAGGATGTCCGCCGCCCTAGGGTGGGCGACGGGGTCTGTCAGACTTTTACTGACTAAAACCACCCCGGTGTCTCTTCTGTCACGAGCGCGCGTAGGGCCGCGGGAGTCTAAATTCTTCCGCAGCCCCACACTCTCGTGCTGGCCCGGTCTGCCCGGGCCTCGTCTCCGGCACGGGGTAGTGGGGTGTTAAGCTACCCCGTGCATCGCCTCAGAGGCGCGCGCTGACACTCATGCGCGCCTCCGCCTCGGGGTCCATCGAATAGGGGGCGGGGACTTCCCCATGTCCCTCGCCCCTGGACCCATTCATGGGGGGCGGAAGAGGGCGTTATCCGCCCTTCTTCGGCGCCCGGTGCGTCTTCTGCGGCCCGGGAAGGGAGTTGAGATCTCCCTCTCCCGTTCCGCAGCTTCCTTCTGCGACATCACGTCCTCGCAGAAGGACACCACCGCGTCCCACGACTCTGCGCTGCCGGCCATCCTCCGCACTACTGCCGGCAGCGTCAGGTCGCCTCCTACTTCATTTGTGAGGACACGGCGCTGCTCCTCCCAAGCTACACACTCGGAGAGCGTGTGCTGCGCCGTGTCCTCCCCGCATTGGACGCAGTGGTGGCACCGAGCGTCCGGCTCCCTGCCTAGGCGACACAGGTACTTGCCGAAGCAGCCGTGCCCCGACAGCACCTGAGTCACCCTGAACGACAGGGAGCCGTGGCTTCTCCCGAGCCAGTCGTCGAGTACTGGCCGGATCGCCTCGACGGTAGCGAGGCCGGCGGTAGGGCGCATAAGCCTCTGCCGCCAGTCCGCCACCAGGACCTGACGGAGCTCCCCTCGGCGCAGCTCGATCTGCCGCTGCGCCGGACTGGAGCCCCGTGTCCGCTCTTCCTCGCGCCATCGGTACAATGACGCGAGTACTTTCGCCTCTAGGTCCCAGGGCGGGGATCCGGCCAGAACGCAAGCCGCCTCGTAGGAAATCGTGCGATACCCGCGGACGACCCTGACGGCCATCGCCCTCTGCGGCTTGCGCAGAATGGCGAGTGTTCCGGCCGTCAGGTCCATCGCCCACACAGGGGCCCCATACAGGGCCATGGACCGCACGATTCCCACGTATAACCGCCTACAGGCGGCGCTCGGGCCCCCCATGTTGGGAAGCAACGTTGACAGCGCGCCCGCTGCACCCATCAGCTTGGGCGCCAGCCGCCGGAAGTGGGGTCCGAATTCCCATCGGCTGTCGAGCACCAATCCCAGATACTTCATGGTGGACTCGACAGCTATCCGGGCACCACTTACCACGATATGTGATCCCGGCGCCGGCGCACGCCGGGGGCCATGGAATACCATGGCCTCCGACTTGTCAAGGGCCACCTCCAAAGCACTCTGTTACCTAAACTAGCCCGCTTACTGTCTCAATGTCAACGCGTCCTTAATCTGTGTGTACTTGTCAAAGTTTGAGCGAACATCGACTTGTGAACGCCGTTCTACATGAATGGGTTAAGTCGTGTTATACTCACGTTTGCGTACGGGTTGGCTTTTGTATTTTTGACGTATATAAAATAGTATAGTCATGTAGCCCAAATATGTTGCCAAAATATTTACTTGTACCAACGCAATGTTTATAATCTGTCATGATTTGCATTCCGTCGACACTTAGTAAGTTATCTACTTTATTATGATGTATTGTAAGTTGATTTTTGAGTGACCATTTGTAACAAGTGAGTCGTGGTGGCCTAGTGGTTAAAACACCAGCCTCTCAAGTATGAGTGCGCGGGTTGGATTCCAGGTCAGGCAAGTGCCAATATAACTTTTATAAAGTTATATGTACTTTCTAAGAATATCTTAGACACCAACGACTGAAGGTGAAAGAAAGAAAACATATTGAGGAAACCTGGACTTTCAAGTCTGAAATCGCCAACCCGCATTGAGCAAGCGTGGTGATTACGCTCAATCCTTCTCTGTGTGAGAGGAGACCTGTGCCCAGCAGTGGGACGATAAAATAGGTTGACGATGATGATGATGATTTGTAACAAAAAGCTCATAATAAATTCAGGTTACATTGAAATTTGAACTTAGTTAAGTATGACATTCAGTTTGTTGTTCCATATCTTGATAATTTTAGCAAATTCTTATTTGAAATTTTAGTACCATTTTTAAAACTATCTACTACTATATAAACTTTTGAAACTACCTTATTTAGATTGACGTTTTGTTTATCCCAAAATTCAAATCTCGAATCCATTCTTTTAAAAATAGAATGTATTTTACTAAATAAAATAATGTTTAAAATAAACACATCCATGTAATGTTAACACTTACATTACATTTCGTCAATAAAAACGACTAAAAACGTTTACAAACGGTATAAAAATATAATAAAACCCGTTTAGTAGCACTCGGTGGGATCAGCGGGATGGGCTCGGCTACCGGCGCCGGCGGCCGACCGATCTTATTAAGCTATACACATATCTGGTCCATTCAGCCGTGGATAGCTTGTAATTTGTTGGGAGCGTTACCGAAAGACCACTACCTCAAGACCACTCACTTTATTATCACTTTAGCGAGATGTTTTGTTGTCATACAATAACTCCTTGTCATTAGTACTAAGAGGTGTGAGTGATAAATGGGTGGGCCCAGCAGTGTGTTTCTGTAATCATCTCAACTTCAACTTCAACTCTTGATCAATGGCCCCTTTGGAATAGATACCACAATTTTGCCAATAACACGTGTAACAAATTATAAAAATTCTTTAAAAAAATTATTTCGCCATAATGGCGGATATCGCCAATGACAGTCGAAAAGACAGCCGCGTGGACCGTCTACGAGAGAGGTTTGAGGCAAAGTCATTATGTGGCCACTATGCTGCGATATTGCAATGTTCTTTATGAATTACTAGCTGTGCCCCGCGGTTTCACCCGCGTAAGCTTCGAACCGAAAGAGCTCAGTTGATATAAAATAAGCGCCTGTTAAAATAATGGGAGCAATATCGTACATATTGCTCCGCGTTTGCTCTCGTTTTCGCAACATTTTTTGTTCCTGCTCTGCTCTTATTGGCCATAGCGGGATGGTTTTATAGCCTATGTCCTTTCTCGGGCTCTAGACTATCTGTGTATCAAATTTCATTACAATCGGTTCAGTAGTTTTGGCGTGAAAGCCGGACAAACAGACAGATAGAGATACTTTCGCATTTATAATATAAGAATGGATTAACTGAATGCACTTTTTACTACATAAATCATGGGCTTTTATTTAGTTAACGACACTATAAAGGATTTAAAAGTCCAATGAAAAATGAGCGTGGCACTCATCTTAGCTTTCCCGCCAAAACTCACTCTAAACGCTCTTCATCCAACTTTTGACAATGAGGTTTTAACAAAATCAATTGGCTCGTCTCGTTGTGTACATAAAATAAATAAAAATAGTGTCTGTACATAAAAATAAAAAGAAAATACCTGAATATAAATAAAACGTCATTTTTCAATTGACAGATCCTATTAGTGAAATTAAGTTGACGCCTGACATATTTTGTATGGAAGAGCTGACAAAAATTCTAAATTATTTTTTGAATAAAAATATCTAGCATTAGAAAAATTTGCGCTAAACTATAAGATTTGTTGTTTGTTTGATACGGTTTGACTCTGAAACGGCTGAGCGGATTTGGATTAAATTTGATACACGAACATTATAGTCCCTGATGTGATGTAAGACATTGAACATATAAACTCACATACACAAACAGCTAGAGCTAGGAACAACTACTTGTAGGTCATACAAATAATAATAAATAATAATAAAATATTCATTTCACAAAAAATACATAGCACTTTACACTGTTACATGAAAGGAAAGTTTATAATTACTATGCAATAGTAGCCTCTATCTTTTAAACTAGGACTCGCCTGTATCTTAAAAGATAGGATTCAGCCAAATGAATTCTGTAAACAATTTCCATGAGGACACGAGAAAACAATGTCAGTGAATTGAACTAACAGGTGTACAAAAGAAGGGAGAAAAAAAGTAATAACAACAGAAATGAAATTGAAATTAAAATGATCCCAAGTAACGCAAAAGTGAGAGACAGCAGGACATGCATTTTTATATGTATATGTGTGTGTTGTGGTTTGTGGAAGTGTGTGTGTGTGTATGTAAGTATCTGTGTGGGTGTGCATGCGTGTGTGTATGTTTGTGAATTAGTGTGAGACGTGATCTTTGAGTATGTATATAATCTTATATTAAGAGATAAGATTATATACATACTTAAACGGAACAAAGATTATATACTACATAAATATTTGTTCCGTGTGGGAATCGAACCCGTGACACGCAGCGCGGCAGTCAATAGCTTAACCATTGTGTTAACCGTGCAGCCACCCACAAGTGAAACCGCGGGACGCAGCTTATAATTAAATAAAACCCAAAACTTCCATACAACTTTAGAAGACTAGAATACTAGTTATGAAACACTATTCAAAACAAAGAAAAAATAAAAACAGACATTTATACAAAAACATAAATTACCCACCCCGGAAAGGATACAATAGGACATATAAACGCGTAACGCAATCCAATTTTATTTTTTCCAAAAACAAATAATAAAATTAAAACAAACACGAATATTTTAAGCGGGAAAGCCGCCATTTTGAATCAGACGGAACAACACAGAGTAATGAAAAAGATGAGAAGCCCACCTCGTTTGTTTCACGCTACCGGCATAAAAGTACTTTTTATTTTCTAAATGGTCGGCTAAATGTTCCTTCCTTTACGTCCGGGATTTTTGGAAGCATATCTTCACCGTTTTTACTGTGAAGCTCGAACATTCTCTATTGAAACTCGTTTTGATGTTTATAATGCGTTTACCTCTTTATGTTGTTCGAATTTTAGGTGTTTGATATTGGAGCTGCGATGTGCGTTTGTTTATGAGGGCTGTTCTTTATTTGAATATGTGTACAACGTATGTTGGTTATGTCAGTGGCTTTATGCCAAAATTTCCTTTGCTTAAAAGAAACTTGTTAACAAGGAGTTTCTTTCTATTAAGTCTGTTCTGGATTTTATTTCATTATATTGTAAAAGCCATTACTGGTTATTCGTGTAACTTGGTTTGATACACTTGGATAAATGTGGATTTGGTTTCCGTCAGTAAGGCTAGTATAATGAATGAAAAAAAAATATGCTTTTAATCAAAGCTTGGAAAAATAAGGTACTATGAAATAACTGTTTACCATAATGAACAATTAATTACGAATCATTGGTCAATAACTATCGAAACTATTCGGACACGCAAGGTTCTTTGAACTTAGCTTATATCAATAATTTTGTTATTAAAGTACCTTCCATACTAAGTTTTTTACAGCGTACTTTATAGTTGTACCAGTACTGCGTCTTTCCCTAGCAAATGGATACTCATGCTCATACGTATCCAAACATTCCATTTGTTTACCGATAATCGGATCGACTGGGAAGCACCGATTTAATTTCTGATCGACTTTTTATAGGACGTGTGTATTGTACTAATTGCCCAATAAGTTCAATAATACCCTTAGTACCCAGTAATACCCTTCCCATAGTTGGATATCACCGGCTCGCACACGCACTTAACGGACAGACTACCGACACGTCTAATCTCGCCTGTGGCTCTCGTAAGAAATGACCAACGTGGTGCGCTCGAGGCATTGCTTTTCACTACAAGTTCTATTTTTACAAAAATCAGTCACCGATTATCAGACAGGCGAGCCTTTAGTAGAAGTTATCCAGAGATGGTGAAATAAGTCCTCCAAGTTTCCCAGTTGAATAATCCACTTAGGAACAGTAAACTCCACGTACAGTGTTTATAACCTGGCTATAAGTTGAATGTAGCCCGCACTTGCTGCCGGTAGCAGGATTATTACTCTTAATTGTTAGCCCAGTGTAACTGTACGTTATACAAATAAACAAATCAAGATGAATACGGTCAATCTGGGTAACTTTGATTGGTTCGGGTAACATTGACAGTGGGACCATGAATTAGTTTCGATTTTTTTTCGTTTCGTACCATCACAATTTACAAATACTTCTAGTAGCTTCGTAGTTCTAAACTAGCTCCGTAAACGTAACTTTTTATTATTAATATTTTAGCTTCTTTTCTACATAGTTATGCAAAAAATTTAGTCTCAAGGTAACTAAAAAGTAGTTATTATTACTCGTAGGTGACAAAACGAAACAAAGTAGCATCACACTATCAAAAATTATTCATATTTTACTAATTAAAAAAACATATTTACTAATTGAAAAAAATATTACTGAATTGCTTCAGGAATAGATTCCAGGAAAGATTACATATCTCTGAACTATTTAGCTAGTATGTCTAACTAAATGATAATAATGTTATCTACGGACTAGTATATTATGGGGGACCAACTGTACATATTAAAGATCTCGTCCGTTGCCCGATAAGCAAGCACGTTTTTTAATCATGGTTGTTTTCGTAGATCTATGCTAGTGGTCTCTCAAAACGGTGAAGAAAAACATCATGAGAAAACCGTCAAATCCTGAGGCCAAATTTCGAAGACCTGTGACATCTACCAACTCACTCCAGGCCCGAGAGGAGGCCTCTGTCCCATGAATTAGAACATTATAGACCCGTCGTCAGAACCCTGGAAGTCTAACATAACAACCAATCATACATACTATGCTCTGTATTATTACCCAGTAACTGAAATGAGTTCTGGAGGTCAGATAGGCAGTGGTTTCAAGTAAAACTGGCCTTCAGCTGAATATAAGACTGAAAGCTGACCTCAACATAGCCAGGAAAAAGCAGGCAGATGATAAATATTATCTACGACAAGTAAAAGATATCCGCTCCCGACTCACAAAACAATACCACAATTGAATCCACCGATGTTGAGAACAGGGTCCAAGCTACCGGAGGTTAGGATTTCAGAGACAGGAACCTCCTCACGATGCGGGCCGTATCGAGGAGAACTACCTTTTGAATCAAACCCTTGATCCAACTGCCTAACGAGAGCCTCAATAGATGTTATTCGAAGCTCTTGGCTATCAAACTATTGACCGATGCAATCGATACAATCACAGCCGATTCACATTCCACATGTCAACAATCTCGTGCGCCAATTCGAGATATTTAATTTAAATCAGAATTTAAAAACCGCGAAGTTTCTTCTCCCCACAAACAGAGATAAATATGTGAAGGAACGTAACGTTTCAGTCTGTCTGTCTGCGCTAAATAAAACTGTATACGTGTCTCTTTCATAGCACAGAGTACAGTCATAAATCAGAGGTATTCCCAGGTAGCCAGCGGAACTACTCGGTAAGAGAAGTATTTATTATTTTTTGGTAAATTGAATGTTGTATGTACGCTCTTTTGTGGACGTGTGACGTGTTTTATTATGCGACTGAAGGTTGATTTTTCCAACGCCAGACAATATGTTATGCTATTCACGGAATAGATTTTGGATATTTGACAGCTCTCACATGCAAAATCTCTTAGATGTCAATATTAATCTATGAATTGTCTGTCGATGCCGCCAAGCGCTTCGTCGTGTTCCGGCATGATGTCTGGTGAAGCCGTACGGAGGACGGGTCTGAGCAGTTGTGTTTCAATGTGTGCCGATTACGAAGCGCCAAACGTTGTTATGTCGGAAGTTTGGTCGTGGAGATTCTCCAGATCAATCTTCCTCTGGCGCAGCATCGTTGGTCGTGTTGGTCTTGGGTTTAACATTGCATTACCTCGCTCAACTGACGTCATCCTTCCTATTCCTAAGTTTTTTAAATGAATAGGCTTAATAAACTAGTGCGCTTTACCATCAACGATTGCATCAGTGCTTACCATCAGGCGGGATTGCAGTCAAGCACTAGTTTATAATTATTAAAAAAAAATCGTATCCTCAAAACGGTGAAAGAAAAGATTGTGAGGAACCGGCATGGCCTAGAAGCACAACTTCGAAGACATGTGATATGTACCAACCCGCACTGGGACCGCGCGGTAGCTTACGACCCACTCCCTCTCACTGAGAGGAGGCTTGTATCCCAAAAGAACATTAAAGAGTGATTATGTAGGTATTGATAAATCAGTCTCAAGTGATAATGTTTGGTGTGGTGGGTCGCCTTTGACTTTTGACATATTGGAGGTCATGATTGTCACCGCCGGTGTCGGCTTAACGTCAAAGTCACTTGACAGTTGTGACATTGACATAGCGGTGCATTAAACGCACGCACATCTTTTGGGGCAGCCGTCGGAGAAGCAACACACTTCTATCATCTTTATTTTCTAAAATACGCTTCTGGAAAAGTCAAGAAGCCCTTTCTCCTAAATAGTGATTGTATACATTTAGTAACACCAAGAAAAGCGCGTTGGTTCGTGAGATAGATATCATCATCATCATCATCATCAACCTTTTTTTTTATCGTCCCAATGCTGGGCACGGGTCTTACAGAGAAGGATTGAGCGTAATCTCCACGCTTGCTCAATGCGGGTTGGCGAAATACTATACTATATTTAAATTACTAAAGTCATAATGTTCAACATACTAGCATTCATATCTTGATCAGTATCACCCTAACGGCCACATTTCCAAACCAAAAATTCAGACCATCATAAACATTTATCATCCCGATTCAATAAAACATCTATCATCATAATACTATATCATTATTGACGCTAAAAGAACCGAATTCCGTTGATACGTAACTCACACGAAGCGTGGATATTAAATTCGTAAGCTGATACTAAAAGCTCCAAGTTTTCACGTTCCACAAAAACTCTCTCCATTATCTCTCTATCGCGTTTTTCACGGCTAAACAACAGTAAACAAAGAAATAGAATAACACATTTTGTGCGTCAATTTTTCATAATTTATTACGCAAACATGACTATGCGGCCATCTTGCTAAATCACTAAAACATTTTAAATCAGGAAACTTCAAAAAAAGCGCAGCACTTAATTTGGTGTTACATATATTATATATTATTTCTAAACAAAGGGATTCCAGATTCAAATGCGTGGGGCGACTGCGCGGCCCCACTAGGAGTTATATAAACTTCAAAAATAGAATTTTGCCGTCGCAACCCGGTTTACGACTTGGCTCATAAAAAGGGGTGGAACGGGCGGCCGGTTGGGGAACGCAGCATATTTTCACCTTTATTCATAGAGGAAATTCGGTCAAGTTTGAGTGATGTTAATTTTAATAATATTTGTTGGGTTTGATGTTATCGACGGGCGTATAAATAAGCTATTTATATTTTAGCAAATGCTAGAGGGGTTTTAATTTTAATGACGAATACGACGTTTAACCTCGTATCCATACCAATTATGTATAAGCCAAAACCAATGAAAGGATTTTAGAGATAATAGTATCCTGTGCAAACATTTATGCTACTTTTTGATACGATAGCTCACGTTCCCGTAAGATTATTTCTGACATCCAAGCGAACGAAACGCGGGCAGAATCTAGTATAAAATAACCAATTTCGTAGTACCCCTCAATTATGCGTGATTTCTTACAGAAGATAAAAAGACATTTGCAAAGACATCGGTACCAAAAAGGCAGTTGTCACGTTCACAGGTATGTGTGCTAGTTACATGATGACCATCTTATTGAGACTGAATTGACCTGTTGAGTAACAAAGAGTTGTAGAAGATAGGTTTTGGGAAGGCAAGAGCTAGAGAACAAACCTATAATATAAAGGTAAAATTAATTAATTATTTATTTTAATTTGCCAAAATGATCAAGTTTCATTACTAAAATAAAATATATAATGGCGCTCATTCTCTTGATCACAAACTAGAATAAAATTTAAATTCAGAACACCTTCTTTTGCTTTGACATCAAGTCAACTTTGTTTATAAGTTTGCATGTTCGAGTATGAGACTTTTGGCAATATTATTTTTTATTATCTCTTTTTTAAATATTTTATCGTATTCACTTGTAATATGCGTTTTGCTTGTGCGGAATTTTCTTTCCTTTTCTTAATATTTGATTATGAAAAGGACAGATGATAAATATCAGTTTAGTCCTATCAAATTAGTCCGCGCGTAGTAAATTGACGTATTTTTAGCAGCCATGTTCTTAATTACGTCGACACGCCTAAACTAATCTTTTATCTTCTGTAATTTTCTAAATTAATGAAATAGATGCACAGAGCTTAAGTTTAGTTTAGGTTGTGCACAAGGTGATCGGGGCCATTATGTATCATGAGAGCCCATATGGCTTAAAATAACAGACGTACTGATGGACCAATAAAGTTAAGCTACTCTTAAAACTTAAACCGACACAATTTACGGTTTTTATTTTCTTTTTAAATAAGCTGTACGAAGTAGTGGCTCCCTTGTCGTTTGAGCAATGAATTTAGAAAGCCCAGCCTCGGAAAATCTCGACGCCAGAGAAACTAGACAGAAAATGTATTACGGTCTTTTGTATAACGTCTTGTTCCTACGGACTTCACCTCTGTCGAACCCTTAGAGAAACGTGATGTTACATTAAACACCTTTTTAAGAATGATCTGTGATCTCTTAAAAGTTAAGTTTGTCGTTGATAAGTTTAACAGAGCTTACACCATAAACAAAAAAGAAAGAAAAACTACCCTTACCCACCATTTTACAAAGCAAAACCTAACTTTATTAAGTATTTAATTTACGGCAAATTTCACTAACGCTAAATAATTTAATCCCAGGAATAATTTTAAATTTTTGACAGTGCTCCCACACAATATCTGTCAGAGTTAAATTTGATTAATTATCTCACGATTGAAAATCAAAAAACAAAGCTAAATATTAAAATGATATTTTGACATATCCTAATAAAGGTGTTATTTTAGTACAAAAAACTACATTTATATAAAGGTTGGTTTCTTATTCAATACCTGGCTTGCTGGTTTAATCTAAAGAAAACTTTCTTTGTAATAAGAAACTATAAGAACACTCTTTAGATTTTCAGTTTTAATCACTAAATCATGTCTTGTATAATGAACTAAATTATTGTCCTCAGAGGACGTTTTCTATACTACCTAATATGCGAAAGTAAATTTGTTTGTTACGCTTTCAAGCTAAAACGGCTAATAAGATTTGGGTGCAATTTGGCACACAGATAGAGAAAGACTTAGGTAAGAACGTAGGCTACTTTTTATTATGCGCCCTAGACAAAGTCCCGGTAAACAGCTATCCATACTAATATTATAAATGCGAAAGTAACTCTGTCTGTCTGTCTGTCTGTCTGTCTGTCTGTCTGTCTGTCTGTCTGTCTGTCTGTTACGCTTTCACGCTTAAACCTCTCAACCGATTTTGATGAAATTTGGCACAGACAATCTTTAGATCCCGAGAAAGAACATAGGCTACCTTTTATCCCGGAAAAAATTGATGTTCCCGAGGGAAATCTAAAAAGTGCGATATAACCGAACTCCACACGGGCGAAGCCGCGGGCAGAAAGCTAGTAGACTATAAAAAGATGCTTTAAACAAAAAATACAAAACGTATTTACTAGTTAGTGCTTGTTTATTGCCTTTCTTTCTACCATTCAGTTTCTCCCGCTCATTTGGTACACGGGTCTTAAAGAGCTACTTTTAATTACTCTATTAAAGCGTCCAGCTCTTTGCATTTCCCCTGTTCTTCACCCCTCCCCGCATCCCTCCTTCTTCTAGAACTCAATAGCTTAGTTTTGAAACCTATAAATCTAAACGAGCCAAAGCATTTTCTCTAAATTTTACTGCGACAAAATGTATGAAGTTAAAAATGATAAACAACATTTTATGGGCTGCAATTTTGCATGAGTTTAAAATGTGTAAGGATCTGACGAATTCTCTTTGAAATTTGAGTGGGTATAGCAATTTGATTGTGATTTAAATCGAGGTAGGTGAGTTTAAACCAGCTTTCTGTCGAAAGGGACGGCCGGCCCACATCATGAGTTTCGGCAACCATGTCCTTTAGATGTCAACAAACCGCTATCAACAATCTACTGAGCTTTGTTATTCTGGAAATGATTACCTACCGTTATTTTTAGGGTTTCGTACCCAAAGGGGAAGATAAGACACTTTGGACTCCACTATCATCACCAGGCTGAATTTCATGAACCGTGTCTGCTGGACAGTCGAAATTTTCCAGTTGATGATTTCTTTTGATGCTATAACAAAAAATTCTAAAACATTTTTTTTTAAGTATAGATAATGGTACGCATCAGGTTTCTAAGTAGGTTTTTGTTATTTGCAGATCAGTATTAGAGGGCCAATCCCCCAATAATAATTAAAACCATTCTAAATCTAGTAGGAAACTCATCTCAGTGACACTGGTTTCTTGCGATTTGCAGGTCGCATTTAGAAGGGCGATTCCCAATAATTTGAAGAACGTTTAGAGTATAATCTCAGTATCAAGTTGTCAAACAATACTTCAAATTTCCTTAGGTTTTGACAAATTTCTGAAATTTTTTGGTGGGAACAGTGACTACATTTTGATTATTTTAATTTACAAGAATAAGCCTTCTGATCTAAATATAATTCAAAGCAATTACAAAAGTTTTTTTATAGAATAACAAGCGACCCGCCCCGGCTTCGCACGGGTGCTAATTACACTACAAAAAAAAAACTGTGAACGTTGTTTATAAAACCATAGCCGCCCGCCGCCACCGCTCCGGTACATCCCGCAATTTTTTAATTTGTAATATCTTCGAAAATATCCATTTAAATCAGGTACTGTAAAGTGCCATAAAAAACCGCTTCAAAATCCGTAGCGACGTTTTAAACATTTAAGAATACATAGGGATGTGGGGACTGAAAAAGCGACTTTGTTTTATACTATGTAAAGATAGTGATAATCATTAAAATCATCTAGATGCTTTTTCTTTAACTAAATGATTTATCTATGGTTGCAATTATTAACTACACAGACTACATAATAACCCAAGTATCGTATCACACATGATCCTACCTTTTTATCCAACATAGTGTTATTGTTACAAGAGACTTATTAAAACAACATACGATCCCCATCGCCTCTCAGTAACAAGACCGGTTTGTAGAAAGGGTTATAAATATATATGTACATTTAAGTATATATATTGTTGACGATCGTAACCCGCCGCAGGATATTATGAAGAGAACCATCTTATAAGGAGTAATATTACTTACGTCTTTTGCTCTTCACAGAAACTCCTGGGAAAATGAATTACTCGTTTTCTTCAAATATATCATCATCATTCTCCTGCCCTTATCCCAATTTTTTTGGGGTCGGCGCAACATATCTTTTTCTTCCATACATCCCTATCAGAAGCCATCTCGGCAGTCACCCCCTTCTTAGCCATATCATCCTTCACACATTCCATCCATCGTTTTTTTGGTCTTCCCCTACTCTTATAGCCATCAACATTCATAATTAAAACTCTCCTCACGACATTCTCCTCATTTCTCCGTAACACATGCCCGTACCATGACAACCGATTTCCACACAACTTTTCAGCTACCGGTGCCACTTTCAGACTTCCTTTTATGTACTCATCTCTATCCATTCGTGTAACACCACACATCCCTCTTAGCATTCTCATCTCGGCTGCATGCAATTGCCTTTCATTCATCCCTTTCGTAGCCCAACATTCTGATCCATACAAGACAGCAGGTCGGATCATGGTTTTATATATTTTCCCCTTAAGTTTAAGGGGAATGCGGGAGTCAAATATAAAGACTAATAAATAGCCGATATTTGTGTCTATGAAGCTCTTTGTTTTGTCATTCTAACTACTTTTATTTTTCTGGGGTATAGAAATACCTCATGCCCTGTGCTAAAATGGTAGTCAAGGCAATAAAGAAACCGTGGCCCTGGCCGTCGCACAGGTAAGTGAAGAAACACGGGTGGGTTTAAGTTCCGTTCCGCCCAGAGCGGGAGAAGTTATTTGATGATTTCCATCCCAAGAAAAAAAAAACAGTCTAAAATATGATAGGCGTAATTAATAAGAGGACGGGTCTGAGCAGTTGTGTTGCGATGTGTGCCGGGTACGATGCGCCAAATATTGCTATGTCGGGAGTTTGGTCGTGGAGGGTCTTCAGATAAATTTAACTCTGGGTTAAACATTTCATCACCTCGCTCAACTGCCGTCTTTCTTCCTATTCACTCAGTTTTTTGAGTGAATGGGCTTATTAAACGAGCACGTTTTACCATCAATGATTGTATCACTGCTTACCATCAAGCGGGATTGCGATCAATCACTAGTTTATAATTATTAAAAAAAAACATTTTAATATAGCCACCATTGAAATGAATCCCTGTTACAATTGATTTTAAAATATGTTTAATTTAACAGTTGATTAACATTGATACAAAGATTTTATTTTCATTTGAGTGATAAGCATTTTAATTAACATAAAACATTCGTATTTAGGTAAAAACAAAGATATAATTTCCAAAACCGAATAAATCCCGAACTTAGCCGAACCAATTCTTATCAATCAATCCCAAACATTTCCATTCGAATCCCACTCAAAACTAAGCCCCTAATCACACATCCGAAATAGGGTAACACCAATATAATTCACGAACAAATTGCCACAGAAACTTAGATTTTGTACGCATAACTTAGAATCGTCTGCGTAATATAATGGATGATCCCCGCCCTCGCCGCGGGCTATGGCGGGCTGTCGAAAATATCTGAACATTAGCAGTTGGATGATATATGGCATGAGGATGTATTTCATACATTGTCAGAAGATAGGAGATCTAGGTTAGATAAGACTATGAGAACGTTAGGTGAGATGATGAAGCGCATTTTAGAAAAGGTTTCAGCGGATTTAAAGTGTTATTGGATCGTGAAGTAGGCTCTTTGACCGTTTATTATATTATGTTGAACTATCACTTAATATCGAGATGAGATATTGTCACCTTGATATTAAATGACAGTACAACATAAGTATAATAAACGGTTTTCTTAAAAAGATATAATAAAGGAGGGTGATGATTTAGACAATTATTTTTAATAAATAATTATATACGGACAAATCACACAGATTAAGCTAGCCCCAAAGTAGAGACTTGTGTTATGGGATACTAACTCAACAATACTATATTTATAATAGATACCTACATAGGTTTTCTATATACCTATGTCAATCAGGAAAAGATCGTTTTCCATCATGACCTGGCCGGGGATCGAACCCGGGGCCTCCACGTCGCAGGCAGGCGTGTTCACCTCTGCGCTACGGAGGACGACAATTTATAAAACTGTTAAAAAAATAATATTTACCACTTATTAAGTCTAATTACTAATTGTTAAACTATACATTTAGAGATAATGGATTTGTTCGTGTGCACCGCTTTACGATCTCATTCAAAAATGGACGCCACCATCGACATAAACTAATGGATATGACTTAGATATGAAAATTGTGGCACTCCGAAAGAAAGAAAGGAAACGAAGTTTCGTCTATCTCTCTCAAAATCATCAATCATCTATGAGGAAAGAGATAGTGCTACACCAAAAGCATAGGCCATCTCTATCACTCTTTTCAAACCCAAAAAATACTGCAGATTATACGCATATGGCATGTCCAATTAGTATCGTCTATGGACGCCACCGCCGCCATGACACTTCCAACCTCAAACGGTCTAAATTGTAAACCAAAGGGTGAAAATAATCAAATATAAGGTTTAAAAATGTTACATCTAATCAACTTTACATCACGCGCCATCAGACCAACAAATCACTCTTTATTATGTAGGTACCCAGGAAATATTACAGACATATACGTAAATGCAGACATTTTATAAGAGGTGGCCCAATAGGCTGTCCTAATACTAAACGCGATTTTAAAGAGAATCTTTGAATGCATTAAGGGAGAAAGGATTGACACTGTAGGTACTCTGCCTAATTAAAATATGTACCACCTTAAATCATGTTTATTTTATAATATTTTTTCAAGATATTTGGAACAAAGTTTTAAAGGAGGGATGGATTTTGTGAAGGAAGATATGGTTAGAAAGAACAGGACAGCTTCCAGAGATGTCTGAAAGAAAAATGACGTAGGTGAAAGACGACGTAAATAGATAATACATACATTAACTCACGCTTTCGCCCATGTGGGTAGAAAGAATCTATAAAGCGCCACTTTGTACGATTCTTTGTTTGTCATAGGGATTATTCTATTCTCAGGCTACCCGCCCTCGTCAGATTATTGTTACACCGAAAATCGGTCCGATTTTGACGACTCAATGTATACGTCCGTCACACTGTCTGTGGCACAACGTCTTTCCCTAGCTAATACATGCGGCCAACTCTCAGTGAGTAGTGTGTGTTAACACATTTAATTTTTCACCGATACGATTAACGGTCGGGATGCACCGATTTCATTTCAATCCGACTTTTGTAAGACGCGTGCATTGCATATTGCCATCAGTTCTATTTTTCCCCTACACAGATCAATGACGGACGTAGGCAGCTTAAAACCCCCTTATCTAGAGCCGAACAATTGAAATGATATATTAAACTCAAATACATCTAACACCAGTACGTAGGTAGCTTTTATGTTGACGTGTCGGAGCAAAACAAAGAGCTACCAACATGATGAAATACAAAGCCGTGGAGATTTTGACGCCAATTCAACTTGATATTGGACTCAAAAGATTTTGAGAGATTTGAACTAGCTTACATTTGAATTTTCGAGAAGAATATGAGAGATCTTATCATTCTCATATCAGCCCAAAAATAAAAGTTGGCTTGCATTTTAGGTTTTGCATTGAGGTGTTAACAGTGTGGAGATTAGGTTATTACATTTACTAAAAGCTCGCATTGTACGTTAGGTATTTTTAAAACATACGCAATTAAAAGAATAAATATCAATGGACGGAAATATAAATGGCGAACACACACTACGGTGTTCGCCATTTGTTGATCAGTTGTCGTTAAAATCTTGTTCAACAAACACTTTTTGGCTAATTTACTTGCTTATGTTCAGTATCTATGTATTTATTTATGTATATGTATGTATTTGTGTATCTATCTATATACATATATATTGTAATATGTATTGTACGTGTATATTGTAATAATGATGTTTGCACCAACGACAGTTCCATTTGTGGTTCGGAAGAATCTGTCCATTCTTTGGTTGCCTAGAGAGATCGCATTAGCGATAAGGCCGCCCATTGTATGTTTTTGTGTTTAATGTATTTTGTTCGATGTTTGATTGGTGTACAATAAAGAATATATAAATAAATAAGAGACTTATAACTGCTATAGGCTGATGATTCTACATTACATATATTAAACATAATTACAATTAAAGGAATTAATAAAAATTAACATTCTAGCCATGAAACCTATTTTTTCTTTTAGTATTTAACAATATTAAATTTAATTTCTAACAATTAGTAATAACACCAGAAAGTTATGTTGCATTGTTCATACCATCGACCACACGTGTGTCTTATTATCAAAAGGCCAAAACTAAGACAACGAAACCCAGTTTACACTGTTTATTATGTGGGAAAAACTTAGTAAAAATAGTAATTTATAGTAAAACTAGCTGTCGCCCGCGACTCCGTCCACGTGGACTTCAGTTTCCAGGAGCTCAGTTGATATAAAGTAAGTGCCTGTTAAAATAATGTGAGCAATATGTACGTCCTCGTTCACCCCCGTTTTCGCAACATTTTTTGTTATAGCTCTGCTCCTATTGGTCATAGCGGGATGTTATATAGTCTATGTTCTTTCTCAGGCTCTAGACTATCAGTCTACCAAATTTCATTACAATCGGTTCAGTAGTTTTGGTGTGAAAGCCGGACAGACAGACAGACAGACAGAGATACTTTTGCATTTATAATATAATAATAGTATGGATAAATATATTATCTTTTACTTTAAGAGATTAATAACGACTTGTAATAACTGCTGTACTAATTTATGTGTTTTCCTAATCCCAACACTGTATATAATGGCACATAAAGTATATATACCCTGTAAGACACAGGTCTTATTTATTTAAGGGGAAAGGGTAGAATCCATTACGTACGTAACCTAATTCTAAATTAAATGTAAGTTATTCTATATACAGTGCAATATATGTGTATATTTGTGGTAATAAACAACTTTTATCATTATATACTGGGTGTCAACTAGTTGCCTACATCTACGCGATCAGTACGTGTATGATTCTGAATCCCTTTGTGTTCACTCGCAGTTCTCGCACCTCCGGTTGTAGGTAGAGGTGGAACAACGTGATGGTTTTAGCTGGTAAGAGTCGGCTTAATGACATGGCTGGAATGGCTTAATGGCAAATCAAAATTCTCTGTCCACTTCTCTCTGCTTAAAACTTAAGGCAATGAAACTTTTTAGTAACGAAAGTTTTTTATTTTTTATAACCGGCGAAAAAGTTCTATGCGTATAAAAGCATGTGCTAATTTCACAGGTGGATACCCTGTGAAAATATACTATGCATACAATATGTTTTGAAAACCCTGCCGGATCCGTGAAGGTATTGTTAGGTATCGATAACTCATTCTACTAATGCCTACAATACCGGGCTGAACTTTTAAAAAAATCCCCTAAATAAATTAATATTATTTCGCAAAAAGAGGTAACTTAATACATAAGCGGTGTGCAATACATGCGCGGGCAAAGGGGGGCAGGGCACGCGTCACGTGGTCGCATCGCTCATAATAATACCGTCGAAAATGGTGTTGTCATTTTTTTTATTACTAAATTTTGGGAAAGTTGGAATTAATTCACGGCAAAAAAAGATTATTTCAAAATTCATTAGTAGGTATTGTTATTATGATTATTATGCAAAATTTCCTATTTTATTTGGTCATGTGTTTACCTAACTTTTATTATCTTTTTGGGTCGGACGGGGTTTTCTTATAGTACCTATTCTCATAATATTTTTGCTCGTGACTCCATTATTAAACATTCAGGCGAAATTTTACTCAAATACTACTACAATTTCTTATTATTTTCGATATTACACTGAAAAACATATTCAAACAAAACAAATATTTAAACTAAAGTGAAGTACTAATCATATTTACTTCTAGAGGATTCGTTTACACAAAGACGAAAGTTAATAAGTTATTTATCATCACACTGGTAATCCCCAAAGAGGGTAGCAGAACTTTAGCCCCAGTCTTAATCTTCACTTGTTTCCAACTTCTTGGCAGGACCACCGCCGCGGAATGCGTTTGTGTAAACTATAATATGTAAGTACTGCTGCACTTACAACCTTTGTACGACATATTTATTTGATATACCAAAGCTCTACTCTAATACATAAGTCCTGGAATATGTGTTTCAAAAATGCTGAGTTTCGATATATTTGTAAAACAATTCTTACACTAGTTAATTCAGTAATATTCAACTTGTGAGATATAAAAAAAACACCTTGTATTGCACGACTACTAAACCAAACCCACATTTATCCTTATTAATCGTAAAACAATTCACCATAAACAAAAAACAACGATTCTAAATAGCTTCATAAAACACTTTTAGTATGGACGTGTACAATTGGCACAAAAAACACATTCACGAAATATATATGCACACTGCATACAGTGCGCAAAACGCTCGGCTCCTAACCTCAACATACAGTTTCTCTCATTTTGAAAAGGGAAACTAAAAAAATCTCAATTACATTAGCTTGCGCGTTCCATTACACGAAATACGGAATTCTGTAGTACTGGCTGAATAGCGGAGCGGCCTGAGGTTATGCTATACAAAAGTGATTTTATTTACAAGTTAATTATTTTTAAAAGAAACTCGTTATGGAATGATATTTTAAATTAATGATATACATAGCGCATTTTACATGAAATTTTCACTTGCTCGATATTTATGAAAACTAAAAAACTGCATCATTGGGTTTTTGAAAATTCTATACTTGTGCTAGAAGTTGATTTAAAAAAAAAAAACAAACGCTTACCAGTATACCATTCGATAGTGTCGCTAATAACGTTCGAATTCTAAATTTATTCGCCGAAAATGTAAAGAAATGAGTGTTTAGAAACATAACTTTAATTCCCACACAATAAAGTCCAGGTTCCGTAATAATTTAAAACATTTTATATTAATAGTGTTATTGTCTCTGAAATCAACCTTATTACCATTAAAATAACGTTGATATTTGCTTAACTTGATATAACAATTATTTGAAGTTTAGTTCGAAGCACCATGAATGCTATATTTGCTTTGTGGCCAAGCCTTGATTCTAATTACAGAATCTATATCTATAAATAGTGTTAAACAAAGTCGCTTTTCGTGTCTGACTGAGGCCACTTGGTTATTCTAAACCACACATTTCATTTAGCCGTGGCTTAGATAATTTAATCTGGAAGTTATATGTGCGTTTTATTTCAATGCTAGATAATGTATTACTAAGATTTTATTCCATTAAACATAAAAGCGAAAGTTTACATGGACGGATAGTTTTTACTCTGTCACGCCAAAACTATTATATAGATTTCGATGAAATTTGGCACTCAGATTATAATCAGGATTATAATCGATTAGGCGAAACCAGGATCAGGATGCAGATTGTGAAATGAAATGAAATAAAATGAAATCTTTTATTAAGCAAGTAGGATCACTGATCACTTTTACACGTCATATTTTTTTTTTAAACTAGATGAAGCCGGTATTTCCTAACTGACTACCTCTAAGAAGAAATAGCCAAAACGAACTCAGGGATCATTGCCTTTTTTCAAATCCAGACATTAAAAATGGAAATGTTTACAATAATTTACGTTATAATTACGCGTTATAATTAGTCTTTAATATAATAAAGATTGTTGACTCAATATGGCCAAAATCCAACAACTCAGTGTAGTATGGAAGGAAAAAAGGGAGGTAATTGCCCTACAGTGGAACACTATATATGCTACAAAAAGAATAACTCGATGTATTTATTTTTTCAAGTAGTAGCTAGCTAGTCTTCTAAACCACCCCAATTGTCAAAAGTCTGTTACAAGCCTAGTTAAGTATTTTACATGCTAAAGTTAAAACTGTTTAAAACAAGTTTTTGAATTTTTAAAGGCTATTTGCATATCCTATGTTCACGCGTGCTTCAGCGAGACGGAACAAATGACAGCAGTTTTGGTTCACTTAAAACAGAAGCTGCACATAAATTCTTAAGAGTGTTTTATAGTTTCGAGCTTCAACAACTATAGAAGGATTGTTTTGGGGACGTGGTTTTGCCAGAGTATTGAAAACAGAATTAGTTATTTAAGCGAAAGATCAATCCGACAATAAATGAAACCACTGGCAAATCTGAGTCTCAAGAATATTTTAGATCTTTTTAAAATCAACTCTAATTTTACTTAAAAATAAGTTCTAATGTTCGATGTACACTCAACGTATGACTGGATAATCAACCTTATTTTCTAGATAATATTATCATGACATGAATAAGTCACGATGAGGAAACGTTAGAATGAATCATCATCATCATCATCATCTCAGCGTTAATCCCAATGCATCCCTAGCTTTTTAGCTTTGGAGTCTGGGGTCCGCTTTACCAGTCTAACTGATGATTTTGGCTAAACTTCGATATTTTTCCGTGAAGCGACTGCCGTCTGACCTCCACAACCTGAAGGCGATATCTAAGCATTGCAGTTAAACCAATTGTTAGACTTTTGAGGACTCCAACAACCCGTATCGACTGCCACTAGATGTTTGTATGGCAACCGGGACCAACGGCTTAACGTGCTTTCCGAGGCACGACCAGACCAGTACATATATTCATATTCATGCATACAAATATTTACACTGTGCGGGGATCGAACCCGCGCCTCCTTGCGCAACGGCCGCGCTCGCTACCGCTATGCCACGGAGGCTATCAGAAATGTTAGGATGAATAAAGAAGTAAATAAAAATTGATTTCTGGCAGTTTTTGTATTGATAAATTGTCAAAAATCCAAAGTTTTTTTACAATTATAATTTTATGTTATTGTCTCAGTAAAAAAATAAGTACATGTATTGTGTTCAACTGTATTAATACAATAATTTTGTGACTACAGTAGTTGAATTTTGTATTTTCTGTTGCTTTAGGCTATTCCAATTCATTTCATACGGCTTTGTTCATAATAATCAGCCCATAATGTGCCCACTGTTGGGACATAGGCCTCCTCTCGTTGAGATGGAGTGGGCCGTAATCTACCACGCTGACCCAGTGCGGGTTGGTAGTAGTCACACGTCTTCGAAGCTTTTACCTTCAGTTTCCTCACTATGTTTACTTTAACCGTTCTTGAAAGCAGCGGTGATGAAATAATTTACACATAATAAATCACCTGATGGGGTTCGAACCTAGGACCTACAATTTGTAAGTGGCGGCTGATACCACTAAACCACCACTATTCTACCAAGCTGCTTTTGCTCTAGGCCACCGCTACTCTATACGACTCAACGGCTTTGTTTGACATATATAACAACAGAATATGCGGACCAAAGAAATGTTGGCTTGAGGTTATAACAGATGACATACGTGCCAACAATCTCTTACCACAGGATGCTTAAGATCGCGCGAAATAGAGGAGAATGTGCAGGAAAGCGGAGCCCGGGCTCCAACGCGAAAGCCGGGGACGCAACCGGGATAAACGCTAAGATTATGATAATATAACAACCGAATAGAACATAGAAATCTTAACTTCAGCCATAAACGAAACCTAAACCATTAAGCTAAACAATTTAAAAAAGTGTAAGTTCTTTTAAAAATAAATTAAACCTCTTAATAATTCTGTTCACGTCAAGATTCACTGAAATTTTCGAAGAGACAGCGTGAGCAAGCCATTGTGCGAGGGGTGGCAAATTATTTTTTTTTTTTACTGCTAAACTATTTTACGCAGCGCAGTGTGATTTCTTTTATTACCCACTCCTAAGTTGTATTTAAACAAATTCGTTTATGTTTTGATTGGGAAATGTAAGTAGATTCAAGAGATAATCTTGTGAGGTGAGAATTTTACGTTCAGCTCTAATCTCAGAAATAAGGCTTTATGGGACAATAATTATGGAGGAAACTGATACATAAGAAGACTGAAGACGCAGCGTGGGTAGGCCCCCGACAAGGTGGACCGATGCCCTAGTGAAGGTCGCGGGAAACCGCTACATGCGGGAGGCGCGGGACCGGTCGTCGTGGAAATCCTTGGGGGAGGCCTATGTCCAGCAGTATTACGTCTTTCGGCTGAAATGATGATGATGATGATGAAACTGATACTGGAGAATTTGTATTTGGAAAATTAATGATATACATTACTAAGAGTTGACTTTACCAAAGCCATATAATTTTAACGGAGGTATAATTTGGAATCAATATTTCTTCGATACAAAAACTGCCAAACGTCAATCATTGTATATTCCTCGATTATGAGGTACTTAGAAAAACAGCCCTAATATGAGTTTCGGTAGTCATTTTATAATGTACGGATATTAATTTAATTAACACTCTAGCCACATAGAAATACAAAACAAATTTTATTAATATTTGCTAGAAAAGCATGATTGATACTCGATCATTACATAAAATTTATAAGTATCGATAAATTATAGAGAAAACTTTTACCAAACCCCCTCGACTGGTCGTTCCTACCATAAACTGTATAATAATTTGAAAACAGGCATCTCAGTTAAACGAACGATAACTATAACAATTAAATTACACACGCAAATTAACTATTTCGGCGGTCAGGGTTGGGTCAAAATGTTCCAACATAAAATAAACCCTGACTATGAGTCATTTGTTTGAGCCAGAAGATCTCCCTATACTGGCAAACTCAAAGTTATGTGAAATAAAAATAATTTTAATATTCAGGAAATTGGACTTTACTGTAATAGCTTCAGAGGTTATTATGTAATGGTTTTGGTATTTATGATGTGAGTAACGTTAGAAATTATGAAGTTTCGATTCGTGTCAGATGGTTTATTGGAATGTTAAACGGAATCCGTATAGAGACATGTATTAATAAAATAATGAAATTGAATTGTGGAATAGAAAATGGAAATAGAAATCGAGAAGAAGTTTTGTAGTTTATGTGGAAGCCGTACGGAGGACGGGTCTGAGCAGTTGTGTTGTGATGTGTGGCGGGTACGATGCGCCAAATGTTGTTGTGTCGGGAGTTTGGTCGTGGAGGGTCTCCAGATTAATCTCTCTCCGGCGCAGCATCGTTGGTCGTGTTGTTGGGTTTAACATTGCATCACCTTGCTCAACTGCCGTCTTCCTTCCTATTCACTCAATTTTTTTGAGTGAATAGGCTCTTAATAAACTAGCGCACACGTCGCAACACAACAGAATTTATGTTCACTACCACTTTTTCTGTCTTCTTACTAAGAAAAGGACAGAAGATAAAATATTACTTTAGTTCAGTCCAATGTCATATCGCTTCCACGATGAACTACTGTATTCAAAATAATGATGATACTGAAGCTGCTGATTCACTTCTGCTAAAGGCTATCTAGCACCGTCCGATACATTAGAATTTTAGCTAAGACTCTGGCCTCCAAATATAAAAGTAAATTAACCTTATTATGAAAAACCTCGTCATATACGAGTCTAGTACTAAAAAACTATAACTCAATCCAACCCAAATCAAGGCTAGTTTATATATAATCTAGATATCTATTCCCAAACTAGGTATTGAAGACTTCCGCTAACAGCGCCTTCTAGCGAGTGTTTGCTGTCACGCAAATGACTCATCACTGATCAGTAGTGATAACACTTGCTTCAGTGGTGGTTTATCTGCGCTTTTGAGTGTTGTAATTGCGGCGAAGAAATTTGGTAAAGGAGGTTGGTAGGAGGAGGTATCGTAGAAGAGGGGCTCGTGGCTACGTGAAAACCTAGTTAGTCTGTGGATGGGTGAATGACGATTTCAAATCTAAGCGGATGTCTATTATGGCTGGAGGCTTTTATTTAGGTAATAAATTTTTACTTACTTACATTTCCATTTTAATTTTTTCTATATATTTTTTTTTTTGCGGTGATAATTGGTGTGGCTAGCTGGCATGTGGTAAATAATTTAATTTAATATTCTGTGTTTTCTTGTGTTAGTTAATGGTATTGTATAAAGTCATGTATTTTTTAAACGAAGACAACTCTACATACAGCAGTGCTACTGTGGAGTTTGTTGCGCCACTTCCTCTTCCCAGCGAAAGCACTAGGCAATGGCGAAGTACGGGCGTTTTGGGGGACGGGGACTATCTTATGTAACATTGACGTTCAAAAATGCTGGTTCACAGCCTAATTTGAAGAAAGGAATTTTAATTTTAATTTTTTTATTTGCGTAAAAAATAAGAACTTGATTAATTAATTAGTTTCAACTTAAATGTACAGAAAAAATAATTATGCTAATATTACTCAATCGACCACACACATGTAATTACACACACATAAACATAAAAACTTTGAATAGTCTTAATAAAAAAATAATAAATGCAACCAAGCATTCACCGTAATGAACTTAAATGCTTCATAGTATGTAATTACCGCTACGCTTCTCGTAGCGTTCGAGTAGCGCTACGCCGTAGCGTCGTAGTACCGTAGCATGCGAATGCGTTAAATGGAAAGGTATTGTGGATTTTTCTGGACGGTTTACTTACTGAAATGTGTTAGGACTTTCGAACGGTTACTACGGTACCTTTAAAGGAGGTTTTATTTTAAAGGATTGATTTTAATAATCTTGTTATTATGTAAAATCTTAAATGGAAAACACATTTTTCGTTTTATTGTGTTGAATTATAAGTTGTATTTTTATGAGGTCGTAAACCAAATTTTCGGCGGGCGCCAGCGGCGAGACGACTTAGACGCGGGCCACAAGGGTTGGCTCTAGGTGGCTATAGAAAAGCATGCTCGGAATGATTTGGGGGAAAAGTTTCCTCATCACTAGGATGGCATAGACTAAGAATAAAAAATAAAATTTTCTGGTAATTCATTAATTCAAGTAAATAATATACAGAGAGGATTTAAACGACTAAGTTTTCGAAACTACTAAGGTTAGTATTGTGACCAAGTTGTCATTATCATCATAATCTAATAAGCGAGTTTCAGTTTTCCAATTTATTTATAGACCTCGCAATAACTTGTGCTTGACCGCGATCTCTCCTGATGGTAAGCAGTGATGCAATCATTGATGGTAAAGCGAGCTAGTTTATTATGAGCCTATTCACTGTAGCCTTGAAGGTACCTAAATTATAATGAGATGGGAAGGCCGCTGCAGGCAAATTGTTCCAGTCCTTCGATGGAACATATAAAAGACGAGGCGAAACGCTTCGTTCGGATCGTTGTGGTGTCAACAACGTAAGGGTGGAAACTCGCCGTACGACGGGTCGTCCGATGGTGGAACGGAGATAGGGGAAAAGTATGTAGATAGTGGTATCAACAACGTAAGGGATTTTTATTTCCATTCTTCTCTATTACCTATTGTCATCTCGATAGTCAGCTCTTTTCTAGTCATATCATCTTTCACTCAGTTTATCCATCATTTCTTTAGTCGCCCTTACCGTTCATATTGAAATGAAATGAAATGAAATCGTTTATTAAGCAAGTAGGATCACTGATCACTTTTACACGTCATGTTTATTTTTATTTTATTTTTTTAACTAGATGAAGCCGGCATTTCCTAACTGACTACCTGTGAGAAGAAACAGCCGAAACAAACTCAGGGATCATCGTCTTTTTTCAAGTCCAGAGATTAAAAATGAAAATGTTTACAATAATTTACCTTATAATTACGCATATTGCTTAATAACAATGCTTAACAGAGCAAGCAGCTCAGTCCCAAGCTTTTTTGTCTTCTAAATAATCTATGATTTTATAATACCCCTTTTTGCAAAGTATGGCCTTTATATGGTTCTTAAATCGTTTAATGGGTAAGTTTCGAATGTCCATGGGAAGCTTGTTGTAAAAGTGATACATTGTCTCCTGTATTGACGCGCCTGTATCGCCTCTCATTTGGGACTGGTATAGTGCCCAAGTCCTGGAAGCTTGCCAACGTGCAGCCCGTGCCCAAAAAGGGTAGTCGTGCCGATCCTACCAACTATCGGCCGATTTCGGTAACCTCCATACTCTGCAAGATTATGGAGCGTGTATTGAATTCGCGCCTCTTGGCTTACCTGGAAGGTAACGATCTCCTCAGTGACCGACAGTACGGTTTTCGGCGCAATCGGTCAACTGGGGACCTACTAGTGTATGCCACTCACTTGTGGGGCGAGGCCCTCGAGAGAAATGGGGAAGCGATTGCCGTCTCCCTTGATGTCTCGAAGGCCTTCGACCGGGTATGGCACGCTGGCCTTTTGAGTAAGCTTCCAGCGTACGGCGTTTCCGCTGGCCTGACTGGCTGGGTTAAAGACTTCCTGACTGAACGGTCCCTCCGAGTTGTTGTCGACGGATGCTCATCGGAGCCCATGTCGACCAATGCCGGTGTTCCTCAGGGGTCTGTTCTCTCTGCAACTCTGTTCCTGCTGCATATTAATGATCTGCTGATGCCCGGTATCTATGGGTATGCAGATGACAGCACAGTTGTGGAGAGATACCTGCTGGAAGCTCGGATTAGTAAGGAAACAATCCGGTCCGAAAGAGAGGCTATGGTAGAGCGTACGAGTGCTGCACTACAGGCAGTCTCCGAATGGGGCAAAGCCAATCTTGTAGCATTCAATGCCGCCAAAACACAGGCGTGTCTTTTCACCGCCAAAAGGAGCCCGTTCACCTTGGCTCCTACTTTTCAGAATGTATCCTTGGAGTGCACCAACCGCCTTCAGCTTTTGGGAGTAGAGATTTCCTCGAACCTTAACTTTGGGCGGTTCATTGAGTCCAAGGCCAGGGTGGCTGCTAGAAAACTTGGCGTTATCGCAAAGGTCCGGCGGTACTTCACACCGGGGCAGCTTCTAATGTTGTACAAAGCACAGGTCCGCTCGTGTGTGGAGTACTGCAGCCACATTTGGGCTGGTGCTGCGAAATGTCACCTGGATACTTTGGATTCAGTGGAGAGGCGTGCGAAGAGGCTGATTGGCGACCCAGACTTAACTCGAAACGGTCTCCAAAGCCTGGAGCACAGGCGTAGAGTAGCCAGCCTTTCGGTCTTCTATAGGTTGCATTCTGGTGAGTGTGAAATGAAATGAAATCGTTTATTAAGCAAGTAGGATCACTGATCACTTTTACACGTCATGTTTATTTTTTATTTTATTTTTTTAACTAGATGAAGCCGGCATTTCCTAACTGACTACCTCTGAGAAGAAATAGCTGAAACGAACTCAGGGCTCATCGTCTTTTTTCAAGTCCAGACATTAAAAATGAAAATGTTTACAATAATTTACCTTACAATTACGCATATTGCTTAATAACAATGCTTAACAGAGCGAGCAGCTCAGCCCCAAGCTTTTTTGTCTTTTAAATAATCTGTGATTTTATAATACCCCTTTTTGCAAAGTTTGGCCTTTATATGGTTCTTAAATCATTTAATGGGTAAGTTTCGTATGTCCATGGGAAGCTTGTTGTAAAAGTGTATACATTGACCCATGAACGAGTTGCCTACTCTGTGGAGACGAGTGTGATGTACAGCAAGATTGTGTTTGTTCCTGGTATTTACATTATGAACATTGCTTATTTTCTTAAAATTCGAGATATTTTTATGAACATACATTTTCAATTAAAAAAAAAAAGAAACAAGATTTTCAATGTGAAGCTACAGTCAGAATGTTCACCTCTTTGAACTTTTCTCTAAGAGATTCACTAGGACCAAGGTTGTAAATGGCTCGAACAGCCCTCTTCTGTAAAACAAAAATGGTATTGATGTCCGCACAAGTTCCCCAGAGAAGAATCCCATAAGTCATAAGACTATGAAAATAACTAAAATAAAACAATTCTGGCTGTATCCACATCAGTTATCTGTCTAATTTTCTTAACAGCAAAGGCGGCAGAACTGAGTCTACCCGACAGCTTCCCAATGTGCGGACCCCATTGTAACTTGGCGTCAATAGTTAATCCAAGAAAAACTGTCGACTCGACAGGGATCAACTCTACTCCATTCAGTTGAACATTGGTACTTAGCTGCCTGACATTTGGCGTAGAAAATTTAATGACTTTAGTTTTTTTTTTTCATTTAAAAGAAGGTTATTTACATTAAACCAATGGACAACTTTAGAGAGTGCATTGTTAACTTCGTCAAAATTTGTTAGCTGACGCTTGACTTTAAAAATAAGAGAAGTGGTGAGTCATTTATATGCATTCATAACTATCATCATCATTTCAGCCGAAAGACGTCCACTGCTAGACATAGGCTTCCACCAAGGATCTCCACGACGACCGGTCCTGCACCTCCCGCATCCAGAGGTTTTATGGGACAAAACCCACCACACTGTTCCCAACCCACTGCAACTCCTGAAAGCCAGAATCAACAGTGGAGACCGCCAGTGGGGAAACGCCGAGCAATGAAGCTCGACGAGTCCTGGAGAAACGATTCAACTGTCTTGGGTCCCGCAACGAAATTAATCAGAAAAGAATAGCGGAGGAGTAAGAAAAAAGATATTTTTTCCACTTCCCTCCATAATAAGCAGGAGACAGAACAGAACTAGGCCAATCGGCACAAAGGGACATTATTGCAACTGGGAGAAGCCCAGATTGCCAAGCACCACGGAATAACATTTGATTAAGTTAATGGGTCCTAAGTAGGTATTTGCTGTTACAATTGATTCCAATAATAGGTATGGCAAAAGCGCCTGAACGCACGGAAATTAGTTCTAGTTTCTACAAGGTCCGTATAATAAACAACTCCGGATGTAACTTGTACACTATCCAACATAATATTGCGTTCATTCTGCCAAAGAATACACTCCCACAAGATGTGATGTGCGGACTGTTCAAATTCACAGATCGAGAGGTTTACCGAGACCTTCACCAGGTCGTAGGTTCACGTTGTCGAGGGCCTACCCACCCTGCGTCTTCCATTGCGTCTTCACCACTCGAGAACCCGTCGGCTCCATCGGGCATCGGTCCACGGGCAATGTGTCCGGCCCACTGCCACTTAAGTGTTGCAATTTTTCGGGCTATATCGGTTACTCTCGCATTATTGTTTTCATTCATACCATCCGTTAACACAGCCCATATAAACAAAACACAATTTTAACAATCACTTCAAAATAATTATTTGAGGTTTTCCATTCCATCCGTCTTAATAATCCCTTATCAATTCTGAAACTCAATATTTCTTACCATGAATACAAAAAAGCATCGCGAATGGTTTCCCTTAGCGTTTTGTTAGCGTTGCTCTTCAAAAGAAACCTGATATCTTTGTTCAGTCGACTCGTTTCCCATCGTTACTAAGTATCCTGATTACTACCAACTCTTTCAGGTTCAGCCGTTGTAAATTATAAAAGAGTAACTTTTCCTATAAAGATACTGTGGTACTTTTAATAGATAGTACTCACGGTGGTAGGCCATAACATCGGCTGCCGGCAGAAGATGGGTGGTAACCCACCAGACAAAGTCTTGCCGCCAAGCGATTCGTCATGTTGTCTGGTGAAGCCGTACAGAGGACGGGTCGGAGCAACTGCTTCCGACAAACCAAACAATAAAAAAACACAACTGTGTTGCGTTGTGTGGCCGGTACGATGCGCCAAATATTTTTGTGTCGGGAGTTTGGTCGTGGAGAGTCTCCAGATCAATCTCCCTCTAGCGCAGCATCATTTGCTCGTGTTGGTCTTGGGTTTAACATTGCATCACCTCGCTCAACTGCCGTCATCCTTCCTATTCCTAAGTTTTTTTAATTGATATGCTTAATAAACTAGCGCGCTTTACCATCAACGATTGCATCACTGCTTACCATCAGGCGGGATTGCAGTCAAGCACTAGTTTATTTAGTTATTATTTAAAAAAAAAGGTGGCTTGGGTACCTATGCAGTACTCTTAAATGGAGTTTTATAAGCAGATATTACTTTTAACTACTAATAAACTAAACTAAAAACTAATTTTCACGTCAATTATCACATTACAAAAATCCCTATTTACCTAGCGTTACTATATCTATAGTTCGGCTATTGAGCGAATGCTTTCTTAACAGTTCTTTTTTGGGTGAAAATCATTAGGCACATGACTTCTCTTACTCTGGACAGAGCGGAAGGGCGTGTCGGCGTGTCAGACTTTTATTCACTAAAACCTACTCGTGTTCCTTCACTTGCCTGTGCCAGGAAGCAACCTATACGAGGGGCCTTAATTATTATTATTTAGTATAATTAATTAAAGACTTTCTTTTTATAAATAAGTAATAATAAAGTTTTATGAACGTGAAAGTTTGTACATTTTTGACCCTGAGATGAAATTACGACCTGATTATGAAACGTTTTTGTTAATGGAAGATTAACCTTCAGTACTTGTATTTATTCAAAAACAGGGGACACAATATGCTTTCCCTTTTATGCGCTATTTGTTTTAAACATCAAAGCGTACATACATCTGTAGACGCATACATAGACTAACGAAATACCACTAACAAAATCTGTAATTATTAGTACACAAAGATACATTACAAACCAGGCTGAAATATCAACGCTGACACGTCCCAATTTCAGGTCAACTCTGTCATAAAAACATGTGGCCTTGAGTTGTGTTTTTAAAATTCTATTTTGTTTACTAGTGTTAATATGTTAACAGGTTATGGTCTCAAGAGAGGTGAGTGGTTCTGAATATGTTTATAGAAATGATTAATGAATTAATTAACTTTTCGGTAAACTGAGCCTGAAATAGGTGTCGAAGAATAATTGCGGTATTTTTCTTTTTTTATAATTATAAACTGGTGCTTGATGGTAAGCAGTGATGCAATCGTTGATGGTGAAGCGCGCTATTTTATTAAGATTTAAACTCAGTTATTCACACAGAAAAACTGACTGAATAGGAAGGACGACAGTAGTTGAGCGAGGTGATGCAATATTAAACCCAACGACGCGACCTTCGATGCTGCGCGAGAGGGAGATTGATCTGGAGACCCTCCACGACCAAACTTCCGACACAACAACATTTGGAGCAACTGCTCAGACCCGTCCTTCGTACGGCTTCTCCAAACAACATAGCCACAACAGCAGCAAGACTTTGTCTGGTGGGCAATTACTTCTGCCGTTTAATTACCTTTGCCAACCAGACATGTCTTTAAAAGATGAACAATGAGACGGCAGTCAGCTCATTATCTGCCCAGCCTTCCTAATTACGTCGGGGTCAGCGTCCAGTTTCACTGGATGCAGCTAAACATCAAAATTTTATATGGAGCAACTGTCTATATCAAAATCTTTAACTTCGGATATCTTAGTGTGTGAGTGTTCCATTTCGTTAGTTGTGTAGTGACACACACGACTCAGAAACCAGTATTAGTAATTACATTTACTAGAAAAACAACACAACCCCGCCACGGTGACATGTAGGTGTATCCGTAATGGGCTCTTCCACCCATACGCTATAATCTTCAGGGTACAATTGAGGCTGGCGCATACCCTACGTAAGAGCAATGCTTGTGCATGATAGCGCGGGTGACTAGACTTTCGGGCTTCTGACTGTAAAAGATTCACGAAGGGTCCAACGACTTAACGTGCTGTCCGAGGCACGGAAGGGTCGGGCCAGCCGCTTCAACCGTAGGTCCTGATCGCTCGACCCGTTTGGCTATTGTTACTTGGACCCAAGTGACAAACATACTATGATAACATAATTGATAAATGAATTTCGAAAGTGGGTACTTTAGGTATATCTAAGCTACAGAGATTAACGGTTTGCCAATTACGTAGAAAACTTTCAATCTGATGAATTTTAAAGGAAATTGTAATCCATTGCTTAACATGTTTGAATAAGTGGTCTGTTCGACAATATAAATAACGCAATGTATATTGTTGAATGATTAAAATGTATGACATCGGGATGGCCTATTATGTAAAAACTTCCGTTGATTACTATAATAATTGGTACAGGTTTTCTTCGAAGTCAATAAAGTCAATTATTACGAAAAATACGAAAATAAAATATTAGCATTTATCTTTTAATTTTATAAACTAGTGCTTGTCTGCGAACCCGGCTGATGATAAACAGTGATTCAATCGTTGATGTTAAAGTGCAATTTTTTATTATGAGCCTATGCACTCTAGGCTTAAAGACACTTAAATTATAATGAGATGGGTGGTTAAAACACCAGCCTCTCAAGTATGTATGAGTATGCGGGTTCGATTCCAGGTCAGGCAAGTACCAATGTAACTGTTCTAAGTTATATGTACTTTCTAAGTATATTTTGGACACCAATGACTGATTAAAAGGTGAAGGAAAACATCTTGAGGAAACCTGGACTGTAATTCTGAAATCGCCAACCCGCATTGAGCAAGCGTAGTGATTACGCTCAATCCTTCTCTGTATGTGAGGAGACCCGTGCCCAGCATTGGGATGATATAAAGATTGATGATGATGGTGATGATAGGAAGTCAACATAATCAGCCTATTATGTTCCCGCTATCCCAATATCCTCAAGTGTACTCTCTTTAAGAGGAAGTTAGCTATACTCCACCATGCGGTCATGCAACCTAGGTGCGGGTTGGTACATAATCAAAATACAATCAGGCGGGATTGCAGTCAAGCAAAACCAGTGTTTAATTTATAAAAAAAAAAATATACACTTGCAATCTATGAAAATTTGACGCACTATAAGACTCAGTAATAAAACAAAAAACCAGTGTTATCATTACGTGATATTATGGACAAACCGTTTATAATGAAGATAACTTAGTAGACATAATATCAACAACAGAAAAATCTGTAAAGATGTATATCACCGATAAAAACCGTGTTACTTTATCACCATCACATATACAGTATGTTAACTAACAGAGGGCGTTCCCGTTAACCCGAAATAGTATAGCATACATACATGCTAAAAAAAATATTTCCATTCGAAAACAAAATGTTTTAAAAAATTTTCCAATATGAAAATATTCAATAAAAATTTTAAATTGACATGTAAAAGAAACACACTGCACACGCGAACATGAAAGACGGCAACGTCGCAATTTATTTATACATGACGACTACTATTTTGATTTAAAACAGGAGGTTTCAAATTTATTTCCAATTAGAATTTTTTTTTATTCGGATTTTTTATGCTTATTTTCTATGCTGATATTTTTATTTTAATCTATTAATGATATATATTAACGAGTTTAAGGGAACGCCCTCTGTTATTTAACATACTGTATAAGTTTTTTAAGTGAATAGGCTTAATATACTAGCGCGCTTTACCATCTACTATTGCATCACTGTTTACCATCAGGCGGGATTGCTGTCAAGCGCTAGTCTATAATTATTTAAAATATATATATGTCAACACTCTTAATTGCGATTTTAGAGGTATGTGGAAAAAAATGTAAAGTTCACCCATCCTCCATAGAAAAGGGAGGATCCTCCGATCAGACGGGTGTTGTGTCTGGTGGGAACGTTCTCAACGGATGATGTTGGGAAGTTATATATGCTAGTTGCACGGTAAACTTTGATTGCGAGATGTAGAATATGTGTGACGTCAGTATGACGCGTCCCATGCGACTGTTGTTGATTCCGCTATATATATAAAAATTCAACAGCACTATACTACTTTCTCATTGACTAGCAAAAAAAATCAGCAAATATACTTCTGTAATACCACTTGGCTGTTATCAAACCTGATGTAATATAGCTATCTCAAATGTTGAGTTAATCGTTCTTCTTATCACATTGGAATTGTATTTGATAACACTCACCTATAGGTTTTGTGTGCAAACTGTATGTAGTATAAACATGTTAAAGTTGATAAGGTAGAGTGAAGAAATTCTTAGCTGATAATATACTATACAGTGCGAAATATTACTGTCATGAAAAGTGAATTTGTGTTATTTATTTTTGTTAGGAGTTCGGTTGTGGACAACATTTTCAGTTTCTGTTTTATAGAATAGCTTCTAATGTAATGTCCGACACATAACATAAATGGATAAATACTATGTTCAACAATGTAAAATTTCATCCAAGAATAAAGGAGTAAATCGCTTTTGAATGAAACCCAGTGTGAATATATTTTTGTTTGTGACTGTACATACTAAAACCTGCTTAATAATAAAACATATGAACTGAGGGGCAACGTACAGCCTAAAACCGCTGGTTCTAAAAGCATAAAATTTAGCATAAGAGAGAAAAAATCATTCCCTAAAACCGTTAAATAAGCGATGAAAGTTTGACATTTTTGTTGATCCAAAATAAATAGAGATAAAATCCGTTGGAAATAAGGCTTTCAAATAGCAAAACCGGCCAAGTGCGAGTCGGACTTACGCACGAAGTGTCCCGAATCATCTTTAGTACTCAAAAAAATTAGTATTTCCTATTATAGCGGCAACATAAACATAACATAATCAGCCTATTATGTTCCCACTATTGAGACACGGGTTTCCTCTCGGTGAGAGGGAGTGGGTCGTATTCTACCACGCGGGCCCAGTGCGGGTTGATAGATGTCACATGTTTTAGATATGGTTTTTTGGCTCTAGGACAAGCCGGTTTCCTCACGATGTTTTCCTTCACCGTGTTGAGAGTAGTGGTGATTAAATATTTTACAAAAAGTAAAGCGCCTGATGGTGTTCGAACCTAACTTATAACTTGTAAGTCGCGGTTGATACCACTAGGCCACCGTCGCTCTTTCACACATGTATATTGTGAATCACTTGTTGTCTCTTATATTAAATTCTGGAGTGTTCTCTTCGACACAAGGAGAAATGTGTCTCCGCTCTGTAAATACCAGTGTCGAGTTAGGTTTAAATAATATCATGGCTTCGGTTGTAATAACCCGACTAGAGCGGCGGGTTGGTTAAAAAAGAAACCGTGGCCCTGGCCGTCGCACAGAGCGGGAGAGGTCATTTCATGATTTCCCATCCAAAAAAAAGAAGGTTCAAGCGGTACTTGAATTGATAACCACGCTTGATGGAAACTTGGCTATTTCAAATAACTCATCATCATCTCAGCGTATAATCCCGGTGGCATCGGCGGCTTTCGCGTTCGAGCCCGGGGTCCGCTTTCCTACAATTACTCCTCCATTTCGCACGATCTTTGGCATCCCGTGGCTATTTCAAATAACTATGTCGTGTATATTACCGACCGTTATTATTGTCGACCTCCGTGGCGCAGCGGTCAACACGTCTGCCTGCGACGCGGAGGCCCCGGGTTCGATCCCCGGTCAGGTCATGATGGAAAACGATCTTTTCCTGATTGACCTGGGTCTTGGATGTTTATCTATATATGTATTTATTATAAATATAGTATCGTTGAGTTCGTATCTCATAACACAGGTCTCGAACTTACTTTGGGACTAGCTCAATCTCTGTGATTTGTCGGTATATATTTATTTATTTATTTATTTATTAAGTTTAAGAAAATTCATAGTCTGGTCTGCCTCAATTTGCCAAAAATAGGTACATCGAATTTCTCTACATTTTGAAATGTTTTCGACGTTTGTGAGATATAAGACAGCGACTAGATTCTGAATGTTTTCTATTACGGGAATTGACCATGGAATCATTTCAAAGCATATTGCTAATATTGATTAGCAATATGCGTTTTCGAAAAAATGGAGCAATGGTGCTCCATTTGTTCGAAAACGTATCTGCTCAACAACGTAAATAATGCAATGAATATTGCTGAACTGTCAAAATGAAACTCATTGCTACTGATATTGTGTTACGCAATTACTCTGCTGATCTTAGTCTCCGTCAAATATGTTTCTAAAATCCTTCCATTCCTCCAAAAACTCCATCAAATTCCGTTGCATAGTTTTAAAGATTTAATAATACAAAGCAACATAGGGAAATTAAAAAACTTTTAACAGTACATCTGTATCGCCTCTCATTTGGGACTGGTATAGTGCCCAAGTCCTGGAAGCTTGCCAACGTGCAGCCCGTGCCCAAAAAGGGTAGTCGTGCCGATCCTACCAACTATCGGCCGATTTCGGTAACCTCCATACTCTGCAAGATTATGGAGCGTGTGTTGAACTCTCGCCTCTTGGCTTACCTGGAAGGTAACGATCTCCTCAGTGACCGACAGTACGGTTTTCGGCGCAATCGGTCAACTGGGGACCTACTAGTGTATGCCACTCACTTGTGGAGCGAGGCCCTCGAGAAAAATGGGGAAGCGATTGCCGTCTCCCTTGATGTCTCGAAGGCCTTCGACCGGGTATGTCACGCTGGCCTGTTGAGTAAGCTTCCAGCGTACGGTGTTTCCGCTGGCCTGACTGGCTGGGTAAAAGACTTCCAGACTGAACGGTCCCTCCGAGTTGTTGTCGACGGATGCTCATCGGAGCCCATGTCGACCAATGCCGGTGTTCCTCAGGGGTCTGTTCTCTCTGCAACTCTGTTCCTGCTGCATAATAACGATCTGCTGAGGCCCGGTATCTATGGGTATGCAGATGACAGCACAGTTGTGGAGAGATACCTGCTGGAAGCTCGGATTAGTAAGGAAACAATCCGGTCCGAAAGAGAGGCTATGGTAGAGCGTACGAGTGCTGCACTACAGGCAGTCTCCGAATGGGGCAAAGCCAATCTTGTAGCATTCAATGCCGCCAAAACACAGGCGTGTCTTTTCACCGTCAAAAGGAGCCCGTTCATCTTTGCTCCTACTTTTCAGAATGTATCCTTGGAGTGCACCAACCGCCTTCAGGTTTTAGGAGTTGAGATTTCCTCGAACCTTAACTTTGGGCGGTTCATTGAGTCCAAGGCTAAGGTGGCTGCCAGAAAACTTGGCGTTATCGCAAAGGTCCGGCGGTACTTCACACCGGGGCAGCTTCTAATGTTGTACAAAGCACAGGTCCGCTCGTGTGTGGAGTACTGCAGCCACATTTGGACTGGTGCTGCAAAATGTCACCTGGCTACTTTGGATTCAGTGGAGAGGCGTGCGAAGAGGCTGATTGGCGACCCAGACTTAACTCGAAACGGTCTCCAAAGCCTGGAGCACAGGCGTAGGGTAGCCAGCCTTTCGGTCT
Source organism: Sesamia nonagrioides (assembly GCA_017933935.1). NCBI lineage: Eukaryota > Metazoa > Arthropoda > Insecta > Lepidoptera > Noctuidae > Sesamia > Sesamia nonagrioides. Next base: position 268,074 of record JADWQK010002163.1, read on the forward strand.
TCTATAGGCTGCATTCTGGTGAGTGTACAAGGGAATTGCATGATTTAATTCTCCCATCTCCGTTCCATCATCGGACGACCCGTCGTACGGCGAGTTTCCACCTTTACGTTGTTGACACCACTGCGACCTGGTCGAAGCGTTTCGCTTCCTCTTTTATACCGCGTACATCGAGGGACAGGAACAATTTGCCGGCGATGGTGTTTCCGTCACATTACAATTTGAGTGTCATCAAGGCTAGAGTGAATAGGCTCATAATAAACTAGTGCGCTTTACCATCAATGATCGCATCACAGCTTACCATCAGGCGGGATTGCGGTCAAGCACTAGTTTATAACTTATAAAAAAAAAAAAACCTGAATGTACATCCCCGAATGTTTAGAGAGTTGTAGGTACCTATTTTCTCAGTGGTAGGCCATAACATCGGCTGCCGGCAGAAGTTACCACCCACCAGACAAAGTCTTGCCGCCAAGCGATTCGTCGTGTTCCGGCATGATGTCTGGTGAAGCCGTACGGAGGACGGGTCTGAACAGTTGTGTTGCGTTGTGTTGCGGATACGATGCGCCAAATGTTGTTGAGTCGGGAGTTTGGTCGTGGAGAGTCTCCAGATCATTCTCCCTCTAGCGCAGCATCGTTTGGTCGTGTTGGTCTTGGGTTTAACATTGCATCACCTCGCTCAACTGCCGTCATCCTTCCTATTCCTAAGTTTTTTAAGTGAATAGGCTTAATAAACTAGTGCGCTTTACCATCAACGATTGCATCACTGCTTACCATCAGGTGGGATTGCAGTCAAGCACTAGTTTATAACAATTAAAAAAAAAATGAATATACCCATTTAGCCAGTAATATTTTTTTAAGTCTAGCGAGGCAGCCAGTCAGTCCAATTGAGCTACAAATCAATGAAAACTTTTCGATTTATTTACACACTTTTTGCAACGAACAACAATACGAAATACAAATATTTTTTTAAAATTGAAAGCTTTATTGATTATCATCTTTTTCGGGGATTCTCTCAGAATAGATTATCCTACAATTATGATTATTACTACAAATAAGTCACATCAACGGACTCGTTATCAAGAGCCGTCTTAACCTTTCATATATTATGCGGTAATTGATTTTTAGAAGTGGATTTTACTGGTACAGGCTAGCGAATTCTTGTTGAGTTAAACCCTCTATAGATACATATACATATTGTATGTTTTAACAAAAAAAAACTATTTTATCACATTGTCTAATATTATTCTAGAAACCCAACAAGTTTTTCTTGAAAATCATGGGTGCAAGTTGCTAGCAATTTTCATCCCACCAACAAAAAAAAATACAAATATTCCACAAGATACGATTATTCTTAACAAAATGTTATTAATAATATTGTGTTTAAGTATTTTTCTTTTTAATCCAAGATCGAGTATGGTAGTAAAAAGTAATGACAAGAATTTGGAAGCCCGCACTAGCAAAATGCACTACATTTGGCGCTGTTCGCTGACATCCTACGTTCTCAATAAAGTTATGACGTTGACGGTTCACTTACCGATTTTTTTTAAATTGTCTTTAATCTGTAAATGTAAAGAAAGAAATAAAGAAAGAAAATACGTTTATTTGCGGTAATCATGACGTAAAAGTGTACAAAAACAATTGAGTGATAATAGTTGACATGCGTCACATCCACGCAAAACGGCTATCGCTCAGCATTATGCTGGGACCCTATGCAAAACAGAGTCCAGCGCTGGTTATGTATTTTATATAGTGTATATAGTAAAGAGAATTCTATTCTACTTATTTATTTAAACTTTTAGCACTTAAGATACAAATGTGGACTTAATTAATCCCTTTAACATTCTCTACCAGTCAACTAAGGATGTAGGAAAAGATATGAAGAGTGCTTTGGCTGAAAGAAACGACTATTAAAACTATGTATACAAATACATGGTTATTATATAAATTATAAATCATTAAGTTTTATATTGGTTAATCTTCAAGATACATTTTTATTTAAATATTATAATAATATATCAGCAAATAATAATTTTGACAGTTATTTCATACAAAAACTGTCAAATGTCAACTTATTTTTCTGAATTTATTTATTCTGTTACAAAAGTTGTGTCATTCAAAAAGCTTTAGTTAACTCAAGTTGTTACACACAAAACAGCAAAAATATCTAACTTTGAAATAAAAAGAAATCTCACTTTCCAGATCGAGAATCTTTCCGGTTTCATTCTCAATATGACAAAATTTAAATATTATTATGTAGAAAATTATTCTGGCTTTCAAGAAATCAAAAGCAAAGATTTTCCTGACCATATCATGAAAGTGTCCCTCGTAGCGATCGTGGTCTGAAAGTTACACTTTAAATGCATTTCCTAGTGTGATCAAGTTTAACCGAGACCATGTTTATGCTTGCTATGCAAAAGTTTCATAACACTCGAATTTCACGAGAGATTGTTGACGATATTTAAACTATGTAAATCACATAATCAAGTGCATTTGTACCATATCAATGGGCTCTGGATGTCAATAAGTAGTCGCTACATACCGCTCACCTCGTAGCATATCGGCACATCTACGTTTTTCATATTTAAGAAACAAAACACGATCGATGTTTTTATCTTTGAAATTAATGTATGCTTTACTATCTTTCCGCGTGGAATTCGGTTATATCGCACTTTTTAGATTTTCCCGTGGGTGAATTTTCCCGGGATAAAAAGTAACCCTATTATTTAATCCGATCTTCTCACTTTACGTCTGCAAACTTTCACAGCAATCGGTGCAGCAGTTACGGCGTGAAAGCAGAACAAACAAACAAACAAACTCATACTCATATTACTAAGGATTTTACGTTTTTGTTTTTACAGTTTCAATTCTATATTAATAACGAAACGCAGTGTTCAATAGGTTCTGGTCAGACGGCAGTCGCTTCACGGAAAATATCGAAGTTTAGCCAAAAATCAGCAATTAGACTGGTGGGACCCCAGACTCCAAAGCTTCGGATGCGAATGGGATTAACGCTGAGATGATGATGGAGTATTCAATGGGTTCGAGGTACTAGTAGATAGACGCTAATAAATATATCGGCGTTGAGCACCGTCTGGTAGCGATATAGTTTTAAGTAATCCGATTAATCAATTTTCTAATTTCTGAACGAAATGTAATGTAATCGAGTAGCGATTCCTAAACGTAACACCCGACACTGGCATAAAAGAAGAAATAACGGGGACTGGTGACAGCTGGTCAACGGTTAACTTGGATGTGCGACTCGTGTCAAGTGGAACGTTATTTCTTAGGAAAATTATTGTAAATTGGAGTGATCAATGTTTGATTTAAAGTTTATCGTTATAATTGATTATCTCCTTGCCCAATAACCTACGCCTACAATGGATCCTTCGCTATATAAAGACGGAGCATCCCCAGATGATGCTTTTGTACCGCTACCTTCTTCTGATGATGGCCATATGCCATTAAATATAAACAATATTAGTAGGATATGTAATAAACAAATATTAGTAGGTGAGCGATATGTAAAATGCTAGTACTTAACTGCATCTGGTAAGACTGGGCACCATTTCTATTGATATAACACTGGGCAGATGATCATGAACTATGTTTGTGTGTGTGAGTTTATATGTTTATAAACACACCCACGATACAGAAGAAATTCCTAGTGTAAAGCATCATTTTATTTTTTAAAAAATGTAAATCTTACACTGAGGACACAAGCCCTGCTTAGGGAATCAACAGACAAAACCAAAAAAATGTGATGTACAACTACTTTCTGTCACCTTTCCTTTACGCCAATAAAACTTGTCTTCTATGTACAAATGTATATAAAAGGAAGCTGCTCCTCCGATGTTTTTCTTCAACAATGTTAGTCATGTCCAAGATAGACTCCGAAAGAATATGACTTCATCTACAATGAAAAGTAATTTCGGTATTTCCCCGGCTTTAGTTACTCAAAAGTAAAATACAAACAGCTTCCCATCCGTTTTCCCTGATTCACAGATACTTTTTCCGAAAAGATAAGAATTTAGAAATCCATTTTAACGGAGAACGGATTTTTGGCACATACATTTTTTTTGAAGATGTTTTTTTTTAACTTTCACGAAAAGCTATTAAAGTGTTTCAAACTTTACGGAAAAAACTGACGCAAAAACATGGACAAACGGTTTCTTATGATTAAATATTAACATTTTTTCGTGGACTAATATGCATATTATACATGCCTATTTTAAGTGCACTGATGTGCATATTTTACATATTATTTGTGCACTAATATGCACATTTTACTTATTTTAAGTGCACTAATGTGCACATTTTATGCCCACATTTTTAAGTCACGTGATTCTAGGCTATCACAAATTTATCTATTTCCAGTAATTTTGATTTTTCTTATCAAATGATGAGTCCGATATTTGATTAGATAACAAAAGATTGAACAAATTAGGGATTATCGTTCTATGATCTAAATATTATATTTATTTTTAGTTTTTCTTCATAATCTATGGCTTGTCATATTCTCATTGAATTCAAAAAGGTTTTTACTAGAAATTAGACTTCAAATAGACTAAAAAACGTTTTTCAGGCGTCGGAAAAATTGAAGTCCGCCCTCAATCCGTCCCATAATCAAGTCTAAAGCTAAAACAGACTCGTATGTGATGTTCCAGCTGAGTTGTAACTGAAACATGTGACATTTTCACTAAAAAATCGATACGAGTAAGAATTAGTCAGTTTTAACATTAAACTATTGATTTTACACGCACTTTGTTTAGGTAAAGCGCTGAAAATACTAAGAGAAACAGTGATGTTAAAGTGAAATGTTTATACCACTTTATCAGACATGAACTCAGAATTATCGTAATTTTCAGTCTTATTTACAGTTTTATTTACAAACTCAATGGTTTTCAGCGTTTCAGTGAACTGAGAATCACTAACCTTGCGAAACAATTATCTAAAGGGAAAACTCTACCATTTTCATAAAATTTCACGATCTACTGCTAAATCGAGTATATTTTTATAATCTGTAAGGTTATTTCTAAAATGTAAACCTGTACATATACGGTTTACGTTTTCCAGTTCGTTCTCGGCACACGATTCCGTCCACTCTGACGTTTACTCTATGTGGCACGTGGAATGGCACTGACATTAGGCACATTATGTGTCTAATGTCATCATATTACTCAATTAAGGCAGTTTTCGTATTGACAGCGGCCCTAATACCGATGCCTACCCATCGCAAATAAGAAACCACTAAAGTACATGCAATCGTGAAAATACGCACCAGAAACGTTGTTATTCCTCTCGCTGGGCTGTTGTTGTGTGTCAATACGGGCTGTTCACGTGACCCTAGTGACGGCCATCAGATCCGGGAGCACGTGTCAATATGATATTGTAAACAGAACGCATTAGCGGTTTATTGTGTGTGGTTTACGTGACGGTGTCGCCGCGGAGTCGCGAGAGGCCGAGGGAGCGCGCGGTCGGAGCGCGGCGCGACTGCTCACTGACGACGGCGAGCGCGGCTCGGGCGGCGCGCGCAGGCGCCGGTCGATTGCCGACACTCGGTCACTGGGCCGGCATTGTCTTGTTTCGCGTTCGAAAACAAACCTTTGTCTAGGTGGGGAGACCGCTAGGCGCCTCGCACCGCCCCAGTCGGTAAAATTAGTTGTGTGTTTCACACCTGTTGGTTAGTTAATCACGTACTTTAGTATTCTATTACTAAATCATTAGTCTCGGCGGAGATGCAGGCGGATTACAAAGCGGCGCCTCTAAACTATTGAGTACAAGTTTAACGAGATTAACAAGTGGGGTTGAAGGAAATAAATTTACTTTTTAAACTGAGAGCAGCCCTTTTACGAGAACACATATAAAAGAAGGTAGCGAGCTCGTTCTCTAGAAAGTTTTATAGTCGGGAAGGTTCAATTACCCCTTTACCGCCCGCCGCGGTATTGGAATTTGGGTAAATGTCTTTACATGGGATGGTGGCCCTTGGGTACTACTGAATTTTGTACTCGAAACTTGACACATTAACAACGCCGAACCAAGTAATTTTCGATCATTATTTCTGATTATTACATAGGTAACGTAAGAACCAGTCTACTCACAATTGAAAATTTAAAAAAAGGTTCAACATTGTAGCACACACTGAATGTGCAGATATTATTATTATTTTTTTCTATTAACTCATGTGTCTTTACATATTTGGCAGATATTATTTTATGTGAAGTGAACTGTCAATAGGGATTGACACTGTAATAGAAGCTCACACTTCACTTTAATTTTCGCGCAGAGACTTAAACTTTTATTCATCGTTATCATAATCAGCCTATAATTTTCCCAGCCCTGGGAACGTCTTTTTGATGAGAAGGAGTGAGCAGTATTATACCACGCGGGCGGGCCCAGTGCGGGTTGGTAGAGGTCACATGTCTTTGTAGTTTTGTCTCTAGGACATTCCGGTTTCCTCACAATTTTTTCCATCACCGTTTTTTATGAGCAGTGGTGATGAAATAATTTACACAAAGTAAAACGTCTGATTTGGTTCGAACCTACGACCTACAACTTGTAAGTCACGGCTGATACCACTAGGCCACCGATGCTCTCAAGCCACCGCTGCTCTCCGAACTATTTTAAATCACTTACATTGAAACTTACTAATCTTAGTATGTACTTCCACTTACTTTCTTTACTAGATTACTAATCTTAAAACACTCATAAATAACGTGGCGTGTATTCGTAAAAGAATGTTCAAGATCGGCTCAATAGATGCGGAGATCACCTTCTTTAAGACAAACTCACGACCTACCTCTTTATAATATTAGTACAGACATTAATTACGATGACAGCCTCCGTAACGTAGCGGTAGCGAACGCGGCTGCTGCGAAAGGAGTAATGAGTAAGAATATTTGTACTGGTATGGCCGTGCCTAGGAAAGCACGTTAAGCCATTGGTTCTGGTTGCCACACAAACATCTAATGACAATCGTTACGGGTTGTTGGAGCCCTCATAACTCCAACAATTGATCAAACTGCAATGTTTCGATATCGGCTTCGAGTTGTGCAGGTCAGACGGCAGTCGCTTCACGGAAAATATCGAAGTTTAGCCAAAATCAGCATTAGTATTGGTAAAGCGGACCCCAGACTCCAACGCTGAAAAAGCTTCGAGTGCGACTGGGATTAATGCGGATGATGATGATATTAATTTCGATTACCAAGAGGTATCGTCTGTCCGGCTTGGATGGAGCACCGCCATATCCTCGAGGCGGTGTTCGTCGGCGATCGCTCGCGTCCTGCTCTGGTCATGGTCATGGTCCGGAGCAAGAATGCATGGCAGGCCGGCACACTAAGAAAAGGGGGGTCGTATTACCCAGCGACTGGGTTGTGGAGATCAGACAGTCTCACAATCCATGTAAAATACTGGTATTCAGCTGAATCCGGTTGGACTGGAAGCTGACCTCAACATACATAGTAGGCAGATGATGATAAATGTTTAATATCGAATAGATGAACAAAAGATATATTGGCTTTGTTAACTCTTGAACTCTACTAACACCATGATCAATTCCATTATTTAACAATGTTAACAACAAGACACGGGTAGGCGATATCATAAAAGTAGCAGGTACTCATTGGTCACGAGCAGAGAACAGAGAGTACTGGTCTTCTCTGGAGGAAACCTTTACCTTTCATGGAGAGGTTTCTTGCTAAATTATTAAATATAGCAGCCGCCAGCGACTTCGTTCGCGTGGACTTAATTATGCTCCGCTCCTATTGGTCCCAGCGTGATGTTATATAGCCTAAAGCCTTCCTAGATTAATGGGCTATCCAACGCAAAAACAATTTTTCAAACCGGACCAGTAGTTCCCGAGATTATCGTGAACAAACAAACAAAAAAACAAAAAAAAACTCTTCAGCTTTATATATTAGTATAGATTATTATTATGTCAATTAAAATAGCAACATCAAATACAGCAATAGGTAATTAATCTTATTTATAATTCTTTTTTTAAATCATAATCACATTAATTTTAAATTTCTTTTAATTGTTGGATGCACACTATCCTATTACTACTATTATTATATACTGCTATTTATTGTACTATGCAAAGCAAGAAATAAAAATCTTTTTATTTTATTTATTTTATAACAACACGACACTACAGTAGGTATTTTCAGTGGGTTTCAGGGTTCAACTTCATTTGATGTAACGTGTTAAATCAACAGCTGAAAGCTGGAAAGCTGTTAGAGATTAATGGAGCCTACTTAGTCCTTTGAAGTGCCTCTAGGAACCACATACGGTACCTACATAGCTATACTGAATTCCCTTTACACATTAGTGAACTTAACATTACATGGATAATGAAGTAAACACAGCATCACCTACATTAAAGTTATTATTATCTACTAGCCGCGCTCTGTGGTTTCTCCTGCATAACTTTTGATCCCTTGGAAATATTGACATAAAAAGTTGATCTGATGGTTTCATATGTTGGCCCTGGTTATAAACCACCTGTTTGCCAAATTTCATCCAAATCCGTTCAGTAGTCTCTGCGTAAAAGAGTAAAAGACATCCATACATCCTTACAAAATCATTCAAGTTGAATATCAGTAGGATTGAGTTAGGTTATATCGCGCTTTTTAGATTTTCCTCGGGAATATAATTTTTTTCCGGGATAAAAAGTACCTAATTATTTAATGCGGACTTCTAAATTTACATCTGCAAAATATCAAAGCAATCGGTTCAGTAGTTACGACGTGAAAGCGAAACAAACAACAAACTCATTTTCCCATTTATTGTATTAGTAAGGATAACAACATATCCGTTTGTGAAAGATTGCTGTAATTTACAGCAAAGGACTTTTGTGTAGCGGAAGGAAACGCAAGGGACCACTCTAGGGATCGCTCTGAGGACACGTGGTGCATACGGTGAAGGTCTTAGCAACTGCCTAGCTTAGACGGAGCACCGCCGTCGTGGTGGCGATTGGCTGCGATCTATCGCGTCCAGCCATGGTCCGGAGTAAGAGTGCATGGCAGGCCGTCACCTCCTTCTGCGAAGCACTGATGCTGGCAAGGAATTAAACGGAGGGGGAATATCTGCTCCCTCACGCCATGGACAACACTCGAACTCCCGGCTACCACAGGTGTGGGCTTGGGGGCGGCGAGTTGTCCACTGCTCACCGCCCGGTAAAGAGCAGGCCCGGGTCGATGGCGCGTTTTATTCCAAGCGCACCTCCAAGACATGTCAGCACATCGTGACGAGGTCCACAAAGACCGATGCCTGCCAGGGTTGCGGGTTGTTCGAAAGACATACCGTGGCCCTGGCGCACAGGCAAGTGAAGGAACACGGGTGGGTTTTAGTCACTAAAAGTCTGACACGCCGTTCCGCTTCGCCAAGAGCGAGAGAGGTCATTTGATGATTTGAAAAAAAGAACATTAATTTATATTAACGAGATGTAGAATTCGTTTGACGTCAGTATGACGCGTTATTTTATTTGTGGCGTTATTTTGTTATTTTGTTTGTAGTTACAGCTACAATGGGTTTTAAACTTCATAATTTCCACCAATGTGTCGTCCCGAACTACTGGGCGTTTATATTCACACTAGCTTTCCGCCCGCGACCTCGCCCGCGCGGAGTTCGGTTATATCGCGCTTTTTAGATTTCCCTCGGGAACATCATATTTTTCCGGGATAAAAGCCTATGTTCTTTCTCAGGGTCCAAAGATTGTCTGTGCCAAATTTCATCAAAATCGGTTGAGAGGTTAAAGCGGGAAAGCGTAACAGACAGACAGACAGACAGAGTTACTTTCACATTTATAATATTAGTATGGATTTGTCCAGGACAATACTTTTATCAAGTATACCAAATAGCACGGCACATTATAAAGAAGGAAAGAGAACACGTTTATTCAGCACAGACCTAAAGACACACAATACATCTAAAATAAACATACATAAGGCAGCAACAAATAAAAAAAAACAAATAGAAAGTAAAAACCCTGATGTATTAAATTACATTTTAATGTTGTCTTAAGACACACATAACACGTTGGTCGCTCCATTTTCATTTGCCGAATTTTACTCTATAGGTTTTTCCTGTGTTGTCGTGAATGGTGTTTTATTTTTCTTAAATTTCCTTTCCTATTTTTGAATTATTCCTCAGAGGAGCCACCCTCGTAATTTTTAACGTTTACTGTCTGATTTCAGCCTCAATCTGTCAAAAATGTCCCTAATTCTCCTAATGAACGTGAATGTTCTTGTAATTGCATTCTTGTGATTGTGTTTTTGACAGGCTGCAACTTCAGTAAAAACAAATTTAAAAAAATGCAATTTCAGTGGCAAAAATATATTTCTGGCAAGTTTAAGAGGTACCTATATAGTATATAGAGTCACCGCGATATTTTCAGCAACCCAACTAGGTGGGTCAAAATCAAGTCAATCATATTTTAATTAACTAGTTAAAAAAATAAGTGTGTCTTATACCTACCATGCTCATTGGAATGTTTTTGAAACTGTGGCGTCAATCGGCGACGGAGTTGACGCAATTGTCTCCACCGCTAGACTCAGACGTAGCAAAAATGAATACACCTAATTGTTTTAACGTAAGTTTTTTTAGACTTGATTAAGTAAAAGTCTTTGTACAAACCTCCTTACAGAAAATAAATCATTTATCACAGTTCAGATGAAAATACGACGAATGAATTTAAACGGTTTTAAGTAGGTACGAGAATTGACGTAGCTACTGGACGAAGTTTATAGAATCTGTTTTTTTTTCTGGTTTAGCACCTAACTTACACAGTGAATCAGCGGTCAGGTTACCCGTTAGCAAACCTTGAGTTTGAACTTCTGCTGTTCAGTAAGTGACCTCTTTGTACACCGTAGGTTAGGACTTGACATAAAAGTATTTTATATCTTGTATTGAGAAGTTTCTTGCTCCCAACCCAATAGGGATGTATCCAAGGTATGAAAATCAAAAAAATAATTAGTCCGACAGATAATAAAAAAAATTAAGACCTATATTTTTTATTTTGTCGAAATTACCAAAAACTACCGAGATATAGTGTATTAGAGTTACGGAGTGGGGCTAATTACGTCACGCCGTGTTATACTCTGTACCACGGCGTGACGTCATGCGACATTTCAAATCAATATATCTTCCTAAGTACTTGAATAAAATAAAAAATACGTGTGCAATATCCATACTTCCATACTCATATTATAAATGCGAAAGTAACTCTGTCTGTCTGTCTGTCTGTTACGCTTTCGCGCTTAAACCTCTCAACCGATTTTGATGAAATTTGGCACAGTCAATCTTTAGACCCTGAGAAAGGACATAGGCTACCTTTTTTCCGGGAAAAATTTGATATTCGCGAGAGAAATCTAAAAAGGGCGATATAACCGAACTCCACGCGGGCGAAGCCGCGGGCGAAAAGCTAGTTTTTTATAAATCTATCTGATAGACATATATACATTTATATATTTATATTTATTTATTAAATTATTTTTTAGGATACAACCCAATTGCAAAAGATCTACCAAACCTACAGCTCACTTCGATAAGTAAAGTTGCTTGTAGTAACCGGTGTCCAAGTTCGTGGTCACGTCGAAATTGTAACAGAGAACTTTGTGCCGCCAACACGTGTACACGGAAACTTTCATTATGACAGGACCCTGTCGACGTACCATATACGTGGACACTTCAGTGTGTTCATATAAAATTTGTTTCTAAGATTGGTTACAATGTGGAAAAATGAAGATTCTTCAAAACAAGGGTGTAAATTTGTTTCGCACATTTCTTTTATTGATACTTACTTAATTTACCGGACACTGTTACCGCTTCCCTTAACAAACTAAACAAAATTTAGGTTTAGTGCGTCTTATTCTTTTCATATGCTTATGAAAAGGACAGAAGATGTGTGTTAGTTCGTTCTGTCAAATTAAGGTACTCCATAGACCGTGAATAAAAACATGGCGACTAAAAATACGTCAATTTAAGTCAACAATGTCATGCGTTGCTGACGTTATGTTGATTTGTGTTTTTCAAAAAAACCGTTTTTTAAACTTATCATAAACTATCATTATCTATCACTATCATCATATCATTTAACTTGTACCTACTTCATGTGCAAGGTTTAAACTAAAACGTACATTAATCGAATGGCTGCTTAAACAGGACCATCACGGAACGGAATCACTTTTCATCATCATTCTCCTGCCCTTATCCCAATTTATTTGGGGTCGGCGCAACCTGTCTTTTTCTTCCATACATCCCTATCAGAAACCATTTCGGCAGTCACCCCCTTCTTAGCCATATCATCCTTCACACATTCCATCCATCGATTCTTTGGTCTTCCCCTACTCTTATAGCCATCAACATTCATAATTAAGACTCTCCTCACGACATTCTCCTCAGTTCTCCGTAACACATGCCCGTACCATGACAACCGATTTCTACACAACTTTTCAGCTACCGGTGCCACTTTCAGACTTCCTCTTATGTACTCATTTCTTATTCTATCCATTCGTGTAACACCACACATCCCTCTTCTCATCCCTCGGCTGCATGCAATTGCCTTTCATTCATCCCTTTCGTAGTCCAACATTCTGATCCATACAAGACAGCCGGTCGGATCATGGTTTTATATATTTTCCCCTTAAGTTTAAGGGGAATGCGGGAGTCGCAAATTGTTCCCGTGACCTGCCGCCATTTCATCCACCCAATGTTAATGAACGGAATCACTTTTAACTTACATAATATAATAAATATCCACTCTTTATGTACAATTCACCTTTTGTTTCGCAACAGCGTAAATAAAACACATACAAACATACTTTCACTCCACCATAATTATTCACTACTCCACAAACACCTCCCAAACATAATCATCAAACACATGCTTTTACTCCATACAATTTCATCCTTTACCGTCTCACTCTCATATTTTTAAAGTTTGACACAAGGTCAAAATGTAATAACTTGCTTGGCCACTGGCATGCCTGCTAAATTGTATTATATAGCATACCCTATAGCCGGGCACTGCCCCTTAAGTTACAGGCCTAGCCTAGATTAGGGTACAGGGATAAACCTTGTACCGATTGTAATGCAAAAATTTTAAATTGTATTTTATGTCCCAATAAATATTTGTAATTGTAATTAAAGAACTATTGTATCCTAGGGCATTTCTACAGATAAAGACGTTACCATTAACACCCACTGTGTTAAATACCGAACACCGCGAAGGTACCCAGTACTTAAAAGTTGACCTTTATTGGTATACAAGTAGGGTTGACGTAATGAAAATAAAACAACTACTGTATACTGTTCTATAGATGCGCTTATATTTCTTAAGATTCCAAAGGACCCAACCAAATCGTTGTCATGCAACGTTTGCGACTTCTAATTTGACGCCAACGCCATCTAGTTGCACTTAGTGTAAACTTATCATAAATACTTTCTATGATGTTAAACTTGATGAACGGCTTTGATCAAGCATGATCATTAACATACCGCCCACCAAGGACATTATTGACGGAATGTCCTTCTAGGACTGGTTATGGGTCTGAATGAACAATTTGACAACTTATTTGTGATCTACATATTAATAATATTGAAAAATAAATCTGTACTTAGTAAACTTAAAGCTATTTAAATATTTAATGCTTAAAATGTATAAGTTCAACAATTGTAAAAAAGGTTCTTAACATAGTTTTTTTTTTTAAATTTCAGTGTAAATCTAAATAAAAATTTAACAATAAATTGATCTAAACATAAAAATCTTGTAAATAAACAAAAGTAAAAATACTGTATTGATTAAAAGTTGGTAAAATTTGATCTAAGTATAAAATTCATGAATCGGTCACCGGCAAAATGCAAAGTTTAGAGGTTGGCCTTTTAATAACAGAACTCTTAGTACGTAATGTGACCACACGAGTGATATTATCATCTCCGGGATGCTTATGAACTACGCGACCTAACAACCAGCGACTTGGCGGCATGTCGTCCTCTTTAATTAGGACAATATCGTCAATTTTAGGCTCAGGAACCTTTGAAGACCATTTATATCGATTCATGAGATGGGACAAATACTCCTGAGACCAGCGCTTCCAGAACGACTGCAACATTCTTTGAATGAATTGCCACCGTGTCAAGTAGCTTACATTTGTGCTCTCATAATTATTGTCTGGTACAGTAACAATCGGCTCACCGATTAGGAAATGTCCAGGTGTTAAGGGTAACAATTCACCAGGCTCATCAACATTCAAGAGGCTCATTGGACGCGAGTTCAAACATGCTTCGATCTGATTGAGGAGTGTGCTCAATTCTTCATAGGTCAAAGTAGCCTCACCAATTACTCTTTTGAGATGAAATTTGGTGGACTTCACTCCCGCTTCCCATAGTCCGCCAAAATTTGGACTATGTGGAGGAATGAAGTGCCACTCAGTACCGTTAGCTTCGAGTTGTTCTGCAATGGATTCCTGAAGAGAGGCCAAGTGTTTCAGCTCTTTAGAGGCTCCTACAAATGTGGTACCATTATCGCTGTACATTTTGGCGCAGTGACCTCGTCGTGACACGAAACGACGGAAGGCAGCTAAGAAAGCTTGAGTGCTCATGTCACTAACGACTTCCAAGTGAAGAGCACGAGTGGACATACATACAAATAAACATATGTACCCTTTATATGATCGGTGTCCACGGCCCTTCGTTGTCCTAATATTTATAGGGCCAGCATAGTCAACACCGCTGTGCAAAAATGGTCGCGCGGGAGTACATCGGACAGTTGGAAGAGAGCCCATCATTTGACTCCTGGTGCTTGCCCGATGTTTAGCGCATGTTACACATTTATGCACATGCTGTTTGACGAGGTTTCTGACTCCTATGACCCAATAGGCTGTCCTTAGAAAATTCGACATTAGCTGAGGACCACCGTGTAGAGTCTTTATGTGTGCATCTGCAACTATAAGTGTTGTCAGATGACTATAAGTAGGTAGTATTATAGGATGTTTAGTTTCTTCGCTCAATGGGGCTTTTTCAATTCTACCTCGAACTCTGATGATACCTTTTTCGTCCAGGTAGGGACATAATGATTTTATCTTACTTGTTTTTTGTTGTAAATAGCCTTTGGTTTCTAGCTGTATATATTCTGCTGTAAATGTTGCCTTTTGTGTTTGTCGTATACAACATTCCAAAGCTGATGCTAATTCTGTCTTTTGTAAATATTTTTGTTTGTATGTATTGGTTTTTAGAAATCGCCTGCAATATGCGACTACTCTTAAAAGTTTCGATAACGAAGAATATCGCTCGAAAATGAAAGGTTCGGGAACTATTGCAACGTGTGCCTTTATTGATTCCTCTAAGTTAACAGGCAGCACATTTGGCTGTTTGTACTTTATAATGTTTTCTTTGAGAAATGATGGTCCCGAAAACCACAAAATATTATCTAACAATGCGCTTGGTAAGATACCTCTTGAGGCACAGTCAGCTGGATTGTCCTTGGAATTGATATGGAACCACTGAGATGCCTTCATGTTGGTCAATATTTCCGAGGTACGGTTGGCGACGAATGTCTTCCATCGACTGGGATGACTGTTAAGCCATGCTAACACTACGGAGGAATCCGTCCATGCCCGAGTTTTATCGCTCGGAATTTTTAACACCTCTGATGTTTCCGTCAGAAGATTTGACAGCAACACTGCTCCACACAACTCCAAACGAGGTATGCTTACTTGTTTCACTGGAGCGACTCTGGTTTTTGCAACCAACAACGAGATGTGAACTTTGCCTGTGGCATCTATTGCTCTTAAGTAGACCACAGCAGAATAAGCCGTTTTGGACGCGTCACTGAAGCCATGTAGCTCAAGATCGTCTGTTGACTTCGTGCCGAGCCACCGAGGTATCCGAACTTGGCTAAGTTGTGACAACTCATTGCGGTAAGTATTCCACTCTTTGATTAATTCAGTGCTTAATTCTTGATCCCAACTAACGCCTGCAAGCCATAATTTTTGTATGAATACTTTTGCTAGAACCACACTAGGAGCTAACCAACCTAGTGGGTCAAATAACCGAGCTATGTCCGAAATAATTGACCTTTTAGTTACAGGTGCAGTTGTCAGCGGGGAAAGATTCACTGAGTATTGAAAGGTATCGTCGTTGCGATTCCAGGTAAGGCCCAAGATTTTTATAGTATTATCTAACTTGATGTCTAACCCTTTCTCTTCTTTATAGTCTATGTTCTCTATTTCATTATTTTGAATGATATTCTTTTGTCCTATTGTTTTGTCCGTTGTTGTACTAGTTTGATCTAATTGGTTTTTAGTTTCAGTTCTTTCAATTGTATTTATTCTTTGTAATATTTCCTTACTATTACTGTTCCACTTTTGTAATACAAATCCACCTTTTTCCAATAGTGCTACCATTTGTTTATATATTTCTATACCGTCTACCACATTGCTGCATCCTGTCATTAAATCGTCCATATAGAACCCATTTAACACCTTGTCTGCAGCCAGTGGATAGCCTTCGCCTTCATCAAGTGCGACTTGATGCAAGGTTTTGACAGCTTGATAAGGTGCAGAAGCTGTTCCAAAGGTAACAGTCACTAGCTCGTAATCTTGTATTTCTGTGTTGGGACTGTCTCGCCAAAGTATTCTTTGGAACATTGCATCATCATCAGCTACCTTTATCTGGCGATACATCTTAATAATATCAGCGACAAGCCCTATTGGATGCACTCTCCACCTTAACACCGTATGTCGTAAGTCAGCTTGTAAAGTCGGACCAACCATGAGTGTATCGTTTAATGATACTCCCATGCTGTTCTTCTCAGATGCGTTAAATACCACACGCACCTTAGTTGTCGTTTTGTCGTTTCTAATAATTGCATGATGTGGTAGATAAACGGCTTCATCTTTTTTACAATCCGTTTCATTTACTGGCCTCATGTGTCCTAACTTTAAATATTCGTGTATTACTTCTGTGTAC
Organism: Sesamia nonagrioides; assembly: GCA_017933935.1. Lineage (NCBI taxonomy): Eukaryota > Metazoa > Arthropoda > Insecta > Lepidoptera > Noctuidae > Sesamia > Sesamia nonagrioides. The sequence continues at coordinate 285,036 of JADWQK010002163.1, forward strand.
TTCTCTTTTAGTTCTTTGTTCTTCTCTAACCTTTTTTCTAACGCTAGAAATCTTGCTCTAGCGATGCCGCGTGAGTTTCCAGCCTTGCAAAGAGGATTTTCATCTCGGAAGGGTAATCTGACAATGTATCTGCCATTACTATCCCTCTTAGTTGTCTCTCTATAAAAATCTTCGCACTTCTTCTCCTCCGGTGTAAATATCCGTTTTGAACTAATATGCTCCTCTATTTCCCAAAATCTTCTTAAAATATCCTCATCTTTGATCTGACAGTGCATAACCTTATTTGATACACTGTTTGTACTGTGATTATTGTCAGGAGCAGTAGCACCCGACAATACCCATCCCAACGTAGTACTCTGTGCAATTAGGGTACCAGAAGGACTCTTCACTAAGCCTTCCTTAATGATGCAGCTGTACACATCCGCGCCCAACAGAACATCGATTTTGTTGGGCGTGTTAAATTCTGGGTCAGCTAAACACAGATTATTTATGTCTAACCAGTCGAAGGTTCCTAAATTAAGACTTCGCTCTGGTAGATAAGACGTGATCTTCTTCAACACATAAGCGCTTAGTTCAAACTTGAAGTTTGGGTCGACAGGAGATTTGATTGTTAGTTGTACCATGTATTTTGTCATGGTTAACCTGTTATCTCCTAATCCCGACACAAACCCTTGAATGGGAATCTTTTTTAGGCGAAGATATTGAACTGTGGCCTCGGTAATAAAACAGGCCTGTGAGCCCTGGTCGAGTAAAGCTCGAATCGTCTGATATTCACCCGTTTTGGACGAGGCCTTTATTAGCGCAGTGGCTAGTAACACCTGTCTGGGTCTTGATATCTTTCCTGTAGACAAGCAAGAGACTATCTGAGTAGCACTAGTCGAAGGACTAGCACTATCAGCAGTAAGTTTGACTTCAGGTTCTTGTTTCTTGCTGTCTGACTCGGTATTGATATGTAGCAAAGAGTGGTGGCGCTTCTGGCACATTCTGCAACGGGTGTTCTTCTTGCAATTGAAAACTGTGTGATTACTGCCTAAACAATTATAACAAATCTTATGTTTACCTACAAACTCACGTCTAGCTTCGAGTGATTGTTTAGCAAACCCTTTGCAGAAACAGAGCTTATGATTCTCGCAACAGAATTCACATTTCATTTGTGCCGACGAGTTTGTAGCTAGCATGGTTTTAGGTGTGTGATTGTTTGAACTGTTGTTGAACTGGTGACTTGCTACTCTTTTCGGTTCTATGCACTCTAACGCGCGGAAACGTTGTTCCAAGAACACTTTAAATTGCGAGAAGGTAGCAAAGTCATTATTAGAATCGCTACTGACGCTTAATTCCCACTGCTTACGCGTTTCAGGATCTAACTTGAATGTCGATATATGGATGATAATAACATCCCATGTGCTCACATTAATGCCTAAGTTTGTTAGTGCATTTAAACAATCACTGGTGGTATCCAAAAGCTCCCTTAACGATGTCGCCGATTCAACTTGCATACGTTTAATACCAAAAAGCTTTTTCAAAATACAATTAGCAAGGTATCTTTTGTTACTGTAACGCTTGCTTAGCAGATCCCAGCACTGACTGTAGTTGGCCTCAGTAATTGGAGTATTTCGTATGAGTTGTTCAGCTTCACCAGTAAGATGACCTTTCAAATAGTGCAACTTTTGTACATTATCTAATAATTCATTTTTATGAATTAACGACACAAAAAGATCGTGAAATGTCGTCCACTCTCCATATTTGCCAGAAAACGTGGGAATGGCAATTTTCGGTAATTTTACTAATGAACCTGCTGACTTAGATGGACTACTAGAAGAACCATCCCTATTTTGTCCTGTTACTCCTACATCTTTTAGTTTATTAATCGTTGATTTCATTAAACTTTTGTAAGTGATGTATGTGTCTTCAGTCGTGTCATACATATCAACAACCTTCTGTTCTACATCATCAAATTTGGAGTTATGGTAAATTTTGGTGTTGGTATCTTTAAAAGAATTCCAATCTTTTTCTAATAATTCTTGTCTAGTCTCAATATATTCGACAGTTAACCTTTCTTTGGGACACTTTTTAAAATTAACTAATCCTTTATTTATAACATTTTGGAATCCTTTTAACACATTTATCAATCCTTCCATATTTGAGCTGGTTAATAATTTTAATAACTAACAAATAAAATTAAGGTGTACAAAAAATCAACAAGTGTGAACAACGTAAATAAGTAAGTTCTACTACAAAGCAAGCTAAACCTAAGTTAAATGGTTCAATAATATTCTAAGTCCTATTTAGTCGCACAAAATTTTACAAGTGTTTTAAATTACTTATAATCTGGCGGAAATCGGGCATAGGTTCCCCGTTCCGTCGTTTTTTAAGAAACTATTCTAAGTCCTAAGCTAAACATGCACAAATAACTCAATTTCTAATAGCTAAATAAAACTTTTCTAAGTCTAAATATCTACTTAAAATTTTACAAGTCCAAAATTCTTCAACAATCTTCAAAGTTAAAAACTTGGAATAAATAAAGTTCAAAATGGCTTGACTTTTAACTGGTTTGTTTATAATAATAAATGTACTCACAATTTGCACTTCACTCACACTACACGATGAATGATGTATGTGGCGCCCTCTGGTGGCGACACGATGAACTAGATGTGACGTCAGGCTTCTGATGTCACGTTGAACTACTGTGTGACGTACTTCTGACGACTACACGTTGAACTGGATATGGGTGACGTACACGCTACGGTCACCACTTATCTTCCGCTGCTACTGAACTCGCCAACGGTGCTGGACAAAGCTGTCGCTGCCGATGCGAGTAGCCGGGTACTCTAGCCGCAGCGATCCACTGCGAGTACCACGGGAAGAGCGGACCCAAAGCGGGGCCGCGAACACAAAAATATTATCCGCGCTCGATGGACCAATGTTAAATACCGAACACCGCGAAGGTACCCAGTACTTAAAAGTTGACCTTTATTGGTATACAAGTAGGGTTGACGTAATGAAAATAAAACAACTACTGTATACTGTTCTATAGATGCGCTTGTATTTCTTAAAATTCCAAAGGACCCAACCAAATCGTTGTCATGCAACGTTTGCGACTTCTAATTTGACGCCAACGCCATCTAGTTGCACTTAGTGTAAACTTATCATAAATACTTTCTATGATGTTAAACTTGATGAACGGCTTTGATCAAGCATGATCATTAACACACTGAAACCTAACTGCGCACGAATTCAAATCACCCAGATCTTACACTCAAGGCGGTCCTTCAACCTCGGAAGCCGGGTAGCGCCCCAACTGACATTTTAACCGATGCGCGGTGATTGATGAAACATCATACAAATCCTAGCTTTTGTCTAGATTACTCACTAGGTAATCGGCATTCACTCTACCATTTTACCTCAGAATTTGCCTAATTACTTACTTGATAGTTTAAGGCTTATAATCTACTTATAGCTGAGGCCCGCGGATTTACTCCCATAAGTTTTGATCCTGTAGCAATATCGGAATAAAAATTTTCTTATGTGTTATATTGGTTATAAACTACAAATGTGGTAAATTTCACCCAAAACCGTTGAGTACCGTTGTTTTTGCATGAATCCATAAATACAATCTTTTTTTTTTAATATGAGTAAGTAGATGATACTTGATTCTATCTATCTTATCTCACACAAGAAGGGGCAGCTTCTATAGAGATTCTAAAAACGTTGCCGAATGTAAAGCAACCAAAGTCCTAAGTCTTTGCCTTGCCTCGCTTAATCGACGACACATGGAACGACGGCCACTCTGACTCCCACATCCCAGTTACTAGATAAGACTGTACCAAGCAAGCTGTTTATCAAACTTTCGGACTACTGAGTAACCGTAACAACTGTCCAAACAATAACTACGAATTAACGTGCTTAGTGCTTCCCAAGACACGGAGGACTCGGTCTGTTTTGAACCCATACACGAACCAACCTCGGCAAACGTTACTTAACCTTGAAGATAGAACACATACTCATGCAACTGTTACTGTTTAATAATAATAATATTAATAAATTCTTTATTCAAGTACCCATGACTCAATAATGTTAGTAATACCTAAAACTATGTTAGTATCATTTCACAAATTAATTTACTTGACAATATTCAATTAACTCACACTAGTCACCGCTGCTTCACCCCATGCGAGACGGCACAACAATGACCTATGTAAAAGCAATCCAGACATCCAGCAATCATACTCAGGACACTGTTGGAGCTGGCCCGCACCCAGCGCACCAGAGAAACACACCTCTTTCGCACGGTCGCATAAAAGCAATCTACGTGTGCGTCAGCAAACATCCCCGATGCGCTACAGAAGCGAGGTAGCCCCACCAGTACCCTAAACGCGTTATTATATTATACGCGGAGTGACTTTTGAGTAGTTTAAGCATGAGCCCCTTCCGATTATCCTACTATCCAATTCAATTAAAATCGATTCTCAACCACAGTTTGTCGATTCATCAATCATAGAAAACTGTCTTAGCTAGCATTTCCTACCGGTAACGTCTTCAATGAAAGCAGTGTAGAAGTGCAGCCGACGTGCGAGGGCCACTCGAGTGCAAATAAGTCAATGAGAGCGCCGGAGGGCCCTTAACAGGTGTTCGATCATCGATTTCAGTTTGGTTAGACGATTCTAGTGATGTGGTGGTATCGATAATAATTTTGTGTTGACAATGCGCGGTTGCAGCACACTCGCTTCAAATCTGTGTTCTTCTTTTAGTGATATATGGAGTGAGGTAGAGATTGTTTTTAATATTAGCCCATTGACGCCCTTGGGCTGCCTGTAGCACACACATTTGAAATGATTACCTATGTTGCTGTTAAAAGATTCCTTTCACACACTATCAGTCACATTCTAAATCATATTAAAGAATATTTATAATACATTACGTGTTATGTTCGAAATATTTATCTGCCAAATTACCTATATAAAGCAATGAATGTTATTGAACTGTGGTTCTAGGTGTCTAGTGCCAGAGTTTTTTTTTAAATAAACCAATTACATATAGATATTTTTGATATTTCAAGGAATTGAAAATATTCAAAAAGATACTCCAAATTGCCTATTCCAAAGTCTAGTAAGTTTCCAAGGAAAAAATGGGCAGGAAATTTCGAGATTTCTTATGATCATTACTTAATTTAGAAGCATTATCCATACTATATATTAATATTATAAATGCGAAAGTAACTCTGTATGTCTGTTAGTCTGTTACGCTTTCCCGCTTAAACCTCTCATCTGATTTTGATGAAATTTGGCACAGACAATCTTTAGACCCTATGAAAGGACATAGGCTACATTTTATTGATAAAAAAAATTATGTTCCCGAGGGAAAACTAAAAAGCGCGATATAACCGAATTCTCAAAAGCTAGTATTATATTGATGTCAGCAAGTCAAATTTTTCCAAACAACTATGAACCTTAATGTTTTAGCGTAAGTAATGATTAGCGATATTTAAAAGTATCTTCTAATTTTAAGAAAAGTTCAAAAATAAAAGACGCCGTGAACAGTTTTTAAATCAAAATATTTTTACATGATTCATATTGAAATTAACTTTATTAACAGTACCTAAACGTGAAGTAAAATGAATAATTGAAATAATTATTGGCAGTTAAGATCACCGATCTGCTTGTATTTTGGTGAGAACTAAAGTCCTAGTTTTTCTCGGTGGTAGGCCATAACATCGGCTGCCGGCAGAAGTTACCACCCACCAGACAAAGTCTTGCCGCCAAGCGATTTGTCATGTTCCGGCATGATGTGATGTTGGGAGTTTCCACCCTTACGTTGTCAACACCACTACGATCCGGGCGAAGCGTTTCGCCTCCTCCTTTATACTGCGTACGTCGAGGGATTTTATCACACTACAATTTGAGTGTCATCAAGGCTAGAGTGAATAAACTAGCGCGCTTTACCATCAACGATTGCATCCCTGCTTACCATCAGGCGGGATTGCGGTCAAGCACTAGTTTACAGAACTGATCTCTACACCATAAGAGGAAACTCTGCCTCTCAAACTAGACGGTAGCCTGTGTCTTGAGAGAGTGATTCAGCGCTTTAATTATATTTATACAATAGTGCACTGGGTCGTTCTACCTGAATGATTGGTCGTGAACGTGGTCGTGATACTGCCAAAAGTTTAAATTTCCTACGCTACGAGTGTTTAAATGCGTGTCTGTGTGTGTGCTGTCTATTGACACCACACACACAGAAAGAATTGACACTATCGTGTCAATCCTTTCTACTCCACGCTAAATTCCCCCAAACTTTCCCTTTGAGATGCTTACAGCTCACTTTTGGGCTTCTTCTACAGGAAAACTACTTTAGGCATAAAATTATAACCATTTTGATAAATTCTCAAGCACTAATCTGTTGGGGAGAACCCCTCTTTAAAAATAAGTTTAAAAGAGGAGGATAATTTTCAGGTTATCTTTTCGCTTGCTACTTGTTGGAGAGCTTGTGATCTGTAAAGATAATAAGATTTTTATTTTTATGATGACGGTACTAAGTTATCTTCCGTGATCATAAAATATAGCTCTTCTTCTTTTTTTTTTCTTTTTCTTTTTGTCACAATTTTTCCAACTCTGGATGATTTTAGCCGAGAAATAATTTTGAATTTTTGACAGTTCTTTAGTACAAAAATTGACTGACATACCTACATTTTACTGTATGTTTAAAAATTATTGGCCCACTGAAAATCAGTCCTGTATTTAAAAAAAAAGCATGTGGGCATTGACATGTGGTAGAAATGAAACCTTCAAAAATGTTGCTTACAAGATAATAAAACGTATGTAAAATTTTACTGTCCCTTTTTTTTCATCCACTTTTGAATCACAAAGATACTAAATAAATTTTAACTAAAAAAACAGCCAGTTTTTCTCTACGGTATCAAAAAGTTTGAACATAAATAGTTTGCTTAATTTAATCGATAAAATGCACGTGTCCCATCCCTCACACTCGAAGCGAAGACGCCTCCGTCAGCCTCCCGATGTCGATGGACTCGTACCGAAGATTAAAACAGATCCTATTATTGTGGAGATTGCAACATCATGCTACAACGAATTGCATATTATTTTTAGGGTTCCAGACATCCAACCCATTTTTGAGTAGCTATTTAGGCTTCAAGAAAGTTTAAGGGATGGTTTATGTATATATTCAACTTATTTAACTTGGCAGAGGAACATACTCCATCGGTTTAGGTAATTAACTAAAACTTAAAACCAGTTCTGTTTAGTGATCAAAGTACATCTCAGTTAGATTCTTCAATTTAGCAACGAAGTGAGCAACATAGCTGTCTGTTAAGTTAGAAAATAGAACCCTGAAAGGTAGCACATAACAGATACTAAAATCATCAATATTGGTTTACGAACTCAAGCCTAACCTTGGCAAAGTATTATACTCCATACTTCCATACTTAACTAAAGGTAAACAATTAACCACGTGACTTGGTTTACCGACTAAATGTAATACCAGTTCTATACATTGGTCAGGCCAAATCGCAATTGTACTCTTTAATTTAGCAACGTTGTAATTATTTAACTAACTAACATAAGTATGCTAAATTGGAAAGAACAGTATTTTGACGTAGTCATCATCATCATCATCTCAGCGTTAATCCCAGTCACATCCGTAGCTTTTCAGCTTTGGAGTCTGGGGTCCGCTTTACCAGTCCTAACTGCTGATTTTGGCTAAACTTCGATATTTTTCCGTGAAGCGACTGCCGTCTGAACTCCACAACCCGAAGGCGATATCTAAGCATTGCAGTTAGTACTTTGACGTAGTATGATTACGAATTATCGCAGCTGTCTGTTCAGTTAGATAATACTTGATTGTATACATTACCCGTTATGTAAAATAATGAACATTACAAGATCAGCTAGCCACGCCATTATACTAATAAATACAATAATATGTATGTACATATATACTCAAGCTTTTTCCTTAGCTACTTCTCTCAATACGTTAGTATAAAGGGCGGCTTATTTTAGTCCAAAACTTAAAAACACTCTATTACCACATTTTAGTTCTGGCACTTCTATATTAACCCTAAAAGTGCTGAATGCCCTTCTGATGGCCAACCCTGAATATGTTGTGTTTGCGGATGAATGGAAGAAGCTTATGCGTGTATGTTTGGTCTTCTGTAAAAGAAAGTATGCGAGAGAGTCCACTATTCCATGTTAGTTTTAGTAGTCGGTTTTAAGTTAGTTATTGTAATTGTTTGTCTCTATGTTAGTTAATGTAATTGATTTTGTACTGTTTTAGCTAACTATAAATAAATAAATATAATATATATAGATAATAAACCTCTGCTCACGACTTTTCCGTACAGTTATTTATCCCAACGCAACGCGTCACTGCGGCAGCCTGCGAAATACTTCGTTTTCGCTTAGCTTTTTTTCTGGTTGTTTGTCTTTTTGCTCGGACTCTAAGCGTTTCAGCGTGTGAAGTTAAATAGCATATAAGCTTCCTCAAGAATTGAGCGATTCCAGAAATTAAAGCACACCTAAGTACACTATTTCTCTCTTCTTCCCCTTGGTATTTTATCCAAAGGTTATCTGTAAAAGAACGCTCTTAGCGATAAGACCACCCATTGAGGCACCCTTTGTAATATTATCATATCTAACAAAAAGTAGATATTCTATTATATTCCAGCGTATACACACAAACACGAAAACAAACTGTTCAGATTTTATCTTAGTATATAACGTGTTTTTTTTTTTTTACATCCCCTAACCTAAAGGAACTAACATTGTATAAATAAAAATTATACAAGAAGTCCTAGAAAATGTAGTCTAAAAATAATATAAGTGTCTAGATATCTAAGTGTCATTGATAAATACCAATATGTAATTCATTTTCATTCCCACGCCCTCACATAATCGTAACCTCCCAAGTCTTACAATACAAATAGGCTTGTTATTAAAGGAATGATTGAACGAATTGACTGGTAATTGTACGAGAATTCAATCTTCAGAAAGTTCCTGAATCGAGTCTCCATATTTTTATACCCGCTATGAATATAAACAAAATCATTCAACAATAGTTACCATATGTTATCCGAGATTTACATAAAATACATGTACGGCACCCACTTCTGTATTTACAATTCAGTGGAGTCGCAAATCTTAAGATTTCCGCAGGCTTTTTTGTCTATATTCATCTGGAATCTTCCATTGCATTGCCGAGCGATTCTAGATCTGTTTGCAAAAACGAAAATGATTTTATATTTCATTTTCCTACTTCATTACTTTGATTTGGAAATGCTAGTGGGTTATTTGAACGGTTTATACAATTTTCTTTTATGTTGCTCGGTTCGCTTTTGATTTGATGGAATTACGGGTTAGTTCTTTATGTAACTGATGTAGGTAATGGCGCTGGATCCTTTGTTCACAAAGTAGACTAAATTTAAGTTCAGTGCATATTTTTGTTTCTATTTTAAGAAAAGGACAGAAGAAAAATTATAGTTCAGTACTGTATAAGGATCACACTGTGCTTTATTGTGTAGGAAAGAAATTTATTTTCTATAATCTCATATTGGGGGCTCCGTACATTGCATGCCACGTACCGGAAGGTACGTGGCCGCCACTCCAGAACCTTACTCTCCTGTCGGCCATCGGCTGTACGTAAGTTTAGCGACTCGAAGAGTTATATCGGTGAGTTTGGTTCTTCTACGGATCTCTTTATTTCTCATTTCATTTTGGTCGCATTTCAACCGACGGATGCGCGCAGCACAAGACCGGTCATTATGGAAAGCATTGGGGGAGGCCTTTGTCCAGCAGTGGGCCTCTATAGGGTGCGAAGAAGAAGAAGAAGCTTATATTTTGTGCCTTCCTTATATTTCGCAATAATATTTTCCCCTCTTCGCTCAAAAAGATCGTCATTTTATCGTACCAAAACGAAGAAAAAATTGCTTAAAGTCCTTTAACTTTAAGCCTACAAAAACAAAAAAGTATTTATTCAAAAGTAAAATAATCGTCAACAAAGACTCGACTACTTTTTTGAAAATGGAACTAGTGGCGGCGATCTCTTCAATAGCATGCATTGCGTTGCGGCTACTAAACAAATAAAGAAGACATCTTTATCATCTGCGTAGCGTTTTCCCGCCTATGTTATGGTTGGTTTCCAGTCTAACCAAATGCAACTGAATACCAGTATTTTATCTCACCTCCGCAACCCAGTTTCTGGGTAATACGTAACACCTGGGTAACACTGGTTGTCAGATTTTCGGACTTCTGACAACCATTAACAACTGTCAAAGAGCTAATGACAGCCAAGACCAGCCATGACGACCTAACATGCTTTCCAAGGCACAAAGGGAGATCGGTATGTAAAGTTGGCTACCCATCCACAACTAACCTAACGACTAACCGCATCAAGCGTAGCTTAACCTGAACGTTCGACCTGTGCAACTGTTTTTATTTAGCCATGAGCAAAAAAATATTGCTAATTATTAACAAATTAACCGACATTACCCGAAGAATTGCAATACTTAAGTGGCTGTGAGCAGGGCACATTGCCCGTAGGACCGATGTCCGATGGAGCCGACGGATTCTCGAGTAGCGATCACGCACCGGTAGACGCAGCGTGGGTAAGCCCTCAACAAGGTGGACCGACGACCTGGTGAAGTTCGCGGGAAACCGCTGGATGCGGGAGGTGCAGGATCGGTCGTCGTGGAAATCCTTGGGGGAGCCCTAGGTATGTCCAGCAGTGATGATGATGATGATTGGCAAATTCTATTAATTCTAATTCTAGACCGTAATTATTTAATAACTATATTAGTTGGATGTGTGGAGTTACGCGGAAATACCGCATCAGGAACTCCCGCATCCGTGGCAGTCTTCGTGTCCGTGACATAGCAGACAAACTGCAAGAGGGTCGCCTAGCTGGTACGGTCACGTCTTACGAGAACCGTTATGTTACGTAGGTAACAAATGTCTTGCCATGGCGCCTCCGGAACAAGCGAGGTAGACCAAAGAAGTACTGGCTTGACATTGTAAGAGATGACATGCGTGCCAACAATCTTACACCACGGGATGCCAGAGATCGTGCGAAATGGAGGAGTAATTGTAGGAAAGCAGACCCTGGGCTCCAGCGCGAAAGCCGCGGATGCAACCGGGATTATACGCTGAGATGATGATGATGGTGATTAGTTGGATTATTTCATCTTCTCCCAATTGTAGTTAAATGTAGAGTGTAACACAAAGCTCTAAAAACTCGTAATAAATCGGTTTATATGTATTTACTCCCTCGTTTATAATGAGTCATTTTAGCCCCTTATATCTTGTGCTAAATATCTACTATAGCTTAGGTACATTGGTTGGTATTTTGTTTTTTTCTTCCTTTCCAATTTAATTTCGAAACATGTTAAAATAGATAATAGGAAAACTGGAATACTGCCCCAATACCCTTCCTATTCTTGTTGTGTGTTATCGCAAAGGTCCTGCAGTACTTCACACCTGGGCAGCTTCTAATGTTATACAAAGCACAGGTCCGTTCGTGTGTGGAGTACTGCAGCCACATCTGGGCTGGTGCTGCTAAGTATCACCTGGCCACTTTGGATTCAATGGAGAGGCGTGCGAAGAGGCTGATTGGTGACCCTGATCTAACTCGAGATGGTCTCCAAAGCCTAGAGCACAGGCGTAGAGTAGCGAGCCTTTCGGTGTTCTATAGGATGCATTTTGGGGAGTGTGCGAGGGAATTGCATGATTTAATTCCCCCATCTCCGTTCCACCATCGGACGAGCCGTCGTACGGCTAGTTTCCACCCTTACGTTATTAACACCACTACGATCCGGACGAAGCGTTTCGCCTCCTTCTTTATACCGCGTACATCGAGGGACTGGAACAATTTGCCAGCGGCGGTGTTTCCGTCGGACTACAATTTGAGTGTCTTCAAGGCTAGAGTGAATAGGCTCTTAATAGACTAGTGCGCTTTATCATCAATGATTGCGTCACTGCTTACCATCAGGCAGGATTGCGGTCAAGCGCTAGTTTATAATATATAAAAAAAAGAAACTAAAACTAAGTTCTATCTTTTTTGTTCCATTACATAAAGAGGATTAATATATATTATATTATTATTATTATAATATATTAATTTAGTTCTGTCAATTTAAGATACTCCATAGGCAGTTTAAAAGTGATTTAAGACATGGCAAGTAACATTACGTCAATTTACTGAATAAAAATGAATAATGGCTGAATAATTTGAGTAAGTCGTGGTGACCTAGTAGCAAGGAGTGGTCGTGTCGTGGAGGCCTAGTGTCTAAAACACCAACCTCTCAAGTACGAGTGTGCGGGTTCGATTCCAGGTCAGGCAAGTACCAATGTATCTTTTCTAAGTTATAATATGTACTTTCTAAGTATATCTTTGACACCAATAACTGATTACAAGGTGAAGGAAAACATCTTGAGGAAACCTGGACTTTAAGTCTGAAATAAAATGAAATCGTTTATTAAGTAAGATCACTGATCACTTGTAAAAGTGATCAGTGATCTTACTTAATAAAAAATTCATATATTTCGACGTCATATATTTTTTTAAACTAGATCGAGCCGGCTTTTCCTAACTGAATACCTCTGAGAAGAAATAGCAGAAACAAACTCGGGGTCTTTTTTCAAGTCCAGACATTAAAAATGAAAACGTCTACAATCATTTACGTGACTTAACGTCATTAATACGTATATTGCTTAATAACAATGCTTAGCTGAGCAAGCAGCTCAGTCCCAAGCTTTATTGTCTTCTAAATAATCAGTGATTTTATAATACCCCTTTCTGAATTCGCCAACCCGCATTGAGCAAGCGTGGTGATTACGCTCAATTGTTCTCTGTATGAGAGGAGACCTGTGCCCAGCAGTGGGACGATAAAAAAGGTTGCTTATGATTGTTCTTTTCCTAAAGAAATAGATGCATTGAAATTAAATTTAGTTTCGTTTGTAAACAAAAGAATCTGTGAAATTGTATCACAATACGTATTAGGTAGGTATGCATCTCCATCACACATCCCTTTTCCAACGGGCTTCACCGGATATTGTGTTTCCTCTGGCAACAAGAGCAGCTTTTAGCCACTCTAAGAGCGATGCCACTAATCGCCACGATTCACAAATGGATTGTAATTAATCCCAGTATGTACCTACGTTAAGATAAATGCAGCCTGTCTCAAAAAAAAATACCATTGTATTCTCTTAGGGGTAAATAAATTTCGCAAATAAAAAATCCTGATTTAGCGTTAAAAAAAATCGCAAATAAAAAATCGTGATAACGCATTAAAAAACCTCAAAATAGAAAATTTCGCATTACTTCGCAAAAAAAAAAAATACTATGTTAAAAACTCAATTAAAGGCTTGCATCATTGTAATCTCTACATTATTTCATCCTTCATTTTTTGCTTGCGATCCTCTGATGAGTACCTCTCCGCATTAACTAACACTATTGACAGGGCAATTGCCAATTGAGAAATTGAATAGCTGCATTTTCAAATCTATTGTTTATTTTTCATTATAAACTATCGCTTGACCGCAATCCCGCCTGAAGGTAAGCAGCGATGCGATCGTTGATGGTAAAGCGCGCTAGTTTATTAAGAGCCTATTCACTCTAGCCTTGAAGACACTCAAATTGTAGTGTGACGGAAACACAACCGCCGGCAAATTGTTCCAGTCCCTCGATGTACGCGGTATAAAAGAAGAAGCGAAACGCTTCGTCAGGATCGTAGTGGTGTTAACAACGTAAGGCTGGAAAGTCGCCGAACGACGGGTCGTTCGACAGTGGAACAAATGGAAATTAAATCATGCAATTCCCTTGCACACTCACCAGAATGCATCCTATAGAAGACCGAAATGCTGCATATGCAGTGGCAGACCCTACGCACAAAGCCCAGATGGCCGGCTTGCCTTCCCTCAAGCCTCACCCCCAAAAAGCCTCACCCCCAAAAATAAAAAAAAAACAGTAAACAGAAGAAAATAGTTTTCAAACTAAATTTACGTAGACGTCATTAAAAATACAACGCAGATCGCCACTCAGTTTGAACACACGCGGCCACCGGCCACGGTCGCACAAGGTCACGGCTCAATATCTATCTCACTCGCACTTGCGGGCTCTAACCTAGTGCAAGCCAGGTTAAACTCGCTTGCAATGCACTCTTCTTTCGTTCCGTAATATGAAGTATCTAGTAACATAAGTATACATATAACTATTGACATTTTATATGGCTGGATTCTGCTCAATAAAGCACGGCTTGCATATATCTGACGTTGTACACAAATGGTGTACGCACTGTTGGATCAGTGTTGCCGTTTTAGTTTGTTGATTTTTTAGTAGTTAAGTACGATAATTTTCATTTATTTTAAGTTTGTGGGCTGATGTCACCGAAATAGAATATTTTACACGAGGGAGTCCCAGGTATAATAGATTATTAAATTGGCTCATTCATGGACTGAATATAAGTAGTTTTCTTCGTCTTTCACGTTCGTTGATATTAAATATGAATGAGTGATAAAGTTATAGTTAAATACATCGAGTATATACTATACTTAGTATGTATTATACTTTTTCAATAACATTCGCCTTTTGACTCATTCAAGTGAAAAAAATATTTCTTTCATTGTAATTCAAGCGTTTATAAAAAATACCTAGTATAAAAACAAAAAACTGGCCGTGTTACACATGTGAAATAGTTTAGCACTTTCTTGCGGGTTTTATTTTTTGTTATATTTTTTTCATATCTGGTAGAATTTTCAGATAATTAAGCGCTTTTAAAATTCATGGAACGGCAACACTTGGTTTGATTTGTATGAACATAGCTACGATTTGAATAGTCTCTTTGTTGTTGTTCAGCGGAGTAATTTTTTCGAAGTTTAATTTTGAATTGATTGTGTAAAATGAGTGCAAATCCGTCGGATACCGATAATATTTATGTCCCTTGTGACGATTTCAAGTGTATTTATAGTTTGCTAGGCGGGGGAAAGGTAAATTCTTTAAGTTTTTCAGAGAAAAATAACCTCATATCTTCGCCAAAACCTACGCCGGATTTAAGCATATCATATCTCAAACAAGTAAGTCTCATAAAAGGAAATTCAATAGATCCGTTTATAAAACTAATTGGATTGCGGGCTCACAGGAACTCACAGGGCCAAGAGCGACTTTCTGATCTTTCGATGATCGCGATCGAAATGCAACTTTTAGTAGAAATCAAACGTTCACCAACTTTTTATTCTGACGTAATAAAATCATTTTTAAAGAAAGATAGACGCATTGATTTAGAATATAAGTAAAAGCTTTTTTATTTTTTTATTTCTATGTTTTCGAAATCCCATAACTTTGTAGCATATTTAGATCGTTTGCAATTGGACACGCGCCGTTATGAATATATGTAGGGATTGTAGGTACTAGGTAGGTATCTTCGCTCAACACAATGAAAAGAGAAAGGCTTTTTTCGAAGCCGCCGAGGGTATGTCTTTGCTGGTACGTGTTATTCTTCTGCCTAGCAATATCATGCCTTCAGTGTGCTTTGATTATCTCGCCGTCGTTAGACCACCGGCTTCTTGAAGCGAAGAATATGGTGATGTGGATCACAAAATCTTGTTTTGTAAAGAACGGTAAGAAAACGTATCATGGGCTTGCGTTATCGGTGGACCCTAGGCACGCCACTGAAAACAGTCCCCTATAACGCCCGCCCTTCGCTACTTCCTAGTACTTTCGGTGGGACGAAGAAGGGGAGGAACAAACTCCCCAGCAGACAACTAGTGTCTGACGCTGGTTTGCAGCCGTGATCCCGCGAGTTGTCACAAAGTAAAGAAAAAACATATTTTGACGTTTTGCCGTAGGTACAGCCAGGATTATTTATCTACTAAACTTATATTAGACACTAGGTACCCGGAGTTTTGGCCTTAAAGTCAAGCTGAGTGTCACGCGCAATTTTCATTGCACTTTTAAAATTATAGTGTTGTTTACTAAATAAAAGTGCGTGATTTATGTAGTAAAATGTACATTCAAGCCAAATCGCATACTAATATTATAAATCCGAAAGTAACTCTGTCTGTCTGTCTGTGTCTGTCATCTGTTACGCTTTCCGCTTAAACCTCGCAACCGATTTTGATAAATTTGGCTGGAGCCAATCTTTGGGCCCTGAGAAGAACATAGGCTACCTTTATACCGGAAAAAAATTGATATTCCCGATCTAAAAGCGCGATATAACCAGCGAACTCCACGCGAGGCGAAGCCGCGGGCGACTTAGTAATTCATAAAGAACAGTGAAATATCGCAGCATAGTGGCCCGTAAGGCTTTGCCTCGGAAACCTCCCGCGTAAGACGGTTTACGCGGCTGTCTTTTCGACCCTGAATAATTCATTACGTGATATTGGCTAAATGCACAAACCGTGCGAAACCTAAAAAGAAAGAAAGAAAAAACTAGGTGCCCGTGCGAAGTATTCGCAAAGTATTTTCAATGGTAAATTTTCGAAAAACCACTAAAATGTTAGTAATGTGGTTATTTTTCCGGTATAGCGGTCCATAAAGACTTTAAAATAATACTTCATTTATGTATATTCATTAAGTATGAAGGAAGTTATGCCGTACCGACAAAAAAATCTCTGAGAAATCCATACTAATATTAAAAATGCGAAAGTAACTCAGTCTGTCTGTCTGTTACGCTTTCCCGCTTAAACCTCTCAACCGATTTTGATGAAATTTGGCACAGACAATCTTTAGACCCTGAGAAAGAACATAGGCTACCTTCTATCCCGGAAAAATTTGATGTTCCCGAGGGAAATCTAAAAAGCGCGATATAACCGAACTCCACGCGGGCGAAGCCGCGGGCGGAAAGCTAGTATCTACATATGTACTCGATTTAACCGCCCGACAGCTGAGTGATTATGTGACACACTATCAGTAGCAATGGGTTTCTTTTGACAGTTCAACAACATCCATTGCGTTATTTACGTTGTTGAGCCGACATATTTAACACACATATGGATCAATGGATTAGCAGTATGCTTCATAATTATTCAAATTGACTCTAATAGTGTTTTAGAGAATTCTCGCAATCGAAGTAGGTATAGCCAAAATCAGCAGTTAGACTGGTAAAGCGGACCCCAGACTCCAAAGCTGAAAAAGCTTCGGATGCGACTGGGATTAACGCTGAGATGATGATGATGACTTTTTTCGTAAGCAATTTTTTCGGTCTCATTTTGATCCCTAATCGGACTATGTAAATGTTGACAACAACGCCAAAATTTTAATTGCATGATTTAATTCCCCCATCTCCGTTCCACTATCGGATGTCGTACGGCGACTTTCCACCCTCACGTTGTTAACACCACTACGATCCGGACGAAGCGCTTCGCTTCCTCTTTTATTCCACGTACATCGAGGGACTGGAACATTTTGCCAGCGGCGGTGTTTCCGTCACACTACAATTTGAGTGTCTTCAAGGCTAGAGTGAATAGGCTCTTAATAAACTAGTGCGCTTTACCATCAACGATCGCATCACTGCTTACCATCAGGCGGGATTGCGGTCAAGCGCTAGTTTATAACTTATAAAAAAAATATCTTTAAATCGACAAAACAATAAGACGATTGGCAAAACACGAAAACAAAACACGATCAAATTCCTCAAACTTCCAAGAAACAAAATGGTTGTTATGAAATTAGTTTATTTAAGTTTATCAAAATATCGTGTCAGGGGTCATTGAAGAGTCTAAAGTAAAACAGATATTTTATCATAATCTAAAATGTAAATAAAATGATTACCTCACGTTTTAGAAGTAATCAAAATATTATCAACCTTTTATCATCCCACTGCTGGGCACAGGTCTCCTCTCATACAGAGAAGGATTAAGCGTAATCACCACGCTTGCTCAAGGCAGGTTGGAGATTTCAGACTAAAAGTCCAGGTTTCCTCAACATGTTTTCCTTCACCTTATAATCAGTCATTGGTGTCCAAGATATACTAAGAAAGTACATATAACTTTAGAAAAGTTACATTGGTATTTCCCTGACCTGGAATCGAACCCGCACACTCATACTTGAGAGGCTGGTGTTCATAAAAATATTGATATAGGTATTAATTAACCACTTTTTCTTACACCAAAAACTGATGATACTTAGAATCGATAAACGTAAGGTCGGCGTCAGGCTACAATCTTCGCTGGATGAAAGTTGCTGAGAAGCGAGCTAAATGCCGTGCAATGGAAAGGTTTATGACCAGCAGTGAGCTGCTGTAGACTGAGGATCTACATAATGAAATAGTAAAAGGTGCACTTTAGTTTGTGAACTAGGAAATCTGCGCCATTGTCTGATCTATCAATGGGATAATGGAAACTTTCTAATAACGTCATTCTAATAGATAGACATAACATACGTATCATTTTATAACATTGCTACCTCATCTAAAAGAGTTATGAACTTTTAACAAACCACCTACGATTGATCAGAAAAAAAAAAACAATGGGTGATCTATTTCTAAACTTAATTTAAGTAAAACTAACACACCCAATTATAAAATAAAAAACAATAGAAAACAATCAAAAGAGGATTTTTTTTTTAAATAGAACGCGCCTTATTTAATTTAAAATTAATACAAAAAAGTTTTACTCACTCGATCGTTTAAAAAAGGAACTATTGTTGACACTACTTCAATCACGCATGCGCAGTTTGACTGCGCGATGACAACTGACAGTTTGACCTAAGATGGCTGACTTTATTACTGGTTTTATAGAGTAACGTGTTTTGATAGCATAACAATGAAGCGTGGGTTAGCTTGTTGTTTGATTTATTTTCCTTCTATGCCTATTAGGGAATGTGTGTCATTATTTGTTGTTTAGAATGGATATTCGTTGGTTTAGTTTAGTATTTTTTTTAATGGAACTGGTGAAAGGTATATTTTTCCTTCAGCTTTACAAAAATGAGGTTTTCATGAACGGTGTGGATAGAATGACCTCTCCCGCTCTGGGAGGAGCCGCAGGACATGTCAGCATTTACTGTTTTTTTTAAATAAATTATAAACTAGTGCTTGACAGCAATTCCGGCTGGTGGTAAGCAGTGATGAAATCGTTGATGGTAAAGCACGCTTGTTTATTAAGAGCCTATTCACTCTAGCTTTGAAGACACTTACCTAAATTGTAGTGAGACGGAAACACCGCCGCTGGCAAATTTTCCTGTCTCTCGAAGTACGCGATATAAAAGAGAAGGCGAAACGTTTCGTCCGGATCGTAGTGGTGTCAACAACGTAAGGGTGGAAACTCGCCGTACTACGGGTGGACTAAAATACACGTGTCCATGTTAAGTACTTCACTTGCTTGTGAGCCAGGGCCACGGTTTCTTTCCAACAATCCGCGACCCTAACAGGATTTATTAATCCCTTGGCGATGTCTCGAAAAATCAAGTGGATGCATTATGGTGGTAATGCCAATTATAAAAAAAAAAATGAATGCATTTTATTCTTCATCGACAAACATACTGACATATTTTAATAACACACGTTATTAACATATATATTATTATCACAACAGTACTTGGAATTATTATTATTTTACACTGTGGTTTAAAGTGAACTAATTTATAATTGTTGACAAATACAATCGTTTGGTTATACCATCAACCATCTGTTCCTGCTTAACTAATATTGTGTCCAGAGTTTACTTATTTGAAATGTTTTTATCTTCTTCTTTTTCTTCTCCGCCTATAGAGGTCCACTGCTGGACAAAGGCCTCCCCCAAGGCTTTCATTCCATTGGGGGGCATTGCCATAATCCCCACGCTTGGCAGGCGGGTTGGGGATCGCAGTAATTTGATATTCCACAAGAGAAGCGTTGCTGCCCGCTTCCCTGGTGAGAGTTTCCTTAGTCGCCTCTTACGACACGCACGGGTGGATATGGATAGGATGGTACTGTTCAAGCCCAACAGATTCTATAAGTGTAAAGAAGTATCTTAGCTGGTAGCGTTCTGGCTACTTTATGGGAAGCAGCTGAAGATCTCAACGCGTAAGTGTCTCAACAGCCGCCTGATGGTTAGCAGTCATGCAATCGTTGATGGTTAAGCGCGCTAGTTTATTAAGAGCCTTAATTAACTCTAACCTTGAAGACACTTAAATTGTAGTCAGACGGAAAGACCGCCGCTGGCAAGCCGTTCCAATCCTTGGTTCAACTAAGTTGTCATGACCGGATGGTTACAGTACCGCAGTGCAGGAAAACGCTTATTGATGGTACGAAGTCTGTTACATCATGACTTTACCTCAAACCTCCCTCGTAAGACGGTTCACGCGGCCGTTTTTTTCGACATGAATAATTCATTACGTGAGACATTGGCTAAATGCACAAACCGTGCGAAGCCAAAAAAGAAAGAATGAAGGAGTCAGTTGCCAGGCACTCCCTCGTTACTTTTATTTACTATGAAGTGTGAAAAGGCTTATATTTAAATGACATACGATCCTGTCATCAGCTGGGTAATTACGTAACACACTATCAGTAGCAATGAGTTTCATTTTGACAGTTCAACAACATTCATTGCGTTATTTACGTTGTTGAGCCGACACAGTTTTCGTACACATGAAGCAATGGATTAGTAATATGTTTCTAACGTAATTAGGCCTTATTTTCATCAGATGCGCAACTGAAGGCCGTTTTGATAGCACTGCCAGCAGCAGGATACGCCCTGGTCGTCGGGCGACAGCATACAACTTCCGGCCACTACAGGCGCGGCGGCGAGTTGCACTCTGCTAAGGTTCGCGGTAAAGACAAGGCCCGAGTCAACTGCGCGCTTCAAAAAGATGTCAGCACATCGTTGCGGGATCCATGGGGACATGCCTGCCAGAGCCGCGGGATGTTCGAAAAAAATACGCACTACCTCCGCCCAGAGCCCGAGAAGTCATTTGATAATTTCCGTTAAAAATAATAAAAAAAAAAAAACATTCAACAAGAATCGGTGTTTATAACAGAAGCTGACTGTTCATTGATTAGCACAGTGTGAAAATACAATGCTTCGTGTGTAATACAATTAACTCCGTGTGGTACCGGGCTTAGAATAGTACCAACCCATATCTTCCCGTGGGTTTCGTAAGAGGCGATTAAGGGAACTCTCACCAGGGAAGCGGGCAGCAACGCTTCTCCTTTGGAATATCAAATTACTGCGATCGCCAACCTGCCTGCCAGCATGGGGATTAAGGCAAACCACCCCAATGGGTGAGGGTGGGATGAGGTCAATCGTCGAATCCAACTCGGCTGGGCTGCTTTCGGGAAGCTACGTAAAATCTTCTCGTCCGAAATACCGCAGTGTCTCAAGACAAAAGTCTTCGACGAGTGTATGTTGCCAGTGATGACTTATGGAATTGAGACGTGGTCGCTAACAATGGGCCTTATAAGAAGGCTCAAAGTCACTCAAAGGGCAATGGAGAGGGCTATGCTTGAGGTTTCACTGCGCGATCGAATCAGGAATGAGGAGATCCGCAGAAGAACGAGAGTAACCGACATAGCCCGAAGAATTGCAACACTAAAGTGGCAGTGGGCTGGACAAATTGCCCGTAGGACCGATGCCCGATGGGGCCGACTTGTTCTCGAGTGGCGACCACATACCGGAAGAAATATGCGCGCACAAGCATAAAAACATACATACATACACTTGAAATTTGGCTTACATATATACGGGTCGATTTGATGATAACGTCCTTTTTTTTTGAAGTCGGTTAAAAAGTTGGACTCTGAACGAATGCACAGACAAACCTTCCACTATATAATAATATAATTACGGTTTAATATTTACAGCTAAAAGGTTAAAAGTTTATCAAAGGGAAACACAGTATACGGTAGGTACGCTGATGTTCATTCTGCAAAAATTGTGACTAAGTTATTAGGTAATTTAAAATAACTAATTTCGGTAAGTATAGACGCATTACTTTTTCTTCTTCTGCCTATAGAGGTTCACCGCAGAGGGGTAATCGCGTTAAATAAAACAGTATAAGTTCAACTCCTGTTCGTATCTAATCCAGCTAAATTTATGATTTCATCATCATCATCATCATCATCATCAGCCTCTACTCGTCTACTGCTGGACATAGGCCTCCTTCATGGCACGCCAACAAGCTCGATCCTGAACAGTTCTCCGCCAGCCACTACCAGCCACCTTTTTGATGTCGTCGCTCCATCTCGCCCAAGGGCGTCCTACGCTACGTTAATTAGGAAAAGAGACTAAAATTAAGTCGCGTAATCGGGTCATCCCTACGTTCCCCGCTAATTTAGGATTCAGTTTTGATCTTTTCGATATTTTAATTTCTGAATTGTTATTTTCTTTTTTTTTTGTGTTTTCCATCATGGACGCTCTCAGCGTACAATATATTTTTGCATCGTTCTCAAACGGTTGATTTCAACATGAATGATGTAATCAAATATTTGTATCAATAGCTTGATACTTTAAAAGAGTGTCCATGGAGTTTCTTGCCGTTCTTCTCCATAGGTACCTACTCTTTGGAATGGGCGACTAGCTTCATCTTACTGACTGACCGACCTTCTGACAATTCAAAAGTGCCTGTAACTTTTTTATTTGAAACAAATGCTTAAATTTTGATGTTGTTTTTAATTTTTTATCACACTTCTTATCGCGCTAATGTTTTAACTTCCATTGAAGTAAAATCAATGAATTAGTGATACATTTCGTCAGACATAATAATTATAACTAAATAAATTATAAGTAAATTTAATCGTTTAGACGTAAGTTTGACAAATGGCACAAGAAAAAGTTAGCTTTGTTTCAACTTTTTCATTTGACAACGGTTACCTACGTTCCAATTGTGATCCAGTTATGGTTAAATCACCTGTTAAAAGGTAAGCGTGTAAAAAAAAGGTAAACTTAACGAAGGTAACTTAGCGAAGGCTTCCCCCAAGGCTTTCCATTACATTGGGGTGGTTTGCTATAATCCCCAAGCTTGTCAGGCGGGTTGGGGATCGCAGTAATGTGATATTCCTCATGAGAAGCGCTGCTGCCCGCTTCCCTGGTGAGAGGTCCTTTAGTCGCCTCTTACGACACCCACGGGAGGATATGGGTTGGAACTATTCTAAGCCCGTTACCACAAGGAAGGACACACATCACTATACTGTCAAATTTCTCTAATAGGTTTTCAACTTAATGACTGAAGCATTAAGGCTGAAAGTCGAGCGGGAATATGTATTTGACAGTTTCGGGTAGCACCCTAATTGCCTAACACACTACATATTACTCTCAATTTGAATCATTTTGAAGCATATTGCTAATCCATTGCTCCGTATGTTCGCAAAATGTGTCTACTCAACAACATAAATAACGCAATGAATGTTGTTGAACGGTCAAAATGAAACCCATTGCTGCTCATAGTTTGTTACGCAATTAACTTGCAGGTTGGAGTTGAGTTTCCCAGATCAGGCAAAGTTTCATCATCTTCATCATCAACCTTTTATCGTCCCACTGCTGGGCACAGGTCTCCTCTCATACAGAGAAGGATTGAGCGTAATCACCACGCTTGCTCAATGCGGGTTGGCGATTTCAGACTTAAAGTCCAGGTTTCCTTAAAATGTTTTCCTTTACTTTTTAATCAGTCATTGTGTCCAAGATATACTTAGAAAGTACATAAAACAAAGGAGGCAAAGTTTATTAGGATTAGTTCCGATTATGCGAGGTACGGAGGGACCTCAGTATCTATATAACTTCAACTTTAATTCTTGATCAATGGCCCCTGTGGAATAGATACCACAATTTTGCTAATAACACGTGTAACTAATTGTAGAAACTCTTTGAAAATTTCATTTCACAATAATGGCGGATATTGCCAATGACAGTCGAAAAAGACGGCCGCGTGAACCGTCTACGAGGGAGGTTTGAGGCAAAGTGATGATGTGGCCTCTATGCTGCGATATTTCAATGTTCTTTATCTAATATCATTTTTTTTAATAAAAGGTAGCCTATGTCCTTTCTCAGAGTCTAAAAATTGTCTGTGCCAAATTTCATAAAAATCGGTGGAGAGGTTTAAGCGGGAAAGCGTAACAGACAGATAGACAGTTACTTTCGCATTTATAATATTAGTATGGATTTACTGAATGCACTTTTTACTACATAAATCACGCGCTTTTATTTAGTAAACGATACTATAAATAATTTTAAAAGTCCAATGAAAAATGAGCGTGACACTCATCTTAGCTTTCCCGCTAAAACCTCAGCATGTATACCACCATCCAGAGACCAACTGTGGCAAGTGCAGCTTAACCTGATCGATCTGAACTGTGCGGCTGTCAAGAGAATATTTAAAAATATGGGGAATAAACCTTTTGACGTCTTCTAGTAAAAGATAATCCATTTCAAGTGTAATGATTATTAAATGTTAACAAATCAAAACAATTCATAGAAAACTGCTCGTAAATATAAAACATAATATTTTTTTTTATTAATATTAAAAATTATGTCGGGGAATTGCATGATTTAATTCCCCATCTCCGTTACATCATCGGACGATCCGTCGTACGGCGAGTTTCTACCCTTACCTTGTTGACACCACAACGATCTGAACGAAGCGTTTCGCCTCTTCTTTTATACCGCGTACCTACATCGATGGACTGGAACAATTTGCCAGCGGTAGTGTTTCCGTCAGACTACAATTTAAGCGTCTTCAAGGCTCTTAATAAACGAGCGCGTCTCTATCAACGATTGCATCACTGCTTACCATCAGGCTGGATTGCGGTCAAGCCCTAGTTTATAAAACATAAATAAAATCGATGACTTTGGTTCTTCTGCGGATCTCCTCTTCTTCTTCCGGATTTGTGTTCGGTTGATGACAATAACAGACTGGTTCATTATTACATGGTTCTTTATTACTGGTTAAATAAAGCTGTACTACTTCATCTGAAGGTCCATTTAAAGGACTAAGGGTGGTCAGGGTTGCGAGCGCGTGAGGCAACGGGAATCCTAGCGACCTCAAGCTACTAGCCACCGAAGGTGCGGGCCTGCGGGCGGTGAGGAGTTGGCAGCTCGCCGCTCGGTAAGGACCAGGCCCGAGTCGACGGCGCGTTGTGTTTCCGCGCCTCAAAGAGATGTCAGCACATCGTGACGGGGTCCAAGAAGACCGATGCCTCCTGGGTCAGGGTTGCGGGTTGGTTAAACAAGAAACCGTGGCCCTGGCCGTCGCACAGGCAAGTGAAGAAACACGGGTGGGTTTTAGTCAGTAAAAGTCTCACACGCCCTTCCGCTCTGCCCAGAGCGGGAGAAGTCATTTGAAGATTTACCATCACAAAAAAAAAGGGTGGAAACCAAACCCGTTCTATATAACATACCTACATTATTTTTTTCTTTATACGAAACCTGAGTATAATTTGTTCAGAATAGCGGTTGGGCAGCGTTCGGGAAGCTACGCTACATCTTCTCGTCGTCCAAGATACCACAGTGTCTCAAGACTAAAGTCTTTGACCAGTGTGTGTTGCCAGTGATGACTTACGGAACTGAAACGTGGTCGCTCACAATGGGCCTCATACGAAGGCCCAGAGTCACACAAAGGGCAATGGAAAGAGCTATGCTGGGAGTTCCTCTGCGTGATCGAATCAGAAATGAGGAGATCCGCAGAAGAACCAAAGTCACCGACATAGCTCTGCGAGTCGCTAAACTTAAGTGGCAGTGGGCAGGGCACATTGCTCGTGGAACCGATGGCTGATGGGGCAGTAAGGTTCTGGAGTGGCGGCCTCGTACTGGAAGACGCAGCGTAGGTAGGCCCCCAACAAGGTGGACCGATGACCTGTTGAAGGTCGCGGGAAGCCGATGGATGCGGGCAGCACAAGACCGGTCAGCGTGGAAAGCCTTGGGGGAGGCCTTTGTCCAGCAGTGGACATCTATAGGCTGAAGAAGAAGAAGAAGAAGAAGCAACTGAATCGATTCCAATCAGTTTTACACCATGTTATATTATTATGAAATGTACTAAAAAGAATTGCAACACTAAAGTGGCGGTGAGCTGGACACATTGCCTGTAGGTCCGATGCCCGATGGGGCCGACGGGTTCTCGAGTGGCGACCACGCACCGGAAGACGCAGCGTGAGTAGGCCCCCGACAAGGTGGACCGACGACCTGGTGAAAGTCGCGGGAAACCGATGGATGCGAGAGGCGCAGGAGCGTTCGTCGTGGAGAATCTTGGGGGAGGCCTATGTCCAGCAGTGGACATCATTCGGCTGAAATGGTGATGATGTACTAAAAAATTGTTTGCAGTGTGGTTACCGAGCGGAGAATACAGTTCACGGCAGATCATAGCGGCGCGTGCGCAAAGCGGGACGGGGACTCGTTGTGCAGGATTACATTAAACTAAGTAAAATTAACCTGTTTTAAGTAAATTATAGTATATTTTATTTTATACTTACGGCTGCATCGAGTAAAGTACTTAATAATATCAAGAGGCGGCGTAAGGCGTGGGCGACGTGGGCCACCGTCTACGGCCTCGCGTTAGAAGGGGCAAATACTTGTATACATTGCTTCAAATCAAGAAAAATATAATATAAATTAATTTTGTTGGGAGTTTTTTTTTTGACATTTTTAGCCAGACACATAATTAAGCAACAACATGGTTTTAAGTACTTTGGCACAATATCCCTTTAAAAATAACCACTATATCAAAAAATCAGAAACTGTCAACATTTTAAACTAAGTTAACATGATATTTTACCGATGCGTAGATCAATTTATTGGTATTGTCATCACCACCTAGCAATACGACCTTTAACTTTCCATTAATTTTAATCTAATTTGTACTTTTATCAATAAAAACTTGGCAGTGTTAATTGGGTTGTATCCTAAAAAATAATTTAATGCCCATCAGATACATTTATAAAAAGTATTAGACACGTATTTTTTAGTTCATTCAAATACTTAGGAAGATATATTGATTTGAAATGTCGCAAGACGTCACGCCGTGGTACAAAATATACCACGGCGTGACGTAATTAGCCCCCACTCCGTAACTTTAATACGCTATATCTCAGTAGTTTTTGGTAATTTCGACAAAATAAAAAATACGGGTCGTAATTTTTTTTATTATCTATAAGACGGACTAATTACTTTTTTGATTTTCATACCATGGATACATCCCTATTGTTTTGTTTTTTTATTATCATTATTATATAAAATCCGTCTTCAGGTCGCCATCGAACCATCCACCATGGGTCTCGCGAAAGGAGATGTTTCATTTTGGGCCACCACTATGTACGCTATATAGATAAAAAGGAACAAAATAGAAGATGTTCATAAAAATACAACTAAATTAATTTGAATAAAAATACAGGTATATACAATATGTAAAGAAAACCCTGTCCGACCCGTAAGGATAATAAAGGTTAGGTAAACACATGGCCAAATAAAATATTAAATTTTACATAATCATCATAGTAACAATACTAATGAATTTTGAAATAAAAATTTTTTGTCGCGAATTAATTCCAACTTCCCCAAAATTTGGTAATTTTTAAAAAGTGACAACACCATTTGTGAAGGAGCGAATAGCGATGCGACCACGTGCCGCGTACGCTGCCCCCCGTCACCCGCGGATGTATGCCTAACATGTTGTCTATCGCACATGCATTAAGTTACCTTGCTTTTTCGAAATAATATTTATTTTTTTAGGGGGAATTTTTTTTAAGTTTAGACCGGTTTTGTATGCATTATTATAATCAGTTATCGATACCTAACAATACCTTCACGGATCGGACAGGGTTTTCTTTACATATTGTATAATTAATTATTTGAAACGTTTTTCAGTGAGATAACCCTTTATTAAGGTAGCCATGGCACTTTTTATGGCGTTTGATTGGCGACTTTGACAGTTCTATTTTCCCGTTGTGTTCGTGTCGAGTGTTGATTTCACTGATTGTGTTTATTTAATGGGCCGTATGGTCGGAATTCATGATTTGTTTTTGGCGCAGTCATATGGTACATAATATAGATACGATAGCCTTAGATATATAACACGTTAATCAAATGTCACTGTCAAAATCTTATTTCGCTTATTGCTGACCACCATATTTATTAGTAGTTGTGTTGCACTCCTTGGCCGAGTTAAATTGAATCTGTGTAAGAACTAAGCCAAAATAAGGCAAATTAATATTCAAAACAGTTAACTATAGCGTAACTATACCTAGCATTAAGTGTACAATGTGCTGGCCCAGACTCCATACATTTCTGAAACATCTCCTTTAGGTCTTTCTCCGCCTCTGATAATATCTACCTACACTTGAACGTTACCACAGTCTAAAGGCTGTAAATGTGATGGAAAATATTATCACTATTTAATTACTATACAAACAGACATTATTATCAACTAGTTTTCCGCCCGCGGCTTCGCCCGCGAGGAGTTCGGTTATATCGCGCTTTTTAGATTTCCCTCGGGAATATCAAATTTTTCCGGGATAAAAGGTAGCCTATGATCTTTCTCAGGGTCTGAAGATTGTCTGTGCCAAATTTCGTACGTAAATACGTTTAGAGATTTAAGCGGGAAAGCGTAACAGACAGACAGAGTTACTTTCGCATTTATAATATTAGTATGGATAAACGCAAGAAGACGACGCCACGCCGCTACAGGCGCAGGCGAGCGAATGGTGCGTTGACCATATTTTTGGATAAACAGGTAAGGTAACAAGCTCATAACTTTTGAGATTTTTTATGATATCTTTCTGTCGTCATCCGTGGCGCAGCGGTCAACACGCCTGCCTGCGACGTGGAGGCCCCGGGTTTGATCCCCGGCCAGGTCATGATGGAAAACGATCTTTTCCTGATTGGCCTGGGTCTTGGATGTTTCTCTATATTATAAATATAGTATCGTTGAGTTTGTATCCCATAACACAAGTCTCGAACTTACTTTGGGGCTAGCTCAATCTGTGTGATTTGTCCGTATTTATTTATTTACCTTTTTGAAATTTTGTACATAGATTCTTTACTTAAAAATACTGGACACGTGTTTAGGGTTTCGCAAAAAAATAATGTTTTAGATGTTGCTGTACTATAGGATATAATATCTCTGCTCAATTCTCCTGTCAAATAAAGCATACGCTTTGTTTATTTTGTGCACTCTTTGTAATAATACTATTAAGTGTAGGCCTTTGTGTGTGGGACGCAACTTGCGTCGATACTCTTGCGCCATCCCATCTTCCTGGTTTGACGTGCTGTACTGGCGTTGCTGCTGCGGCTGCAGAAAACCTCAAACGGCGAAAATATAAAAACCTTATCGGAAATTATATTTTCGAGCCGTTTGGGGTTGAAACCTTTGGGCCATGGGGTCCGAGTGCTCATTGCCTTGTTAATGAACTGTCTAAACGGCTTGTTGACACTTTCCGTGACCCAAGGGCTGGTATTTACCTTGGCCAGCGGCTAAGTATTGCCATTCAACGCGGCAATGCTGCCAGTCTCTTGGGCACATTACCAGTCGACAGCGATGACGAAGAATTTTTTTGATGCTGTTTTGTAATTTAATAATAGTTTTATTTAGGGTAATGGCTTTATTTAGTAATTTGTATTTATTTAGTTTTATAAGTTTGTATATACAACTTGTTTCAGAAAGGTGAAACAATACTTTCAGATATTGAAGTATACCTTCTATACTTCAACTTGACTTAGTCATAAATTTGAAATACTAAGATTTTTTTTGCCTACAAATTAAATAAAAATATTTATTATACATTTTGTCGACAACCCTAAACCTACGCTACAGTTGAGGCCGACTGCTAAATACCTACCGGCATACATTACCCACTGGTTCGCGTCAATAAAGATACTTACGTAAATATGTACCTAGGTACTTACTTAGTTGTCCTTAAAAATCGACTCAGTTTTATAGTCTTTAAAATTGAAATTTAAAGTTATTTCTTAGGGTCATCACTGCGAAGTTTTCGCACTAAACTTCAAAGCAAAATAATTAAAAAACCCACGCACTTAGGTACCTCACACCGGTGCCATGGGTATGCAATATACATATATTTTATATACTGAAAGTATTATTTCATATTTCTGAAACAGATTGTATATGTCTCCTTGTTTTAAGAGAAATTATATTGTATCCTCAAATCTTCTGATATTAATAAAGGACATGACCTAATATGAAGGGCTAAAAGGAAACGAGAAAAGAAACAAAACATTTCAATTAAAAATAATTTTATTTATAAATTAAACAGTGGCGCCCATTCAATTATTTACAAACTAAATTAATTTTGTATAGTGCATCTTATTCTTTCTATTTTAATAAGAAAAGGACAGAAGATAACATATTAGTTTAGTCCTGTCAAATTAAGATACTCCAGAGACAGTTTAGATTAAAAACATGGCGACTAAAATACGTCGTTTTACGTCAGGCGCGGACTAATTTGACAAGAGTAAAACTAATAATTATCTTCTGTCCTTTTCTTAATGAAATAGTTAATATGCACTAAACTTAAATTATGAATAAATTAGTTTGTGAACTGGGGAATCGGCGCCTTTATCAGAAAATAATACAAAAATGTTAAATATAAACTT
This sequence comes from Sesamia nonagrioides, assembly GCA_017933935.1. Taxonomy (NCBI): domain Eukaryota; kingdom Metazoa; phylum Arthropoda; class Insecta; order Lepidoptera; family Noctuidae; genus Sesamia; species Sesamia nonagrioides. Next base: position 315,542 of record JADWQK010002163.1, read on the forward strand.
ATTCGATAGTATAACAATTAGAAGTATGCCAAAAATACATAGATCATGCCGCAGACCGAGTGCGTATCAGGACTTTTCTACCCAGTCAATCTTACCAGGGTACTCCCTGGTAAGATTGTGAAGAGTGACTTCTGTAATTTTGTTCTAGAATTAGTGCTCCAAAAAGCCAATTCTCGCAATCAAAAGTCAAAAACTTGTCAAAATATGGGATTCGAGGATTTTTCGACAAATTGAGACAAATTAGACTGTGTACGTTACGAGTATTGCTCGTCTGTTCTGTTCTTAGCAACCACCATGATAATGAAGTCCAACATCCGTCACATGGCCGAGTTGACATTGTGACGCGTTCGCACACATCACTCAGATGAGGAGAGCAGCCACTGAGGGCTGTTCTCGCGAGAAGAGACCTGTCAAACTCACGACGCCGGGTCAAGGCCTGTCGGGGGTACCGTAGAATTGGGAGGACCCGGTACCCCGGAAAGGCAGATGACGAACGCTTAGGTGGTTTTTTAGCCGGTAAGAGTCCGGTACACCTCTCCGCGTCCCCGAGCGGAGGATATTCGATGAGGATTTGCCCATCTGGCTGAGTAACGGCGGTGAACAAAAATATATTAGAACCTAGCCGTTTGGTACCGGGCTTAGAATAGTACCATCCCATATCCTCCCGTGGGTGTCTAGAGAGGCGAATAAGGGAACTCTCACCAGGGAAGCGAACAGCAGCGCTTCTACTGTGGAATATCAAATCACTGCGATCCCTAAAACCAAGGGTGGGGATTATGGCGGGTTTGCTATAATGAAACCCTTGGGGGAGGCTTTTGTCCGGCAGTGGACCTTTATAGGCTGAGAGAATGAAGAAGAAAATGATCGTCGTCATCGTGTTCCGGCATGATGTCTGGTGAAGCCGTACGGAGGACGGGTCTTAGCAGTTGTGTTGCGATGTGTGCCGGGTACGATGCGCCAAATGTTATTGTGTCGGTAGTTGGTCGTGTTGTTGGGTTTAACATTGCATCACCTCGCTCAACTGCCGTCTTCCTTCCTACTCGCTAAGATTTTTAAGTGAATAGGCTTAATAAACTTGTGCGCTTTACCATCAACGATTGCATCACTGCTTACCATCAGGCGGGATTGTAGTCAATGCACTAGTTCATAATAATTAAAAAAAAGGGATGAAACGCTTTACTATTGCTGTTTTAAAACAGTAGGACTTGGCAATGGGGCCTATTTTCTTGAAACACATTAATATTCAATGCATCTTTTATTTCATTAGGAAAAGGGCAGTTAAATAATATCAGTGTGTGTCATCCTTTGTAAAATCTTCATATTTATATTCTGTAATTTATATATTGTACAGACGACAGTAAATCAAGCCACCATAATCTGTCAGATTTCTTAATTATATTTTCAACTTTATCTCTAAAGCAATAAGGCTTAAGGCGTTTGGTAATATTTGACAGTTTCAAATAGCTTGACCTGCTGTGGCCTGAGTCCTGTCAAATTAAGACACTAAGTCTTAATTTGACAGGACTAAATTTGTAATTTAATTTCTTTTATTTAGTTATTTATTAAAAGAATATCCACAACACATACATACATGAAACTTAAGAATAATCTTAGAAGTAAATTACATGACAATTACGGTGTACATAGCTTTTTGATCATATCTTTATAAGAAAAAGATAGAAGATAACATTTTAGTTTAGTCTTACCGTGATTACGCTCAATCCTTCTCTGTATGAGAGGAGACCTGTGCCCAGCAGTGGGACGATAAAAGGTTGATGATGATAAACAGTTTAGACTCGATTAATAAAATGGTGACTAAAAATATTTCAATTTACGTCAGTTTCGATCTAATTTGACAGGACTAAAACTAATATTTATCTTCTGTCCTTTTCTTAATCAAAGAGAAAGAAAGAGATGCACTGAACTAAAATTTAGTTTAGTTTGTGAATCAGCGCAATTAGCTTATAATTTAGTTCCAATCCTGGAAGTTTTGTTTGAACGCCGTTGGCTCCACACCCTCGGGTACTTTAGTAACATGCACCTGTAAAAGAAAATTAGTTTTTTTTTTTTATTGGAACACAGTAAATATGGGACTAAAAAAAGGTTGTAATGGTCTTCAACAAATTTTTTTTAAACATTTTAAACTAGTGCTTGACAACAATCCCGTTTGATAGTAAGCAGTGATGTTATCGATGATGATAAAGTATGCTAGTTTCTTTCTTTCTTTCTCTTATGGCTTTGCACGGTTTGTGCATTTAGCCAATGTCACGTAATGAATTATTCATGTCGAAAAAGACGGCCGCGCGAACCGAACACGGAGGAAGTTTTGGTGCAAAGCCATGATGTGGCCACTATGCTACAATATTTCACTGTTCTTTATGAATTATTCACTTAATGCACTTTTTACTACATAAATCACGCGTTTTTATTTAGTAAACGACACTATAAATAATTTAAAAGTCCAATGAAAAATGAGCGTGGCACTCATCTTAGCTTCCCGCCAAAAACCCCTCTACACTAATCGTATGCTAGTTTACTGCACGGTTAGCGCAGTGTTTACTATTGGGGGTCATCCATAAAGTACGTCACACATAAAGGGGGGAGGGTGGTGTCGACAAAGTGTGACATGGTGTGACAAGGGGTGGGTGGGGTACTAAGTTTCGTGACATCACATTTCAAAATGTAATATATCTAGAGATAGTAATCGCGTAATATGAAATATTAGGTAATATAAACTAAAAAATATTTCCAACTCTATCTTTGGGACAATACGGTTTATATTGATTTGTTTACGAGTTCATACCCGCTCTAGTGACACGCGCCGATCGCCTACGAGCCCTTTGAGTTTCTTTCTTTTTCATTATATTCAATAGTTTATTGCTTTGTTATTGTTTCAAATATTTGATATAATGTTGATTTCATTAAAAAAAGTACTTAATTTAAATGGAAATAAATGTAAATTCAGAACTTCTGTTTTAATTTAATATTTTTTTGATGTGAAATTGCAAAACCGCTTTTTGGATTTCCCTCGGGAATATCAAATTTTTCCGGGATAAAAGGTAGCCTATGTTCTTTCTCAGGGTCTAAAAATTGTCTGCGCCAAATTTCATCAAAATCCGTTGAGAGGTTTAAGCGGGAAAGCGTAACAGACAGACAGACAGAGTTACTTTCGCATTTATAATATTAGTATGGATAAATATTACATATTTATTGGGTATATTTATTCGGTGGTCGTGGTGGCCTAATGAAGTCGTGATGGCCTAGTGGTTGAAACACCAGCCTCTCAAGCATGAGTGCGCGGGTGCGATTCCAGGTCAGGCAAGTACCAATGTAACTTTTCTAAAGTTATATGTACTTTCTAAGTATATCTTGGACAAACCAAGAACAACAACAACACAAGGAAAACATCTTGAAGAAACCTGGACTTTAAGTCTGAAATCGCCAACCCGCATTGAGCAAGCATGGTGATTACGCACAATCCTTCTCTGTATTGCCGGGGCTACATTAGCAGGCGAAGATTTGTGTCGCGTTGGCGCGCAAAATATCCGTTGTCAGACATACACGATGTTCTTGTCTACCTTGGCGGGCGAAGATTCAGAAAGCGGCCTACGGTGAATATTCGTTGTTTAGTTGTGCGGCCGAGACGATGAAGGAAACAGTGGCTTTATATTATATGTCAATAAATTATTATTTATTACATGTTTACAAAACAAAAATAATGAAAAAAATATGCAAAAAGAACGTCAGTCTCACTTCAAAGTCTGGACGACACTGAAGTGACGTAGGTGTGGCCACTCCAGCGAATATTGTCGCGACAAGTCCTTTGAAGCGCGCCACTTTACCGACAGCGCCCCGATGCTACATCGTCTGCGCTCGAATACATTGCGTTACAACGATGTACCCGGCCACATACATCGTCGTAGCCCGAATATTCGCCGTAGCCCACTAATGAGAGGAGACCTATGACCAGCAGTCGGACGATAAAAAGGTTGATGATGATGATGATGATTGGGTAACTTGAACCGTTAACGCAGTGCACACAGCGGAAGCTCTCAAAGATGAATTATTTTCCCGTTTTTCTCCACATTTTCCACTTATTCTTCGCTCCTATTGGTCAGCGTGACGTTTATATTCCTAAAGCCTTCCTCGATAAATGGACTATCTAACACAAAATTAATTTTTTAATTCGAACCAGCAGTTCTAAGATTATCGCCTTTTTTTTTGTAATAATTATAAACTAGTGCTTGACTGCGATCCCGCCTGATGGTAAGCAGTGATGCAATCGTTGATGGTAAAGCGCACTAATTTATTAAGCCTATTCACATAATAAACTTAAGAATAGGAAGGATGCAGAACGGAAGCTCTAAATTCCTCCCCAGAAGCCTCGATTGATTTATTAAAAGCAAACTTGCCAGGCTGTCCGGTTGAATTTCAATTCACACATATAAACCATATGACAGTCATAAAGGCTTTCCGGCGAATAAAGGTCAAAATAACCGAAGACCTATGGGGAATGTCTGTTAAAGTATGCGCATCCATAATTGAGACCATAGCACCATACTTAGCTTTCATATTTAATTTGTGTGTGGATCAAGGCGTCTTTCCAGATATAATGAAATACAGTAATGTAATACCACTTCTTAAATCCGGTGACCATAAGGACACCAATAATTACAGACCCGTATCGGTATTGCCTGTTTTCAGTAAGGTGTTTGAAAAAGTTATGCTTAATCAAATGCTTCATCATTTTAACAGCAATACAATCTTCGACGATCAACAGTTTGGTTTCACCAGAGGACGTTGTACGACTGACACTGGTGTCACTTTATTAAAACATATATTTGCAGCGTGGGAAGAAGCCCAAGATGCGATAGGGATTTTTTGCGACCTCTCAAAGGCTTTTGATTGTGTCAATCATGAAACCTTACTTTTAAAGCTGGAACATTATGGGCTGGGTAAACTTGCACTCAGCTTGATAAAATCTTATTTAATTGATAGACAACAGCAAGTTCAGATAAATGGTGTCAATTCTCCTGGTTTGAAAGTCAAAATGGGTGTACCGCAAGGCTCAATTTTGGGTCCGTTCCTCTTTTTAGTATATATAAATGATCTACCGCATCTATTAAAAAAACAACCACATATTGTATTGTTTGCTGATGATACTTCGTTAATTTTTAAAATCAATAGACGTTGCTCAAACCTTGAGGACGTAAACAATGCTTTACAGCAAGTCCAAAACTGGTTTACTGTTAATAATTTAGTACTAAATGCAAAAAAGACTAAGTAAGTGTATAAGATTTGCGTTACCAAATGTTACAAGTACTTACTCCGATATAGTATTGAACAAGGAGAAACTCGAATTCGTCGAGAACATGGTTTTCCTGGGGATCACGCTTGACTCGAGGCTACAATGGGGTCCTCATTTAACATCTCTGGCAGGACGGCTTAGTTCAGCAGCATATGCTGTCAGAAAAATCCGTCAATTTACTGATGTAGATACTGCGAGACTAGTCTATTTTAGCTACTTTCATAGTATCATGTCATACGGTATTTTGCTTTGGGGACGGGCTGCAGACATAGAGTCTATTTTTATTCTGCAGAAACGAGCTATAAGAGCCATATATAATCTCCGCAAACGCGATTCTCTTAGGGGACTATTTAAAGAAATAAACATCCATAAGGTCCCTTGTCAATACATTTACGAAGACATTAAGTATGTTCGGAAAAATATTAATCTTTTTAATAAGATAAGTGACAGGCACAATTTTAATACTAGGAATAGAGACAACTTAGATCAACCTCGGTTCAGACTGGCTAAAGTAAATAGTTCTTTTATGGGATATTGTGTAAAATTTTATAATAAAATACCGCTAGCGATTCAACAACTCAATGAGTCTAAATTTAAAACATGCATTAAACGCACGCTGTGTAAACAAGCATATTATAAACTGGAAGATTATATTCTTGATAAAAATGCTTGGCTAAATGCCAGTCCTGCTCCACAGCCACATACAATTTTGTAGGTTTGGAAGAGATATCATTCCCCCTTTTTGTTGTTTTCCAAATATTCCTTTTTTATTTTTATTTGTTTATTTCAATTGTGCACGGGATTATGCTGCCATGATTTTGCAAATAATATAGTATTGTATAATGTAAAAGCACTTTTCAAGTTTGTGAATGTGAGGCACCATGGACTATGGTTTGTTTTTTTTATATATATAACTTGTTTGACATTACGAGCATGGCAGTTGAGAGTTTGTCATGCTCACTCACATGTCTTGCTGATGGTGGCGCGTGTTGTTGGGTCATTTGGTTCCCTTCAAAATGGTTGAGCTAAGTGGGGCTGATGCGCGCGTCATGCTCGTGAACGGGGCCCCCGTTAGTTAGTTCCAGTTAGGCCCCGGTAGTTAGGGCCCCGTTGCCCCGTCAGTGGAGACTGGTCATCTCTTAGCTGCCAGTGGGCTTGATTAATTTTCTATCTTTTCGTTATTTTTTATAATTATACATTGTGCTCACATGATAGAAGCAACAGAAATATGTAACGAAGACATGTAATCCATATTATGATTTTAAAAGAGTGTCCATGGAGTTTCTTGCACGTTCTTCTCCATAGAGACGTACGCTTTGGAACGTGAAATTTAGCTCACTTTTCTTGGACTGACCGACATTGACTATTCAAAAGCACCAACTGTTGGTTAATTTGAAATAAACAATTTTGATTTGATTTGATTTGATGACGGCAGTTGAGCGAGGTGATGCAATGTTAAACCCATGACCAACACGACCAAACGATGCTGCGCTAGAGGGAGATTGATCTGGAGACTCTCCACGACCAAACTTCCGACACAATAACATTTGGCGCATCGTACACGCCACACATCACAACACAACTGCTCAGACCCGTCCTCCGTACGGCTTTACCAGACATCATGCCGGAACACGACGAATCGCTTGGCGGTGTTGTGTCCTCTTATATTAGTGTAAGTTGTGTTCCAAGGGCCCTTCAATGAAACTCCATAAACACATAACTATTTATATTTGAAAGACATACAATCTGTACAGAGGTATTTGGTCGACTGACTTATAAATCTACCTATCTGTAATTGAGTAACGAGAGTCTTTGATCTCATCGTACTAAAAAAGGAAATGTGCTGCAGGCACATAGCTCCCCCCTTAAATAAAAGAAAAAAAAAAATATTCCTAACAATAATTAGACAATTTTTTTTTTTATAACATTTAAAATTGGCGTCTGTTTCTATAACTTTCTAGGTAATACAGTATTAAGATTACATTTCCTACCTGGTCACTTTACATGATAAACAATATAAATTTTATATGTATAAACACATACGGTTACATTAAATAATATTGATCCACTAAATAATTGTCCTCTAAATAGCTAGTTAGTAAAAACTAAACAGTTACACACACACAGTACACACATGTTACAGTAATTAAAAAGTTGTAGAATAACTTCGTACAGGTACGGGTCATGAGCTAAATCGAACCACCGGTTTAATTACGCGACCCGATCTTGTTCGTTTTTCGTTATTTGGGTTTGTTTCTTCCTTTTTAGGAATAGTTAAATCTTGGCACGAGTCACTTTCTATTACAAAGGCTGGTTTAAGGCGATCTATACTTATATTTTTCTTTACACCATTACATAATATCTTGAAATATTTGTCATATTTTTCTAAAACTTGATAGGGACCAGAGTATGGTGCAGTCAAAGGCTTCGAAACTTGGTCACAACGTATAAAAACTTGACTGCAGTTCTTTAATTCTGGATGCACAAATATTTGGCCTTGTTTCAACTCCCGTCTCGGAACGGATGATATTTTCCGGATCCTTTGTCGTAGTTCTTGCACAAATGTATCGTTCTCAGAGACTTCAAGCTTTGACAGCGAAAAGAAATCTCCAGGTAAACGCAACACTTCGCCGTACACCAACTCTGCAGCGCTGACCTTTGTATCGTCTCGTAACGTAGCCCTTAATCCTAACAGTACAGAGGGTAATTCGTTCACCCAATCTATTATGTTTCCTCTACACATTAAAGCAGTTTTTAGCGATCGGTGCCAACGTTCAACTGCGCCATTTGACTGTGGATGGTAAGCAGTAGTTCTCAGCTTACTGATACCCATGCGTTTTGAAAGTAATGCGAATAGATTGGACTCAAATTGTCGTCCTTGATCTGTTGTTATTCTTAGTGGACACCCGAATCTAGCGATCCACCCTGAATAAATAATTTCAGCAACAGTGTCTGCGGTTATGTCCTTAACTGGATGTGCCTCGGGCCATCCCGTGGCCCTATCTAACATCGTCACTAAATATCTATAACCTTTACAATAACTTAATGGACCAACAATATCGACATGCACGTGCCCGAACCGATTACTTTTCTCAAAAGTACCAACGGGTGAAATAGTGTGTCGTTGAACCTTGGACCTCTGACACTCTAGGCATGCCTTAGCCCATGCAGAGACATCTTTGTTCATGCCTTTCCAAAAATAGCGATCGGCTATCATCTTTCTTGTTGTCCTTATTCCTGGGTGGCCGATTCCGTGAATCGCTTTATAAGCTGTCATACGAAACTCGGCAGGCAAATATGGTCGTGCCTTATCTGTCGATACTTCGCAGTATATTGACATATTATTACCTGTCAACAACATTCTTTTAAAACTTAAATTATCGGCGTTCATCAATATTTTCAGTTCCTGGTCTGTTTCTTGGGCATGCGACAATTTTTCAAAATTAATGGGTGATGGAGTGCATATAGCTGAAATTCTCGATAGGGTATCAGCCACTATGTTATCGGCTCCACTAATGAACTCTAGTACCACACAAAACTGTAATATGAAGTCTAAATGCCTCAACCTTCTGGGTGTATCATGTTTGCCAATACTGTTGTTTTGAAATGCATACACAAGTGGTTTATGATCTGTGTACACGGTTAACGGTCTTCCTTCTACCAAATATCGGAAATGTTTAATAGCCATGTAGATCGCTAGCAATTCACGATCAAAGGTGCTATACTTCTGTTGCGCGTCGCTGAGCTTTTTGGAGAAAAATGCCAGAGGCTGCCAAGTTCCTCCGACCCTTTGCTGCAGTACTGCTCCGGCGCATGTGGCTGAAACGTCGGTCATGAGTGCTATAGGAGCGTCCGCTAGAGGAAAGGACAAAGTAACAGCGCTTTGTAAGCTCGCTTTACATTGTTCGAATGCATCGATTGCCTCCTTGGTCCATGTAATTGGAGTTTTGTCTCTTTTCTTCGCATTGTGTAAGTAGGTGTCTAGGATACTCTGAAGTTCTGCGGCTCGGGGTAAATGTCTCCTGTAAAAATTTACCATGCCTAAAAATCGGCGCAACTCTTCTACTGTGTTTGGTTGTGTGTATTTCGATATCGCATCTACTCTATCATTTAGCGGTCGCAGACCCTTTTCGGACACGTGAAATCCAAGAAATTCTAATTCAGATTTTCCAAATACGCATTTTGATAAGTTTACAGTGAGCCCCCATTGATCCAAGCGGTTGAAAACTTCTCTTAGATGCTTTTCATGCTCCAACCTTGAGGTCGATGCAACTATTACGTCATCAAGGTAGGAAAAGATAAATCCTAAGTCTCGAAATACGTTGTTCACGAATCTTTGAAATGTTTGTGCGGCGTTTCGTAGACCAAACGTCATCCTGTTGAACTCAAACAGGCCGAATGGAGTGGTTATCGCCGTCTTCGGAATATCCTCTTCTCTCACTTTCAAATTATGATAAGCACGCTGAAGATCAATCCGAGAGAAAATACGTTTTCCTGCCAACAGATATGTACAATCTTGAATTCGTGGTATCGGATATCTGTCGGGTTTGGTAATGTTGTTTAAACGACGGTAGTCGCCGCACGGTCTCAATTCTCCATTTTACTACATGTAAGGGACTCGCCCAGCAACTCTTAGATGGCCTGCATATTCCCATGTCAATCATACGTTGAAACTCGGCCTTGACCCTGTCATATTTATCAGGTGGCAGTGGCCTCGGTTTTGCAAACACAGGTGATCCGGTTGTTTCTATGTAATGTTCCACTGAATGACATGGAGTGTCCTTAAAACACATTGGTTTTGTTATATTCGGATACTCTAATAGTAGTGCGCTAAATTCACATGAAGAGTTAACTGTTGTTATTGACGGTTGATTTGCCAAACTTAGCGCTGTAACTGTACACAAATTAGTCACTTGATCTATTAATTTCTTTTGGTTAACGTCCACTAATAACTTATGAAAAGCTAAAAAGTCTGCACCTAGTATGGGTTGTTTCACTTCGGCAAGAACAAATGTCCAACGATAAGGTCGTCGCAATCCAAAATTTAAGTCCAAGGTTTTAGTACCATACGTTTTTATTTCACTACCGTTAGCAGCATACAATTTATAACTACTGCACACATTATCACTAAAAAGTTTTTTCTTATACGGTAACACTGAAATATTTGCTCCGGTATCAACCAAAAATCTTAGTCCTGATATTTTATCACTAACACAAAGACGGTGAGCAGGCGTTAAGGTGCAAACCTCCCCCGGCGGTTGCACCACGCCATTTAGTTTTCCTGACGGTTACTATTTTTCTTCCAAGCACACGGCTCCATGCATTTCTGTGCTCTATTGTGGAACTTATAATGATAATAACATAGCCAGTCAGCACTTTCGGGCGTGCGCCGTGTAGTATTACTGCCTCGTGACGTTGAACGATACCGCTTGAATTGGCCTTGACAACGATTTCTTGACCTAGATCTTTCCCTCTGCATTTCTTTCATTTGAAGACTTAATTTTGCAATTTCAGATAAAATAAATGCGGTATCATTGTTACCAGCTGTCGCTGTTTTTACCTCTGCTACCTCATTCAAAGGTCTTGTGGTTTCCATTATTTTGTCTGCGATTGCTGCCAACTTCTCCAGATCGTTCACTTCGCTCACTGCTAACACAGCTCGTACCGATGAAGGTAAATGTCCCTGCCACATGATTGTAAGTGTTTCGTCTGGGATTTTATTTCGCGCTAGATCCTTCATCTGCCTCAAAAGCTGAGAAGGTTTCTGGTCACCGAGTTGAATCTCAGAGAGCAGTTTCTGTAATTGTCGATTTTCGGACTCTTCATACACTGCCAATAAACGAGTCCTCAATGCTTCGAACTTTTTCACTTCCGGAGGATTTAATAAAATGTCGCTAACTTGCTGGATTACATCTTTGCCCAGTTTAGCCACCACTAAGTTGAATCTTGCATCATCACTAAGTTTTTGTGGTCCGAGAATAGACTCACACTGCACAAACCATAATCTGGGCTGATCACACCAAAATTCAGGGATCCTGGAGGAGACGGTTACCGTCGCCAACTCGCCAGCATCATGATGGGATGTTGTAGCACTCGCCGTCCTGCTTTGTTGATGTACAGCGCAATTTGGATTACTCATGGTACCTTCTGTTGAGTCGACCTTGTATATAGTCTTCAATCTTCCTCTTAAGGATGTCGGTTGTCGGGGTCACCAGTGTTGTGTCCTCTTATATTAGTGTAATTTGTGTTCCAAGGGCCCTTCAATGAAACTCCATAAACACATAACTATTTATATTTGAAAGACATACAATCTGTACAGAGGTATTTGGTCGACTGACTTATAAATCTACCTATCTGTAATTGAGTAACGAGAGTCTTGTGATCTCATCGTACTAAAAAAGGAAATGTGCTGCAGGCACAGCGGCAAGACTTTGTCTGGTGGGTGATAACTTCTGCCGGCAGCCGATGTTATGGCCTACCACGGAGAAGGCCATAACATCGGCCTACCCGGCCTTTAAAGAAACAAACTCTTTAGCTTTATAATATTAGTAATTATAGATACACTAGCTGTTGCCCACGACTCGACGTATTGATATATTATTTTATATCAACACGCGGAGGGAGTCGCGCCTATTAAAATAATGGGAGCAATATATAGTCCGCGTTTGCTCCTGTTTTCGCAACAATTTTTGTTACTGCTCTGCTCCTATTGGTCATAGCGGGATGCTATATAGCCTATGTCCTTTCTCAGGCTCTAGACTATCTGTGTACCAAATTTCATTAGAATCGGTTCAGTAGTTTTGGCGTGAAAGCCGGTCAGACAGACAGAGATACTTTCGCATATATAATATTAGTACGGAGTTATGGATAGTATAGATAAGTTTAAAATTGAAGTGTCTTCAAGGCTAGAGTGAATAGGCTCTTAATAAACTAGTGCATGGGCGTAACCAGGGGTGGGGGCTGCTACACCCCCCCATAAACTCTCTCCCCCTCGGTAATCTTCCAGAACATGACGTATTGGCTCCCTTGACGCCGTAGAAATGGGAAAAATGTACGGTGTATCTAATTGACTTAAAACCGCGTGCGACCATAACATACAAAGCTAAATTTACTGTTATTTATTTAACTACCTATACCTCTGGACCATTTGCGTCTATTTGCCCTACACACTACACTACAAGTACCTAATGTTTCATGCAGATGTGCTTGTGTAGTTTGTAAGACAAAATAGCCGGGGATGATTCGACCCTAAAAATCTGACTTGCCCCCCCTAGGCGTGACTTGTCCCCCCTAGACCTGACTTGCCTCGCTAGGCCTGCCTCCCCCCCCTAGGCCTGAGCCTCCCCCCTAGGCCTGACTTGCCCCCTAGGCCTTACTTGCCCCCCTTGGCCTTACATGCGCCCCTAGGCCTTACTTGCCACTCTAGGGATGGCAAGTCATGCCTGACTTGCCCCCCCTAGGCCTGACTTGCCCCCCTTGGACAGACTTGCCTCCCCTAGGCCTAACTTGCCCACCTTGGACTGACTTGCCGCCCTAGGACTGACTTGCACCACTATGCGCTACTTGCCCCCCTAGGTTTTAATTGCGCTCCCCAGACCTGACTTGCCACCCTAGGCCTGACTTGCTCCGCTTGGACTGTCGTGCCCCTCCTAGACCTGACTTGCCACCCTAGGCCTGACTTGACCCCCTTGGACTGACTTGCCCCCCTAGACCTGACTTGCCCCCCTTGGACTCACTTGCCCCCCCTAGAACAGACCTGCTCCACTATGCGCTACTTGCCCCCCTAGGCCTTAATTGCCCCCCTAGGCCTTAATTGCCCCCCTAGGCCTGACTTGCCCCTCCTAGGCCCAAGAATTAGTGCGCTTTACAATCAACGATTGCATCACTGCATACCATACCATCAGACGGGATTGCGGTCAAGCATTAGGTTACAACATTAAAAAAACATTTTGATTAAAGAGTCACACGCCGAAGATTCTGAAGAGGATACTTACCCAGTCTGGGTAGTCGTGCCATTTGAGGTACTGCTCAGCCTTCTTCATGGCTTCAGCCTTTTCCTAGAACAAGAAGAAGATTTTGAAGTGGTGGAGCCTAGGATTTGAAATGGAATAAAATTATAAAGTGAAATTATGAACTGACTAGAATTACGCAATAGGATAGTTGACTAAAAAAAAATAATTAGTCCGTCAGTCAGATTTCCAAAATAAAACTAGACACGTATTTTTTCTTTTTTCATATAAACAAAAAATGAAGACGATACAGTGCGTTGAAAACTCGTGTGACGTCACTCCTTGCTACACGTTTTAGCAACGAATGACGTCACCAGCCACCCACTCCTGATCTTTGATGGGTTTTATATTTGTCAATTTTTATTGATTTGATAAAACAAAATATACATATCCAATATTTTTCTATAATCTGAATGACGGACGAAATAGAATCAATTGTTTTTTACCCAGGTAACATCCCTATTAGGATGCTGAAATGAAATTGTGAAATAATTAATATTGAAATGCATACCTTTTCATTAGATTCTCTACCAACCCACACGTAGATTCCACTATAACTTCCAGTATCCAGGATGTAGCATTCCTGAAAATAATTAAATGTTTTAGTTCAAATTCAATAAACAATTTTAGCGCTTTTTTTGTTGTTTTCCTTTGTCTTTCTCCGTAGCACAGCGGGCAACACGCTTGCCTGCGACGTGGAGGGCTCGGGTTCGATTCCAGCCCAGGTCATGGTAGATAACGATCTTTTCCTGATTGGCCTGGGTCTTGGATGTTTATCTATATATGTATCTATTATAAACATTGTATCGTTGAGTTAGTATCCCATAACACAAGTCTCGAACTTACTTTGGGGCTAGCTCAATCTGTGTGATTTGTTCGTATTTATTTATTCCATTATAAAAAGGACAGAACACAAATAAATATTAGTTCTGTCATATAAAAATGCTCTATAGAAAGTTTAAACGTATTTAAAATATTTGGCGACTAAAACTACGCCAATTCACGTCAGGCTCTGGCAATTAAAAAACACTCAAATATAACTCAAATATCATTTTACATAGTCGCCTGTTAGGTTTCACGTAAGTTAGATTGATGTTAGACGCGGGATCAAAATCAATCAGTTACATTTTTAAATCCTGGAAGAAATTCCAGGAAGCAATTGGCATTTTCTGTGACCTCTCAAAAGTGTTTGACTGCGTTGACCACAAGACATAGATGTGTAAATTACAACATAACAGAATTAGTGGATAAGTTGCTGATCTTGTTCTTTCCTATCTATTTACAAGGCAGCAAAAAGTGAAGGCTAACTAACGGGGCGACCACCTCGGGGTCTATATATATAATTTATGTGGGCGTGCCTCAAGGCTCAATTCTTGGTCCTTTCCTGTTTCTAGTATATATTAGCGATTACTAGATGGCTAACTTATCGAATATAATTTTATATGATCACCCATCGATGGACCAATCAAAGCGTAACTTAACCTGAACGATTGACGCTTACGGATATTATGACTCGGCCTCGAGCGTCTCTTTGTATAGGGGTACTACAAGTAAAACTGTTTGTTTTTGTATCTTCTCTTCTTCTTGAACCTACAGAGGTCCACTGCTGGACAAAGCCCCCCCCCCCAAAACCTTCCACGAAGATCGGTTTTGTGCTGCCCACATCCATCGGCTTCCCGCGACCTTCACCAGGTCATCAGTCAGTCATCATTAGTCAGTTTCATACTTTTGTTTCAATTCTTGCGTAAAAAATGTGCTAAAAAGGCTTACCTTTGTCTTAAGCAAGTCTTGTGTCAAGGGAGGAGGTAGCTTGGTGATCTTGATGGAGCCTGAGCTGTCGGAGATCTCGCTCAGAGACACTTCCGCGTTGGCGCCACGTTCAAACTCCTGCTGAATGTAATATTGACTTAAATCCAATTAAATTTTTTTACGGTTTCCCTTACCATCCTGTTTCCTCCTGAGTTACATTTAAAAGACCACAGATTAAAAATAGCTAATATTTTGATTTTTTCTTTTTTTTCTTTAGGGTTTTCATCGTTTTTTGAAACTTTTTTTTTGCAACGGACGCATTTTGTGTTAGAACACAGACAGCCGTTTTACTTTTTGTAAATAATTTCAATACCACTGCTTTCAAAATGGTGAAGGAAAGTATGGCGAGGGAACCGGCATGTGATAAAACCAAAAATTCGAAGACATGTGCCATCTATAAAACAGAACTGGTTTCGAATATTGGATTACAGCCCAGTCTTTCTTACAGTGCGGAAGCCTGTGTTCCTTCACGGGACAAGCCGGTATCTGGACTGCTTTTCTAGATATCATAAAAAGAACTGACCTCATCATCGCCACCTTCAGCAGCCTCAGCGACGGAGTCCTTATCACCAGATCCTAATGTCTCGAAGAACTTCTCGAAATCACTCTCCTTTGAATCGATATCTGTTAGAAATTATTAAGTTTCAATCCATACTAATATTATAAATGCGAAAGTAACTCTGTCTGTCTGTCTGTCTGTTACGCTTTCCCGCTTAAACCTCTCAACCGATTTTGATGAAATTTGGCACAGACAATCTTTAGACCCTGAGAAAGAACATAGGCTACCTTTTATCCCGGAAAAATATGATATTCCCGAGGGAAATCTAAAAAGCGCGTAATAAAGAAATTCGACAAATTGTAATAGCTTGATGTAACTGTCCTCTGTACATCCTATACCCAGGGTTGCAGAGTGGAATGCGCCATATGTCACCAAATGCGTATCTGTCACCAGGTTGTATCAGAAAAAGCCGCGATAAGCGTAATAGTCGAAATTTTCACAGATGATGACACATAATATAACAAATATTTAAAAGATCACAAAATACCGTTGTATGCATTAAGTAAAGAAAACCCTGCCCGATCCGTGAAGGTATTGCTAAGTATCGATAACTGATTCTACTAATGCCAACAAAGCCGGGCTAAACTTAAAAAAATCCCACTAAAATAATAAATACTATTTCGCAATAAGAGGTAACTTACCTAATACATGTGCGGTAGGCAATCCATGCGCGGTCGGCGGCGGGCAGGGTACGCGGCACGTGGTCGCTTATAAGCGATGCGACCGAGATAATACCGTCAAAATGGTGTTCTCACTTTTTTTTACATTACTGAATGTCGGGGAAGTTGGAATTAATTCGCGAGAAAAAAGATTATTTCAAAATTCATTAGTATTGTTACTATGATGATAACTTCAAAATTTATATTATATTTGGTCATGTGTTTACCTAACCTTTATTATCCTTATGAGTCGGACAGGGTTTTCTTTACTTATTGTATAAAACAAGAAGACACTTACCAATAATCTCAATGTTGGCCCTTCCATTATGGTCCTGGTCCCTGATCTGGTTGGCTACCTGGATAGCCTTCAGCCTCTCCATACTCTTGGCATTTTCGCCGACGTACAAGAAGATCTCGTGGTCAAAGTCCAAGACGAAACAGTCTCCTTTATTCAGGGATTCGAAGCTGGCGGCCACCTAGAGACAGAAGATCATCATCATCAACCTTTTCATCGTCCCACTGCTAGGCACAGGTCTCCTCTCATACAGAGAAGGATTGAGCGTAATCACCACGCTTAGTCAATGCGGGTTGGTGATTTCAGACTTAAAGTGCAGGTTTCTTCAAGATGTTTTCCTTCACCTTATGATTAGTCATTGGTGTCCAAGATATGCTTAGAAAGTACATATTATAACCGACATAGCCCGGAGAATTGCAACACTAAAGTGGCAGTGGGCCAGGCACATGGCCCGTAGGACCGATGCCCGATGGGGCTGACGGGTTCTAGAGTGGCGACCACGCACCGGAAGACGCAGCATGGGTAGGCCCCCGACAAGGTGGACCGACGACCTGGGGAAGGTCGTGGAACCGGACCGGTCGTCGTGGAGAACCTTGGGGGAGGCCTATGTCCAGCAGTGGACGTCTTTCGGCTGAAATGTTGATGACATATTATAACTTTAGAAAAGTTACATTGGTACCTGGCTGACCTCATACTTGAGAGGCGATTGTTTTAACCACTAGGCCACCACGACTATAATATTAGATCGTCCCATAATATGACGTCATCTATTTTCCCAAAGCTGTTCTACATTCACATATGGGAATTCAAGGGTATACTTATCAGACAGAATCGATATCTGGGCGTCTAAATAAGTGAAGGTCACTCCCTTGTCGGATTTTATTGTTAACAAGACCAATAAGGATGTTTCCTGGGTAAAAAAAAAATTGATTCTATTTAGTCCGTCATTCAATTTATAGAAAAACTAGCTTTCCGCCCGCGGCTTCGCCCGCGTGGAATTCGGTTATATCGCGCTTTTTAGATTTCCCTCTGGAATATCAAAATTTTCCGGGATAAAAAGTAGCCTATGTTCTTTCTCAGGGTCTAAAGATTGCCTGTGCCAAATTTCACCAAAATCGGTTGAGAGGTTTAAGCGGGAAAGCGTAACAGACAGACAGACAGAGTTACTTTCGCATTTATAATATTAGTATGGATTATGAAAAGGATAGAAGATAATCTATGAGTTTACTCCTGTCAAGGATAAGACGCAAACAAGTGGCGCATCTCATCCCAATCCGCTGACCTGTATCGCCACAATCGCCGTTCACCACGAGAGTCGTGATCTGGTGGGGAGAAGGACGATACAGACTTCACCAGTCAGTGGTCTGAAGTTCCCAACGGTGAGGAAACTGTTACAACAGATCTATCCGGATCAGTGGTCAGCAGAAGGTCCAAACAGTTGGCAGTATGGCCAACTACATCAGGCACCCTAGTCGCTTGCTCTACCAGCTGGGAAAGGCCCATAGAAAGCGCGAAGTTTCGCGCTTCTCTCCCAGCGTGGTCGGTCCTGTGGTATGGGAAGAGCCAGTCCTGGTGGCAGGCGTTGAAGTCCCCCAGAGCGACGAACTGAGCGTCAGGGTGCCGATGCAGCGCATTGTCAGCAGCCTCACTGAGGTGGTCAAATAATCGAGTCGTCACCTGATCACCGCTGTGCGATCGGTAGACACAGGTGTAAATAATTTTGTCCACACCAGTGTCAACCAACAGCCATAAGGACGAGAAGTGAGGGTCTTCGAGGTGACGGAGGCGCCGGCAACAGATGCCATTGCGGATATACACACAGACCCCGGCACGCTGCAGGAAATGATGCTCCAAAGAGTATCCCGGGTAGCCGAGGTATGCCGCATCAGACGGACATCTGATCTGGGTCTCCGTCAAGAAAAGTAGATGTGGCTTTTCAGTCTCAAGGTGGTAATGTACTGCAATGAGATTGGAGTGCAGACCTCGAACATTTGAGAGGTGCACTTGGAATGAGAGGACGTGCGCCCGCTGTACACATCTACTTTTATTTATTAACCTTTTCATAAAAAAAAATTGAGTGAATAGGAAGGAAGACGGCAGTTGAGTGAGGTGATGCAATGATAAACCCAACAATGCGACCAACGATGCTAGGACAGAGGGAGATTGGTCTGGAGACTGCGGGGACGCCCGAACCCCCCCAGGGCTCGCCATCGGGTCCTCTCGTCCGGTCGCCAACCGGCACGATGGGGCCACCCTGGGATTTTTCGCAGTTGGCGGGGCAGCCTTTCGTATGTGGCTGGCACACTACTTGGGCCCCCAACCACCTGCGGTCGGCCAGCGGAGAACCGTGCTTCGGATCCCGCTACCCTCCACGAACAAACTCCCGACACAACACCATCTGGCGCATCGCACCCGGCACACATCGCAACACAACTGCTCAGACCCGTCCTCTGAACGGCTTCACCAGACATCATGCCGGAACACGACGAATCGCTTGGCGGCATGTCTTTGTCTGGTGGGTGGTAACTTACGCCGGCGGTCGATGTTGTGACCTACCACCGAGAAAAAATTTAGTTTCCATCAGTTAAATTTATCCATACTAATATTATAAATGCGAAAGTAACTCTGTCTGTCTGTCTGTTACGCTTTCCCGCTTAAACCTCTCAACCGATTTTGATGAAATTAGGCACAGACTATCTTTAGACCCTGTGAAAGAACATAGGCTACCTTTTATCCCGGAAAAAATTGATGTTCCCGAGGGAAATATAAAAAGCGCGATATAACCGAACCGAAAAAATATTGAACACATATTTTTTATTTTTTCTTTCATTCTTTCATACTTAGGAAGATATATTGATTTGAAATGTTGCATGACGTCACGCCGTGGTACAAAATATACCACGGCGTGACGTAATTAGCCCCCACTGTGTAACTTTATTACGCTATATTTCGGTAGTTTTTGGTAATTTAGACAAAAGAAAAAATACGGGTCTTATTTTTTTTTATTATCTCTAATACGGACTTTTTATTTTTTTGATTTTCATACTTTGAATACACCCCTATTCCTAGAGCGGGGCAAAGTTTTTTTAAAAAGAAAAAGAATCAAAGAAAATATACGACATTTGCACTATTTTTAGTTCTCCTAAATGTAAACAAATACAGCAATGTTGCTTTGAATCAGAAATAGGTATGTTATGGTGTTATTTTTTTTTCTGGATGAGCTCTTAGATCACTAAAAGCTCTGTCACTCACACCTACCTATTATCAGCATCATATGCCTAGCTTTTTCTCAACTATTTTGAGATTGATAACAATCTAACTGGGTATACCTGAATACCAATAATTAACCGAAGACGCAAAAACGACAGGGTTTTATTAGTTTCACGCATTTCAGTGTGTGTGTGTGTGTGTGTGTGTGTGTTTTTCTTTGAAATTCGAAATAGTTTGGAGTCATCATCATCATCTCAGCGTTAATCCCAGACGCATCCGTAGCTTTTCAGCTTTGGAGTCTAGGGTCCGCTTTACCAGTCTAACTGCTAATTTTGGCTAAACTTCGATGTTTTCCGTGAAGCGACTGCCGTCTGACCTCCACAACCCGAAGGCGATATCTAAGCATTGCAGTTAGACCAATTATTAGACTTTTTGAGGGCTCCAATAGCCCGTAACGACTGCCACTAGATGTTCGTATGGCAACAGGGACCAACGGCTTAACGTGCTTTCCGAGGCACGACCAGACCAATGCAAACATGAATGTAAGCATGAATATGAAATGCATACAAATATTTGCACTGTGCGTGGATCGAACCCGCGCCTCCTTGTGCAACGGCCGCGTTCGGTACCGCTACGCCACGGAAGCTGTCGAAATAGTCTGGAGTGTTTTTAGTTATCTTTTATAAAAATCGGTCAAATATGGACGCCGCCACAAAAGGGCGGATTAGGTAGGTACATATTTTAACCTAAGTACGAGTATGGGTATGAAATGAAAGGGCTCCACTGCTATAATTAAAAGTGGACTCTAGTGCCGAGGAATTTGAGAAATAGTTATTTGAAGAAACTATTGCCGTCGCGCCGCTTTCAACCGTTCCCCGTAAAGTGCTAAAGGGACAGTTGCAACTCAGGCTGATTTTACCTACAAAAACGTTGACTAAAAGACGTTCCGTATTCCGCTGTTTTCTTTCATTGATAAAATATTAAACTAAGGTAGATATGTCACTAGCGCACTAAAAATGAAGCGTACAAAAGGAAGTAAGTCCTGTATCTCGCTTTAGTCACTCTCGATACACTCGTAAAAACAAACGACAAACACTAACAGCGCAAACGACAAACACTAGCCATCTTTTTCTTCTCTATGCTTTAGATTGCGCCCCATCTCACTCACACTGTACCAATGTATGCCGAATAAATATATGCATGTGTGCTGCTGCTGTGTTCGGCACATTTTTTTTGGTCAGTTTGTTAGAATATATCGTATCTGTTTAATATTTTATCAATGTTTTCTTTTTTAAAACACGACAGGTCTCAATTATTTTTATATCAAAAATTTAGAGGATGAGTATACATAAGCCTCTATATTTTTCTTTTTTATCAAAAACTTATCACACTTGTGTAATAAGTAGTCGTCTGAAGATCGCGGTAAAAATGGTCTTTTTTTTTCGGGATTTTGAAACATCATATTTCTTTTATTTATTAAGTTTTCGAAAAAAACAAATAATAGGGGCGCGTGTAATCAAGGTGTGGAATTGTAGAAAAAAAATCATTGCTCTAGAAGCGTTATCCACGAAGAAAACAGCGGAATACGCTTGTATGGAGAAAACGTCACTAGAGTCCCCTTTTATGGGGGACCGAGGGACCTCAGCTGGTAATTATAATATAGTAAATAGTTGTAAACACAACTATTTACGTAGGAAAAAGTAATACAATCCAGCGTAGGTACAGCTTCCTACGCTAAATGTCCCTAAGTCTACTAAACTTAGGGTTAAAGTTGAGGACTGTGTCTGTCCACGGCGCCCTCACCTTCCGCTTGGCGCAGGTCCTCACCGGACATGGTTGTTTCGGGAGGTTCCTGTTCCGTATAAGGCGGGAGGAAACGCCAGGGTGTCACCATTGTGTGGATCGCCGTGAGGACACGGTGGAGCATACGGTGGAGGTCTGCCCGGCTTGGGTAGAGCACCGCCGTGTCCTCGTAGCGGCGATCGGCGGCGATCTCTCGCGTCCGACCCCGGTCCAGGCCATGGTCCGGAGCGAGAGTGCATGGCAGGCCGTCACCTCCTTCTGCGAAGCAGTAATGCTGGCAAAGGAGGAGGCGGAGCGCGTGAGGCAACGGGAATCCCAGCGCCCTCACGCCACTAGCCACCGCAGGAGACGCCCTGGTCGGGAGATGACACCAAACTCCCAGCCACCGTAGGCGTGGGCCTGCGGGCGGTGAGCAATGGGCAGCTCGCCGCCCGGTAAGGACCAGGCCCGAGTCGACGGCGCGTCGTGTTTCACGCGCGCCTCAAACAGATGTCAGCACATCGTGACGGGGTCCACGAAGACCGATGCCTCCTGGGTCAGGGTTGCGGGTTGGTTAAACAAGAAACCATGGCCCTGGCCGTCCCACAGGCAAGTGAAGAAACACGGGTGGGTTTTAGTCAGTAAAAGTCTGACACGCCCTTCCGCTCCGCCCAGAGCGGGAGAAGTCAGTTGATGATTTCCCATCCTAACAAAAAAAAAAAGGACTGTGTCTGTGAGCAGAATCATGATTCCTGGTGTAGTTCTCAGGCTCTAGCTAGACTATCTGTGTACCAAATTTCATTACAATCGATTCAGTAGTTTTGCCGTGAAAGCCGGACAGACAGACAGACAGACAGAGATATTAGTATGGATATTCAATCGTCAGAAATTTCCGTTATGAAAAACATCATTAAATTTTGATCGACATTACAAGATTTTCTCGGTGGTAGGCCATAACATCGGCTGCCGGCAGAAGTTACCACCCACCAGACAAAGTCTTGCCGCCAAGCGATTCCTGATATTCCGGCATGATGTCTGGTGAAGCCGTACGGAGGACGGGTCAGAGCAGTTGTGTTGCGATGTGTGGCGGGCACGATGCGCCAAATCTTGTTGTGTCGGGAGTTTGGTCGTGGAAGGTCTCCAGATCAATCTCCCTCTGGCGCAGCATCGTTGGTCATGTTGTTGGGTTTTGCCGTCTTCCTATTTACTCATTTTTTTGACTGAATAGCTTCTTAATAAACTAGCGCGCTTTACCATTAACGATTGCAGCACTGCTTACCATCAGGCGGGATTGCGGTGAAGCACTAGTTTATAAATATAAAAAAAGACTACGAAATATCGTCAATGTATGTATGTACAATGTACATACTTAGGTACTTAGAAAATCAAGAATTTATTTGATCCAATTTGACGGTTCATCGTTAAAACTGGTGTTTTGAAAACTCCCTGCGTCATAAAGACGGAAATAGTGTACATTTTGATGCTAGCTGATGATGTATCAATGGGGTAAACATCAGCGAATTGTTTGTGAGAAAATGTATGTACTTATTTATATAGCAGTGGTAAATAGCGATCATATTACACGGTAATTGGGTTTTGAAGGGCAAATACATAGATAGCCAACCCATTTAATCTACTAGTATTCAGCACGCCTAACTTGGCCACCTTAGAAAGGAGTTTTGTCGGTGGATAGAATAGACAAAATAACAGATGGAATAGACAAAATTAGAGACAGAATATACCAAATGATAGATAGAATAGATAAAATGATAGATGGAATAGACAAAGTGACAGATAGAATAGACCAAATAATAGTTTCAGTCAGTCAGTCAGTTCAGTGTCAGTTGCAGATGGAATGGACAAAAGTACAGATGGGATAGACAAAATGACAGAATAGATAAAATTAGAGATAGAATATACCAAATGAAAGATAGAATAGATAAAAAGACAGATAGAACAGACAAAGTGACAGATAGAATAGACCAAATATCGTAAAGTTTTTTTTTATAAATTATAAACTAGTGCTTGACCGCCGTCCCGCCTGATGATGGTAAGCAGTGATGCAATCGTTGAGGGTAAAGCGCACTAGTTTAGTAAGAGCCTATTGCTATTGAGATGGCAGTTGAGCGAGGTGATGCAATGTTAAACCCAACAACACGACTAACGATGCTGCGCCAGAGGGAGATTGATCTGGAGACCCTCCACGACCAGATCTCCGACACAACAAGATTTTACGGATTCACCAGACATCATGCCGGAACACGACGAATCGCTTGGCGGCAAGACTTTGTCTGGGGGGTGGTAACTCCTGCCGGCAGCCGATGTTATGGCCTACCCCCGAGTATATCGATGGTCGAGCCATCAGCTGTCACCACTTGCGAATCTACGTAGCAGGCTGTAGTACAAACAGACACGCGGTAGAAAGAGGTGGGGATATCACGCTGCCACAGCTGTTGTCCAATCAAGAATCCGTGGGACATATGTTCTCCCGCGAGCTTAACATTTTTTACCAATCCAAAAAAGAGCACTACGCCGCTAAAGAAGTTTTCCCTTCAAAAATCCTTGAAGACAAATTAAGCGAGAATAAAATCAACCGAAATCCCGTGTCATTTCGGTCAGAAATATTAAGGGCTATATTTCACAGGGACACCATGGTGGCGCAAGCTGGCAGTCGCCGCGACCAACAAAATATACAGCTCTATAGAGAGCTACTCACCAGCTTACGCACGTGGTAGACGGTCGTCCAGGCGACTTTGTTTTGGTTGCTAAGGGACTGATTCGCTGGCGAACAGTCTACAGTACGTAATAGCTCTAGAGTGAAGAAGAAGAATGCGCGCATTACGTTGCAAGAACTTAAACAGATTTAGTCCTAGTCCTATTTATCAAAGAGCTAATGCATATCATTCAGTCCCTAATAGTGTACCAGGGTCTATTTTGTTAATACATAACAGTTTTCTACCACAGACACGACACACCTGTACATTCCTTATCATCAGTATAGAATAAGTCAGAGCTCATGCATACCCTTCGGTCTCTGGTAGTATCTTAAAGTCTACTCAAAGAAAATGCAATAGGTTTCTACCACAGACCTGTCTTACGCGAACATTTCTCTTGCCCTTGATCTGGAACAGGCGTTTTTCGGCTCCAGCGTTGATTGTGACGTGGTGGAAGCCTGACGCGTGGCCTCCATCCAAGTATCTAATGGCTAAGAAGAAAAATAAGTTTGTTAAAAAGAAGGTTTTATTGGAATTTTTTATAATAAAATAAAGGTCAATCTTCATCAACTATGTTGGAATCAGCGTCCAGTCTTACCGGGTGAAGCTGAATACCCCCTGGTAAGATGCTATCAGATTTTCGGACCCGTAATGCCTGTCAAAGAGCCATGAATGACAGCCGGGGGGAGCCGCCCAGGAGTAACGGCTTAACGTGCCTTCCACGTTACGGATGGGTTTTAGTATGAGAAGATGGTCACCCATCCACAGGATAGCCGTGGCACACGTAGCTTAATCTGATCAACCGACCTACGTAGCTGTCATTATTTAGCCACGTGCCCATCGGAGTTATACGCGAACATACATAGACAACATTATTTTTTATTTATGCAAAAACCCCAAAACACGTGTCCAGTATTTCTAAGTAAAGAATCTACGAATAAAACAAAAAGATATCATGAAAAACCACAAAGTTTTGAGCTTGTTATCTGACCTGGTTGTCCTAACAAAAATATGGTCAACGCACCGCTCGGCCGCCCGCGCCTGCAGCGACGCGGGGGCCCTGTCTCACGCGCCTAGTACTATGATTTAACGTCAGCTGAGTTGTGCCCTCGGAAACCACACTAAAACAATTTCTAAATGTGTTTGGGAAGAAATATAATATGGTGTAAAAATGATTGGAATTGATTCAGTTTCTTATTATGAACAAATTATATTCAGGTTTCGTATGAAGTAAAATTTAAAGTCTGTTATAAACATGATGACTTGTTTCATATTAAAAAAAAAGTCCATACAGTTTAATGCTGTGTTGAAATTCGGGACCATAAACACCGCAAAACATTTATAAAATTAGCCAGAACCAAATGGACTGGAAGAGTTACATAAAAAGTGCCGTTAAAAATAAAATTAAAGGCGCCTGCGGTTGCGTGAAATTAATTTGTGAACCTGTTTAAGGTAATCAGCGATGAAACGCGATATAAATCGATTAAACTATTTTAGAACATCGTTTAAGCAAAAAAAAAAAAATATATAGGTATGGCTTAGCCACAGCCTTGATAAATACTGCTCCACATTGCTCCGTTCCGGTAATTTCACTGTTTGAAGTTGTATGTGTGCTCGAATGCACCTTATGTCAATGGCATAAGGTTCAATATTGAGTGAAATGCCTTACGTAACTTTAAAGCCCTATATCTTAAAACCTAGGCATTGTAGAGGTACGGTCTAAAAATGCATTGTTAGACCTAAGATGACCTATGGAACGAATCGAACGAACAGGTTTTATCAATATTGACAATGAAAGGTCGACATCGAAATTACTATAAGCTTCGCCTCCTGTGAACTACCTGCCGGTTTTACACAAGAATGTACTCGTAATCGAGCGTTATTATTATTACTTCTAGATAGATCTCGAACGTTCGATCTGCTCGCATATATAAAGCGGCGAGACTCAGCATACTCACACATGACTACCCCTTAGCCCGAAAGGAAACCGTACATAGATGGTAACCGGACGGGCGAGGGTAATTACACCCTTATTCTGTAGGAGAGTCGGCACCTCTGTCGTTGGTCGTCTTCCGCTGGGCTTCCCTCAGGTAACTGGGGGTTTCACCTGGTGGGGACTGACCGCCGTGGTGTCGTGAAGAAAGCAGGCCGTGAGTGGGTCCTGTGGCGCGCCTACAGGAAAACACATTGCACCCATCCACAGACGTGCGCAACTCACGCACGTCATAAGGCTCACAGGCCATTGTAGCCGTATAAAGTGAGGGGTCCGCAGTAGCGGACCGATAATTAGAAGACTCTGCCACCAGGGGGCATAAGCCCTAGGCGTCGCTCGCCACGCCTCCTTACGGGGGCGTTGCGATTACTACGCACGCGTCATCAGTCCGCATTTGACTATCGAAGCAAAACAAGCGTTAAGTAAGAAGTGACAACTGCCACGAGCTCCTCAAGGACTACGTTAAGTAACTTCTGTGGTGTTGTTGCTTCGAAGAAGACTTCTGTGCGACATCAGCTTCGTTCTTCTTACTTGTCATTGCCTACTATCGACTGCACCATCGTTGTCAATAAACTTCGTAATCCTTAACCGGTTTAATACCAATAGCCCGTAACAACATGTATTCAAGAATAGTTTATGTCACCTACCAGGTTGGAAATAATCCAGGAACTGCTTAGACTCGTAACCCTGGACCTCTCTATGCTGTACAGCGGAACCATGGAACTGCTCATCATCCATGTTGACTGTGAGGACTGCTGCGGATCCAGCTTCATCTTGAGATGTTTTGGAGCCGAGCCAGAAGTGGATGTCCCAGGAAAGACGAGATTCATCGCCAGTGGTCTAGAAATTCATGGGAATTTGATATTATGGAATATATGAAATAGGGATGTATCCAAGGTATGAAAATAAAAAAAATAATTAATCCGTCTTCTAAATAACAAGCTGTGCCCCGCGGTTTCACCCGCGTAAGCTTCAAACCGAAAGAGCTCAGTTGATATAAAATAAGCGCCTGTTAAAATAATGGGAGCAATATGTACGTCTGCGTTAGCTCCCGTTTTCGCAACATTTTTTGTTACTGCTCTGCTCGTATTGGTCACAGCAGGATGTTTTATAGCCTATGTCCTTTCTCAGGCTCTAGACTATCTGTGTACGAAATTTCATTACAATTGGTTCAGTAGTTTTGGCGTGAAAGCCGGACAGACAGACAGAGACACTTTGGCATTTATAATATTAGTATGGATAAAAAACCCCCTATTTTTTACTTGGTCGAAATCACCAAAAATTACGAGATAGAGCGTATTAAAGCTACGGAGTGGGGGCTAATTACGCTGTGGTATATTTTGTACCACGGCGTGCCGTCTAATATATCTGCCTAAGTATTTGAATGAAAGAAAAAATAAAAAATACGTGTTCATGTTTTTATAAATCTATCTGATGGACATTAAATTATTTTTTAGGATACAACCCAATTGTATACTTTCTAAATAGGACATCGGGATCAATTTTACACGTCATATAACGGATTTCGAATTGTCAGTCCGACCCATAACGATAATAAAGGTTAGTTAAACACATGACCACATAAAATATGAATTTTACATAATGATCATATTAACAATACTAATGAATTTTGAAATAATCTTTTTTTCCGCGAATTAATTCCAACTTCCCCAGAATTAGGTATTTTTTTAATAAGTGACAACACCATTTTTGATAGTATTATTATGAGCGAATAGCAATGCGATCGCGTGCCGCGTGCCCTTTCGCCCGCGTATGTATTGCACATGTAATAATTTACCTCCTTTTGCAAAATAATATTTGTTTATTTTTTAGGGGGAACTTTAGCCCGGCTTTGTATATACCTTCACGGATCGGACAGGGTTTTCTTTACATTTTGTATACCCTTTCCATTCGCACAAAGTCTGACTCGACGAGGATGGCAAACACAACGCAGATATGCAATGTGATTTGGCGGACTCGGCGGATCAGCAAGGCAAGGTGGATGGCCAAGGGGCGGCGGTGGAGGGCGTATAGTCATCGCCGGCCAGACACTGCAGCCGACCCCGCCTCCAGTCGTAGTGGTTCTCCGTTCCACTGCCCCAAGGAGGGGAAGGCCAAGTGTGTGCGCCTATGTTAGCGCGAACGCTTGCGCACCTTTAATATATCCTGCGTATCTGACCGCTTCCGTTCCGTTCCGACCCTTTCCATTAAGACGCTGTGAATAGCAAACTTTTAGGTATTTGAGGGGGTGAAGCAGACGAAGTGGGACACGACTAGCCCCGCCCACTGCGGGACGCGGGGCGCTCCGCGCGAGTACATCGATGCGTGAGGTGAGGCGTCGTGCATCGAGAAATACGCACGTTCTATTAAATCTATACCAACCATTCTCTTCCATCTACATTTAGAAGCGTAATTTCACAACCCAACCGCGACGTATGGTTGGCTCTGTTCGTTACAGTCCCGGTTCGCATTAGACGAGCAGCAGGTTCGAATCCCACATCCGTTCACTTTACCTTGCGATTTTCGAAAATGTGTATTTTATACATATTTTCATTTTTTATTATTACTTTTGTTTTCTTTTTTATTTTTATAATGCCTTTTGTCCGTTCTGCTTAAATTTTTTGTGTTATGTCCTTTTTTCATGAAACTGTTAGAAATATATCATTTCTAGAAATTACTCTTTATAAACAGCTGTTTAGAGTAAGTAACTGTTAAAAAAAATGCATTATCGGATATTTAAAAAAATAAAAGATTTTTTCTTCAAAACTGCAACTCTTATCGAAGTCGGGTTTGTACGAGTGCTTACAATAACACAACACAAAAAGATTGAAATAGATGGAGGCACTTGGAGGAGGCCTATACTGAATAATGCAACAAAATGAAATCTAAATTTACTGTTTTGAACTATTATCAAATCAACTGTTATTTTTATTGTTTTTCTTTTCTATTCCATCTACATTTAGAAGGGTTATTTCACAACACAACCCCGAAGCATGGTTGGCTCTGTTCGTCACAGTCCCGGTTCGCATTAGACGAGCACCAGGATCGAATCCGACTTTACCTTGCGATTTTCGAAAATGTGTATTTTATAGATATTTTCATTTTTTATTATTTTTTTTGTTTTCTTTTTTATTTTTATAATGCGCTTTGTCCGTTCTGCTTAAATTTTTTGTGTTATGTCCTTTTTTCATGAAACTGTTAGAAATATATCATTTCTAGAAATTACTATTTATAAACAGCTGTTTAGAGTAACTGTTAAAAAAATGCATTTTCGGATATTTAAAAAAATAAAAGATTTTTTCTTCAAAACTGCAACTCTTATCGAAATCGGGTTTGTACGAGTGAAATAGATGGAGGCACTTGGAGGAGGCCTATACTGAAAGGGGCCATGAATAATGCAACAAAATGAAATCTAAATTTACTGTTTTGAACTATTATCAAATCAACTGTTATTTTTATTGTTTTTCTTTTCTATTCCATCTACATTTAGAAGGGTTATTTCACAACTCAACCCCGAAGCATGGTTGGCTCTGTTCGTCACAGTCCCGGTTCGCATTAGACGAGCACCAGGATCGAATCCGACTTTACCTTGCGATTTTCGAAAATGTGTATTTTATACATATTTTCATTTTTTATTATTTTTTTGTTTTCTTTTTTATTTTTATAATGCGCTTTGTCCGTTCTGCTTAAATTTTTTGTGTTATGTCCTTTTTTCATGAAACTGTCAGAAATATATCATTTCTAGAAATTACTATTTATAAACAGCTGTTTAGAGTAACTGTTAAAAAAATGCATTTTCGGATATTTAAAAAAATAAAAGATTTCTTCTTCAAAACTGCAACTCTTATCGAAATCGGGTTTGTACGAGTGAAATATTATAATACAAATTAACTGTTATTTTTATTGTTTTTCTTTTTTTAAATTATATTATGAACTAAGAAATTCATGGTTAAATAAAGGCTTATTATTATTATTTATTATTAATTTCTAGAAATTTGTAGAAAGAAAATTATAACGAATTGATTTTAAATATTAGTTTGCATTATAATTGTTACAAAAAGAATATATTTAAAAAGATGGAACAATTACTACAAAAAATACAGAAAATCGGATAAATTAATAATAATTAAAAAAAAAACAATTGCAAATAAGAAATCCAACAAAAAGCATACAACGTAAAGCTGGGGTTTGAACCCGAACACATACAGGTGAAGAAAAATGTGCCGCGAAAAAGTAAAAAGAATAATTACAGAAAAAATCAAATAAAATATCGGCAAAAATACAACAGTAAATTAAAAAGCATTTATTTCAATTAAAATCTACAAAAGCATATAATGTAAACCTGGGGTTTGAACCCGGGCAAAAACGAAATATGATTATTCATCAACAAACAGACACGTAAATATAATTATTTTCTGTGCGGGGTAAAGCAAAAAGTGACATAGGTCCGACAAGCACAGCGCCTCAGCGGTCACTGTCGCTAAGCATAGAAGTGAAAGAGAAGGCAATGGACGCCGCGATGGAGTGACGTTTCGTTCACGTTATTTATCATTAAATACATTATTTATTTTAGAATATCTTAGTTAAATCGATAAACAAAAACAATGGTTTCATTTACTATTATATTTTACATCGCTCTTCTCAATTTTATCAAGATTTGATGATTAATAATACAGTTACAACTGTTATAAATTCAATTTTAGGGGTTACTTTAGGATTTTTTTCTATCGAGAAAATTAATTCAAAACGTGTTTTGAAAACAATGGTTTCCTGCTACATATAATCAAGATTAACATATAAATTTTTGGCTGCTCTGAAATGTATACATTTGGCTAAAAAATTGTTTTAAGAAGCCTATTTTTACTGAACACAGCGCCTTAAACTTTATTTGAGCGATGCAGGATTCTATATGACGTCACTATGATGAATGGTTTGCAAGTGGCAATGTACATAATTGTAGATGGAACTAGATTATTCTACTTACGCTTAAAACGATGTAGGAGTCGCCAGAGTAGAAGTTACCCTGATGAGAAGCAGGTACAGGAACGGGTTCAAAGTTCTAAAACAATTGAAAAATAAGCAACTATTATTAAGGCTCGTGATTAAATAATAACAGCCGTATAGACCGATTGATCAGGTTAAGCAACGCTTGACGCGGTTGGTGCGTGGATGGGTGACCATCCGGAGGAGGAGGGAGGTCGAGGTCGATCCGCTTCCTCCATAACACAAGGCCGACGGGCCGTAGGCGTGTAGTAGCTGTTCCTGCACGCCTCCCTGATGGAAGAACAGAGGGAAGAGGGACCCGCCGATCTGGCGCGGCTGGTCATAGTTCTCGGTGGTAGGCCATCGGCTGCCGGCAGAAGTTACCACCCACCAGACAAAGTCTTGCCGCCAAGCGATTCGTCGTGTTCCGGCATGATGTCTGGTGAAGCCGTACGGAGGACAGGTCTGAGCAGTTGTGTTGCGTTGTGTGGCGGGAGTTTAGTCGTGGAGAGTCTCCAGATCAATCTCCCTCTAGCGCAGCATCGTTTAGTCGTGTTGGTCTTGGGTTTTACATTGCATCACCTCGCTCAATTGCCATCATCCTTCCTATTCCTAAGTTTATTAAGTGAATAGGCATAATAAACTAGTGCGCTTTAACTATCAACGATTGCATCACTGGTTACCATCAGGCGGGATTGCAGTCAAGCACTAGTTTATAAGTATTAAAAAAAAAAAGGTCTGTCTGTCGGGGATGCGGTGAATGACAAACTAGAACCCGCGCAAGAAGAGCAACGCTCCAGTGGTTTTAGCCGGTGAGAGCCCGGCACACCCTCCGTCGACCTCCTGACGGAGGACGGTCTGGTAGAGATTTCCACTGGGATACCAAAAAAAATGGATGGGTGATAATGTTTAAATACCGAGACATTTTCTCGGTGGTAGGCAACAACATCAGCCGCCGGCATAAGTTACCACCCACCAGACAAGTCTTGCCGCCAAGCGATTCGTCGTGTTCCGGCATGATGTCTGGTGAAGCTGTACGATGGACGGGTCTGAGCAGTTGTGTTGCGATGTGTACCGAGTACGATATGCCTAATGTTGTTGTGTCGGGAGTTTGGTCGTGGAGGGTCTCCAGATCATCCTCTGGCGCAGCATCGTTGGTCGTGTTGTTGGGTTAAACATAGCATCACCTCGCTCAACTGCTGTCTTCCTTCCTATTCACTCAGTTTTTTTGAGTGAATAGGCTTAATAAGCTAGTGCGCTTTACCATCAACGATTGCATCACTGCTTACCATCAGGCGGGATTGCAGTCAAGCGCTAGTTTATATACTATAGATCAGCATCTGACCTGTTATTTGTGAATCTGTGACAGTCGTTACGGGTCGTCAGAAGTACGAAAGTCTGTCCACCAGTCTCAGCAAGGGTATTACCCAGTAACTGGGTTGTTGAGGTCATATAGGCAGCCACTCCATGTAAAATACTGGTGTTCAGCTGAATTCGCTTAGATTGTAAGCTGACGCCGACGAAAGGAAAGGCAGATGATGATGATAGAAGGTAGATGACAAAACAAAGGTAAGGTTTTTTTTTAATCTGCCGACTGCACTGCAGTCGATCGCTCAGCCACTATTAAAGTACTAAATATGTGAGCTGTCACGCCCTTTATACCTGGGGCTTTTATTTAGGTAATAAGTTTTTACTTATTTACATATTAATTATGTTTATTTTTTTTTTTGTTTTGGTTTGCTGGTATTATGGCGTGGCTAGCTGGCATATCGTAAATCATTGTTGTTGTATTTTCTTGTGTTCATTACTATACATGGTATTGTATAAAGTCATGTATTTTGCCTATGTTAATTTAGTTAAATCAGCAATTTACTTAAATTTGTTAAGTTAAAACCAACACGCTGAGTTCCATTCATTAAAAAAATAAAAGGCAAGTCCGAGGCGGACATGCGTATTAAGGGTTCCTTACTATCCATAGGTCTTTTGTCATCATCATAATCTCAGCGTTAATCGCAGTCGCATCCGAAGCTATTTCAGCTTTGGAGTCTGGGGTCCGCTTTACCAGTCACTGCTGATATTGGCTCAACTTCGATATTTTCCGTGAAGCGACTGCCGTCTGACCTCCACAACCCGAAAGCGACATCGAAGCATTGCAGTTTCCACTACACCAACAGTGTCGTCATCCATACTATCCATACTAATATTATAAATGCGAAAGTAACTCTGTCTGTCTGTCTGTCGGTCTGTCTGTCTGTCTGTCTGTCTGTCTGTCTGTCTGTCTGTCTGTCTGCTGTCTGTCTGACTGTCTGTTACGCTTTCCCGCTTAAACCTCTCAACGGATTTTGATGAAATTTGGCACAGCTAATCTTTAGACCCCGAGAAAGAACATAGGCTATCTTTAATCCCAGAAAAATTTGATGTTCCCCAGGGAAATCTAAAAAACTCTACGCGAGCGAAGCCGCGGGCGGAAAGCTAGTAAATTGATAAATATCAATTATTGTTGCCATCAAAAATCTATATCCATACCATCGATCACTTACACACTAGATACACAGCCTCGAACAAAACTCTTATCAAAAGTGGCGACAAATATTAAGCAGTCAAAGTAGTCAAAATAAATATACATTAATTTAAAATCAGCCTTAAGTGCAGTGTATAAAGTTCTTATCACAAAGCAGTACAAAAAGCCATTATTTTTTACGACCGAGTCTGACATCAAACAAATTCAACCTTACACGCATGCATTAAAGTTAGAATTATAAAGTATTAAATGAAAGAAGCACCCAAGTCACAGTAGACAGAGAACAGTAGATTATCTAAGGCCGCCCGCCGCGTTATTTGCCTACTCTTGCTTTGATGCCCAGGATTGTCTATTTAGCTTTATGTCCCATTTAGCTAAAAGTTAAAAGTGGTGGTAACCTTAAGCGTTAGTCGGTCACATCTTACTATAATTTTATTGAGTTAATATCATGATTAAGACGCCATATTTGTACCAAATAATACGTAAGACAATAGAAAAAAAAAATAGTAATTTGCAGTAGTAGGTAATTATTGTGAAATTGCCCTTATTACACTATACGCGACAAATACGTTTACCTAAACGATATTTCGTAGTCAATCCTCTGTTTTATAAGAAAACTAGGCTTCTTAAAATAAACTTTAGCTCTAAACATAGTATTCAGAAAGTAAATTTAGGAATACATTTATATGGAAAAATACGACTCGGGTACGCTCTTAATAAAGCAAAGAAACTGTGAAATAAACAAAAGTAATATTTTTTAATGAGATATAAGTATAAATAGGTACTTATATTTCTGGTTCAGTAGGAATGATGAAGAATGATAAGTCCGGGTTAACGAAATCGTTATTGAGGCACCCGAAAACACTACAATATTTTTTCCCCTTTTTGTAGTCATGATACTCGCAATAATTAATATTATGGTAAGTGGCCGGCGAGAGTTGACCAACGCGAGCGATCATGTAATTTACGCGCGTGCTCACAGTCACGCGGCACAGCCCGTACTGCCGCCATCTTATGCCATCCTATATTATGCCAGCGTGTGCGTGAAATCGCGTACCGACACGGCGCACGGCGCGCACGCAAACATTCAAACCGAGAGCGGCTCGTTTGTATGAAGACGTTTTACTGTTCTCTGTCTATTGTGCTCAAGTGTTGCGTTGTGCACTTGTTCAGTTCAACTATTTTTTTTACTCTGATTGTGAATCTACTTATACACTAGAGTGATCGATATGTATACCATTTTTTTTTTGCGGTGGATAGCCCATTAATCCAGGAAGGCTTAGGGCAATATAACATCACGCTGAGACCAATAATAGGGGCGGAACATATTAAAAAAACACCTGTCGAAACCTACGCGGGTTAAACCGTGGGACGCAGCTAGTAATAAATAATTTATTTAATTTTCCTAGTTTAGTTATATTTCCAAATAATTTTCCTAATTAGCAACGTTATCGCATCATTATTTTTATTATAACAAAATATTAATTAAAATATGTACATTGCATATTATTATAATATTGTAGTTAACTTCGTAGATACCTAATCTGTGCTGGTTAGCTAAAATTGATATGAAATATGTTTTCATGATTTTGGACAGCCTCCGTGGCGTAGCGGTAGCGGACGCGGCCGCTGCGCAAGGTAGCGCGGGTTCGATCCCCGCACAGTGCAAGTATTTGTATGCATGAATATGAATATTTGCACTGGTCTGGTCGTGCCTCGGAAAGCACGTTAAGTCGTTGGTCCCGGTTGCCATACGAACATGTAGTGGCAGTCGTTACGGGTTGTTGGAGCCCTCAAAAGTCCAACAATTGGTCTAACTGCAATGCTTCGATGTCGCCTTCGGGTTGTGGAGGTCAGACGGCAGTCGCTTCACGGAAAATGTCGAAGTTTAGCCATATCAGCAGTTGGACTGGTAAAGCGGACCCCAGACTCCAAAGCTGAAAAGGCTTCGGATGCGACTGGGATTAACGCTGGGATGATGATGATGTTTTCATGATTTTATGTAATATTACTACTTAAAATTTTCATATCATTACCATCTATAATCCCACCAGACAAAGTTTTGCCGCCAAGCGATTCGTCGTGTTCCGGCATGATGTCTGGTGAAGCCGTACGAAGGACGGATCTGAGCAGTTGTGTTGCGATGTGTGCCGGGTACGATGCGCCAAATGTTCTTCTGTCGGGAGTTTGGTCGTGGAGGGTCTCCAGATCAATCTCCCTCTAGCGCAGCATCGTTGGTCGTGTTGTTGGGTTTAACATTCCATCACCTCGCTCAAGTGCCGTCTTCCTTCCTATTCACTCAGTTTTTTTTTGGGTGAATATGCTTAATAAACTACCGCGCTTTACCATCAACGATTGCATCACTGCTGTGCATTGTAAACCCCCTTATGTAAGGAAACCGGCTAGACTGACAAATGTTTTCGAAATTCGAAAATACAGTTGCCAACCAACAAACATTGTGTGGTCGTATTTTTTTTTCTGGATCTACGAATAACCAGCAAAAAGTTTAGTTATAAATTTCTATAGTCTGTGCCAACTAGCTATAAGCCAATATGATTATTCTTATTTTTACGAGCTGTTTTGATTGATGTCGATGATAAAAGAGGTCTGTCCATAGTTTTTATTATTGCCAACACTATTTTTCTTACGTTTTCATGCGAAAAAATTAATTACGGTGGGTAAATCGTATGAAAAGAGTTATTTCAATGTTTTAATTTAGGATAAAGGGTCATATAGTTTTTATCGCACTTTTGAAGGTTAATTATATAAATTACTTATTTCTGTAAACAGGTTTGTACAAAGAATTTTGCAACTCCATATATACAATATGTAAAGATGCGACGTCGTCTTCGGGTTGTGGAGGTCAGACGGCAGTCGCGTCACGGAAAATGTCGAAGTTTAGCCATATCAGCAGTTAGACTGGTAAAAGCGGACCCCAGACTCCAAAGCTGAAAAGGCTTCGGATGCGACTGGGATTAACGCTGTGATGATGATGATGATATACAATATGTAAAGAAAACCCTGTCCGACCCATAAGGATAATAAAGGTTAGGTAAACACTTGACCAAATATAATATAAAATTTTACATAATCATCATAGTAACAATACTAATGAATTTTGAAATAATCCTTTTTTCCCGGGAATTAATTCCAATTTCCCCGAAATTTGGTAATTTTCAACACCGGTATTATTATAAGCGAATAGCGACGCGACCACGTCACAGGTGCCGCGTGCCCTGCCCCCCGCCTCCCGCGGAAGGGGTTGCTTACCGCACATGTATTAAGTTACCTCTTTTTGCGAAATAACATATTTTAAATTATAATATATTTTTTTTAGGGGGATTTTTTGTTTAAGTTTTGCCTGTCTTTGTGGGCATTAATAGAATCAGTTATCGATACCTAACAATACCTTCACGGATCGGACAGGGTTTTCTTTACATATTGTATATTTTTTTTAAACAAGTTGAGCCGAACCTAATTCTATCCTATACGAAGTATACCTACCCTATCTTCGCCCTAAGGATCACCATGGAGAGATACAGATCGAAGAACACGCCTCTGCATATGCTCTTTCTAGATACGCAGAAGGCTTTCGACTGTGTCGCTCGTAGGGTGATCTGGTGGGCACTGAGTTCCAAAGGGGTACCAGAAGCCTTTATTGACATAATTCGAGACATGTACCTGAATTCCGATTACGTTGTTAGGACCACTGTTGGCGACAATAAACCCTTCCCCATCACCGTCGGAGTTCACCAGGGATCCGTCCTTAGTCCGTTTTTGTTCAGCGTGATAGTGGACGTCTTGTCAGATAGCATCAAAAATTCACATGAGCATTGAGCAACCTCCATGGTTGCTCATGTATGCTGATGATATCGCGCTGACGGACGAGGACAGGGAACGGTTGGTGCGGCGGGTGAATTCGTGGAAGAACTCGCTCGAGAACCGAGGTCTGAAGATGCAGGTACTTGTAGGTACTTGGAGCCCCCCGTGCCGCGCCGCTCCAGGCGCAGGCGGGCGGGCGAGCGGTGTGTTGTTTGCGATATTTTTGTTAGGACAACCAAGTAAGATAACGAGCTCATAACTTTGTGATGTTTCATGATTATATTTTTTGAAATTTTGTACATAGATTCTTTACTTAAAAATACTGGACACGTACGCACAAATAGTTCCGTAGCATTGATTTATGAAATTAAAGGATATAAGTTATTTGTACGAAAAATTACCCGGTAATAAGCGGTTTACGATTTACGAGGTATTAAAAAAACTACTTACTAGACCTCGTTCAAAACAATTTTCTTTGGTAGTTTTTATTATAGTCATGTACGTCATGTGTTTGTTTTAGATTTTTAATTTTCTTATGTTAGAAGTTAGAGCCCCCCTCTAATTCTAAAATAAGAAAATTAAAAATCTAAAATATTTTCGTTTCTTCCCAAAAACTCAATATCTTGAATTTTGAGACCAAGCAACGTCTTATAGCACAGATGACAGAAAAATAGCAAAAAGCCGAAAATGTTTAGTCATACCATCGTCATTATTTCAGCCGAGGAATTTAGTTTACTTGGTGAACCAGGAAATCGAAACCATTATAAATAAATTAAGACACTAAACAAGATTTTTTTAGTTTTACAAACTTAACTCCATGTCATGTGTCATGGTGGTCTAGTGGTTAAAACACCAGCCTCTCAAGTATGAGTGCGCGGGTTCGATTCCAGGTCAGGCAAGTACCAATGTAACTTTTCTAAAGTTATATGTACTTTCTAAGTATATCTCGGACACCAATGACTGAAGGTGAAGGAAAACATCTTGAGAAAACCTGGACTTTAAGTCTGAAATCGCCAACCCGCATTGAGCAAGCGTGGTGATTACGCTCAATCCTTCTCTGTATGAGAGGAGACCTGTGCGCAGCAGTGTGACGATAAAAATGTTGATGATGATGTTGAAACTTAACTCCGTATCATCATCATTTCAACCGAAAGACGTCCACTGCTGAACATTGGCCACCCCAAAGGATCCCACGACGACCGGTCCTGCGCCTCTCGTATCCAGCGGTTTCCCGCGACCTTCACCCGGTCGTCGGTTCACCTTGTCGGGGGGCTACCCACGCTGCGTCTTCCGCTGCGTGGTCGCCACTCGAGAACCCGTCATATGTTAAAAATATTTATGGTATTTTTAAACTTACTAACCCCCTTTCTCGCCGTTGGAAGGAATTTTCGGTGACCTTCGCTTTCTGATGTATGAACGTTAATGAAGACACTTCATCAGTTCAGTCAAACCACTTGTTACGATTACGATCATGTCCAGACGACAGCATATCAAGCTATTAGGCATTATTAGATTTTCAACTTTATCTCTACAGCGTTAAGGCTCAAGGTTGATTGGGACTATTTGACAGTTTCGGGAAACATGACCTGCTGACGTCCGTACTTTTATTCTATCCATTCCTTTACACCACACATCGCTCTTAGCATCCTTATTTCAGCTGCATGCAATCAAAAAAATAATTAATCCGCCTTATAGATAACTAGCGGCCGCCAGCGACTTCGTTCGCGTGGTTTGGTTATGCTTCGCTCCTATTGGTCACAACGTGATGTACAGCCTAAAGCCTTCCTGGATTAATGGGCTATCCAACGCAAAAAGAATTTTTCAAATCGGACCAGTAGTTCCCGAGATTAGCGCGAACAAACAAACAAACATACAAACAAACTCTTCAGCTTTATATATTAGTATAGATAAAAAAATAAGACCCGTATTTTTAATTTGTTGAAATTACCAAAACCTACTGAAATATAGCCTGTTAAAGTTACGGAGTGGGGGCTAATTACGTCATGCGACATTTCAAATCAAATACTTAGCCGCACCCGGCAGAACAGATTAGTGTGACCTTTGGTAGACTGGATGACGGTGCAGACCGACCTCAGAATGTGGAAGATATTTATACAGATGGCTCAAAAATCGAGG
Organism: Sesamia nonagrioides; assembly: GCA_017933935.1. Classification (NCBI taxonomy): domain Eukaryota; kingdom Metazoa; phylum Arthropoda; class Insecta; order Lepidoptera; family Noctuidae; genus Sesamia; species Sesamia nonagrioides. The sequence continues at coordinate 355,342 of JADWQK010002163.1, forward strand.
GAAAGGTGGGAGCAGCTCTGTCGCTGTGGAGAGAGGGGCGAGAGATCTGTAACCACAAGGCCAAGCTGGAGTCTTTCTGCTCCGTCTACCAGGCGGAGATGTGGGCCCTGTTCAAGGCCACCGAACTGGTGCTTAAAAGAGCCGCGCCGCACACGCGGATATACTGCGACTCAAAGTCTGCACTCGAGACAGTCGTTGATAGTGCTTCCTTCCATCCCCTAGCAGTACAAATTAGAAATATGATCAAAACAGCTCAGTCACGCACCCAGAATATTGAGCTATTCTGGGTGAAAGCTCATGTGGGTTTGGAGGGAAATGAGAGGGCTGACACACTTGCAAAAGAAGCGGCACTTAAGATCAAGAGGCGGGCTGATTATGACCAGTGCCCGATATCATTTGTTAAGCGACAGATTCGTCGGGAGACGCTTATCGAATGGAATCGTCGCTATAAGGATGGTCATACCGCGGCAGTGACCAGACTTTTCTTCCCGGATGTGCTGGAGGCATACAAAATCGTCAGAAAAATAAAAATGGACCCAACTCTTGTGCAGGTTCTGACGGGACACGGCGGATTCTCCCAGTATTTACACCGATTCAAGTGTAGGGAGAGTCCGATGTGCGTCTGCGATGACGAAAAAGAGGAAAGTGTTGAGCATATTTTAGTGGAGGGCCCAACAAACGGTATTGACAGGCTACGAGTCGAGGCGGAAATGGAAACCGTGGTCAGGGCAGAAAATTTTAGTCAATTAATGAAAGACAGCAAAACGAGAAGAACATTTTTAAAGTACTGCAAAGCAACGGCAAAGAAGTGCATTGAGAGAAATAAGTAGCCAAGAAAACTACGTGTATAGAGAGTAACTCTCGAGTTATAGATACACGCCCAGTGAGGGTTGCTTAATATAAAAACGTGCTCTATTTGTTGTGTACTGTACTTAATTAAATATAAAGTATCTTCGTGTGTTATCCAATTATTACCCAAAAAAAAAAAACCCAAAAATAATATAAGCTAGATGGTCTATACCGACCTCGAGAAAAAAAGATATGATGAATAAAAAAAAGAGATAGTATGAGGAATAAAAGTACGAGAGGCATACGAGCGAGAACTGGAATGAATGAGTAGAAATAGAATAGCACAAAAATGACTCCGATTATGTTGGAGGAAAGTTGTAAAAAATTAAAAAAAAAAAAAAAAGAATCAAATACTTAGGAAGATATACCTATTGAGGTATATCTTCCTAAGTATTTGAATGAAAGAAAATATAAGAAATACGTGTTCAGTATTTTTTATAAATCTGATGGATATTAAATTATTTTTTAGGGTTTGCCTTTCATCCATCCCTTTTGTGGGCCAATTCTGTTCCATAGAAGACTAGGTCTAATCATGGTTTTGTAAATTTCCCTGAAAGTTATAAGAACTATTTCTAAAGGTGGCAATCGCGCTAAATAAACCAGTAGAGATTAAACTCTAATTCGTATCTAATCGGTGATAGTTCGGAAATGGCTTTACGTCAATCGAGGTTAAGTTTCCTCAGTGGTAGGTCAACATCGGCTGCCGGCAGAAATTACCACCCACTAGACAAAGTCTTGCCACCAGTTCGTCGTGTTCCGTCATGATGTCTGATGAAGTTGTACGGAGGACGGGACTGAGCAGTTGTTGTTGCGATGTGTGCCGGGTACAATGCGCCAAATGTTGTTGCGTCGGGAGTTCATTCGTGGAGGGTCTCCAGATTGAACTGACAGAGTGACAACTAGCTCCGCGATCACTTCAGCCGGGTCCAACGGCGTAACCCGCTTTCTAAGGCCACCAGATAATGTCTAGCCGCCAAGCGATTCGTCGTGTTCCGGCATGATGTCTGGTAAAGTACGGAGGACGGGTCTGAGCAGTTGTGTTGCGATGTGTGCCGGGTACGATGCACCAAATGTTGTTGTGTCGGGAGTTTGGTCGTGGAGCGTCTCCAGATCAATCTCCCTTTCGCGCAGCATCGTTGATCGTGTTGATAGGTTTAACTTTGCATCACCTCGCTCAACTGCCGTCTTCCTTCTTATTCACTCAGTTTTTTTTTTAGTAAATAGCGCCCTTTACCATCAACGATTGTATCACTGCTTACCATCAGGCGGAATTGCCCCCCAGATCTGCTTACGGAAAACTCTGTTTTAAGGGAACATGGTGTAATGTTATATTTATAACTTAGAAAAGTTAACTGGCGTGAGCTTCGCCCAATATACACGACCTCTGGAATTAACAAAAATAAACAAAAAAAAAAAAATTGCCTTGTCTCTGCCAATTACTTGCATCTACCATTATTTTATGTGTTTTCGCAGTAAACATAAAAATAGATGATTAAAAACACGTGTTGGCATCTAAAAATAGTTTTTTATTAATGCCCGTCCCGTCACATCGTCCGGGACAAAAATATTTCTTGTTACCTATAGTTTTTAGTTACAGAGGCCTGTTTGAGGAACGAAAAAGTATTTAGGTGATGTTGTGTCGTTGTCTATCATATAAAACTTACTAGCTTTCCGCTCCCGGCTTCGCCCGCGTGGAATTCGGTTATATCGCGCTTTTTAGATTTCCCTCGGGAATATTATATTTTCCGGCATAAAAAGTAGCCTATGTCCTTTCTCAGGGTCTAAAGATTGTCTGTGCCAAATTTCACCAAAATGGGTTGAGAGGTTCGGGAGAATCGGTCGACCTCCGTTTCGCAGCGGTCAACACGCCTGCCTGCGACGTGGAGGCCCCGAGTATGATCCCTGGCCAGGTCATGATAGGAAACGATCTTTTCCTGATTGACCTGGGTCTTGGATGTTTATCTATATATGTATCTATTATAAACATAGTATCGTTGAGTTAGTATCCCATAACACAAGTCTCGAACTTACTTTGGGGCTAGCTCAATCTGTGTGATTTGTCCATATATATTAATTTTATTTATTTTTTTTATAACCAGATTCCACGCGGACGAAGCCGCGGGCGGAAAGCTAGTAAATAATATTTGTAATAATAATAAAATTTATTTAGACACATTTTGATGATAAGATAAGCACAACAGACAGTAAAACATAATGCATACAACATGACACTGCAGTTAGCTCTGACGACAGTAGAAGTTGGCTATGTTGAGAGTTGAAGTTGGCTGTGTTGACAGCAAAGCGCTGCTCGTCTGTATGAGGCCTTTTTATCCAGCGAGCCAACATCGGAGAGTCCCATCGGTTTTTTTTATTGGGACAAAACCCGCCACACATTTCCCACCCACTGCAACTCTGACTGTAAAAGCCAGAATCAACAGTAGAGATCGCCAGAAAAACGCCGAGCAATCAAGCTTGACCAGTCCCGGAGAAACGATTCCACTGTCTTGGGTCCCGCAACGAAATTAATCAGAAAAGGATAGCGGAGAAGTAAGAAAAAAACCATCGGTTTACCAACGCGCCCAGGATGATGGTGAACAAAACATCTTCTTCTTCTTCAGCCTATAGATGCCCACTGCTGGACAAACGCGGATCGGTCTTGTGCTGCCCGCATCTATCGGTTTCCCGCGGTCTCACTAGGTCATCGGTCCACCTTGTTGGGTTAGCGCAGCGTAGGGAGGCCCCTACGCTGCGACTTCCAGTACGTGGCCGCCACTCCAGAACCTTATTGCCCCATCGGCCATCGGTTCTACGAGCAATGTGCCCTGCCCTCTGCCACTTAAGTTTAGCGAACAAAACATAACTTTGAAGATTTTACTAAGGATGCATATCGTTAAGAGCCAAGAGATTTAAGTCAGATTGTGAACATTTATAAATAGACCAGAATTACCCCTCAAACATACACTGACGGACTCATAAACTTTTTTTTTCCGGGGTGGAAATCCTCAATGGATATCCACCGGCCTAGGATGGGCGACGGGGTCTGTCAGACTCTTACTAACTAAAACCACCCCGGTGTCTCTCCTATCACGAGCGCGCGTGGGGCCGCGGGAGTCTAAATTCTTCCACGGCCCCACACCTTGGTGTGGGCCGGGCTGTCCGGGCCTCGTCTCCTGCACGGGGTAGTGGGGTGTCAAACTACCCCGTGCATCGCCTCAGAGGCGCGCGCCGACATTCGCGCGCCTCCGTCTCGGGGTCCATCGAATAGGGGGCAGGGACTTCCCCATATCCCTCACCCCTGAATCCAATCATGGGGGGCGGAAGAGGGCGTTATCCGCCCTTCTTCGGCGCCCGGTGCGTCTTCTGTGGCCCGGGAAGGGAGTTGAGATCTCCCTCTCCCGTTCCCCAGCTTCCTTCTGCGACATCACGTCCTCGAAGAAAGACAGCACTGCGTCCCAGGACTCTGCGCTACCGACCATCCTCCGCACTACTGCCGGCAGCGTCAGGACGGACTCATAAACTGCCTCAAAGTAATAGACGACTTTGAAATAAATATTTTGACCAAGTATACAAACTTTCGATGCAGATTTAAATTGAAACCTCTAGATTGGTTCGTGAACTTTAAATACAGCGTAGGGTTATATCCTTAAGTTTAAGTTTGTGTACTGGAAAGCACAGGTCCGTTCGTGTGTGGAGTACTGCAGCCACATTTGGGCTGGTGCTGCTAAGTGTCACCTGGCCACTTTGGATTCAGTGGAGAGGCGTGCGAAGAGGCTGATTGGTGACTCTGATCTAACTCGAGATGGACTCCAAAGCCTAGAGCACAGTCGTAGAGTAGCCAGCCTTTCGGTGTTCTATAGGATGCATTTTGGGGAGTGTGCGAGGGAATTGCATGATTTAATTCCCCCATCTCCGTTCCACCATCGGACGACCCGTCGTACGGCTAGTTTCCACCCTTACGTTGTAAACACCACTACAATCCGGACGAAGCGTTTCGCCTCCTCCTTTATACCGCGTACATCGCGGGACTGGAACAATTTGCCAGCGGCGGTATTTCCGTCGGACTACAATTTGAGTGTCTTCGAGGCTAGAGTGAATAGAATATCATGTAGGAGAATAATTTTGTCATGTCTGGAGTGGTAATAGACGCGTTTTTCCTCTTCCTTCTACCTTAAACTATTTTTCTATTTTTTCTGTTTTGGAAGGACTGGATCAATTTCCCAGCGGCGGTGTTTCCGTCGGACTACAATTTGAGTGTCTTCAAGGCTAGAGTGAATAGGCTCTTAATAAACTAGTGCGCTTTACCATCAACGATTGCGTCACTGCTTACCATCAGGCGGGATTGCGGTCAAGCGCTAGTTTATAATTTGTAAAAAAAAACGTGTAAGTCGTGGTGGCCTAGCGGTTAAAACACCAGCCTCTCAAGAATGAGTGTGCGGGTTCGATTCCAGGTCAGGCAAGTATTACGCTCAATCCTTCTCTGTATGAGAGGAGACCTGTGCCCAGCAGTGGGACGATAAAAGGTTGATGATGATGGAGGTGTATTACCTCCACGTGCCCTAATTACGGATCCTAATCGGTTACCGCATAGATTTTATTAGGGTCATTAAAAGATTCTGCGGAATATTGTCCCAGGACCGAGACAATTTTTTTCTTTTTTTTTTTTTTTAACTCAGCGCATCCAGATCTATATGATTATCTATAGTGGTGAGGGTTTTGAGCAACTTCGGGCACATACATACATACAGACAGACATACAAACATACGCACTTTATATTAATGGATAATTCTTCTGAAAGAGCTATTCTTAGTGCTGCCACTGTCGTGCGCACAGAATTTCTCGCATATACAGCTCTTTTTAAATTGTCCCAAACATGCTCAATTTGATTAAGATCCTGGCTGCGTGCTGGCCAATTCATTGTACGTATCTCAACCTCTTCGCAATATTGTCGAACTTGTGCAGTAGCGTGCGGCCGGGCATTATCCTGAATTAAAGTAAAATTTTTGCCTATGAATCCTATGTAAGGCAGCACATGATCTTCTAAGATCTCTGTTATCTAGCGATGTGCAGTCAAACCCCCTCTATTACCGTTTTGACGGACCATGTCTATGAACATAAGTTCTGTTCGCCCGTTCATCGATATGCCACCGCAGACCACGAACCGCCTCCAAAAGGAACACGCTCCTCAATGCAACTTTGAGCATATCGCTCCCCACGTCGACAATAGACTCTTCTGCAACCATCTGCACCTTATAAACATGTCCTACACTCGTCCGTGAAGAATCTGGGGGCTCATTGCTCTTCTGTCCAATTTAGGTGAACACGCGCAAATCTTAAGCGAGCTTGTCTGTGAGCTACAGACAACTTTGGACCATTTGCTGGTCTAAAAGGGGTGATATGCGCTTCCCTTAACCTTCTACTTATTAACCGACTTCAAAAAGGAGGAGGTTACTCAATTCGACCGTATATATGCTTTTTTTATGTTTGTTCGTGCATAACTTCGTCGTTTATGAATCGATTTTGATAATTGTTTTTCTGTTAGAAAGAAGACGTTCCCAAGGTGGACCCATGATAAGGATATCAGGGTTTGATGGTGGAAGACCAGAGAAAACAAGGGTAACTTTCAAAAATTGCAGGGGCGACTAGTGCATTTCTTAGCATTTTCATTAAGTATTTTAAAGCACTACAATTTAATAAAGGGCTAGAGTAGATCTGATGATGGAGCCGGGAGACAGTCGAAGGAACTCCTCACCAATTCACAGCAGCTATCTTGTGTTTGGGCTCGATTAATTTGTATTGATAAGAACTTTACACCTCGATGGGTTGTGACTGCCATAAAAGAGCTGATGTTGAAGACAAAGGCCAGTTCCGGGAACTCCTCAACGGTTTACAGTAGCTACTTTGTGGTTGGACTTCATTCATTTATAATGATGAGACCTTTGCACCCATTGGGTTAAAATAATAGTCTACAGTAAATTTGATGATAAGGACCATAGACAGTTGAGGGAATATTTACGGGTAAACATTAAAGTAAACAAAATTACGTCGTTTCCCAACTATATTTTCGTCAGCTTCCAGTCTGGCCGGATGCAACTGAATACTTTTAACAACTAAAAAGTGTAAAATAAAAACTTTTTTACAAAAAAACAACCGACTTCCAAAAACCACTACAAAGTGAAAAATAACTAATTTCGGAAGTCGGTGTCAAAAAAGGAATATACAAAACTAAAGACACCGACTTCCGAAATTAGTTATTTTTCACTTTGTAGTGGTTTTTGGAAGTCGGTTGTTTTTTTTGTAAAAAAGTTTTTATTGTTCTTGCACTCACATTTATTCCACGTACTTTATTAAGCTCTGTTTTGATGTTAACTGACGTGAGGAAACGATTTCGCAGGGAAGTTGTAACAATTCATGTGCAGTTTCTGGCCTGCCATCGGAGGCGTCCCCAGGCGGCGGATAGGGGAACGGCACCGGTTTACCGGCGCGGACCAAAACCAGGAGTGGGGACCGCTTCGGCGGTCACACGTGCGGTGGGTCGGCCACCACTCCAGGTGGCTGTGTGGGGTTAAGAGGAAGGACACTAAAAAACCCTTTTCTGCTGCGTCTTCTCGCACTAGAAGACGTACCCAGTCCGGCCCGCCGGCGGGGGATTGGTTGTTCAGGCTGTGCCGATTTCCCATGACCCCGCCACTCAGGCGATGTCGTTGTGCCGCTGTGGGTTTAGTGGGTATTCCCGGCTTCGGCTGAGCGAGTCCCAGATACGCCCTTCGGGGTATGGTGCTAAATGCATTACCACAGCGTCAAAAAAAAAAAATAGAAAAAAAAGGGAACTTGTAACAAAAAATCGGTCATCACCACCGGTGATTGCTCGAGTCCTGCCTGTACCACGTCTCCTTCTGTAAGAACCTGTCTCCACAAACCTTCTGTATATTCTAGACACCGTAGACTGGTTTAAATTTAAATTTCTGCCAATAGGTCGTTGATCCAAGCCCTCCCGCACCAGTGCTACAATTTGAGCCGCTTGTTCGGACGAAGTATCCCTAATAAGGTTCAAAAACTCACGATGAGTAAAAAAACTAACCCAACAGTTCTGCTGGTAACAATAATTAAGACAAAAGAATAAAAAATCAATTCAAATCAATTTTTAAAATTTACTTTATTTATCACGCAAATTTGATACTACGAGTAAATTTTCTTTTCCCGGCAATATTAATTTGTTTTACTGCAGTTCTATTTTTAAATTTTACTTTTTTTTTAGATTAAGAGTCCGTGCACAAAATTCTCTCGATACAGTTTAGGTAAAATCGTTGCGATGTTATCTTTGTGTGCATCGTTCTAGCAGCTAGACGCACACGCGCGTAAATATCGAGCTTAGTGAACGCTTAAACATTTTTGATCCTTTAGAAGATATTATTCTAAATTATATAAAGTATGATTTGTGAATAGTCGGAAACGAGTGCACATTGTATATTTATCACAATTTAGATGAATATTGATACATTTTGACATTAAAAAAATATGGTGTAATGATAGTTTATTACATAGGCAATTTAAGAAATAAAACATATACGGTAAAATGAAATATTAGAATAAGTAATCAGTTTAATTTAATATTCTTCTTTAATATAATATTATTTAGAAATCTAAAATAAATAAATAAATATATACCGACAAATCACACAGATTGAGCTAGCCCCAAAGTAAGTTCGAGACTTGTGATATGGGATACTAACTCAACGATACTATATTTATAAGAAATACATTTATAGATAAACATCCAAGACCCAGGTCAATCAGGAAAAGATCGTTTTTCATCATGACATGGCCGGGGATCGAACCCGGGGCCTCCGCGTCGCAGGCAGGCGTGTTGACCGCTGCGCCACGGAGGTCGACAAAAAACAAAAAAAAAACAATCTAAAAACCCTAAACAATCTAAAATCTATTAACAAAATTTTAGGGTTAACATAATTATTACGCGATAATATATCGACGCTTGAAAGGCAATCATATCTAAGGTACAAAAATTCGTAAATTGAGTTATACAGTATGTTAACTAACAGAGGGCGTTCCCGTTAACCCGAAATAGTATAGCATACATACATGCTAAAAAAATATTTCCATTCGAAAACAAAATGTTTTAAATTTTTTTCCAATATGAAAATATTCAATAAAAATTTTAAATTGACATGTAAAAGAAACACACTGTACACGCGAATATGAAAGACGGCAACGTCGCAATTTATTTATACATGACGACTACTATTTTGATTTAAAACAGGAGGTTTCAAATTTATTTCCAATTAGAATTTTTTTTATTCGGATTTTTTTATGCTTATTTTTCTATGCTGATATTTTTATTTTAATCTATTAAGAGTCCGTGCACAAAATTCTCTCGCTACAGTTTAGGTAAAATCGTTGCGATGTTATCTTCGTGTGCATCGTTCTAGCAGCTAGACGCACACGCGCGTAAATATCGAGCTTAGTGAACGCTTAAACATTTTTGATCCTTTAGAAGATATTATTCTAAATTATATAAAGTATGATTTGTGAATAGTCGGAAACGAGTGCACATTGTATATTTATCACAATTTATATGAATATTGATACATTTTGACATTAAAAAAATATGGTGTAATGATAGTTTATTACATAGGCAATTTAAGAAATAAAAACATATACGGTAAAATGAAATATCAGAATAAGTAATCAGTTTAATTTAATATTCCTCACATTTAGAAATATATTAACAAAATTTTAGGGTTAACATAATTATTACGCGATAATATATCGACGCTTGAAAGGCAATCATATCTAAGCGACAAAAATTCGTAAATTGAGTTATATACAATTATACACCAAACGACGCAGAAAAATCTGGCGGTTCGAATGGTGTATATAACTCAATTTACGAACTTTTGTCGCTTAGATATGATTTCTAGGGTCATCACGAATCGTCTCGCTCGCAGGTTCGACGACTTCCAGCCTCCCGAACAAGCAGGCTTCCGAAAAGGTTTTAGCACCATAGACCACATTCATACGCTGCGGCAAGTTATACAGAAGTCCGAGGAGTATAACAAACCACTATGCTGGCGTTTGTGGACTATGAGAAGGCCTTCGATTCGATTGAGACTTGGGTGGTGCTACAGTCTCTCCAGCGGTGCCAAATTGACCATCGATACATTGAGGTGATAAAGTGTTTGTACAAGAACGCCAGCATGTCAGTCCGTCTCCAGGATCAGGACTCGAAACCGATCCAACTGCAGCGTGGAGTGAGACAAGGAGATGTCATATCTCCTAAATTGTTCACTGCTGCGCTGGAAGATGTCTTCAAGCTCCTGGACTGGAAAGGACTTGGCAACAACATCAACGGCGAGAACATCACTAATCTCCGTTTCGCAGATGATATCGTGGTCATGGCTGAGACCCTGGAAGACTTGGGCAAAATGCTCAATGACCTCAGCAGAGCTTCCCAACAAGTGGGTCTAAAAATGAACATGGATAAGACGAAGATCATGTCGAACTCTCATGTCGCACCCACTCCAATTGTAGTTGGTTGCTCTGCACTCGAAGTTGTTGACGAGTATGTATACCTGGGACAAACAGTCCAACTAGGTAGGTCCAACTTCGAGAAAGAGGTGTCTCGGTGAATCCAGCTCGGTTGGGCAGCGTTCGGGAAGCTACGCTACATCTTCTCGTCGTCCAAGATACCACAGTGTCTCAAGACTAAGTCTTTGACCAGTGTGTGTTGCCGGTGATGACTTACGGAACTGAAACGTGGTCGCTCACAATGGGCCTCATACGAAGGCTCAGAGTCACACAAAGGGCAATGGAAAGAGCGCTAGGAGTTTCTGTGCGTGATCGAATCAGAAATGAGGAGATCCGCGGAAGAACCAAAGTCACCGACATAGCTCTGCGAGTCGCTAAACTTAAGTGGCAGTGGGCAGGGCACATTGCTCGTAGAACCGATGGCCGATGGGGCAGTAAGGTTCTGGAGTGGCGGCCACGTAGGTTCTGGAAGACGCAGCGTAGGGAGGCCCCCAACAAGGTGGACCGATGACCTGGTGAAGGTCGCGGGAAGCCGATGGATGCGGGCAACACAAGACCGGTCAGCGTGGAAAGCCTTGGGGGAGGCCTTTGTCCAGCAGTGGACATCTATAGGCTGAAGAAGAAGAAGATATGATTGGCTTTCAAGCGTCGATATCTATGTCCTACCTACTCTAGTAAGTATATATAAATAAATTAATTTTCCTTTTGAGTTTTTGCAATAACTAAATAATTAGTTTATGGATACTAATATTAAAGTGTAGTGTAAGTACCTACATATACAATATCATAATCATCTGCCTAGCCTTTTTACCAACTATGTTCGGACCGGCTTCCAGTCTAACCGGATGCAGCATTTAGGATTACGATAGATACCTCCAGTTAGACAGATTTCCAGTATTTAGGTAAACGATATATAAAACAAAAACATGTTTAAAATATTATTTATCAAAGAATTTTAAAGCAACCGTAAGAATACCTTAAAGAAATCTCTTAGATGAACTTCAGGACCTAGCTGCCGGCATTAGCCTCCTATTATTTTAAAATGAAGTGTCTCGTAGAGGCATTGAACGAGATTTTCTTGGATCGACAATTTCGGGCAATAGGCACAAGTTGGTTTTTTGTCTGTGCAGTAATAGTTTTCACATTGTGAATGGTCTCCATAAATATGTTGTGGGCTGTTGATAATGTCTTTTTGTAAGTTTTTGATTTGCTCAGTAAATGGAACATTTTGAGTTCCTCGGAATCTTACTGCTGCTTTCACAGCAATGCGTAATCGGTTCACTCGATCAGAATGTAGTAGCTTGCGTTCGTTTAATGGGATGGACGTAATAATAAAAATAATGGGAAAAAATTAAGTTTGATGAAAGATATTCATCAAACTTAAATTTTTCCCATTATAATTGCGCATTAAGTGATTGGAACACTCCACTTTTTCAACCGTAACGTTTGAATATGGCCTGCTTTCCAATATGTTTTTATACACACTTGAGTCACCATCAGCAATAAGTTTTGCATACACTAAATTATGTGTTTTCACAGATTCTCTAAATCCCTCAACGATTATTGATTTCTCCATACTAGTGGAAGAGCCAGTATGATTTTTGACACCGGTGTTTCAGGGGTGTAATATTTTTATTAGCTGCACGGGAACATGTAAAACAGTATTTATTTTTAATACCAACATGTAATAATTTGCCACTTTTCACCCCTATTATAGCTCCAACGCCTGCTGCGGAAGAAAAATTTGTTTTATATGAACGTTTTCCCCAAGCAGCATCAGCTGTTACGGCTATAGTTGGTATACCTGATGGACTTACATTGCCACTTTCGAGAGCTATAGAAGCCTCTTCCTTACCAGCTTCTATCATTGTGGCTTCGGCTGTAGTTTTCCACCAGTTAAATAAATTGACGTGACATTTATTTAACTTTACTTTTGATTTATTCATAAGTGGCAAATCTATGGAAGCAGCTAGCTCATTTAAGTTGGTTCGACCACATCCGATACTTATAACTCCCGAAACAGCGCTTTGGTTAACGTCCAGTTTGTTTGTTTTAATTTGACACGTCTTTAGCAGGAATTGACTTCCACACATTGCACATGACAATGAAAATGTTGAACAAAACCCTTGCAATTTTTCTTCAATTATAACGAGGTTTGATGCATTGCATCCAAATTTTGAATTGTGACCTAATATGTTAATAAATTGGTCAAAAAAATACTGAAAATCAACTACTCTTCGTCCTTCTATAACTACGACGAAACTGGTGACTGCTGAAACAACAAAAATTCAAACTTATGTGTGTTTCTGGTGAATTAAATTAATTATTATTACTTAATGTGCATTAAATGCAGCATAGTTAGTACATCCAGTACATACCTTGTTTGACTCAATTTCAAAGACATCGCTTGAAAATAAATTTGTTGCCAAACAACTAATAATAATATAATTAATGATATAGGTATTGTTCCTGTTTATTATAGTCTAAGTATATAATGTAAATATATTATAAATGTTTCTTTACTAATTATTCTGACTTTATGTATGTATTGTTTTTTTTTTTTTGTTTTGTATAATTTATTCTTACTTATAGCACTGAATTGGAATGCTCTGTAATAGTGCTATAATTGTATGTTTCTAAATAAATAACTTACTCCCTTTCGATTATTTTCTTTACTCTGCAATAAATAGCATATGATTATATAAAGAAAACAAAAAGCAAGCTGTATTTGATTGAAAGACTTGTGAAATAAAATTAATAAATAATTGTAGGTTATTCATGAGATAACACAGGTCAGCGAGGTTTGGAAGTAAAAAGGCCTCCCCCCTACTACCTAGCCTAGCCTACTGTGTCTCCCTTTGCATAGCAGAGGGAGACACAGTAGGCTATTAAAAAAAAAATGAGATAGCAGAAACGTACTGTGCCTACATCAACTTCGACACTCATAGTAGATGACGAAGTGGTATCCAGTTGATTAAAAGTACGTTCTTTAAGCACTTGTCTGGCTCTTGCCATTCCCTCTCTATTCCTCTTTCTTTTATTGATACATTGGTAATGTTCTCCCTTGTTTCGCCCCATTATCTTAAAAAAAAATGAGTTTAGGTATAACAAAAGCATTATGTGAATTGACTTTAATAAAGAAATAAAAAACCTAAGATATTTTTAAATTGGTTCACAAATGATAGAAAAATCTACGAACTCAAAAAAAATATACTCCTTCATTTTTAAAGTCGGTTAAAAATTAGTTAAAGCAATCCAAGGGATAAGTCGTAAATATCCTAATATAATTCACAACTAATATAATATTACTAAGAAAGAAAAATTATTAAAGGACCAAGTTGTGGTAGTCGCAGTATATTTTTTACATAAACCTACGAAAAAACTCGCGAGCTCTAGCGACACAAAGTGATACGTCCACTCGTTGCGCTAGCCGAGTTACCACTGAGCCGGCTGCGTTAGCGCGCTCGTAAATATAGTAGATTTTGACATTGATTTTCATGATGAAAAAATTTTTTTTTAGAAAATAAACTTTTGTTTCTATTATAAAAATACCTTAAAATTAATGAGGCATTTTTTAATTTTTAAAAAAAGTTGATTTATTATAGAAAAAACATACTTGTTTGGCTGCAGTTTTCCCTTGAATTTCTTAATTTCCGTCTTCGTTTTTGGCTGAATTATGAAATAAACTCGAAAAAGTGGTCAAGCTAGCAGCAAGATAGTTATATGCTGATGTGAATAGTACTTTTTTATAGGCAAAATCGCTTGTAGTTTCTTCAGAAACTATGGTCAAACTTCACTCGAACGTGAAATTTGAGAAAAAGAGTATTGGAAATTGTAGATTTACTACTAATTATGAAGTTTCTTGAAAAAAGTAGTCAAGCTGAAGAGTTGTACCATCCATATCATACATAATTTTACTAATATTATGTAACATATTCTCACAATCATGGAACAAAATTGATCAAAATGAGCAGATTAACAGGACGGACCCTTAAGAGCCAGTCTCTCCATATTTATATAATTTAATTTAAAGAGTTTGCATACTTATTAAAAAAGTCATTTCAAAGTAATCCTGAACTTTCATGCAGTTTATGAGTCCGACAGTGTATTTTCTGTGAACGATTGCCTAGCAACGAGATAACAACAAACTTTCACTGTATCTCCGAGCATATTATGTTCCAAACATTTTACGACAGGCACTAACTCTTGCGATATTTTCAAGAAGTAAATAACAAAGACTTTAATAAAACCTATTTGTGTGACAGAAATAAAACTAAGTCGACAGAAAATTTACTGCTCCAGTGATTTATGACGATTTAAAAATAGTCTGAAAACGTGATACAGTCTTTCATTCATTCGGTCATAGGAGGGCTACAATAATAACAGACGCACAGGTCTTTTGATCAGGTTAAGCTACACTTTACACGCTGGTACTGAAGATGGGTGACCATCTTCATGAGCGTACCGAGGGGATCAAAAGGGGGGGGTGCGGCTGCCCCCCTGGAAATCTCGCAGAACATGTATGAACTCCCCTGATTACTAAACAAAGTATAAACGAGGACTTATCTCTAACTTTTGCATAACGAAATGTATGATGGAATTAACAAAAAACAGCGTGCAATCAACCCTAAGCCGGACTAGCCCCCCCTAGGACAGACTGACCCCCCCCCCCCTAGGCCTGACTAACCCCTCCCCTAGGCCAGACTGCCCCCTAGGCCAGACTGACCCCCCCGCCCTAGGCCAGACTGCCTCCCGCCCCTAGGCCAAACTGCACCCCCAGGCGAGATTGCCCCCCCTCCCCCCTTAGGCCAGACTGCACCCCCCCGGCCAGACTGCACACCCCTCAGGCCAGAAGCTGGGTACGCCCATGACCATCTTTACATACCGAGACCCCTCCGTGCCTCGTAAAGCACGCTAAGCCGTTGGTCCCGGCTGTCATTTGTAGATC
Source organism: Sesamia nonagrioides (assembly GCA_017933935.1). Lineage (NCBI taxonomy): Eukaryota > Metazoa > Arthropoda > Insecta > Lepidoptera > Noctuidae > Sesamia > Sesamia nonagrioides. Next base: position 370,683 of record JADWQK010002163.1, read on the forward strand.
TTTGACAGTCCTTTTTTTAAATAACTATAAACTAGTGCTTACCCGCAATCCCGCCTGATGGTAAACAGTGATACAATTGTTGATGGTAAAGCGCGCTTGTTTATTAAGAGCCTATTCACTCAAAAAAAAAACAGTGTGATTAGGTAGGAAGACGGCAGTTGAGCGAGGTGATGTAATGTTTAACTCAACAACATGACCAACGAGGCTGCGCTAGAGGGAGATTGATCTGGAGACCCTCCACGACCGACACAACAACATTTGGGGCATCGTACCCGGCACATATCGCAACACAACTGCCAGACCCGCCCTCCGTACGGCTTCACCAGACATCATGCCGGAACAAGACGAATCGCTTGGCGACAAGACTATGTCTGGTGGGTGGTAACTTCTGCCGGCAGCCGGTGTAATTTTTAAATAAAAAAGTTGCACGGAACTTAAATTTAATTTAGTTCTTGAACGAGGGAATCTACGAAATTGTCTCATAATTATTGCTCATATCAATACAGAAGAACTCCAAAGCAGAATAAGCTTCGGATGCGACTAGGATTAACGCTGAGATGATGATTATCAATAAAGAAGAAAAAGTTCCACATACCTCTATCCTCCATACTTCTAAACCTGCCTTCCTTCCCGAGTTGGCGAATGCAGGGTGTACTTCAGGCATTATCTGATGAGAAGAGAAAGTTCATTAAAATCGGTGTAGCAGATCAACAGAGAAATAGTCGCAGAATTTATGTACAAGGCTGATTAGAATAATCACCATCATCACTGTTATGCACGGAAAATATAATACCATCAAAAACATAAAAATGTAATCCCACCAGAAACATAAAAATATAATCCCACCAAAATCATAAAAATATAATCCAACCAAAAACATGAAAATATAGTCCCACCAAAAACATAAAAATATAATCCCACCAAACACATGAAAATATAGTCCCGACAAAATCATAAAAATATAATCCCACCAAAAACATGAAAATATAATCCCACCAACACCATAAAAATAAAATCCCACCAAAAACATAACTTTAATAAATAAATAGGAGCCAAGTTCAATATTATGATATGATGCGGTTATTGACTTCACAGAAAAAGAATTGAGTTGTATGTAAATGGGTGCCAAGTTCTGAATATATAATCCTGAAATGTATTTATAACCACGTGTAACTATGCTAAATGAATTTAAAACACAATTTCTTGTTTCTTTTCTACTACAATAATTTTAGATATTTATACGTGACTTTTTAAATTTGAATAGTCTTTTTGATATGGAATTAGTAAAACACAGCAAATAACCTTTGGTCTATTGAATCAAATCATTTGACCATAGAGTCACACAAAGAGCAATTGAAAGAGCTATGCTCGGAGTTTCTCTGCGTGATGGAATCAGAAATGAGGAGTTCCGCAGAAGAACCAACGTCACCGACATAGCTCTTCGAGCCGCTAAACTTAAGTGGCAGTGTGCAGGGCACATTGCTCGTAGAACCGATGGCCGATGGGGCAGTAAGGTTCTGGAGAGGCTGCCACGTACCGGAAGACGAAGTGTGGTACTATAAGGTGGACTGATAACCTGGTGAAGGTCGCGGGAAGCCGTTAGATTCGGGCAGCACAAGACTTGTCATAGTGGAAAGCCTTGGGGGAGGGCTTTGTCCAGCAGTGGACATCTATAGGCTGAAGAAGAAGAAGATTTGACCAGAGCAGGGTAATTGTGTAACACACTATCAGTAGCAATGTGTTTCATTTTGACAGTTGTACAACAGTCATTGCGTTATTTACGTTGCTGTGCTGACACATTTTCGAACACTTTTTTTTTTTTTTATTAGTTATAAACCAGTGCTTGACTGCAATCTCGCCTGATGGTAAGCAGTGATGCAATCGTTGATGGTAAAACGCACTAGCTTTATTAAGCCTATTCACTCAAAAAAACTGAGTGAATAGGAAGGAAGACGGCAGTTGAGCGATGTGATGCAATGTTTAACCCAACAACACGACCAACGATGCTGCGCCAGAGGATGAACTGGAGACCCTCCACGACCAAACTCCCGACACAACAACATTAGGTACATCGTACCCGGTACACATCGCAACAACTGCTCAGACCCGTCCTCCGTACGGCTTCACCAGACATCATGCCGGAACACGACGAATCGCTTGGCGGCAAAACTTTGTCTGGTGGGTGGTAACTTATGCCGGCGGCTGATGTTGTTGCCTACCACCGAGAGAACATGGAGCAATGGATTGGCAATATGCTTTGAATGGATTCCAACTGATAGCAATAGTCATCATCATCATCATCTCAGCGTTAATCCCAGTCGCATCCGAAGCTTTTTCAGCATTGGAGTCTGGGGTCCGCTTCACCAGTCTAACTGCTGATATGGCTAAACTTCGACATTTCCGTGAAGCGACTGCCGTCTGACCTCCACAACCCGAAGGCGACATCGAAGCATTGCAGCTAGACCAATTGTTGGACTTTTGAGGGCTCCAACAACCCGTAACGACTGCCTTTAAGATGTTCGTATGGCAATCGGGACCAACGGCTTAACCTGCTTTCCGAGGCACGACCAGACCAGTGCAAATATTCATATTCATGCATACAAATATTTGCACTGTGCGGGGATCGAACCCGCGCATCCTTGCGCAGCGGCCGCGTCCGCTACCGCTAGGCCACGGAGGCTGTCAACTGATAGCAATAGTGTGTTATGTAATTAGGGTGCCGGGCGCTGGCTTCACATACTAATCATCATAATATTATGAAAATGACAGAAGTTAATGTTTTTTCTTCTTTCTCTCTGTTTTGGCTTCGGACGGTTTGTGCATTTAGCCAATGTCACGTAATGTGAATTATTCATGTCGAAAAAGACGGCCGCGTGAACCGACTTACGAAGGAGGTTTGTGACAAAGTCATGATGTGGCCACTATGCTGCGATATTTCACCGTTCTTTATGAATTACTAGCTTTCCGCCCGCGGCCTCGCCGCGTGAAGTTCGGTTATAACGCGCTTTTTAGGTTTCCCTCGGGAACGTCAATTTTTTCCGGGATGAAAGGTAGCCTATGTCCTTTCTCAGGGTCTAAAGATTGCCAATTTTCATCAAAATCGGTTGAGAGGTTTAAGCGGGAAAGCGTAACAGACAGACAGACAGACAGACAGACAGACCGACAGACAGACAGACAGACAGACAGAGTTACTTTCGCATTTATAATATTAGTATGGATTTACTGAATGCACTTTTTACTACATAAATCACGAACTTTTATTTAGTAAACAACACTATACATAATTTTAAAAGTCCAATGAAATATGACCGTGACACTAAGCTTGACTTTCCCGCCAAAAAACCAGATACATGTTTATTTCAGTGCTGTCAAATTACTCGCCGCCTGACATAAATTGACGTATCATTAGTCGCCATGTTTTAAATCACGTCTAAACTGTCTATGGAGAGTTTTAAAGTGACAAGACTAAACTAATATTATTTTATCTTCTGTCTTTTTCTGAATGAAAGAGGAAGAAAAGGATGCACTTAACTTTAGTTTGTGTACTAGCGAATTGGGGCTATGAACAAACTTACAATTCTTACTAATATTGGATTCTTTGGATTCAGTGGAGAGACGTGCAAAGAGGCTGATTGGTGACCCTGATCTAACTCGAGTTGATCTCCAAAGTCTAGAGCACAGGCGTAGAGTAGCCAGCCTTTCGGTGTTCTATAGGATGCATTTCGGGGAGTGTGCGAGAGAATTGCATGATTTAATTCCCCCATCCCCGTTCCACCAGCGGACGACCCGTCGTACGGCTGGTTTCCACCCGTTGTTAACACCACTACGATCCGGACGAAGCGTTTCGCCTCCTCCTTTATACCGCGTACATCGAGGGACTGGAACAATTTGCCAGCGGCGGTGTTTCCGTCGGACTACAATTTGAGTGTCTTCAAGGCTAGAGGAGGCTCTTAATAAACTAGTGCGCTTTACCATCAACGATTGCATCACTGCTTACCATCAGGCAGGATTGCGGTCAAGCGCTGGGTTATAATATGTAAAAAGAAAAAAAAATATTATAAATCGGAAATTGAGTTTGTTAGTTTGTTTCGCTTTCACGACGTAACTACTGAACCGATTGCTTTGAAATTTTGCTGACGTAAAGTTAGAAGTCCGGATTAAATAATAGGGTACTTTTTATCTCGGAAAAAAATTGATATTCATGAGGGAAATCTAAAAAGCGCGAAATAACCGAATTCCACGCCGGCGGATATCTAGTATTTTATAATCTACTACCTGTTGCCCGCGACTCCGTCCGCGTGGACTTCAGTTTAAGGCGCGCCGTGGTTCCCGTAAATTAAAAAGAACTCAGTTGATATGAAATAAGCGCCTATTAAAATAATGGGAGCAATATGTACGTCCGCGTTAGCTCCCGTTTTCGCAACATTTTTTGTTACTGCTCTTCCCCTATTGATCATAGCGGTATCCTATATAGCATACTAGCTTTCCGCCCGCGGCTTCGCCCGCGTAAGTTTCGGTTATATCGCGCTTTTTAGTTTTCCCTCGGGAACATCTTATTTTCAGGGATAAAAGGTAGCCTATGTTCTTTCTCAGGGTCCAAAGATTGTCTGTGCCAAATTTCATCAAAATCGGTTGAGAGGTTTAAGCAGGAAAGCGTAACAGACAGACTGACAGACAGACAGACAGACAAACAGACCGACAGACAGACAGACAGACAGACCGACAGACAGACAGACAGAGTTACTTTCGCATTTATAATATTAGTATGGATGTCCTTTCTCAGTTTCTAGACTATCTCTGTACCAAATTTCGTTCCAATCGGTTCAGTAGTTTTGGCGTGAAAGCCGGACAGACAGACAGACAGAGATACTTTCGCATTTATAATATTAGTATGGATTCTATATTTGTACGAAACCAGATTCGTTTCGTGAGAAAAGGGACGAATAAATACGCCAACTAAAAGAGATAGCGATATAATTGGCAAACGAGTGAGCGAGACAAAAACTGCAATTGTTAACTGGACGTCCTTGGAAGGCAGATGTATTTTGTGTTAAGGCCGGGCCAGACTGTTTTAAACAAGCTTCCAACAGGGGTCACCTTGGTGGGAGGTTTGTGGAGCCCACGGTTGGTGTTTGCGTCCACACTGTTTACAACAAGGCTCTCACCTCAGTTTGTTGTCGATTCTTTGTTTGGAAGCACGCGTTGCGATATGGCTCCTTATTTAACTAAACTTCAAAAAGTTGGCGTGGCATTAGCACTTGTGTGCGCAAGTGAGGAGAAAAAAGAAAAGAATTTGGATGAAGCGTTGGCTTAAGGAAAGAATGAAACTTAGTCATCTAAATTTAGTGAATCTACTTGATTTTGGTGACCTGCGCAACTTTCTCAGAATGGAAAAGGAAACATTCTATGAGTTATTAGAAATGGTGAGGCCATTTATAACTAAAAAAAATACGCATCTGAGGAAGGCTGTTTCTGCTGAAGAAAGACTATTAGTCACTCTCAGATACCTAGCCTCTGGATCATGTTATAGAGATCTGAGATACAGCTCTATAATATCACATGAACTATTATCGAAAATCATTCCTGAAACTTGTTGGGCAATTTACAAAGTTTTAAAAGAAACAATAAAGGCAAGTTTAAAAAAAATATTTATTTTCTGAAAATCAACATTTCCTTCAAAATTTCACCAGCCGGACCCTCTGCATACATTACTACCTGATTATCAATTACGTTTATTGGCGAAGTCGTTGGTTTTGTGGAGGGCGTAGTAGTTTGTTCCGAGAATTGTGAGGAATAGTGTACGGGTGATTGCTGAGGGTGTTGGGTACCGGGCGATTGAGGTGGAGGTAATTGAATATGAGGCGAGTTTGGGGAAGGCAAAACATTCGGTTCAGTTATTTGGGAAGAATGTTGTAAAGGTGACTACTGAGGATATTGCGAAAGAGAACGAGGTGGCTGTTCAATGTTAACAGAGTTGTTTGAGGAGGAGGAAGCACTTGATGGAGTTATTTGGGTAGTTTGTGGTGTCTGGATATGAGACGAGGAAGGGAGGGACTGGATTTGAAAAGGGAAACCTACCGTAGGTGAATACACCATTCTCCTAGTCTGTGGTGAAATTGATGAAAATGTACAGTGATCTGTTTATCCTTTTTGCCGCGTAGACGCCATTTTAGCCGACTCAGTTCGTAATACGTGCGCGCGTAACGTGCGGACGCAACGATTGCTGCTGCGCAACTGACCCTGTGTGGTTTACAACATGCGTTTACACTGTGGAATACGTGTTTACAACGGCGAAATGCACACGCGGTTGGCAACGCGCGCCCGTCCACAGAGGTTGTTGAAGGTCAAACGAATTTTTGTTGCAAACAAGTGTTTACACTGTTGTAAACCGCCGGTGGAGATCGATGTGGAGGGTTTGTTTACAACAGTCTGGCCGGGGTTTTAGAGGAAATAAAAAAATACAGATCTCATTCCTGCCGAGGTCTTTGTTTTGTGTTTATTTGCCTGCGAGCTTAACTTGCGCTTTCCGTGATTAATTTTATAGATGGGTGACCACTTTTAATACATTGATTTGACAGTGTTATTTGTCTTCGCACAAGACTGGTCATCGTGGAAAGCACTTGGGCAGGCCTTTGTCCAGCAGTGGACCCCTATAGGCTAAAAAATGCAAGATTTGCCTCCTCCAGAACACAATGAATGTTGTTGTGTTTCTCAGTGATAGGCCATAACATCGGCTGCCGGCAGAAGTTACCACCCACCAGACAAAGTCTTGCCGCCAAGCAATTCATCGTGTCCCGACATGGTGTCTGGTGAAGCCGTACGGAGGACGGGTCTGAGCAGTTGTGTTGCGATGTGTGCTGGGTACGATGCGCCAAATGATGTTGTGTCGGGAGTTTGGTCGTGGAGGTTCTCCAGATCAATCTCCCTCTGGCGCAGCTTCGCTGGTTGTGTTGTTGGGTTTAAGATTGCATCACCTCGCTCATCTACCCTCTTCATTCCTATTAACTCACGTTTTTTTGAGTGAATAGGCTCTTTAAACTAGCCTAGAGGATCATCCGAGCAGACGCGTGTTGAGTCTGGCGGACACTTGCTTAACGGTTGATGTGGGGAAGTTGTATACATGCTATTTACACGGTCAACTTTGCTTGCGAGATGCAGAATTTCTGTGACGTCAGTATAATGCGTTGTGCGCATGTGGCGGTTGTAGGTACCGTTACAAGGCTATTCATTAATCGAACAAGCGTTTTCCAACTACGTGTGAAAAAGATACAGTGTCCATTCAAAAAACAGACACGCATCAATGAGTGCGCACTAGAGTGTGACTCTGTGCCTAATTGAAAACAGATTCTGTATGTAGGTACTTGAAATTGTAGACTCATTTATAACATGCGAAAAACCTTTTTGAATTAGTGTTCTATTTTCAAATATTAATAATGACGCCAAGTGCATACAGTCATCTGAGTCATCATCATCATCATATTTGCACTGGTCTGGTCGTGCCTCGGAAAACACGTTAAGCCGTTGGTTCCGGTTGCCATACGAACATCTAGTGGCAGTCGTTACGGGTTTGTTGGAGCCCTCAAAAGTCTAACAATTGGTTTAACTGCAATGCTTAGATATCGCCTTCGGGTTGTGGAGGTCAGACGGCAGTCGCTTCCCGGAAAATAACGAAGTTGAGCCAAAATCAGCAGTTAGACTGAAACGGACCCCAGACTCCAAAGCTGAAAAAAAGCTACGGATGCGACTGGGATTAACGCTGAGATGATGATGAACCGAATCTCCACTCTGTAGGTAAGTACACATATTTACCCCCACTTAAAAGATATAGCATCTACTAACAGAATGAATCATCTTAAGAATTTAAGGATCATTCATCATCATATCATCAATCTTTTTATCCTCCCGCTGCTGGGCACAGGCCTCCTCTCATACAGGGAAGGATTGAGCGTAATCACCACGCTTTTTAATGCGGGTTGGCGATTTGAGACTTATAGTCCAGGTTTCCTCAAGATGTTTTCCTTCACCTTGTAATCAGTCATTGGTGTCCAAGATATACCTACTTAGAAAGTACATATAACTTACAAAAATTATATTGGTACTTGCCTGACCTGGAATCGAACCCGCACACGCATACTTGAGAGGCTGGTATTTTTAACCACTGGGCCACCACGCAAGTAAGTATCATTATTCTGAAGAAAATATTCAGAGCGTATCTTATGACGTCACGACGCCATGTTTGTTTGTCACGGTTGCTAGGCAACGAATACAATGGCTGACAAGTAAACGTCTGTTTACAGCAACCAGAACTCTAATTTCCTAATCCATACTAGTATTCTAAATGCGAAAGTAACTCTGTCTGTCTATCTGTAACACACTTTATTTTAGAAACACACTTTATTCAGCGTATAAAGAAAAAATAACGTTATATATCGTTATATACCTATGTATGCAACATAAAAATTTCTGAAATAAATATGATATAGGTACATATACTTCTAAAATCCATACTAATATTATAAATGCGAAAGTAACTCTGTCTGTCTGTCTGTTACGCTTTCCCGCTTAAACCTCTCAACCGATTTTGGTGAAATTTGGCACAGACAATCTTCAGACCCTGAGAAAGGACATAGGCTACTTTTTATGCCGGAAAATTTGATATTCCCGAGGGAAATCTAAAAAGCACGATATAACCGAATTCAACGCGGGCGAAGCCGCGGGCGGAAAGCTAGTATACTATAAAGTTTAATAATCCATTGCCCCATATGTTCGAAAAATTTGTCTGGTCAACAACGTAAACAAAACAAGTTCAACACAATGAATGTTGTTGAACTGTCAAAATGATTATTCCTTTTACGCAATTCCCTACAAGATGTGATTTCACTACATATTTCGTGAAGAAAATTGATAGAATTTCAAACAAACTATGGTTAATATTACGCATAATGTAAGATTCTAAATGGGCCGAGAAATTAACATTGTACAGACGACAGCACATCAAGCTACTAAAATCTATCAGATTTCTTTATTGAATTTTCAATTTTATCGCTACAGCATTAAGGTTGAAGGTTGAGTGGGAATTTTTGACAGTTTCAGGTAGCTTGATGCTGTCGTCAGTACACTGTTCAATAAACGTTATTTTATTTGCACTGTTGTGTCGTTCCCTGTGGTACCGGGCTTTGAATAGCCCATATCCTCCCGTGGGTGTCGTAAGAGGCGACTAAGGGAACTCTCACCAGGGAAACGGGCAGCAGCGCTTCTCTTGTGGAATATTAAATTACTGCGATCCCCAACCCAAGCCTGGGGATTACGGCAAACCCACCCACAATGTAATGAAAGCCTTGGCAGGTCTTTGTCCAGCCGGCGGGTACTGGCGGACTGGCTCGGGAGAAGGCACGGCTCCCTGACGTTTCGGGCGACACAGGTGCTCTCGCGGCATGGTTGTTTCGGAAAGTACCTGTGTTGCAAAAACAGGGAGCCGGACGCCCGGTGTCACCACTGCGTCGACTGCCGGGAGGATACGGTGCAGCATACGCTGGCAGAGTGTGCCGCTTGGGAGGAGCTGCGCCGTGCCCTCATCTCTGAAGTAGGCAGTGACCTGTCGCTGCCAGCCGTAATCGATTCGATGGTCGGCAGTGAAGAGTCCTGGGATACGATGGTTTCCTTCTGCGAAATAGTCGTCTCGCAGAAGGAGGCTGCGGAAAGGTAGAGGGCCTGTCCTGCAGCAGGCGCACCGAGTGTCGGCGGAGGGGGGATAACGCCCTCTCCCAGCCCCATCAAATAGGTCCAGGGACGACAGACCCGGAGACATCTGTCGCCTCCCAAACATTAGGGATCGAGGTGGCGGCGCTAAGTGTTCCACGTGCGCCACTCTTACACGTCACGGGTGGGGGGGCAGTACCAATCGGGGATTGCGGAAGCAGTATTTGTTCTCACAACCCCCGGTGTAGGTATGATGGAACGCCGGGGTGGTTTTTAGTCAGTAAGAGTCTGACAGATCCCTACGCCCGCCCCAGGGCGGCGGACATCCATAAGGATTTTCCACCGCGGAAAAAAAAGGCCTTTGTCCAGCAGCGGACATCTATAAGCTGAAGAAGATTTGCACTGAGCCACATAGTAGAGTATGGCGCGCTCCTCTGGTCCTGCACATAATAGATTCGTCCTCCGTGGCGCAGGGGTCAACACGCCTGCCTGCGACGTGGAGGCCCCGGGTTCGATTCCCGGCCAGGTCATGATGGAAAACCGATCTTTTCCTGATTGGCCTGGGTCTTGGATATTTATCCATATATGTATCTATACTATACTAATATAGTATAAAGCTGAAGAGTTTGTTTGTTTGTTTGTGCTAGTGTTGCCCAAATTCAGTCTTGGTCTTGCAGTCTTGGTCTTGTTCTTGCGTTTTTGCAAGACCAAGACCAAGAACAAGACCGCGTATTTTTAGCAAGACCAAGACCAAGACTGACCGTGCAAGACTTGAGCAAGAACAAGACATAGCCTGCAAGACTCTTGCGTCTTGCAGCTAGGACTTAGCGCTATTTCACTGAGTAGTTAGGTGTAACAGTTCGGTGTATAGGTAGGTACGCTTAGGAATTCTATGAAACGCAAAAAACTGTATCAAAGAATATGAAAAACTGGACCTATGCGCATTACGACTAATACCATAAACATAGCGAATAAAAAAATATCTATTAAAATCAAACTGAGTGCATGCATAGTTATGTTTTAACCATCGGCACTTTGATAATGCGGCATCAAAGGTTTTGTACTTACTTCTCAAAGAAATTTGCCGCTTTTCGGAAGTACATGGTTATGATATACGCGCCGGCGGCTTCTTTTGAAATCTAAAACAATCGTTGCCGCCACGCCGAAATCATAACATTTGACACTATTTGATTGCCGCCATAGGGCGTAGGTATACTCATGCAAAATAACTTCGAATTTTAAGAGTACCTACAGGTGTTCCAAAGAATAAATAAGTTTCAGAGTGCTTAGAATGAAAATGAATACATTATACTGATCACGCAAGTAGTATTATGATTAGGATAAAATGGTAAGGATAGGTAGTAGATGTCATATTAATTCATTCTAGTAAGTATATATTATAATATTGATTACTTATATGGTTTTAAACTAATTACTTAGGTACTATTATTGTACATTTAGTCATTATATTTCTTAAGTTTTTACAAGAAAAAATAGCAAAAAAGTGTTCAAATATCACCCGTTTAATAAATATTGTAGCCACTTTTAAATATACTTGAAACGTGTAAAAAAATTATACAAAAAATTGTTTTTTTACATGTTTTAGCAAATGTAAGCTTATAAATCATAAATGTTTATTAAGAAACAGTTACTTCCATGGAAAACGACATATAGATCAATTGATTTTTCGAATTTCTTATCAAATCTTCAGTTAGTTACTAATCTGCTTGATCTTTACTATGGCTATGTTAATTCAAGCTCACAATGTTCCAATTCTAATACGTTTTTCTAAGATTTAAAGTAAACTTTAATAAATAGTAATAGACTAATAGGTAATTGCAAGACTTGCAAGACTCTTGCTGCAAGACCAAGACCAAGACCAAGACTGGGTGCGCAAGACCAAGACCAAGACCAAGACCAGGTGTATTGGCGCAAGACCAAGACCAAGACTGGCTAAGTCTCGTCTTGTTCTTGCATTTGGGCAACACTAGTTTGTGCGCGCTAATCTCAGGAACTACTGGTCCGCTATGAAAAATCTCTTTGCGTTGGATAGCCTATTAATCCAGGAAGGCTTTAGGCTATATAACATCACGCTATGACCAATAGGAGCGGAGCATGACTAAACCACGCGAACGAAGTCGCTGGCGGCCGCTAGTCCATACTTACTAATATTATAAATGCGAAAGTAGCTCTGTCTGTCTGTCTATCTGTCTGTCTGTTTGTTACGCTTTCCCGCTTAAACCTCTTAACCGATTTTGATGAAATTTGGCTCAGGCAATCTGTAGACCCTGAGAAAGAACATAGGCTACCTTTTATCCCGGAAAAATTTGATGTTTCTGAGGGAAATCTAAAAAGCGCGATATAACCGAATTCCACGCGGGCGAAGCCGCGGGCGGAAACCTAGTCTATTATAAAAGTATCGTTGAGTTGAAGTAAGCTCGAGATTCGTGTTATGGGATACTTCCCATAACACAAATCTCGAGCTTACTTTGGGGCTAGCTCAATCTGTATGATTTGTCCGTATACTTATATTTATTTACATACTAGCTTTCCGCCCGCGGCTTCGCCCGCGTGGAGGTCGGTTATATCGCGCTTTTTAGATTTCCTTCGGGAACATCATATTTTTCCGGGATAAAAGGTACCCTATGGTATGTTCTTTCTCAGGGTCCAAAGATTGTCTGTGCCAAATTTCATCAAAATCGGTTGAGAGGTTTAAGCGGGAAAGCGTAACAGACAGACAGACAGACAGACAGACAGACAGACAGACAGACCGACAGACAGACAGACAGAGTTACTTTCGCATTTATAATATTAGTATGGACTAGCTTTCCGCCCGCGGCTTTGCCCGCGCAGAGTTCGGTTATATCGCGCTTTTTAGATTTCCCTCGGGAATATCAAATTTTTCCGGGATAAAAGGTAGCCTATGTTCTTTCTCAGGGTCTAAAGATTGTCTGTGCCAAATTTCATCAAAATCGGTTGAGAGGTTTAGGCGGGAAAGCGTAACAGACAGACAGTCAGACAGACAGATAGACAGACAGAGTTACTTTCGTATTTATAATATTAGTATGGATACTAAAGGCTTATTTTAGAACTATGGCCATAATCGACCTTTCAGTAGTTACCCAATTATAAACAGATATTCAAGTTGAACCAAGGCACTTCACTCTTTATATGTTTCATCACCACAGCTCGGTTTATTCTTTTTTTTTTATCCAACGCCATTTAAGGTAACGGAATCGTTTCCGGTCTCGATAATTACTCACATGGCATTATCTGATTCATTATTATGACATTACAGACATCCACTGGATGTTTGTGTATGTGACTTATATGTTTGTAAACGCACCCACGATACAGGGAAAATTCCTAATATGAGTAACTTTTTTTTTTAATTATATCCAGACGACACCACGTCAACCTACTACAATATGCCAAATTTCTTTATTCGATTTTCAACTTTATCGCTAACATATTAAAGGTCAAGGTTATTTGGGAATATTTGACAGTTTCGGGTAGCTTGACCTGCTGCCGCCCGTACATATGTAAGTCGCTAGCTATTATGTACTTAAATAATCTATACTATAATTGTATAAAGCTTACGAGTTTGTTTGTTTGTTTGAACGCGCTAATCTCAGGAATTACGGGTCCGATTTGAAAAATTCTTTTTGCAATAGATAACCCAGAAAGAGAGGCTCAGAGACACACAAAGGGCAATGGAAAGAGCTATGCTCGGAGTTTCTCTGCGTGATCGAATCAGAAATGAGGAGATCCGCAGAAGAACCAAAGTCACTGACATAGCTCTGCGAGTCGCTAAACTTAAGTGGCAGTGGGCAGGGCACATTGCTCGTAGAACCGATGGCCGATGGGGCAGTAAGGTTCTGGAGTGGCGGCCACGTACTGGAAGACGCAGCGTAGGGAGGCCCCCAACAAGGTGGACCGATGACCTGGTGAAGATCGCGGGAAGCCGATGGATGCGGGCAGCACAAGACCGGTCAACGTGGAAAGCCTTGGGGGAGGCCTCTGTCCAGCAGTGGACATCTATAGGCTGAAGAAGAACCCAGGAAGGCTTTGGACTATATAGAATAAAATACTTTTATAACAGGAGCGGAGCATTAAAAAACATTTCGAAACCTACGCGGATGATACCGCGGGGCGCAGCTAATGCGTTATATGGAGCCGTCAGAAAACTAAGATATAACTACACAATTACTACACCTTTTAGCATATCGACGGCAAAAAGGAGATGTTTCATTTTGGGCCATCACTATGTACGCTATATAGATAAAAAGGACAAAAATAGAAGATTTTCATAAAAATACTACTTAATTAATTTGAATAAAAATACAAGTATATATAATTAATTATTTGAAACGTTTTTTAGTGAGATAACCCTTTATTATGGTAGCCATGACACTTTTTATGACGTTTGGTTGCCGACTTTGATAGTTCTATTTTCCCGTTGTGTTCATGTCGAGTGCTGATTTGAGCTGATTTTGTTTATTTAATGGGCCGTATGTTCGGAATTCATGTTTTATTTTTTTCGCAGTCATATGGTAGATAATATACATGACACGTCAATCAAATGTCACTGTCAAAATCTTATTTCGCTTATTGCTGACCACCATATTTATTAGTAGTTGTATTGCACTCCTTGGCCGAGTTAAATTGAATCTGTATAAAAACTAAGACAAAATATGAGCTGATTGTATTTATTTAATGGGCCGTATGTTCGGAATTCATGTTTTATTTTTTTCGCAGTCATATGGTAGATAATATACATGACACGTCAATCAAATGTCACTGTCAAAATCTTATTTCGCTTATTGCTGACCACCATATTTATTAGTAGTTGTATTGCACTCCTTGGCCGAGTTAAATTGAATCTGTATAAAAACTAAGACAAAATATAGGAAATTAACATTAAAAACAGTTAAATAAAGCGTAACTATACCTAGCATTAACAGTCTTATTCATAAAACTTTAATCAATTGCTAAGCAACTGATTAGCAAAATTCTTATTCATAAAAGCTGTTTAGCGCTAAGAGGATGCTAAGCAATTGATTAGTAGCTGTCAAAATTAAACATCATCGGACCGCTGTTAAGAGGATGGTTAGAGGCAACAATATGGCGGATTTTATTTGAATCAGCTGATTGATTTAATATGATCATTAAGCTTCGAATTTATTTTGTTTATAATATCGAATAGTGCGTAAATATGGATGTCGAAAACCTTCTTTTGAATTTCCAAAACGACGTAGTAAAGTTATATTAGCTTTGAAACGTCGAAGGGAAGTAGATGAAAGAGGACATACAAGCTTTATTCGGTGGTAGGCTATAACATCGGTTGCCGGCAGAAGTTAGCACCCAGCAGACAGTCTTGCGGCCAAGCGATTCGTCGTGTTCCGGCATGATTTCCGGTGAAGCCGTACGGAGGACGGGTCTGAGCAGTTGTGTTGCGATGTGTGCCGGGTACGATGTGCACAATGTGTTGGCCCAGGCTCCATACATTTCTGAAACATCTCCTTTCATGCGTCTTTGGCCCAAAATTCAGTTGCAACTCGCTCCCTAACGCAGTCATAATAGGATCTTCAAGTGCACAGATGACAGGGTATGCGGCGCAGGATTTAAAGTAGGTTGTCTATGGCATGGTGCAGCGTACGCAAAAATGTTCTGAGTTGTTCATGAGCCTTGTCTTTTTTTTTTTTGTTGGTATGGGAAATCATCAAATGACTTCTCCCGCTCTGGGCGGAGCGGAAGGGCGTGTCAGACTTTTACTGACTAAAACCCACCCGTGTTTCTTCACTTGCTTGTGCCAGACAGGGCCAGGGTTATCCAGGCTAGGGTTTTCTCGGTGGTAGGCAACAACATCAGCCGCTGGCACAAGTTACCACCCACCAGACAAAGTCATGCCGCCAAGCGATTCGTCGTGTTCCGGCATGATGTCTGGTGAAGCCGTACGGTGGACGGGTCTGAGCAGTTGTGTTGCGATGTGTGCCGGGTACGATGTGCCTAACGTTGTTGTGTCGGGAGTTTGGTCGTGGAGGGTCTCCAGATCATCCTCTGGCGCAACTTCATTGATCGTGTTGTTGGGTTAAACATTGCATCACCTCGCTCAGCTACCGTCTTCAATCCTTTCACTCATTTTTTTTAAGTGAATAGGCTTAATAAGCTAGTGCGCTTTACCATCAACGATTGCATCACTGCTTACCATCAGCGAGGATTGCAGTCAAGCACTAATTTATAACTATTAAAAAAAAAAACTTTACTATGGCCATGAGTATGCGCAACAGAGATTCTCAAATAATTAATTTACTTGTTCTCTTACAAGGCTAGGCATTAAAAACAACAAAAAATACGGAAAACCTAGCTCCAAAGTCGTAGTCAGCGTAAATCAGAGCCGTTTTTCCTTTAAATTGTTGACGGTAAAGATATGGTAAGACCGGCTAAGTGCGTGACGGATTCAAGCGTGAAAAGCGCACCATACAATCACTACATGTTATAAAACTAAGTCACTTTCTTTTTACTATACTATGTCCCCTTAATTCATTAAATCTTCAAAACTACGCCATGGATTTTGATAGTTTTATTTTAGTAGAGAGAGAGATTGACAGCCTCCGTGGCGTAGCGGTAGCGGACGCAGCCGCTGCGCAAGGTGGCGCGGTTGCGATCCCCGCACAGTGCAAGTATTTGTATGCATGAATATGAATATTTGTACTGGTCTGGTCGTGCCTCGGAAAGCACGTTAAGCCGTTGGTCCCGGTTGCCATACGAACATCTAGTGGCAGTCGTTACGGGTTGTTGGAGCCCTCAAAAGTTTTGGTCTAACTGCAATGCTTTGATGTCGCCTTCGGGTTGAGAAGGTCAGACGGCAGTCGCTTCATGGAAAATGTCGAATGTTGTTGTTTAGCCATATCAGCAGCTCCAAAGCTGAAAAGGCTTCGGATGCGACTGGGATTAACGCTGGGATGATGATGATTTTAGTAGATAGAGTGATTCAAGAGGAAGGTTTATATGTATCTCGGTATGCTCGTTGGTAGGATATAATATTGGCTGCCGGCAGAAGTTACCACCCACCAGACAAAGCTTCTTGCCGCCCAGTAATTCGTCGTGTTCCGCATTATGTCTGGTGAAGCCGAATGGAGGACGGGTCTAAGTAGTTGTATTGCGATGTATCCCGGCACACACCACTGTGCTGAGTACGACGCGCCAAGTGTTGTGGTGTCGGGAGTTTGGTTAATAGGCTCTTAATAAACCAGCGCGCTTTACCATCAACGATTGCATCACTGCTTAACATCAGGCGAGATTGCGCTCAAGCACTAGTTTATAATAAAAAAAAAGAAAAATGTGTTTGTTGTTTTTAATAAAAACCTGATATTACATAAATGTATGTACTATACTATATATATATATATATATGAAAAAAGCCCGCCTTTCTTCACAATTTCGATTACCCGGACTTTCGATTATCCGGATGCCTACCGACAACAATTAGTCCGGATAATCGGGGACCTACTGGTGGAGGTAAGGAAGGCTCCTACCTATACAGAGTGGTGCTGACAATACGACAATAAATTAAACATCGTGTACCTCAACACATTCTCAGTCTTCCCATAAAAAATCATATAAATATGTCCATTAGTTTAGTCACAGGAAATTATTTTTCATTTTTCACATTTTCTACATGATGTGCATGTTGATAAGGAAGCGCTTACAGGTTAATGACCGCCGCATCCTGCGGTATCGAACTTTAATAATAATGGCGCGAAAAAACGAAGTCGGTACAGGATCGCGCTGTCGCCGACCGGAGGTCAGCGAACCAATATTTTTAAAGGATGTTCTATTCCGTTTGCAATTTTATGCTATTTAGTTTGTTTGAAATTTTCATTTTTTTTTATACTAGTTTTTTTTTTCTATTGTTTAGGATTACTCCTATGAACCAGCATTGTTCATGTTTTCATTTACTGTCGTATTGTCAGCACCACTCTGTATGATTTTTATTATTTTTTAATATTTAGGGACATTTATACAATTGTACATGCCAGTTCCATCGGAACTTATTAACAATAAACAATCTACTCTATCGTAACCTTTTTTTTTTTTAATTATTAACTAATGCTTGACCGCAAACCCGCAAATCCTCGGTAAGCAGTGATGCAATCACTGATGGTAAAGCGCGCTAGTTTATTAAGAGCCTATTCACTTTAGCCTTGAAAACATATATTGTACTCAAACGGAAATAGCGCTACTGGGAAATTTTTGAAGTCCCTCGATGTATGCGGTATAAAAAGCGAGGCGAAACGCTTCGTCTGGATGGTAGTGGTGTCAACAACGTAAGGGTCGATACTACTATACCATCGCCTAGCTCCGTAAAGAATAGAGGTAAACAAACCAATTTAGGGTTATCACAACTCACGTTTTACAAATCTCCTGTTATTTACATGAGTATCGACTTTTACATGCTAGCTATTTATTAACAATTCCTATTGCAGCATATTTCAATAGAATCACTAAAATAACATGCATAGTAACTTGTTATTTCGAAAAATCATTAAAAAGTCGACATTAATTTTAAGTGATAGCCCTACAAAAAAGAAAGATGGATGAAATCCAGGTATTAAACACATTTTGTGGAATTCAACCAATGAATAAAGTTGAGGCATTTGTCAATACAATTTTAGGTATTTTCATTACTTTCAAATCAACTGCATAATACATGCATTGTAATACCTTCAAGTATGGACTAAGTATAATATATATGTATCAAAAAATTTAACCCATTAGGAAATTATCTTACATGTGTGTCATATTTTTCATTCAAATCGGTTAAGCGTTATTTATATGCAAATCATAAATATCTAAACAGAAGTGCACAGAACAGGAAGTAGGATTATTACTTTTATGAAAATCATCTATGTAGAAAAGGTTGTTAACATCTGTCTTTTAGGCGTAAACTACTCGTTGCCTAGCAACGGTTTGTTTACCTCTATTCTTTATCGAATTTGGCCCAAGTATAGATACTAACTCGCAACCCGAGAGACTTACTCCCATCCAAGTAACTCAAATAAAGTTCGTTAAAAGGAGTTTCAAATTTTCCGATATTTTGATATTTTTCCAGAAAACTTCCGTTATTTTTAACCGACTTCAAAAAGGAGGAGCTTACTCAATTCGACCGTATATATGCTTTTTTCATGTTTGTTCGCGCATAACTTCGTCGTTTATGAACCGATTTTGATAATTCTTTTTTTGTTGGAAAGAAGACATTCCCAAGGTGGTCCCATGATAAGGACATCAGGGTCTGGTGATGGAAGACCAGAGAAATCAAGGGGAACTTTCAGAAATCGTAGGGGCGATTAGTGCATTTCTTAGTATTTTCATTAAGTATTTTAAAGCACTACAATTTGATAAAGGTCTGGAGTATATCTGATGATTGAGCCGGGAAACAGTCGAAGGAACTCCTCAACAATTCACAGCAGCTACCTTGTATTTGGGCTTCATTAATTTGTATTGATAAGAACTTTACACCTGGATGGGTTGTGACTGTCATAAGAGCTCTGATGATGAAGACAAAGGCCAGTTCCGGGAACTCTTCAACGGTTTGCAGTAGCTACTTTGTGTTTGGTTTTAATTCATTTATATCGATGAGAACTTTGCACCCATTGGGTTAAAATAATGGTCTGCAGTAAATCTGACGATGAAGACCATAGGCAGTCGAAAGAATTCTTCAAAATTACGGGTAAAAATTAAAGTAAACAAAATTAGGCCATTTCCCAACTATATTTGCGTCAGTTTCCAGTCTGACCGGATGTAACTGAATACATAGTACCTACTTTTCACAACTAAAATGTAAAATAAAAACTTTTTTACAAAAAAACAACCGACTTCTTAAAACCAGTACAAAGTGAAAAATAACTAATTTCGGAAGTCGGTGTCAAAAACTAATAATTCAAAAACCAAAGACACCGACTTCCGAAATTAGTTATTTTTCACTTTGTAGTGGTTTTAAGAAGTCGGTTGTTTTTTTGTAAAAAAGTTTTTTTAGAATACAATACTCTATTATGTACACAAAAAAAGGCTTCGGATGCGACTGGGATTAACACTGGGATGATGATGATGACTCTATTATGTACACCATGTTAATTACAGAACATAATATAAAGATTTTACCAAGAGTGACACAATGGGCAGTCTTATCGTTAAGAGCGATCTTTTACAGACAATCTTTTTTTCCTGTTCTAAAAATCTTTCACGGACTTCTATGAATATTATAAAATAAAAAAAAAATGCCAAGACGATCACTTTCTTTTAGAGCAGCGGCGGTCTTAAAGGCAAAACTTGGAAGACATGTGACATGTACCAACCCGCACTGGGCCCACGTGGTAGATTACGGCCCACTTCCTCTCACCGAGACCTGTGTCCCAGGAGTGGGGCCATTATAGGCTGATTATGATCACTTCGGGCAAACGTTGCAAGTAGGGAAAAACAACTTCGAGAAGGATGAAAATAGAAGGATACAGCTGGGATGGGCAGCATTTGGTAAACTTCGTCGGGTATTTTCGTCGTCCATACCCCAGTGTTTGAAAACTAAAATCTTCGACCAGTGCGTCCTGCCTGTCATGACTTACGGAGCCGAGACGTGGACACTAACGGTCAGACTAGTCCATAAATTTAAAGCCGCTCAGCGATCTATGGAGCGGGCTATGTTGGGCGTCTCTCTGAAGGACCGCATCAGAAATGAAGTGATCCGACATAGGACAAAAGTCACCGACTTAGCTGAGAGGATTAGAAAGGTGAAGTGGCAATGGGTTGGTAACGTATGCCGCAGCACCGACAACCGTTGGGGTAAACGAGTCCTCGAGTGGAGACCGCGTCTCGACAAACGTAGCGTAGGACGCCCTTGGGCGAGATGGAGCGACGGCATCAAAAGGTGGCTGGTAGTAGTTGGCGGAGAGCTGCTCAGGATCGAGCTTGTTGGTGTGCTATGGAAGAGGCCTATGTCCAGCAGTAGACGAGTAGAGGCTGATTATGATGATGATCACTTTCTTTTAGAAACCGCTAATTACTTAAATAAATATGAATCTCAAAATTAGTTCGTCCACTATTAATGCGAAGACACTACTATTTTGAACACCCGTGTTTTTCTTTCTATTTTATGAAAAAAGAATAGAAGAAACACATTAGGTATTTTTTCATGAATGTAAATTATATGCATTTTGATACTTGCCCCTTGTTGCTGCCCCGAGTTGGGATCGTTAGGACCGAACGGACCAATGGGCGGTCCGAACGATCCCGATTGATCCCAACTAGTCGCAATCATTTGACAAAAATGTGTTCGCCGATTAGGCGGCTGGTTTGTTAAGTTTTGTTGCGTACATGGGACACTATTGCGATAATCCTGATTGCGACTATTTCTTTCTTCATCCCCCAAAGAGAGTCGACCGCGCTTAAATTCATTATACCACCAATACACGGTTGCCTTAGAAGGGCCTTCATCCATGAATGCCATTTGAAATCTATCGTACAAATCGTCTGGTTTCAGAAGACATTTAAAATCGTAATAATATATAGCGCGAAAATGGTCTCGACGCAAATCCATTTTTCAAAGAGACATGATAATTTTAATTAGCTCGCAAAAAACGTGGAGGGAAGTTTTGAATTTGGAACGTACCTATTATTAGTTAAAAAAAGTCATATTTTTTGAATAAATTATAACTGGCCAGTTTCTCAACAATAAAAGTTTTTGTTTAGCGGTAGCGAAGACGGAAGCTTCGGATACGACTGAAACATTTTTAATCAAATACGTTTTCCCATACACAACAATCGCAGGAAATGAAGAAACATCGATTTTAAATAGGAATTATAGTAGCCATTATAGCTAAATTCACTGCATATTTATGTTGAAAATATTCCAAAATGCCGTGTGATACCCGGCAGAGTAAGAATAGGCCACCCTCACTCTTACTGAGATGTCCCAGAAGGCGACTATGATAAAGTCACCAACACACAGATTTTTTTTTTTTTTTTAATATGGCATCTCGTAGTTGACCTTGAGAGGCCGGTACTACTTAACCGGACTATCCTGTGGCTGCCTTAAGTGAATTTAAAGCCTCCAGCCAGGGCTACTAAAAGCTAAGCGACTACACGCTAAGGGCACCCCCTGTGGGGTACGAACCTCGGCTTAGGGTGTCGCTAGAAGAACAGCAAGGGACGGCTGGATCGAATTTTTATTTTTATTTCGGTTTGATGACCGCGGCGTTTCCTAGTACTAGCTCTGAGAAGAAACGTCCGAAACAAACTCAGAGGTCATAGTTGGGAATTTATATTTACTGGCTCAGCTGCGGCGCGGGCTGGCCTACATCGGACAAGGGACGGGGGGGGCGATTACTACGTTGAACGCGTCGCATCGGACCTCGGGGGCGAGATCGGTAGGTCGGTTTTTTGTGTTTTGTACTAGTGGCCCTATTGGCCTCTTGGAGGAGGGTAATGGGGTCATCAGGGTCGGTGAGAGTCCAACACACAGAAGGAAAACTCTGCAATTTATACCAAAACCCTCACCAACCCGTCTGGCAAGCGTGGTGAGTATGGCATTTAGGTACCCCTCATGTTATTGATGAAAGCCAGTGCCCTTGCAGTGGGTACGTAAATAGGCAGATGAAGAAGAATTCCAAAATGGCTACCAACGAATTAAATTTCATAAGTTTATATCCCGTGGGAATATTAGAACATAAAAACGTCTTTGTGTCAAATTTCACCCAAATCCGTTCAATATTTCAAGGTTTACGTGAAAAAGTAACACACATACATCTAGCCATACATATTTTCAGAAATTTCCGCGTTTATAATATTATAGTAGAAGTAGGAAGTAGGATTCTATCGATGATAGCAATGTTTGACAACAGAAGGCAAATTAATATAATTTACCTTATTACATTAAACTTTAAAACTGTACTCCTGACTAAACTCAGGTGAACCACAACAGACATAAGTAAATATATGTCCTCAAGTAAATAAACAACTTATTCAGTCCTTAACAATACATAAAAACTGTAAACAAACATCTATTTACTAGCCCCGCACGATGATATTGCGATCGGCGGCCATCTTGGTGACGTAGTCGACCTCGCACCGTCAGTACCGTTCGCAAGTTCAGTCCGCGCTTACCCACTTACGCACATCGAATATTTTTGTTAGTTTTTTGTTTTTGTTATCCTGTTTTATTGTTGTTCTTGAGTTTTTTTGTTTAGTTTTGTTAGCTGTTACTCGTTAAAATGAGTAAGAAATTAATTCACAATCGTGCTCGTGAAATTATAATTAAAGTGGACAATTATTTTGTTAAAGAAAAAGAGGACTGTAAGTTAGTTCTTGAAAGTATAAACCGTCCTTTAAAAAGTACTTCGGACACTACTGAGGACATTTTAATACCGAAGCAACAGCTAAACCAAAGTCACGGAGCGTGTGGCATGTGCCACAGGCGTTGCAAA
The DNA here is from genome assembly GCA_017933935.1 of Sesamia nonagrioides. Lineage (NCBI taxonomy): Eukaryota > Metazoa > Arthropoda > Insecta > Lepidoptera > Noctuidae > Sesamia > Sesamia nonagrioides. The sequence goes on from JADWQK010002163.1 coordinate 393,860, forward strand.
AAATACTGTGACTAAATTGCGACGAGAGCATGAGTCGGCAACAGCCAGTGGCAGCAAAATGAGAACTCCTACTAAAGGAAAAAGACAAAAGAAGGAATATTTCGACGGGTTTTCCTTAACAGCTTTAAGAAATATTATACATTCAATGTATACGATGAGGAGAGAAATACCCACAATGCGCAAAATCTTGGCGGCTTCAAAATTAGACCTTAATTATACCAATAGTGAAACTACATTAAGAAAAATAATTAAATGTGATTTAGGCTACCAATTTAAACAATGCTACCAAAAAAGACTGGCTCTAATTGAAAGACCCCAAATTCAAGCGTGGAGGGCTAAATATTTACGACGTATGAAAGAAAATGACTCGCTTGATAATAACAAAAGACCCGTTATTTATCTCGACGAAACGTGGATACACGCACACTACACGGTAAAAAAATGTTGGCAAACAGCAACCGATGTCGGAGTGAGACAGAACGACAGCCCCGGCCGCCGATAGATAATAGTTCACGCGGGAAGTGAAAGCGGTTTTGTTGACAATGCCCCTTTGATGTTTAAAGCAGACACCAAAACGGGGGATTACCATGATCAAATGAATGCTGAGAATTTCACCAAGTGGCTTACAGAAAAATTAGTACCCAACATACCACGCAACTCCATAATTGTGATGGACAACGCCCCTTATCACAGTAGGGAAGAGAATAGGCCACCAAATATGAACAATAAAAAACAGTTGATGGTTGATTGGCTACAAGCTCACAACATCGACTTTTCCAACGACAGTACAAAACCTGAACTGTATTTATTAATTAAACGGCATAGACCGCCGAAAAATTATAAAATTGACAATTTATTAGCTGCCAATGGCCATGAGATCGTTAGATTACCACCCTACAACTGCGACCTCAACCCCATTGAGTACATCTGGAACCTGGTAAAGATGAGGGTGTCAGAAAAAAATGTGGAGCAGTTGGAAAGTCGCATTGAAGCTCTGACATTGGAGGCGTTGGCGTCAATAACTCCAGATGACTGGCGAAAGGAAGTCAATCATGTTAAACGGCTTGAAGAGGAATATTGGAAAAAAGATCGAATAACTGACGAGTTATTTATCATAAATACGGCAGACGACAGTGAATCGGAAACGACAGACACAGAAAGCAGTTCTAATTCGGAAGACTGTATGAGTGGAATTGAATAAATAGGGTAAGATTATATTGAATTATATAAAAAAAAAAAATTACATACTATCCTGGTGTTATTTGGTACTCTGGTTTAATTCCCGCTCACAAATTAACAGAAATGTAGTTAGCAAAGTTAATAAACATGTAAGAAAGATATACGAATAAGTATATTTTTCTTACGTCTACAAGAATTATTTCCTTGAAATTTTTAATAATGAAAGTTTATTTGTCAGAATATGGATGAGTAGGTATGTGTATGTATAATAAAATTATAAAATACAAATAAATCATTAACCCGAAAGAATGTTAAATGCAAAATTAATAAACTATAATTTTGCATTTAACATTCTTTTGCTAGCTGTCCTTTCGTGTGACAGATGACGTCACAAAGCTGTTATTGTGACAAGGTTCCATCGCAATATCATCGTGCGGGGCTTATACCTTAGGTTATATGAATTTTGAAACAATTGACATGCGGGAGAAAATATTAATCCCTCCGAAATTTGCGTCAAGAAACGGACACAGAAATAATGATATATCAAATAGAAAATATCGAAATAATAACAAAACAAAGACAATAATAATAGCAAATAACATTTCACTGTATACACAAAAAATTAAATAACAAAAAACACTCACGATTTTTTATTCAAACAAGCGTTCAATCACCTCGAAGCTAGAATCCGTACTGAATTCAATCCACGTATCCATTCGTTTTCGTTCAGTGAATCTAAAAAGACCGAATGACAGAATCAGATGCTGTGGTGTCGACTGTTTGCTGTAGATAAGAACGCTGTATATGACAATTAGAATGAAGGTCGTTTTTAGTTTGTTTTGCCGGGCGGTTGATTGAACTGCTTTTTTCTATTGCATAATAGTGACTAACTAGGTAAGAAACTAAGAATGATTCATGTCTTTTAACTCGCGACAGTTCGGCGTTGAATAAACACAATTAAATTTTTTACTTTCATTTTCAGGTGGTTAACATCGACTAATTGTCACAAATGATAGTGACTGACGACCATTTGCCGAAAGCAATTATATCATTTTAGCTTCTGTCCCCCATTTTGCCCGTATGTAATTTCTTTTTTTTTTAATAATTATAAGCTAGTGCTTGACTGCAATCCTGCCTGATGGTAAGCAGTGATGCAATCGTTGATGGTAAAGCGCACTTGTTTATGCCTATTCACTTAAACGATGCTGCGCTAGAGGGAGATTGATCTGGAGACTCTCCACGACCAAACTCCCTACACAACAACATTTGGTGCATCGTACCCGCCACACATCGCAACATAACTGCTCAGACCCGTCCTCCGTACGGCTTCACTAGAAATCATGCCGGAACACGAGGAATCGCTTGGCGGCAAGACTTTGTCTGGTGGGTGGTAACTTCTGCCGGCAGCCGATGTTATGGCCTACCACCGAGGAAAATAATTTTTGCTCCTTGACCTACGCCGTTTGTATAATCTATGTACACAGTATCTACCTTACATTATTTGTCTCTCCATCCCCCTTGGTATTTCATCGAAAGGTTGTCTATAAAAGATCACTATTAGTGATAAGACCGCCTATTGTGTCACCCTTTGCAAAATCTTCATGAATACTTATGTTCTGTAATATTAATGGTGTATATAATAAAGGATATTCTATTCTATTCTACGCCGCGCCGTGGCATCACGTCGGCTGCACGCGCTTGAACTTTGTTTTAGCTTAAAGTTCTTTCTTTTTTTCGGCTACTGAGCGTGATGTTAAATAGCCTCCCTCAAGGATTGAGCTACTAAATTCAATCAAAAAATTATTCAAATGCGACTGAAAGTTCCCTGTTACGCTTTCCCGCTTGAACCTCTCAACCGATTTTGATGAAATTTGGCACAGTCAATCTTTAGATCTTGAGAAAGAACATAGGCTACCTTTTATCCCGGAAAAAATTGATGTTCCCGAGGAAAATCTTAAAAGCGCGATATAAACGAGCTCCACGCGGGCAAAGCCGCGGGCGGAAAGCTAGTAATAATATAATGATACTGGCTGCGTCCCATGGTTTCACCCGCATGGCTTTAGGCTATATAACATCTTGCTGCGGCCAATAGGAGCGGAGTATGTGAGATGTAATGGATGTTATCGAACTGTCAAAATGAAACCCAATGCTACTGACAGTGTTACATAATTACCCCTGCCATAACCTTTTTACAGCTGGGCACAGTCCACTAAACTATTAATAGGCAATTTTAATGTGTATGGTAGTCATGGAGTTTTAGCTCAGCTTGACACTAAATGTAGCTTTACACTTGCTTCTAATAATTTAACTAGCGGTCGCGCGCGACTTTGTTCACGTTTTTTTTTATATGCTCCGCTCCTATTGATCACAGCGCGATGCTATATTGCCTAAAACCTTCCCTTATTAATGGGCTATACAACGCAAAAATAATTTTTCAAATCGGACCATTAGTTCCTGAGATTAGCGCGTTCAAACAAACAAACAAACTCTTCAGCTTTATATATTAGTATAGGTAGATTTTCGAATAGGTTATTATTGCGAGCAAATTGTATTTAAAAACTGGTTTTTATACAAAAAAAAAAACTTTGTAATCCTTTACGTCGCCTCCAAGACCATTGTTCTTAGCATTCACAGCGTTCAAGGCCGCGGGTTTGATTTCCTGTTTAGACGAAACTGATGTAGTGCCATCAGTAAAGAATACAGACGACGGCACATCAAGCTACTACATATAATCAATCGAATTTTTTTATTAGATTTTCAACTTTATAGCTATCGAGTTAAGACTCAAAGTTGATTGGGAATATTTAACAGTTTTGAGTAGCTTGAACTGCTGTCCTCTGTACAGTGTGTGCATCTTCAAAATTCAGGCCAATATTACTTTGACTTTTCTCTAACTTCAATATCTATACTCTATAGTAATATATAAGGCTGAAGAGTTTGCTTGTTTGTTTGTTGTTTGTTTGAACGCGCTAATCTCTGGAATTACTGGCCTGATTTGAAAAATTATATATTTATTAAATTAATATTAATTTATTTATTTATTAATATTTAATTAATTAGTTATTTATTACTAATTAATTAATTTATTAATTATATTTTTATTATTATATTTATTACCGTTTCGCTTCCTCTTTTATACCTCAATTTGCCAGCGACGGTGTTTCCGTCTCATTATAAATTGAGTGTCTTCAAGGCTAGAGTGAATAGGCTCTTAACTAACTAGCGCGCTTTACCATCAATGATCGCATCACTGCTTACCATCAGGCGGGATTGCGGTCAAGCGCTAGTTTATAAATATAAAAAAAAAAATTGCATTATTTTACCTAAAAAAAAATATATATTTTTTGCTTTGGATAGCCCATTAATCCAGGAAGGCTTTAGGCTATATAATATCGCGCTGTGATCAACAGGAGCGGAGCATATAAAAAAACGTGAACAAAGTCGCGCGCGGCCGCTAGTTAGATTATAAGAAGCAAGTGTAAAGCTACATTTAGTGTCAAGCTGAGATAAAACTCCATGACTACCATACACATTAAAATTGCCTATTAATAGTTTAGTGGACTGTGCCCAGCTGTAAAAAGGTTATGGCAGGGGTAATTATATAACGGGGGACACCCCACAGCGCTGACTTCCTCGTAGTGTTCCCCGGGCAACGCCGTGTCTGACCACCGTAACGGAGTGGCAGACCGGTGGCTAACGAGCGCTGTGACTTACGCGATCTTGCGATTTTATTCTGAGGGCGTTGCGTACATTGTGGATATTTTATTGTGGTTTTTTATTTTTGTGGGTTTTTATTGTTATCGTGGGTTGTATTTTATTGTGGGTTTTATTGGATTTTATTGTGGTTTTTATTGTTGTGGGATTTTATTTTGTAGTGGGTTGTATTTTATTGTGGGTTTTATTGGATTTTATTGTGGTTTTTATTGTTGTGGGATTTTATTTTGTAGTGGGTTTTATTTTTATTGTCGTTTTCTCTTGCGGTTGACGCCGAAATGCCGAGATCCTTGAGAAGCGCTTCCGGGCGTTTCGCCCCAAAAGGCCCTGCTCAGGGCCAACCAGACGGCTCTTCTCAGGGCCGTCTGTAGCGAGCCTCTGTACGAGTGTTGCGGACGAGTACTCGGACTCGGATGTCGAGTCCGTAGTCTTGGACTCGTCCGTTTGTGGGGTGGCTGCGGAGAGCAGCCTAAAGAGGGCTTATCTGAAGCTCGGGTCCGAGGGTTCCTCGGACTCGGGCAAGAGTAAGCCCAAGAGGAAGTCAAAGGCGAAGACTGCTTCGCCTTCGACTTCTTCACAGGCCGGCACCTACGATGTGGGTCTGGTGGACGCCCAGCTCCGGCTCGGCTTGGCCAAACGGGCCGATCTCCAGCTGGAGTTGGAGGAGAAGGTTGCCGCGCAGGAGAGACAGGCGCGCGCAACCAAGGCGAGGGCCGGATACGGTTCGGCCTTCGTCAGTTTCGACGACCTATCCGTGGCCGAGTTGGCCCGCTTAGCGGAGGAGGACAGGGAGAAGATCGTCGAGGTCGCCTCCAAGTCCTCCAACCTAAAGGGGACCTTCCAGAAGGCCCTAAAATGCCGTGCAACAAGCTTGCACGGCATAATAATGGAGCTGACGCAGCGCACTGCGTCAGAGGAGACGAGGCAGCTGCAGGCGAGGGTGGATCGCCTGCAAGTGGAGGTTAGCCAGCTTCGCAAGAAGCTGGCTGAAGCTACGGCCCCGTCCCCTAAGGCCCCGTCAGCAGCGGTTACCGCCCCCTCCTCCTCCAACCTTGAGGAATTGTTCCGCAAGGTGGTCATGGAAGAGAGGGCGTTCACCCGGGCCTGCTTTGCGGGCATAGAAGACCGTCTCCTGCCGGAGAAGCGTCTCCGTCCGCCACTAGCGGCGGGCAAGACGCCGACAGCGGCTTCCCAGGCCCCGAAGCCCTCAAAGGGCAAGGGCAAGGGGAAGAAGTCGCCGGGGTCCCTGCCTCCCCCCGGCACGAGTGTGGGCGCAGAACCGGGGCCGGTTGCCATCGCAGCACCGGCCTCCCAGGTTAAGGAGACCGACGCCCTTCTCCCCTCCACCACTCCGTCCAACCAGCCGTGGTCGGAGGTGGTGAAAAGGGGCAGGAAGAAGGCGAACAAGGCCCCGGCTGCCCCGGCAGTTGCCCCGGCAGCTGCCCCGGCGGCTGCCCCGGCAGTCAATAAGGCTACGGTCGGCGGGAGGAAGCTGGTTCCTCCCAAATCCGCGGCGGTCACGGTGACCATCGACCCCGAGGCCGCCGAGAGGGGCGTCACCTACGAGTCCGTCCTGAGACGGGCTCGTGCCGTCGCGGACCCCGCCGATTTAGGGCTCGGCAACTGCCGTCGGACCCAAACCGGAGCTCGTCTATTCAAGTTTCCGGGGAAGAACGGCGGCAAAAACGCCGACTTGTTCGTCGGCAAGTTGAGGGAGGTATTTGCCGACGTGGTGAAGGTCGCACGGCCGACCAAAACCACAGCCATTGAGGTGACCGGTCTAGATGACTCGGTCACCAAGGAAGAGGTGGTGGAGGCGGTCGCGAAGGCCGGTGGGTGCGAACCCGCAGCGGTGCTGGCTCGGGACATTAGGCCCGGCCGCGGTGGACTGGGCTCTATCCGGCTGGAGTGCCCAGTCGCCGCAGTGTTGGCCGCCCAGGCTAAATGACAGGGGCGGCTATTTGTGGGCTTTAGCCGGGCCGTGATCCGGGTGCTTGAGGCAGCGCCGATGCGCTACTTCAAGTGCTTGGGAATCGGCCACACCCGAGCCATGTGTCCGTCCACAGTAGATAGGGCGGACACGTGCTTCCGGGCAACAGGGGCATAAGGCGGCCTCGTGCGAGGCCGCCAAGCCGCACTGCGCGGCGTGCGCCGACAGTAGTCGCCCTGCAGATCACGTGATGGGGGGGAGCTTATGCCGACCCCCCTCAAAGAAGGGCAAGCCGCAGGCGGCTATAAGCCGTGCTGCCGCTGCTGCCACCTCCACCGCTGATATCCCAACAGCGGCGGTGACCGAGGGTGATGCGATGGTCGAATAATGGGTACCGACCATCGCATATTGCAGGCAAACACCAACCACTGCCGGGCTGCCCAGGACTTACTGGTGCAGTCAATGGCCGAGTGGTTGGTGGATGTGGCAGTGGTGGCCGAGCCGTACTTTACTCCCAGCAATTGGCTGGGAGACAGTGACGGCTCGGTGGCAATCGTGGCGCGGTCTTCCTCGGACTCCCCTCCCCTCTCGCTCTTAGAGAGGGGACCGGGATACGTGGCCGCCGCGTGGGGAGGGTTGGCCCTTGTGGGGGTCTACTTCTCCCCAAACCGCCCTCTCCAGGACTTCGAGGATTTCCTCGGGGTCCTGACGGCGGTCATCGGGAGGACGGCGCCACGTCAGGTCTCCGTTTTGGGAGACCTGAATGCCAAGTCGGTGGTCTGGGGAAACCCGGCCACCGACGCTCGCGGACGGGCGGTCGAATTGTGGGCGGCCACGTCTGGTCTCTCCCTCTTGAATAGGGGGAGCGTCCAAACCTCACCTTCGCCGCGCCCGCACTGGCCGCCCGCATTCGAAACTGGAGGGTGGAGCTGGGGGAGACGATCTCGGATCACCGTTACGTGCGATTCGAGATCTCCCCCCAGAATCCACGGGGGCGCCGCAGCATCCCCTCTTCGTCGGGCCGATCCCCGTTTCCAAGGTGGGCTCTGACCCACCTGGATCGGGAGGCGGCAAGGGAGGCCGCGGTCGTCCAGGACTGGCTTTGGCCACGTCCCGGCGTGGACGTCCTGGACGTCCTGGACGTGGACACGGCGGCGGCCCGACTGAGGGGGTCATTGACCGAGGTGTGTAACGCCAGCATGCCTCGGTCGAGACGTCCGCCTCCCCGACGGGCTGTGTACTGGTGGTCGGAGGAGTTGGCGGAGCTGCGGGCCACCTGCGTGGCGGCACGGCGGGCCTTTACGCGATCACGTCGGCGGCGCCGACGGGACCAGGCTGACGAGGACCGCCTCTACGCGAGGTACGTAGAGGCGAGGGCGGCCTTCAAGTCGGCCATCGGCGCCGCCAAGGACGCGGCGAGGGCCGAGCTGCTAGAGGGTCTCGACAACGACCCATTCGGGAGGCCATATAAGGCGGCGCGTAACAAACTGCGCCGCATTGGTCCCCCGGTTGCCGAGACCCTTGAACCAGCGCTCCTGGATGGGGTGGTGCGGTCCCTGTTTCCGCGCAGGGATCCGCACTTCACCCCACCAATGATGGGCCCGCCAAGGGGAGCGGTCCTACTGGAGGAGGAATTTGGCGCGGCGACTCTTCGTCTCCGCGCCAAAAAGACGGCTCCCGGCCCGGATGGTGTCCCCGCACGGGTGGTGGCCATCGCGGCCACCGAAATGGAGGGCAGGTTTCGGGACCTCTTCAGCGCGTGCTTCGCGTCGGGGAGGTTCCCGAAAAAATGGCGGGAAGGCCAACTGTGCCTCCTCCGGAAGGAAGGGCGGCCGGCGGACTACCCCTCGGCTTACCGGCCCATCGTTTTGCTCGATGAGGTCGGTAAAATGTTCGAGGGGATTATCGCCGGCCGTCTCAAGCGGCATCTGCGGAGCGTGGGACCGGACCTGTCGGACGCCCAGTTCGGATTTCGTGCTGGTCGTTCGACAGTGGACGCCCTGGCCCGTCTAAAGGGCCAAGGCGGTGGCAGTGGGGGATGGAGTGTTGGCTGTGTCATTCGACATTGCCAACACCTTCAATTTCGTCCCCCACTCCACCATCCTGGAAGCGCTCCGGTTCCACGGAGTGCCCCTGTACTTGCGGGGCCTCCTGGCCAGCTACTTGTAGGACCGTGCTGTCCTCCTCGTAGACGGGGCTGGCCAGCTCCGTCGATACGCTGTCGGAGCCGGCGTTCCACAGGGGTCCGTCCTAGGGCCTCTTCTGTGGAACGTCGGTTATGACTGGCTCCTGCGGGGAACCCTCCTTCGAGGCACGAGTGTCATCTGCTATGCAGATGACACTCTCCTCACTTCCCGCAGGAGCACCTTCCGGGAGGCGGCCAGTTTGGCGTCGGCGGGCGGATCCTTAGTGGCGGGAAGGATCCGCCGCCTAGGCTTGAGGGTGGCGCTGCACAAAACAGAGGCCGTGTTCTTTCACGGCCCCCGGCAGCGCCCCCCGCCTGACGCCCACATTTATGTGGAGGGGGTGAGGGTCGGGGTTGAGGCCTAGATGAAATATCTGGGCCTCATCTTAGACAGCAGGTGGCGCTTCGGCCCGCACTTTAGCGGGCTGTCGTCGCGCCTGCTGAAGGCTGCGGGAGCCCTCTCATGGCTGATTCCAAACTTGGGAGGGCCCAGCATGCGGTGCCGGCGTCTATAGGCCGGCATACTGCGGAGTATGGCCCTTTATGGGGCCCCGATTTGGGCGGACTCCCTCCATAGGAGGGAGAACCTCACCGCCCTTCGGTCGCCCCAAAGGGCCATCGCCCAGCGGGCATCGCGGGCCTACCGCACGGTGGGCTTCGCAGCGGCGTGCGCTCTGGCGGGCACCCCGCCTTGGGAGCTCGAGGCGTGGGTGCTCGCCAGAGTGTACGAGTGGACGGCGGGGCGCAGGGCGCTGGGCGAGCGTCCGGCCCCAGAATTGAGGGAGGCCGTCCGGCGGGAGGCGAGGGTCGCTCTTGTCCAGCAGTGGACGCAGGACCTCGCCTCCGCCGTCTTCGGCCGCCGTACCCTCGACGCCATCGGGCCGGTCCTGAAGGACTGGCTCGACAGGCGTCACGGGTTCCTCTCCTTCCGTCTGGTGCAGGTACTCTCCGGTCACGGCTGCTTCGGCAGGTACCTGCACCGGATAGGACGAGAGGAGACACCGTCGTGCCACGGTTGTGGCGTGGCGGAGGACAGGGCGGAACACACCCTCGCGGTGTGCCCGTCGTGGGCCGTGCCGCGCCGCGACCTTGTCACGGCGGTTGGAGGGGACCTCTCGCTGCCCGCCATCGTCAGAGAGATGGTGGGACGCGAGGAAGCTTGGGTGGCGATGGCCTCCTTCTGCGAGGTCGTGATGTCGCAGAAGGAGGCAGCGGAGCGCGAGCGGGAGGAGGATCCCCTCGCTCCGGCGCTCCGCAGGCGGCGTAGGGGGAGGAGAAGGCGGGATTTCGCCCGCTTTCTCCCTCCCTGAGGTGAGCGGCGGGCGTGAGGCCGACGCCCGCCTTACATCACTCACCATGCGGGAGCCACAGCCCCTCCCTAGGAGGGGCAATTGAGGGCCCGCCTTACCAGGCGGGTTTCGCCGGCGGGGGAGAGGTAGCTCAGGCTGCGCTAGTTTCCCACTCCCCCGCCTCTATGGCGACGCCGGAGTGCCGCTGTGGGTTTAGTGGGTATTCCTGGCTTCGGCTGGGCGAGTCCCACACACGCCCTTCGGGGTAAGGTGCGTAAATGCATTCCCACAGCGTCAAAATAAAAAAAAGGGGGGTAATTATATAACACTGTCAGTAGCATTGGGTTTCATTTTGACAGTTCGATAACATTCATTACTGTTATTGACAGCCTCCGTGGCATAGCCGTAGAGAATGCGCTCGCTGCGCACGGAGGCAAATATTTGTATGCATGAATATGAATATTTGCACTGATCTGGTCGTGCCTCGGAAAGCACGTTAAGCCGTTGTTGCCGGTTACCGAACATCTAATGGCAGTCGTTACAGGTTTTTGCAGCCCTTAAAGTCCAACAATTGGTCTAACTGCAATGCTTCGATGTCGCCTTCGGGTTGTGGAGGTCAGACAGCAGTCGCTTCACGGAAAATATCGAAGTTTAGCGAAAATCAGCAGTTAGACTGGTAAAAGCGGACCCCAGACTACAAAGCTTCGGATGCGACTGGAATTAACGCTGAGATGATGATGATGATGAATAACATACATTGCGTTATTTATATTGTTGAACTTGATGACACTTTTTTCGAACACGTGCTTATGCTTGCGCATGTTGCAATATGCTTGAAAATTATTCAAACTGAGAGTAATAGCACAGTATAAAAATCCATACAGTAGGTCGACGCCTTTGATCTCGTGTAAAATGCCGACATCGTCTAGACAGTAACGCATCGGCCAGGGTTGTCACAAATAAACAATATTTATGAAATTATTTATTTATTGCAGATCAACATCGATAGCTGTATTATATTTAATTAATTTGCTATTTTTATTAAGGGAACAATTCGAGACAGATTTAAGTTATTTAGAAGGCATTTTCGTAATCAGCACCCCAATCGACCTCGGAATCAACACCCATAACTTATTAATATACATTTAAATTGGCGTCCGCCATCTTGAATTTCAGAAAGGATAGCTTTTTCGTAACAAGCACCACAATTATATTTACTTAATTGAGACCCATATTAAATTATAAAAAAATTACGTCCGCCATTTCGGATGTCAAAAAGGTTGGCTTCTTCGTTACAAGCACCCCAATTATACTCAAAATTGACACTCATATCAAATTATAAAACAAACAAACAAAAAAAGAAACACGTGTTAGCCCTTAATGATAGATACCGAGCTACGAACATCGTTTTGTTCGCAGCTCGGGTGCCGCTTACCCGCGTCTCGCCCCTCACACCCCGCACGATTGCTCTGTCTAGACGTCTTCATTGGACGACTGTATGATTTTTAGACTGTGGTAATAGTGTGTTATATATACAATTAGCGTAGAGGTCCCGCAGGAGTACTTATCGTTCAATATGTATGAAAAAGCCTTTTCCTTTACCTTTTCGATTGTGGCAGCTACTCCAAATCAATTGATATGTATTGATAAATACAAAATATCATACATATTATACATATATCGGTGCATACTTAAAGTAAAGAGCAAAGATTGCCTTACAATTATTAAACATCACAATAATTTTGTCTGTTTTTGCACATACTATATACCGGGTTTTAGCTATCAACAATAACCCGCACTAATCAAGGTTTCCGTTAAGGAAATAACGAGTATATCAACAAAACAAATCCACGAGTACATTAAATATTGTTACCATAGTAACTGGGAGTGATATTAAACAGGCAATTTTATTTCGTATCGACACTATATTATAAAAATGTAAAGTTAGTAGTTGTTGATAGTTACGTGTACCTGGGACAAACTATCCAGTTAGGAAGGTCCAACTTCGAGAAAGAGGTCAATCGTCGAATCCAACTCGGCTGGGCTGCTTTCGGGAAGCTACATAAAATGTGCTCGTCCGAAATACCGCAGTGTCTCAAGACAAAAATCTTCGACCAGTGTGTGTTGCCAGTGATGACTTATGGAAATGAGACGTGGTCGCTAACCATGGGCCTTATAAGAAGGCTCAAAGTCACTCAAAGGGCAATGGAGAAGGCTATGCTTGGGGTTTCACTGCGCGATCGCATTAGGAATGAGGAGATCCGCAGAAGAACGAGAGTTACCGCATAGCCCGAAGAATTGTAACACTAAAGTGTTACAATTAATAAAAATACAGTGGGCTGGACACATTGCCCGTAGGAACAATGCCCGATGGGGCCGACGGGTTCTCGAGTGGCGACCACGCATCGGAAGACGTAGCGTAGGTCCCCGACAAGGTGGACCGACGACCTGGTGAAGGTCGCGGGAAACCGCTGGATGCGGGAGGCGCAGGACGCAGGACCGGTCGTCGTGGAGAACCTTGGGGGAGGCCTTGTCCAACAGTGGACGTCTTTCGGCTGAAATGACGATGATGATGATGAAAGTTAGTAGAGGTTTTAATTTTAATGTAATCGTCATCATCAGCCCCTACTCGTCCACTGCTGGACATAAGCCTCTTCCATGGCACGCCAACAAGCTCGATTCTGAGCTGTTCTCCGCCAGCTACTACCAGCCACATTTTTGATATCGTCGCTCCATCTCTAAATGTAATCCTATAACGAAATCGCTGCAAGCACCGATCCGATTTCGAAAATTATAATATTGGCCACAAGCTACACTATCGCTCAGTGCCTTATTTGTGGCATTTGTGGCTGTGCTTGTGGTGACTTGTGGTTTATATTATACTTAACTACAATGCGGGCGAAATTGCGGGCAGATGTTACTTAGTGCTATAATATAACAGTATATGTGCAACATTCAAGTGACCGAATGAATTCCGAAGTTCGAACAATTCGAAATCGGAACTCTTTTGATTTTAAAGTAGGCTGTAATATTGCACATTCAAACTTAGAGACTTTCGAATTTTGAAGTGATGTTTACAATCTTTTTTTTTTCTTTTTTCGCGCCATTTTCTTTATGTTTTTGGCCACACACGTGGAGTGTATTTATTATTTTTGTTTTCACTAGAGCTAGGGAAATGAGTTAGTTATTAACAAAAGGAGAAAGAGAAAAGGTTTCACAGGGTCATATGAATGGATAAAGTGAAAAGGGAGATAATGTACAAAAATATGTTCATAACAATCTTTGGATTAATAAGTAGATATAGGTCAAACGTTTTTTTTTTATTTGTATAGAACGCACGTATTGTTTTCTTTTAGTTAAAAAAGGGGTAGAAACGAAAATATTTTCTCGGTGGTAGGCCTCAACATCAGCCGCCGGCGTAAGTTACCACCCACCAAACAAAGTCGTGCCGCCAAGCGATTCGTCGTGTTCCGGCATGATGTCTGGTGAAGCCGTACGGAGGACGGGTCTGAGCAGTAGTGTTCCGATGTGTGCCGGGTACGATGCGCCAAATGTTGTTGTGCCGGGAGGTTGGTCCTGGAGGGTAGCGGGATCCGAACCACGGTGCTCCGCTGGCCGACCGCAAGTAGTTGGGGGCCCAAGTAGTGTGCCAGCCACATACGAAAGGCTGCCCCGCCAACTGAGAAAAATCCCATCGTGCCGGTTGGCGACCGGACGAGAGGACCCGATGGCGATCCCTGGGGGGGTTCGGGCGTCCCCGCAGTCTCCAGATCAATCTCCCTCTGGCCCAGCATCGTTGGTCGCATTGTTGGGTTTAACATTGCGTCACCTCACTCAACTGCCCTTTTCCTTCCTATTCACTCAATGTTTAATATGAAAAGGTCCAAAAGGAAAAGTAGGTGTGCACAGCGGGCGCACGTCCTCTCTTTCAAAGTGCACCTCTCTAATATTAGAGGTCTGCACTCCAATCTCATAGCAGTACACCATCACCTTGAGACTGAGAAGCCGCAGCTACTTTTCTTGACGGAGACCCAGATCAGATGTCCGCCTGATGCGGCATACCTCAGCTACCCGGGATACTCTTTGGAGCATCATTTCCTGCAGCGTGCCGGGGTCTGTGTGTATGTTCGCAATGACATCTGTTGCCGGCGTCTCCGTCACCTCGAAAACCCTCATTTTTCGTCCTTATGGCTGTTGGTTGCACTGGTGTGGACAAAATTGTCTACACTTGTGTCTACCGATCGCACAGCGGTGACCAGGAGACAACTCGACTGTTTGAGCACCTCAGTGAAGCTGCTGATAATGCGCTTCATCGGCACCCTGACGCACAGTTCGTCGCTCTGGGGGACTTCAATGCCTGTCACCAAGACTGGCTTTTCCCATACCAGAGGACCGACCACGCTGGGAGGGAAGCGCGAAACTTTGCGCTATCAATGGGCCTTTCCCAGCTGGTGGGACAAGCGACTAGGGTGCCTGATGTAGCTGGTCATACCGCCAATTGTCTGAACCTTCTGCTGACCACTGATCCGGACAGATGTGTTGTTACAGTTTCCTCACCGTTAGGAACTTCAGACCACTGTCTGGTGAAGTCTGTGTTAGCCCCGGATCTTCAATTTTTTTTAGGCGGGGCAAAAACTGAAACATTACCGCCTACCTACTTATGTTTATTTTCACCTTTATCATCCATATAATTTCAGATGTCAATATGTAGGATATATATTTAACAGGGTAGAGTTTAAAATAAATATAAATATGTTTAATAAAAATCAAATACAGTATGTTAAATAACAGAGGGCGTTCCCTTAAACTCGTTAATATATATGATTAATAGATTAAAATAAAAATATCAGCATAGAAAAATAAGCATAAAAAAATCCGAATAAAAAAAATTCTAATTGGAAATAAATTTGAAACCTCCTGTTTTAAATCAAAATAGTAGTCGTCATGTATAAATAAATTGCGACGTTGCCGTCTTTCATGTTCGCGTGTACAGTGTGTTTCTTTTACATGTCAATTTAAAATTTTTATTGAATATTTTCTTATTGGAAATTTTTTTAAAACATTTTGTTTTCGAATGGAAATATTTTTTTTAGCATGTATGTATGCTATACTATTTCGGGTTAACGGGAACGCCCTCTGTTAGTTAACATACTGTATATTATTAAATTAGTGAATTGAAATTACAATTTTACTCTTAGAGTTTTTTGTTCTGCAAATAAATCTATAGCCTTGTCATAATTTAACTCGTGTGCAATACGATTTTCTATCGCTAAGAATTCGAGACCCGATAAGCGTTCCTGGCTCATAGAAGATCGCAAATTAGTTTTAATCAGTTTTAGTTTGCTAAAACTTCGCTCGCAGCTTGCGGACGTAGTAGGAAGCGTGGAGTAAATTCGCAGAGCAATACAAATATTAGAAAAAGCATCCTGCAAATCATGCGCATAGATCTGTTGCAAGAGATAAAACCTGTTAGCCTTTTCTATATCACCAAATAAAACCGGAGCTTGCTCTTTAAAAACATGAAGTTCCTGGCAGAATTCAACGGTACTTAAATCTCGCTTGTATTTTCGAGCCAAATCTGCTCCATACTTTTGCAGTTCTCCATTTGACATTTTGAAAATGTTAGTACCATTAAGAAAAGCAAAATTCAAATTCAGCATGGTGGCACAATCAAACCTCTTTTTAATTTCGGATATGATTCGATCAAATACCATCATTATTTCTTTAGAAAAAAGTTGAACAGGTTGGAGTGTTGGCAATCGTCTTCACACATCTTATCGATTTTTTTTTTTACGTTTCGGAATTCGTTTGTTTTGTTAAATAGGGTCAACACCACATTTTTCAGCTACTTCGCCAGCTTCTTTTATCCAATATTCCATTGGATTTTGTCTCATTTTTTGAAAAGTTTTGAGCAGACCATCCATTAGTGCGACGGAACGGGCAAGGATAATAATTATCTTCTTTCTGATTTTCTATAATCACTCGATTAATTTCGCGGAGAATATTCGCCCAAATAGTTAAATTAAGAATAAATTTAAAATCCTTTGTAGCGGTTATTCATGAAATTGCTCTACATGTGCTATTGTTTATTCCATGGTCAAAGTAACTAAATTATGAGTTGTACATTGGTCAGTGAAGTGTGAATTTGGCCGCCCCCTGATTTTGCCGCCCGGGGCATAGGCCCCGGCTAGCTGAAAATCTAATAAAGACATTTGATAGTTTTTAGTAGCTTGATGTGCTATCGTCTATATATACCTACGTATTTTTTTATTGGGCGAGGGAGTTTGAAGGTACTTTTTTCCGAAGGTGGAAAAATCCTCATGGACTATCCTCCGCTCGGAGACGCGGAGGGGTGTGCCGGCTAAAAAACCACCCAAGCGTTCATCATCTGCCTTTCCGGGGTTCTGGGTTCTCCCAATTCTACGGTAGTCCTAAGGTCACTTTTTGTTTTTGTTTCCGGGCTGGAAAATCGTCATGAATGTCCGCCGCACTGGGGTGGGCCGCGGTGTCTGTCAGACTCTTACTGGCTAAAAACCACCCCGATGTTCCATCTCACAGGTCTACACCGGAGGTTGCGAGAACAAACACTGCTTCCGCAAACGCCGATTGGTGCTGGCCCGCCACTGTCGGCCTCCTTCGGTCAGGGAGGGGAGTGAGGTGTATGACTCCCCCCTGACGTCTAAGAATGGCGCGCGTGGAACACTCCGCGCCGCCACCTGGGGTCCTGATGTTCGGGGGCGACAAATGTTCCCGAGTCTATCGCCCCTGGACCCATTTAAGGGGGCTGAAATAGGGCGCTATCCATCCTCCACCGACGCCCGGTGCGCCTGCTGCGGGCCGGGTGAGAAGACGAGATCTCCCTCTCCCTTTCCGCAGCCTCCTTCTGCGATACAGTCGACTCGCCACCGCATCCCAGGACTCTTCGCTGCCGACCATCGACTCGATTACGACCGGTAGCGACAGGTCACTGCCTACTTCAGAGGTAAGGTCACGGTGCAGCTCCACCCAAGCGGCACACTCTGCCAGCGTATGCCGCGCCGTGTCCTCCCGGCTGACGACGCAGTGGTGACAGCGGGCGTTCAGTTCCCTGTTTATATGACACAGATACTTCCCGAAGCAACCATGCCCCGAAAGTACCTGTGTCATCTGAAACGTCAGGTAGCCGTGCCTTCTCCCGAGCCAGTCCGCCAGTACCGGCCGGTTCACCTCGATGGTGGTGAGGCGTGGTAGGGCATGAAAGCCTGTTCCGCCCTTCCGCCACCAGGACCTCTCGGAGCTGCGACCGACGCTGCTCGAGCTGACAAAGCATCGGCTATTCGCCCCTCTCCCGAGCCTCCTCAAACAGTGACGAGGACCTTCGCCTCCAGGTCCAAAGGCGGGGATCCAGCCAGTAGGCAGGCCGCCTCATAAGATCGTGCATAATTCATGATCATGTATAACTCTGATGGCCATCGCTCTCTGCGGTTGTCGCAGCACAACGATGCTGCCGGCCGTCAGGTCAGAGGCCCACACAGGGCCATCGATCGCACAAATCCCAGGAAGAGCCGCCTGCAGGCGGTGCTCGGGCCTGCCAGATTGAGAAGCAACGTTGAAAGCGCCCCAGCTTTCAACGTTGGCGCTAACTTGGGCGCCAGCCGCCGGAAGTGGGGGCCGAAATCCCACCGACTGTTGAGCACCAGTCCCAGGTACTTCATGGTGGACTCGACAGCGATCTGAACCCCCCCGACCACGATGTGTGAGCCCGGTGGCGGCGCCCGCCGGGGACCATGAAACACCATGGCCTCCGACTTGTTAAGGGCCACCTTCAGGCCTATTCGACGTATGCGGCCCACCACCTGTGATAGCGCAGCCATCGCCAGCAACGTTGCTTCCCTGTGCGAGCTCCCCCGGGCGGTGGCCAGCGTGTCGTCCGCATAACATGTCAGGTCTACCCCCGGTCTGAGCTAACCTCTCAGCATCCAGTCGTACGTCGTCGACGTTACGAAAAATCAAAGCATGGTAAAGAGCTTCAATGGTTAAAGAACGTCTAAGCGGACTGGCACTTCTCCGCGTCCATAAAAACGTACCTATCCATTGAAGTAGATAAAGTGATAAGACGTTACGGAAGAAGACGTGACAGAAAAATTGATTTCGTTATTTCATTAGGTATTTATAAGTTCAGTACTTATTACATATTAATTAAATACCTTCTTTTTAATTTTCTCTATTATCAAAGTTTAATTAAAAGATCTTACGACTTGACCACGACTATGTGACCCTCCCCTGGCGCCAAAGCTGGATCCGCCCTTGTCTCAGGGTGAATCCCAGTCGCATCCGAAGCCTTTTCAGCTTTGGAGTCTGGGGTCCGCTTTACCAGTCCAACTGCTGATATGGCTAAACTTCAACATTTTCCGTGAAGCGACTGCCGTCTGACCTCGACAACCCGAAGGCGATATCGAAGCATTGCAGTTAGACTAATTGTTGGACTTTTTGAGGGCTCCAACAACCCGTAACGACTGCCATTAGATGTTCGTATGGCAAGCGGTGCTTTCTTAATTTAATTAGCGAATTAATTATTTTTTACTTTAAAATCTTATTGCGTTATAAAATTATAGCAATTATGAACGGTCCAAAGTGAAAAAGCAAATTACATATTTCTTAAATCAGGTTAAAGCCGACGCACAATTCCACCACTGGAGGGTTCAAAATCATGTACTGGATCCATGGTACTCGTTTGTGCGTCGATATCAGATATACCCTTTATACACCATTTAGACGATGCAAGTCATCTCTTGAATCAGTTTTTATTGTATGCCATAGGCAATTAAATGGCACCTTGTACATCAGTCTTTAATGCTTAAGCGATAATGAAGAAAATCTAATAAAGAAATTTGACAGACTGTAGTAGCTTGATGTGGTGTCGTCTGTAAAACTTCCATTCCTGAAGAGCATATGTGTAGCCTTCTTGAATGACAATAGGTACTCGAGACGATTTACTTAAAACTGATACCTGATAAGAGACGACTGATAATAAATGATTCGCCTAAGTGGTGTACTGAGGGTAATTAACGACGTGGATGGTAGTTAATCCTGTCAAATTAAGAAAATCCATAGACAGTTTATACGTGACTAGCGGCCGCCAGCGACTTCGTTCGCGTGGTTTAGAGCTTCGCTCGTATTGGTCGGAGCGTGATGTTATATATCCTAAAGCCTTCCTGGATTAATGGGCTAGCCAACGCAAAAAGCATTTTTCAAATCGGACCAGTAGGTCCTGAGATTAGAGCGTTGAAACAAACAAGCAAACTCTTCAGCTTTATAATTTATTAGTATTAGTATAGACTAGCTGCGCCCTGCGGTTTCACCCGCGTAGGTTCTATGTTCTATGTTATTGGTTTGGTTTCCGCACTCAGTCCCTCAAGCGGACCATTGTGTGTGGACCATGGCGGCCTTTGGCGGTTATTCCAACCAGCCCACCTCCCTCCAGAAGCACATCAGGTCTCCTAGCCTGTTGAGAACATCTGTGTAAGATCTTGGTGCTCCTATGGTTTCGTTTCTAATTTGGGTAACGCCTGTACACTCGAAGAGTACATGCGCAACTGTCTCGTCAGCCTCTATGCAGGCTCTGCACAGAGGACTGTCAGTTAGGCCTATTGTGTGGACATGCTTATTCAGCGAGCAGTGGCCCGTAATGATCCCCGTCATCAATCGTAGGTTCCTCCTATCCAGGCGCAGCAACCTTTTGGTTAGCTTGTCATCCAGGGATGGCATGGCCTCCCTGGACTGCCTGCAGCCCGGTGACGAGGACCACCAAATCTCCGCTTGTTCCGCTTTTGTAGCCATCTGCGTATTTGAATAAAGGGGATAGGCACAATGGGCTCCGGTCCGCTGACCAATGCGCCGGATGCCCTTTTAGCCAGCTCGTCAGCTGCGTCATTACCCAGTGAACCGCTGTGACCCTTTATCCACTGTAGTGTCACAGTGTTGCGGTTTGGTACGGTTATCCGTTCCAATGCATCGTGGCACTCAAGTATTAGACTTGATGTGATGCATCCCTGCTTTAGGGATTGGAGGACGGAAGCACTGTCAGTGAGTATGTGGACACGCGTGTCCGCAACTCCTCTGGCTTTTATGGCTAGGGCCGCCAGAGTTATACCCACACACTCTGCTTGATAGACTGTATTGAGCATCCCTAGCGGTCTGGATATATTTATGTTGAGGTCTTGTGAGAACACTCCAACGCCCGTTCCTTGATCGGTTTTCGATCCGTCGGTGTAACAAGCAACTCCTCCGGACCTAAGTGGTCGCACTGCTCTTCTTTAAGTGCTATCTGATAGTGCTTTTGAAACCAGTACTGTTTTGGTACCCTGTCATTGGGTGCTTGTAACATTGGCCGCCTCTCGATTGCATCCAGCATCAGGCGTGTATCTTTGACCCTGGAGTCTTTGCTTAGGGTTCCCGATAGGTGGAGTCTGAAGGCAGCCAATGTCGCTTCCTCCCTCACAACGAAGTGAAGGGGGGGCAGTCCCAACATCGCCTGCAGGGCGGTAGTAGGCGTGGTTCTCGTGCAACTGGTGATTGCCACACACGCCAACCTTTGTAGTTTCTCGAGGTCTTTTTGGGCTGTGCTCAGACTAGTTCTTGGCCACCAGACTAGTGAGCCGTATGTAATAATTGGCCGGATGACTGTAGTATAAAGCCAGTGAGTGACCTTGGTGCTAATTCCCCAGATTTTCCCAAGCATCCGCTTGCATTGCCACATTGATATGCTGGCTTTAGTTGTGATGTAGCTGGTGTGTTTCGCCCAATTCAGCTGTTTGTCCAGGTATATACCCAGATATTTTGTTTCAGCGGATAGACTTAGGGTGGTGCCAAAGAATCTTGGTAGATTTAGCGGTGTGAGCTTCCTCTTTTTTGTGAAGAGGATCAGCTCGGTTTTAGCTGGGTTCACAGATAGTTGGTGTGTATTACACCAATTTTCTACGATTTTCAGGGCCTGGTGCATTAAATTGCACAGGGTGTTTCCATGCATTCCGCTTATTATTATTGTTATGTCGTCGGCATAACCCACGGTATAGTAGCCATTGTTGTTTAATGTACCTATTTATTAGGCTATCAACAACCAGGTTCCATAGTAACGGCGAAAGAACGCCTCCTTGCGGACATCCCTTCGCCACGATGGCCCTTGTGGTGTCGTTCACGGTAACTTGTACAGCTCTTTGGCCGAGCATGTTAGCGATCCAGCCTCTCAGTGACGGGTCTATGTTGTGCCTGTTCAAGGCCGTGCTGATGCTTGTGAAGGTGGTCTTGTCAAAGGCGTCTTCAATGTCGATGAAGACGGCTAGTGCTGAGCATTTGTGGTCCACGGCGCATTCAATCTTGGATACTACGCTGTGCAGCGCGGATTCTGTTGATTTGCCCGTGGAGTACGCATGCTGTTGTTTGTGGAGTGGCTTTGCCCGGAGAGGTCCGTCGCGAATGTACCGGTCGCAAATCCTCTCCAAGGTTTTTAGTAGGAAGGATGTAAGGCTTATGGGTCGGTATGATTTGGGTTGTGTGTAGTCTGATTTGCCAGGCTTGGGTATGAAGATAACCTTTACTTCCTGCCAAGCATGGGGTATGTGTCTATACGCTATGCATGCCCGAAAGATGTTTACGAGGCATGGAGCGATGTACACCAACCCCCATTGTAGTAGGGCTGGGAAGATACCATCCACCCGCGTAGGTTTAGATATGTTTTTTTATATGCTCCGCTCCTATTGATCATAGCGTGATCGAGCGTTACCTAGCCTAAAGCCTTCCTGGAATAATGAGCTACCCAACACAGAAAGAATTTTTCAAATCGGACCAGTAGTTCCTGAGATTAGAGCGTTTATTATATTTTTTGGAATTTATATTTCCTGGCTTAGCTGCAGCGCGGGCTGGCCTTCATCGGAAATCGGGGGGCGATTACGTTGAACGCGTAGCGATGGACCTCGGCGGCGAGGTCGGCAGGTCGGTTTTTTGTATTTTGTGCTAGTGGCCCTATTAGCCTCTTGGAGGAGGGTTATGAGGTCATCAGGGTCGGTGAGAACGTGCCTGGGTCGACGAAGCTTACTAATTTTGGAGGGGGGTATTCTGCTGCCGCGACAACCAGAGGGTTGTGATGTTTAGCGGCTGTGTTAAAGAAAAGCTTTGAAAGGCGTTTGTACTGCTGGATAGTGGGGATTTTGAGATCTAGATGGAGGATCTCATTTCGGACGAACCAAGGGGCGTTTGTTGCTCTGCGAAGAAAGCGGTTTTGGAGTGTCTGCATCCTATGGATATACTAAGACTACGCAGGCGTATGTCATGATGGGGCGAATGCGGGCGGGAAAGCTGAGTGTCACGCTCATTTTTCATTAGACTTTTAAATTATTAAAAGCGTCGTTTACTAAATAAAAGCGCGTGATTTATGTAGTAAAAAATGAATCCAGTAGAAAATTCATAAAGGACATTGAAATATCGCAGCATAGTGGCCACATCATGACTTTCAAGCACCCCTCGTAGACGGCTCACGCTGCTGTCTTTTTCGACTGTCATTGGCTTTTTAAAGAATTTCTATAGTTTGTTACACGTGTTGGCAAAATTGTAGTATCTATTCCACAGGGGCCATTGATTAAGAGTTGAAGCTGACTGCAATCCCGCCTAATGGTAAGCAGTGATGCAATCGATGATGGTAAAGCGCGCCTGTTTACTCTAGCCTTGAAGACACTTAAATTGTAGTCCGACGGAAACACCGGCTGGCAAATTGTTCTAGTCCCTTGATATACGCGGTATAAAAGACAAGGCGAAACGTTTCGTCCAGGTCTTAGTGGAGGCGACAACGTAAGGGTGGAAACTCGTCGTACGACGGATCGTCCTATGATGGAACGGAGATGGGGAATTAAGTCATGCAATTCCCTTGCACACTCGCTTCTCATTATGGTGATAAAATCTTATCATCTGCCTGAAAAAGATAAGAAAAGATATGCCATAGAAAAGGTTTATCATGCGGCCGTCTCATTTCCCGTCAGCAATTTTTGGTCCATTATATTTTTTTATTTTCTTGTAAACTTACCCTATTTATGTACAGACGACCGCACGCCAAGCTACTACAATCTCTCAGATTTCTTTATTAGATTTTCAACTTTATCTTTAAAGCATTAAGGCTCGAGGTTGGTTGAGAATATCTGACAGTTTCGGGAAGCTTGACCTGCTGTCGTCCGGTTTACTAAGAAATAAATGATACTTGTTCATTTGCCAACGAATTTGACACAATACGCCTGGTCTTTACTTCAGAAATTCTATTCTCAGGTCTTCGTAATGTTCCTCAGAATTTGATTCTGATTGTAATTTCCTCTTACAACGAAAATACATGCCAATAGATTGAGGAAATTCTTTATGCAGTCATCATCATCATCTCAGCGTTAATCCCAGTCGCATCCGCAGCTTTTTCAGCTTTGGAGTCTGGGGTCCGCTTTACCAGTCTAACTGCTGATTTTGGCTAAACTTCGACATTTTCCGTGAAACGACTGCCGTCTGACCTCCACAACCCGAAGGCGGTATCTAAGCATTGCAGGTAGATCAATTGTTAGACTTTTGAGGGCTCCAACAACCCGTAACGACTGCCACTGGATGTTCGTATGGCAACCGGGACCAACGGCTTAACGTGCTTTCCGAGGCATGACCAGACCAGTGCATCACTAACATCACTAACACCAGGACAGCTTCTAACGTTATACAAAGCACAGGCCCGTTCTTGTATGGAATACTGAAGCCACATTTGGGCTGGTGCTGCGAAATGCCACCAATGCTTCTTTGGATTCAGTGAAGAGGCGTGCAAAGAGGCTAATTAGCGACCCAATTTTAGACCCGAGATTTAGATCAAAACGGTCACAGGCAAAGGGTAGCCAGCCTGTCGGTGTTCTATAGGATACATTTTAGAGACTGTGTGCGGGAATTGCATGATTTAATTCCCCCATCTCCGTTCCATCATCGGACGACCCGTCGTACGGGGAGTTTCCACCCTCACGTTGTTGACACCACAACGATCCGAATGAAGCGTTTCGTCTCGTCTTTCATACCGCGTACATCGAAGGACTGGAACAATTTACCAGCGGCGGTGTTTCCGTCGGACTACAATTTGAGTGTCTTCAAGGCTAGCGTTAATAGGCTCTTAATAAACTAGTGCGCTTTACCATCAACGATTGCGACACTGCTTATCATCAGGCGGGATTGCGATCAGGCACTTGTCACCACTGTGGAAATCTACCCGGCTTGGGCGGAGCACCGCCGCGTCCTCGTGCTGGCGATCGGCAGTGATCGGCAGTTGAGCGAGGTGATGTTAAACCCAACAACACGACCAACGATGCTGCGCCAGAGGGAGATTGATCTGGAGACCCTCCACGAACAAACTCCGAACACAACAACATTTGGCGCATCGTACCCGGCACACATCGCAAGACAACAGCTCAGACCTCCTCCGTACGGCTTCACCAGACATCAAGCCGGTATACGACTTTGTCTGGTGTGTGGACTTCTGGCGGCAGCCGATGTTAAGGCCTACCACTGGGAAAATATTAAATATACTTTCAATTAAGCCGTCGATTTCAGTTAATATTTATTGATTGCGGATCCAGACTAAGCTGTGTGAAATAGGGATGTATGATAAAAAAAATTAATTAAGACCCGTATTTTTATTTTGTCGAAATTACCAAAAACTATTAAGATATAGCGTATTAAAGTTACGGAGTGGGGGCTAATTACGTCACGCCATTGTATTTTCTGTACCACGGCGTGACGTCATGCGACATTTCAAATCAA
This sequence comes from Sesamia nonagrioides, assembly GCA_017933935.1. Classification (NCBI taxonomy): domain Eukaryota; kingdom Metazoa; phylum Arthropoda; class Insecta; order Lepidoptera; family Noctuidae; genus Sesamia; species Sesamia nonagrioides. The sequence continues at coordinate 418,956 of JADWQK010002163.1, forward strand.
TACCTATATCTTCCTAAGTATTTGAATGAAAAAAAAAAATACGTGTTTAATATTTTTTTTAAATCTATCTGACAGGCATTAAATTATTTTTTAGGAAACAACCCAATTGATGACGATGAAATAATTTGCACAAAGTAAAGCGCCTAATGGGGTTCGAACCCGCGACGTACACCTTGTAAGTCGTGGCGGATACCACTAGGCAACTGTTGCTTTCAATAATACTCACTTTCAATGAATAGACACCTCGTACGCCAAATATTTGGGTTTTCGCCAAAAATTTAGTATACAGATCATTCGCTAAAATATGCAATGACTACATGTATTAGATGTGTTTTAAGAAAATCTGAATCATTCTGATATCACAATAATGTGACATCGGATTTATATTCTGATGCGTGGTCGCCACTCCAGAATGCGTCGGCCCCATCGGGCATCGGTCCTTCGGGCAATGTTGCCGGCCCACTGCCACTTAAGTGTTGCAATTCTTCGGGCTATGTCGGTTACTCTCGTTCTTCTGCCGATCTCCTCTTTTCTGATTTGATCACGCAGTGAAACCCTAAGCATAGCCCTCTCCATTGCATTTGAGTGACTTTGAGCTCGTACACACGTACCGGAAGACGCAGCGTGTAACTGATGACCTGGTGAAGGTCACGGGAAGCAGCTGGATGCGGGAGACGCAGGACCGGTCGTCATGGAGATCCTTTTGGAAGGCCTATGTCTTGCAGTGGACGTCTTTCGGCTGAAATTATAATGATGATGATATCATCATCATTATAATTTATATCCATATGGATATAAGTTTGTTTAACTGAAACACCATGTTTAGTGTCAACGTCTTAATTTATTTATAACTAGCTGTTGCCCGCGACTGCGTCCGCGTGGACTTTATTTAGTATACAGCGCGCGATGGTTCCCGCAAATTAAAAAGCTAGTTGATATAAAATAAGCGCCTGTTAAAATAATGGAAGAAATATGTAGTATGTCCGCGTTAGCTCCCGTTTTCGCAACATTTTTTGTTACTGCTCTGCTCCTATTGGTCATAGCCGGATGTTATATAGCCTATGTCCTTCCTTAGGCTCTAGACTATGTGTGTACCACATTTCATTACAATCGGTTCAGTAGTTTTGGCGTGAAAGCCGGACAGACAGACAGAGACACTTTGGCATTTATAATATTAGTATGGATGGTACCGATTTCCTGGTTCACAACCGTAAACTAAATTTAGGTTTTACTAAGAAAAGGAGTCTTCGGGGTCCACGAAGATCGATGCTGGTCAGGGTTGCGGGTTGGTTAAAAAAGAAACCGTGGCCCTGGCGCACAGGCAAGTGAAGAAACACGGGTGGATTTTAGTCAGTAAAAGTCTGACACGCCCTTCCGCTCCGCCCATAGCGGGAAAGTTCATTTGATGATTTCCCATACAGAACATAAAATAAAAGTTATTTCAGTCCTGTAAACTAGTTCCCGCCTTATGTAAATTAACGTATTTTTAGACGCCATATTTATAATCACTGATTTAATAATTCAAGTACTTAGTTACAATTCAAAGTCTAAGGTACTTATTAAGATTACTTAATTACTAGGCCAAACTTAGCAAAAAGGGATATTATAAAATCACAGATTATTTAGAAGACAGTAAAGCTTGGGACTGAACTGCTCGCTCTGCTAAGCATTGTTACTAAGCAATATGCGTAATTATGCTACAATTATGACATTTTAAACTCTGTTTTTTTGTTTAAATCACGTAAATTATTGTAAACATTTTCATTTTTGATGTCTGGCCTGGAAAAAAGACGATGATCCCTGAGTTTGTTTCGGCTTTTTCTTCTCAGAGGCAGTCAGTTAGGAAATGCCGGCTTCATCTTATTTAAAAAAATATGACGAGTAAAAGTGATCAGTGATCCTACTTGCATAATAAACGTTTTCATTTCATTATTGTTAACTATTGCGCCCGCGGCTTCGCCCGAGTGGAATTCGGTTATACCGCGCTTTTTAGATTTCCCTCGGGAATATCATTTTTTTTATAAATAAATGGCCTATGTCCTTTAGGTAGCCTTTCTCAGGGTCTAAAGATTGTCTGTGCCAAATTTCATCAAAATCGGTTGAGAGGTTTAAGCGGTAAAGCGTAACAGACAGACAGACAGAGTTAATTTCGCATAAATATTAGTATGGATAAAAAAGATGGCTAAACGGCTGCCCCAGGTCGGTTACAATGGAATTTCACATTAATACATAATATTTATATATTCATTCATAAATAGATTAGTGTTTAAAAATTTCTTATAACTTTCGTGAACTAATTACCATAAAAAAGTTTCTCAGTTGTTTTTATACATTATTTTGGTTTGACAAAACATGATTAGGGAGTGTCGTAACTCCGTTATATCAAGTTGTTTTAGTGCAATTACCTCTTTCTACATAATCAAAATCAAAATTGTTTATTTCAAATTAACTAACAGTTGGTGCTTCTGAATAGTCAATGTCGGCCAGTCCAAGAAAAGTGAAGCTAAATTGCACGTTCCAAAGCGTAGAAGAACGTGCAAGAAACTCCATGGACACTCTTTTAAAATCATAATATGGATTACATGTCTTCGTTACATATTTCTGTTGCTTCTATCATGTGAGCACAATGTATAATTATAAAAAATAACGAAAAGATAGAAAATTAATTAAGCCCACTGGCAGCTAAGAGATGACCAGTCTCCACTGACGGCCCCCGTTCACGAGCATGACGCTCGCATCAGCCCCACGTAGCTCAACCATTTTGAAGGGAACCAAATGACCCAACAACAAGCGCCACCATCAGCAAGACATGTGAGTGAGCATGACAAACTCTCAACTGCCATGCTTGTAATGTCAAACAAGTTATATATAAAAAAGAAACAAACCAAAGTCCATGGTGCCTCACATTCACAAACTTGAAAAGTGCTTTTAGATTATACAATACTATATTACTTGTAAAATCTTGTGCACATTTAAAGTACTTCAAGTACCTTGGCGCAAAATCACCAGTGAAAACACAATTATCAATAAAATCATCGCAGACAAGTTAGAACACCTAGATAAAAGTTTATAGCAATGTTATTGTTTGAAGTTTTTGTACCTTTGTTGTAGGAGTTACGCGCAGTGTGACCATATGTGGCAGGATCCTGCCTTTTTGGCAGGTTTAGCCCTTTATTTTACTCTCTGGCACTTTTGTTTGACGTTTTAGAAATCTGGCAGGATTTGGCACTTTCGGCAGTATTAACAATATAGTATAGCCGCTAGCCGCTACAGCCCACAAAAAGAGTAGGATGCAGTATCCAATTCAAATTCAAATAATACTTTATTCAAGTATGCTTAGATACAAGCACTTTCGAATCATGAGTTACAACCAGAGAACAGAGCAATTTGTTGTTAGGAACAATACAAAATAAATAAAATAATAAAAATCCTAAAAAGAAATGTCAAAAGAAAATAATGTTGAATGTATCTAGACAAAAATTCTTATGTCAAATTTAAAGAAAAATAATTTAGAATGTTTCTAGAAGGAAAGTCTAATGCCAAAATGTAAAAAATTAAATTATGGTTAAAAAATTAATACTTTAAGAGGTAATGGTTCAAAAACAAGCCGAATGCTGCTTGTGAAAGGATATTCTTGAAAATCAATCTGATAAAACAAAAACGCCGAACAGATTTATTAATGAACATGTCGCCTCTATTTTAGTTGTTAGACAGGGCATTAGTGAATATGGTGACTGCGTTTCATTCCAGCCAACTAAAGAAATGACAAAAGCGATGTATAAAGAAAGTGATCCAGAAGAATACGATGCTAATAGGAATGTGTAATTTAATTCAGTTCACTTTTAGACTTTAAGATCTATTATTTATCCTACTAATATACATATAAAGCTGAAGAGTTTGTTTGTTTGTTTGAAAGTGATAATCTCAGGAACTACTGGTCCGATTTGAAAAATTATTTTTTCGTTTGATAGCCCATTCATCGAGGAAGGCTTTTGGCCATATAGCATCACATTGCAACCAATAGGAGCGGAGCATTTTTTAAAAAAAAGCCTGTGAATCCGTGTGGCACAGCTAGTTTTAAATAAAACTTCAAAAAATAATGTGTTTATTTATTTTAAACTTTTAAATTATATTGGCATTAATTTGGCATTTTGTGCTTTTGATTGTGGCAGGATTTGTCAGTTTTCTTGTCTAAGTGGGGCAGGATCTCTAATTTAAGGTTGGTCACACTGGTTACGCGGTATTATTTTCAGGACTGTGCTTATATGAAAAGACCCTTAACAATTTTAATTACAAAATATTAAGTTTTAGCTACTTAGTATTGCATCGCATCCTACCGTTCTCTCCATTTAAGTACTACATCTATAATTAATATATAAAGCTGAAGAGTTTGTTTGTTTGTTTGAACGCGCTACTATTTTTAGTCGCAATGTTTATAATCGCGTCTGAACTGTCTATGGAGTATCTTAATTTGACAGGGTTATAATAAAATGTTCTCTTCTATTCTTTTATTAACGAAATGGAAAGAAAACAAGTATGTGAAAAAGATAATCAGCGCCAATGTGAAAAAGACTTCTAGCAAACAGGAAATATTACAGACATTTTACAAATTATGTACTTAAACAAAAACTAGGTAAATGTCTAAGAATAAACATTGTTGTTGCAAAATGTTTTATGAAAAAGCATTCGTCTGGTTTCACTTATAAATGCGCATTTATTTAGCAACTGACCTACCACAACACGTCTTAAAAAGGTTACCCAAAGGACATGCATCGATAAGACGTTAGGATAGGATCAATAATTCATGATAAGAAACCTCCATTTTATTGAATAATACATTTTCCGTATGATAATGATGTCTTGTTTGTGTTTCTTGTTGAGTTTAGTATTAAAATCTGATAGTTCTGAGGTGACCGCGACCAGGTGGTGAACGGAATTGATAATCACGCCATCTATTCTTGTAAAACGCAAACTATTTCGAAAAAGTTCTGCTACTAGATACTAGATGGCGCTAGTTGTGAGCGTTTAATCTAAACTAAGTATTATTGTCATTTTAATCTAGCATATTATTATTTTAAAAAAAAAATTAACAGTTTGGTTTTAACTGTGAAGTTAAGGCCCACTCTGGACAATTAACTGTGAAGTTAATCGTATCAAAACCGAGGCAGAGGGTTTTACAGTTAGAAAATATTCTTTTTGCTCTATGCTAAAATACCCGTCTGAGAATGTGGGATTTTTGCCTCACCAAAACCACCCCAGTGATAACCACCCGCACATAGGGGTGGTCCTGATTCCTCTTGAAATACCAATACAATTGACAATCTCTTCAAACTCAATTTCTTGTTCTTTCATACGAATCCTGAGACTTACTCATGAATGTAATTTCCTTAGATACTGGAGATATTTTAAAATAATCCTACTATTGGCATCCTATCCTACTATCATATCTACTAGCTGCTCTCTGCAGTTTTTTTTTTATAATTATAAACTAGTCATCAACCCTTTTATCGTCCCACTGCTGGGCACGGGTCTCCTCTCATAAAGAGAAGGATAAACTAGTATTTGACTACAATCCCGCCTGATTAATTTGATTAAGTCGCAGATAAAATAAATTTCATAAAAACACAGACAAAACCGCGGGCAGGAGCCAATAGAGAATAGACTGGCAATACGTTATACAATAAACAAGTTTTCTAAGGACATGTCCTTCTCTCCAATTTCTAATCCCAACAAAAGAAATATGGAATCACATATCAATAATACATTCGCAGACCTTAATGTAAATGCTTGACGCAGGCCATACGATACAGATATGAAATTCAAATGCTGCAAGGAATAATACCAGTCTTCTTGTTGTTTTCGTGGTTCTAAACGTGATGCGTCCAGCAGCAGTTCACGTTGAATACTCAATAGACGCACGTCAATCAATCAAAAGTAGTGTAGCCAAACTGAACTAGAATATGCACTTTTTTTTTAGATTGGCAATGATAATGACTTTGTGCCAATTTCAATTAAAAGGTAAAGGTATTTTTCTGAAGTACTCAAGAGGTGCTTTCTTTTTTGGCTTCGCACGGTTTGTGTATTTAGCCAATGTCACGTAATGAATTATTCATTTTGAAAAGACGGCCACGTGAACGGTCTACGAGGGAGGTTTGAGGCAAAGTAATCATCATCAGTCATGTAGCCACTATGCTGCGATATCTCAATGTTCTTTATTATGAATTATTTACTGAATGCACTTTTTACTACATAAATCACGCGCTTCTATTCTCTCTCTAAAGTCACTTTTTTGTTCCGGTGTGGAAAATGCTCATGCATGTCTGCCGCCCTGGGGTGTGCGACGGGGTCTGTCAGACTTCTACTGACTAAAAACAACCCCGGTGTCTTTCCAGTCACGTGCGCGCGGGGCCGCGGGATTCTGCCGCGGCCCGGCACTCTCGTGCCGGCCCGGTCTGTCCGTACCTCGCCTCCTGCACGGGGTAGTGAGGTGTGAAACTACCCCGTGCATCGCCTTGAGGCGCGCGCCGACACTCGCTCGGCCTCCGCCTTGGGGTCTATCATATAGGGGCGGGGACTTCCCCATGTCCCTCGACCCAGGACCGGAATAGGGCGTTGTCCGCCCTTGCTCGGCGCCCGGTGCGTCTTCTGGGAGTTGAGATCTCCCTCTCCCGTTCCGCAGCTTCCTTCTACGACATCACGTCCTCGCAGAAAGACACCACGGCGTACCACGACTCTGCACTACCGACCACCCTCAGCACTACAGCCGGCAGCGTCAGGTCGCAATATAAACTCACTTCACTTAACTTTTTGCGGTGAAATTTTTACAAAACCAATCCACAACATTATTTTTTGTTTATATCTTCTTCTTCCTCAGCCTATAGATGTCCACTGTTGGACAAAGGCCTCCCCCAAGGCTTTCCACGATGACCGGTCTTGTGCTGCCCGCATCCACCGCCTCCCCTCGACCTTCACCAGGTCATCGGTCCACCTTGTTGGGGGCCTCCCTACGCTGCGTCTTCCAGTACGTGGCCGCCACTCCAGAACCTTACTGCCCCATCGGCCATCGGTTCTACGAGCAATATGCCCTGCCTACTGCCACTTAAGTTTAGCGACTCGCAGAGCTATGTCGGTGACTTTGGTTCTTATGCGAATCTCCTCATTTCTGATTCGATCAGGCAGAGAAACTCCTAGCATAGCTCTTTCCATTGCCCTTTGTGTGACTCTGAGCCTTCGTATGAGGCCTATTGTGAGCGACCACGTTTCACTTCCGTAAGTCATCACTGGCAACACACACTGGTCAAAGACTTTAGTCTTGAGACACTGTGGTATCTTGGACGACGAGAAGATGTAGCGTAGCTTCCCGAACGCTGCCCAACCGAGCTGGATTCGCCGAGACACCTCTTTCTCGAAGTTGGACCTACCTAGTTGGACTGTTTATATGCGATACCCGAACCACGAGTATTTTTAAGTAAAGAATCTATGTACAAAAAAGTTCAAAAAGATATCATGAAAAACCACAAAGTTATAAAGCTTGTTATTCTACTTGGTTTTCCCAACAAAAATATGCTCAAAGAACCCACTCCTGAACAATTTCTAAATGTATTTGGGAAAAAATATAACACGTGGTGGGAAAATGATTGGAATCGATTCAGTTGCTTATTCTGAGCAAACTATATTCAGGCTTCGTTTATACAAAAAATTATATCCTATATTATACTTTTGTATCAGTTTTCAGTAGTGTTGCAACAAAACCGTTTTTTTTTCTAATGTGAAAAAAAAACTTGAAAAAAAACCTGAAAAAAAGCTGTTTTTTTCTGGACCATGTTTTTTTCAAGAGCATGTAATCTGAAACTGTTATGGCATTTACCGTTAAATAATTAATACTTAAGAGTACATAATAGAGTATTAGGTTTATTCTTGAACCAGTGGTACTTTTCTGATAAAATAGTAGAAAAATTTCATAAAAATATTGGCAACATTTATTAATATACAACAACAATTGAAAAAAAAAATTGAGTTGTGATTTATTGTTGGAAGTAGTGAATTATTAATAAATAATATGTTAATTTATTATACAAATTGTAAATTTAATTTAAAATTGAACTAAAACGTAGACTAGAAAAAAACCAAATTTAGAAAAAAAAACAAAGACGCTAAGTTTTTTTGTCATGTTTTTTTCAAGAAAGTGAAAAAAAACTATCACTACTTTTCAGGATACATATGTTAAGCTCTCGGGCACAGACTGCAGCACATCAAGCTACTATACCTAATCTGTCAAATTTCTTTGATAGATTTTCAACTTTATCGCTAAACAGTTAAGGCTCAGTGTTGATTGTAACCAGTTCACAGCTTTGGGTAAGTTGACCTACTGTCATCCGTTTATATGCCAGCATATCAACTTAACCGAAACTGTCAAATATTCCCAATCAACCTTGAGCCTTAATGCTTGACCGATTTTTTTTTTTTTTTTTTTTGATATGGCATCTCGTATGTGGCCATTAGAGGCCGTAACTACTTAACCGGACTTTCCTGTGGATGCCTTAATTAAAATTAAAGCCTCCAGCCAGGGGCACTTAAAACTAAATTAAAATTGGGCGACTACGCACTAAGGGCACGCACCCCCTGTGGGGTACGAACCTCGGCTTAGGGCGTCGCTAGAGAGGACAGCAAGGGACGGCTGGATCGAATGTATTCTTAATGGTTTGATGACCACGACGTTTCCTAGTACTAGCTCTGAGAAGAAACGCCGAAACAAACTCAGAGGTCATTGTTCGGACATTACGATATTACTGGCTCAGCTGCGGCGCGGGCTGGCCTTCATCGGAAAAGGGACGGGGGAGGGGATTACTACGTGGAGCGCGTCGCGATGGACCTCGGCGGCGAGGTCGGTAGGTCGGTCTGTTTTTGTGTAGGTAATATGCTGGTGGCCCTATTGGCCTCTTGGAGGAGGGTAATGGGGTCATTGGGGTCTTTGAGGGCATGCCGAGGGCGGCGAAGTCGGGAGATGGTGGAGGGATGATGTGTTGTCGTCAGTACCATGGAGATGCACAGAAGAGTGTTTTGTTCCAATGTTGCCCAATAGGTATTCTTAGAGCTTACCACCCACGCTCAGGACAGGACTAAACTTCTGTCCTTTTTTTTATGAAATTTAACCAAGTTTTTCAACTTTGATATCGCTGGTACCACATACATTTGTGAGATGCTGAACTAAAGTCTCTTAATTAGACTTCTTCTTTTTTATCGCCTTAAATGTAGCAATTTGATCATTTCCTCCTTTAAGGATCACAATCTGTCTCGCTTTCTTATTTTTGCGCCCTCCAACAACCTTCCATTCCGATGATTCATCATTTTCCATACTGCATTCATTTTCCACTTTTTTAATACGAGCGTCTGCATCAGTTTCTTTTCCGCGTTTCAATTTCTGCAATACTGACGCGCCTGCACTTGTTTCACTCTCACACTGTGTAGTCGGGACTCGGTAGACATCTTCTATCACGCTCTTCGCCGAACTCGTAGATGCTGAGAGTAGATCGATTTTAATGGATAATTCATCGATTACCCTCTTTTGGTCAAAAATGGCGGTGCAATAATTCTTAATAGCCTCTTGTTGTTCACAAAATTTCTTGTTTTGGGCTTCAATTAATGTAGATTGCGCTGAGATTTTTGCAGTCAACGCTGCTACCTTCTTTGATAACTCACTAAACGCGGTTTCAACGTTAAATTTGGACATATTTTCAACAAATTTCAATCAAAATCACGGGTTCTGACGGGTCAAAGCATTATTTTTTTGTTGCTAGCAATAAAAAAAAATATTTTTTAATACAGTTGCTCAAAAAGTGGTGTATTACAGGGACGTATAGCGTTCGGAAAGTGGGCTATTACACATACGTGCTTTTTCTTTACCTTTTCCGAACTAGTGCGTTCTCTTTCCCAACTGTCAAAATATTATCTATTAAAAATAAAAAAAAAACAAACCATGAAGTTTTTACTTTAAAAAAATCATAGAAGTTTTTATGAATCATGCAAATAATTCTAAAAAGAAGGTACTAAATTGTTTCAATATCAGATTTAATGATTTAATTCAATGAGTTAGGTTAGGTTTTATTTAATTTCATCTCATTTCATTTTCATTTCATATCAATAAAAAAATTCTACTGAAGACTTGGCTGTATGGGCATAGTTCCCTTTGCCTAATCGAATGGGTGAAGAAAAAAAAATCTCTGCTTATATTCTTTTACGGTTTGCGCCATTTTTCAAAAATTTTCTTTGCGAGTTTAGTTGTTTGTTGCACAAGATGAGTAATTTCGACGATATTTTATTTGAATTAACACCACCGGAACTCAGTATAATTGCACGAAATGCTTCGGCGAACATTTTACCGGAAAAGTCAAAAAGTCGCTACATATCTATATACAACGAATTTATTGCGTGGAGAGAAGAGAAAAAGGCAAATAGTTTTTCAGAAAATGTTATGTTGGCATATTTCTCCAAACTGTCAGCAAAATTAAAACCTTCTACATTATGGTCGAGGTTTTCGATGATAAAAAGTATGCTGAAAATATGAAACAACGTGGATATAAGTCAATACCCAAAACTAAATGCTTTCTTATAACGACAATCAGACGGTTTTACAACTAAAAAGTCGAAAATATTAACATCGAATGAAGTGGAAAGGTTTTTAAACGAAGCTCCCGATGATCGTTATTTAGCCACAAAGGTAATTAATTAATAAGTACTTATATTTTTCTTTAGTATTCAGTTTACGAAATCGCAAAATACAGTCATTAAATTATTTAAAAAAATATTAATCAAATCCCTTTTTTTTTGTAGGTTGCGCTGATTTTTGGCATTGTTGGTGCTTGCCGCAGAGAGGAGTTATCCAATATTACTTTAAAAGATATTGAAGCCCATGAAAAAATGCTACTAATCAAGATTCCGAATACAAAAAATAAGATACCGAGAAGCTTTGTTGTTGAAGGAAATTTTCTTAGAATAGTGCAAAAATATATGAATCAGCGGTCCCAAAAAGGAAAATCCGACCGTTTTTTCCAAAATTATCAAAAAGATAAGTGTACATCTGAAGCAATCGGGATAAACAAATTTGGTAATATGCCAAAAGAAATAGCTACGTTTCTGGTCTGCCGGATGCAGAGTATTATACTGGGCACAGCTACAGGAGGACCTCTGCTACATTATTGGCAGATTCAGTAGTCAATTTGACGTCCTTAAAGCGACTAGGAGGTTGGAAGTCAGACAAAGTTGCAGAAGGCTATATTGCTGATTCATTACACAACAAACTAGAAACTGGGAAAAAAAATCACACAATCCATTAATTTAAAGTCCAGTCCGTCACCTTCACATGACAATAGTGAAGAGAAAGTTCGTCCATTTATCTTCGTTGATAATGATAAGTCATTAGATCCAATTCCATCAACTAACAAACGCCATTGTATAACACCTTTGACAAATATACATGAACAATCATACGAAATCAATAATAGTTTGTCTCAAACAGTAAATATGCAACCTAAAACTTCCCCAGTTAGTATAAAAAACTGTACCAATTTCAATGTATATGTGAATTATAACTTTTCTAAGAAATAAATTATTAGTTAGTTGAGTTTATTGTGTTTTTATTATTTTAATAAATTGCTTAATTTTTTCGCAACTGTATTAAAAATAGTTGTTCAGTACACGTGCGGAACCGTCATTGCAACTTGTTCCGACTGTCAACCCTCACCTTCGGCTGCGCCTCGGCTCGGGTCGACATTTGTCGGAACTCGTTGTAATGACAGGCTTTCCGCACTTGTAATGAAATATACTATTATGTTTGAATAAATAATTTTGATGATCCAATAAATTTGTTTTTATTATTTTTTATTATTTATACACGTATCGGGCCTCTAGTAATTTATAAAAAAAAAATGACCTCTCTCGCTCTGCGCGGAGTGGAATGGCGTGTTAGACTTTTGCTGACTTAAACCCACACGAGTTCCTTTACTTGCTTATGCGTTAGGAGTCACGATGATATCTATTCGAACAGCCCGCGGGCCCCGCGGCACCAGACCCTGAAATACCTGTGTGCACTTTCCCTTATAATTGTTACAATGGACGGTCTTTTTGCTTTTAAGTCCATTTACAGTTTTTTTTCTGGTATTGCATCAAATGCGCAGATTCCCTTGTTAACAAACCCAATCAGTGTCTCTCTTTCTTTCTTCTTCTTCAGCTTATAGAAGTCCACTGCTGGACAATAGCCTCCCTCAAGACTTTCATTGCTTTGGGGGTTTTGCCATAATCCCCACGTTTGGCAGGTGGGTTGAAGATCGCAGTAATTTGATATTCCACAGAAGCGCTGCTGCCCGCTTCTCTGGTGAGAGTTCCATTAGTCGCCTCTTACGACACCCACGGGAGGATATGGGTTGGTACTATTCTAAGCCCGGTACCACACGGGGCACTCTTTCTTTATATTTGACGCGATTAGGTATAAACATGGCGACCAAAAATACATCAATTTATGTCAGGCGCGGACTAATTTGACAGGTCTAAACTAATATACTTATTATGTTCTGTCCTTTTCTTACTCTACACTAATATATTATGCTGAAGGACAGCCTCCGTAACGAAGCGGTAGCGGACGCGGCCGCTGCGCAAGGCGGCGCGGATTCGATCCCCGCACAGTGCAAGTATTTGTATGCATGATATTTACACTAGTCTGGTCGTGCCTCGAAAAGCACGTTAAGCCGTTGGTCCCGGTTGCCATACGAACATCTAGTGGCAGTCGTTACGGGTTGTTGGAGCCCTCCGAAGTCCAACAATTGGTCTAACTGCAATGCTTCGATGTCGCCTTCGGGTTGTGGAGGTCAGACGGCAGTCGCTTCACGGAAAATGTCGAAGTTTAGCCATATCAGCAGTTTGACTGGTAAAGCGGACCCCCAACTCTAAAGTTGAAAAGGCTACGGATGTGACTGGGATTAACGCTGGGATGATGATGATGATGATGACTAATATACAGTATGTTAACTAACAGAGGGCGTTCCCGTTAACCCGAAATAGTATAGCATACATACATGTTAAAAAAAATATTTCCATTCGAAAACCAAATGTTTTAAAAAATTTTCCAATAAGAAAATATTCAATAAAAATTTTAAATTGACATGTAAAAGAAACACACTGTACACGCGAACATGAAAGACGGCAACGTCGCAATTTATTTATACATGACGACTACTATTTTGATTTAAAACAGGAGGTTTCAAATTTATTTCCAATTAGAATTTTTTTTTATTCGGATTTTTTTATGCTGTTTGGGGTGGCTTGACCTGCTGTCGTCCGTACATGCAAACTGCACTACATTACACTCCACACAATTCTTACATGTTTTCTGTCATGTTTTGCATGTTTTCTCTACCACATACTTTAAAAGTTTAAATATTGTTTAGTATAAGCAACCACTCGCACATATAAGGTGTCTACAACATTGAAGTAACTGGATCCCACGACACAGGGTATCCTAGTGTGGGATCTAGAGTTGCTACATTGCACGACATGTTTCTTGTTCATTTTGATTTGTATTTTCTTGCCTTTTGTCTTACTCTGTTGTGCTTATGCTGTCAACAAAATGTGTCTAAATAAATATTATTATTATTATGCTTATTTTTCTATGCTGATATTTTTATTTTAATCTATTAATGATATATATTAACGAGTTTAAGGGAACGCCCTCTGTTATTTAAGAGTTTGTTTGTTTTAGCGCGCTAATCTCAGGTGCTACTGGTTCAATTTGAAAAACTAGTGAAATATAAAGAACAAGATGTATTAAACTAAAATCTAGTTTAGTTTATGAGCTAGGGCATCGACCCCAATAGTTTCTATCCCTAGCATTAGGTATTTGGAGTGACAACTAGCTCCGCGATCACTTCACTTAAGAGGGAACTCTAGTGGTGCTTTCTTTACACAAACGTATTCCGCTGTTTTCTTGGTGGATAATGCTTTAGGAGCAATTTTATTTTTTCTACAGTTTTACACCGTGATTATACGTGCCTCTATCATTTGATTTTTTCCGAACCTTAATTGTGATGTTCAAATGACTATTAGACAAACGTGATAAGTTTATGACGAAAAAGATATACATATTTTTTTTTTTTAATGATTATGTATAAACTAGTGCTTGACTGCAATCCCGCCTGATGGTAAGCAGTGATGCAATCGTTCATGGTAAAGCGCACTAGTTTATTAAGTCTATTCACTTACAAAACTTTGGAATAGGAAGGATGACGGCAGTTGAGCGAGGTGATGCAATGTTAAACCCAAGACCAACACGACCAAACGATGTTGCGCCAGAGGGAGATTGATCTGGAGACTCTCCACGACCAAATTCCCGACACAACAACATTTGGCGCATCGTACCCGGCACACATCGCAACAACAACTGCTCAGTCCCGTCCTCCGTACAGCTTCATCAGACATCATGACGGAACACGACGAATTGGCGGCAAGACTTTGTCTGGTGGATGGTAATTTCTGCCGGCAGCCGATGTTATGGCCTACCACCGAGAATATATACAATGGTAGATTGCATCACCGCTATTACATCTTTGACCTTTTTTTTTTTGTTAACATACTTAAGTAACTCTAGTGGTGCTTTCTCTATACAAACGTATTCCGCTGTTTTCTTCGTGGATAATGCTTTAAGAGCAATTTTTTTTTCTACAAATTTACACCGTGATTATACGTGCCACTATCATTTGATTTTTTCCGAAACCTAATTAATAAAAGAAATATGATACTTCAAAATCGCGAAATATAACCCATGTTTTCTTGTGATGTTCAGATGACTATTAGACAAACGTGATAAGTTTATGACTAAAAACAAAAAAAATAGAAGCATAGGTATACCTTTCCTCTAAATTTTGATAGAAAAATAACTGAGATCTGTCGTGTTTTGAAAATGAAAACAGCGGAATACGAAATGTCTTTTGGTCAACGTGTTTATTGGTAAAATCAGCCTGAGCTGCAACTGTCCTTTTCGCACTTTACCGGGAGACGTTGGAAGCAGCCCGACAGCAATAGGTTCTTTTAATACCTATTTTCCAAATTCCTCGGCTCTAGAGTCCCCTCTTAACTATTCACGGTGTTATGCAGGGTAATTGCGTAGCAATGGATGTAATTTTGACAGTTCAACAGCATTTTTTGTTTACGTTTTTGAACAGACACGTTTTCGAACTTATGAAGGCCATTGGCCATTGGCTTCGAAATGATTCCAACTAATAATAATAGCGCGTTACACAACAGGGATGTATCCAAGGTACGAAAATCAAAAAAAGAATTAGTCCGTCTTATAGATAATAATAAATTAAGACCCGTATTTTTTTATTTTGTCGAAATTACCAAAAACCACTGAGAAATTAAATTACGGAGTGTGGGCTAATTACGTCACACCGTGGTATATTTTGCACCAGGGCGTGACGTCATGCGACATTTCAAACCAATGTATTTGAATGAAACAATAAGTATTTGAATGAAAGAAAAAATAAAAGAATACGTGCTCCATACTTTTTATAAATCAGATGGATTTATAAAAAATATTGAGCACGTATTTTTTATTAATATTATTTTTTAGGATTCAACCCAATTATGGTGATGAAATCACATTGCTAACTAATATTGATGGCAAGAAAATAAAACAACCTCAAATCATTTGCAAGTGTTATCTATAATTTCGTTTCTAATCCGTCTATTGATTACAATTTTTATCTAAATCTACATCAAATCAAGTCAGACATTGTTACTTTTTTGTAGATATATTTCATTCATTCACTCATACCCATTTTAAATAGTTTTATTGTAATAGCTGTTTCTAATATTACATTGCTGTCATATGATTTCAAATCTAATAAAAAATTAAGATGGCGCCCTGTGGTTCTACCATAGACACATACTATTGGACATGCCGAAGCGTATAATCTGAAGTAATTTTTTGGTTTGAAAAGAGTGAGAGAAATGGCCTATGCTTTCGGTCTAGCACTATCTCTTTCCTCATAGATGAATTATTATTTTGAGAGAGATAAAGATAGACGAAACTTCGTTTCCTATCTTTCTTTCGGAGTGCCACAATTCTCATCTCTAAGGCATGTCCATTATTATATGTCGATGGGTTCTACGAAAGCGTAAATAACTAATTCGGAATTTGAATCTAAAACATAGAAATTTAAACAACATTTCTTTGGAAACCCGCCATAGCTTTCGATACAATTACACATTCATTAAAATTAAAAATAATGTCATCCTTTACGAAGAATACAGTTATTTCAATTATATAAATATGTTCTACTTGATTATAAGAGTTGTTTTTTTTTACTATATTTCCCCTATTAAGTCTATCTCTTATTACTAGTCCTAGTATTTTTACCAGTTTTATCAATAAAAATCACACCAAACACTTGAATCGTAAAAAAAAATACCGAAGAAAAGTAAATTTGTAATTTTGTCAAAAGTTTAATCTACTCGCTACTAGATGTCACTACACTAAACTTTAAAAAGAAGCCGAATTGAATAACGTAAAAACAAAAAGGACAATTCTTCGGTGAAATTCAATTCTATAACAGCCGATTTTGACGAGAAATTTTATCAAACAAAGAACTAAGAGGATGAATCAAAAACAGATGATCGATTCACTACTAAACCTAAGGAAACTAAAACTACCTACATATTTCTAAGAAAAAAAAGTATTTTCGTGACTATGATTCCAATTAAAAAACTATTGCCAGTGCCATAACTAAATTTTACCATTCGCATAAAAATTATGAGAAAAAAGTCACGGAAAATATTTTTTTTCTCTCGACTAACTCGAGCGATAATCCACCGGACAAAATACAGTCATTTTTAGGCTTTTGGACCCAAATACCTATGTAAAATATTGTTTATCGCAAGTAATTACTTATTTTACAATTTCTAAAATTTGCAATGTAAAACATAGACAATATTCGAAATATCAAATTATAATTTCACATAGGTACAAAAATATTTAAACATTAATAATTGCGAACATTAAGGCGTACTACTGGCATAGCACGCCAAGATTTTTTACGGGAACAGAACTATAACCTATGTATTATTTACAATAAAAGTTATAATCCTATTCGTCCCCTAAAAACCCTTTCCGTTCCGCCGGTAGCCACCAAGCCTTATTTTATCAACACATCCATTTCCATAGACAAATATGAACCTCTATTAAGGGACATTTTTTGTGTTCGAATTTCGAAAATCAGTTACCAAAAAAAAAATAAAAAAAATAACTTAAAAAAAAAACAATTATTTCAAGAAATAAATAGGTTTGAGCGAGAATTCCTTGGTTTTTTTGTGTTTTTGGGAGATGTCTCAGTAGGTACTTATACCTAGCTAAAAGTTTTTAATTATTAGGCAGAACGGAATGACAATATAATAATACCAACTCATTATTGTTCCACTTACTTCAAAAAATAGAAACGCGCCAAATACAAGAAAAAAACGGATTTTGAATGCTAGAAAATGACGATGATGGTTATTTTGATAAAGATTTAATGATGAAAAGTCTGCAAAACTAAATCGAACTATATTTCTAGCAAATCGAAAGTATGGGGAACTTACATGCCTACTCATGATCTATATAAGTATACTTATAGTTTTTTTTATTGGTATTATTATTTAAGCTGATACTAACATATTTGCGACGACAATGATTGACAGATAACAACAATGATTTATAAAAGTTTTAAAAAGTGCCACCTACTCATTACGAAGCCACATAATTTGTTAATTTTTGTACCATTTTATTTTATTCTAAACATTTAAAACATGTATTTAATTAATTATCTTAATTTTGATATTTAAATTAAAACTTTTATTGTATGATTTGATATTTTACGAGACTAAGAGATGCGAAAATGTACACTAACATGAACTAATTACATAGTCGATTCTAGTGCGTGATTTGTTGACTAATATATCAATAGCCAATTGAGTTAATTTGAATTTCGAGCACACCAACAATATTGATCATTTTGACAATTCGACAACATCCATTGACTGATTTACGTTGTCTAACGATTTTTTCAAACTGAAGAAGCGATGGACTAGGATTATGCTTTACAAACTTTTTCTGCCTATACCTTTTTTCAAAAACACATAAAAACCAAGCCGAATAATTAACATTAAGACTCAATGTTTCCTGGGCACCAAATACAAGTTATAAGTATCTTTAGGCAGGGCAACACAAGCCGGCTTCTGTCTCAAATCCTCCAAATTTTCCGCTCCAATTTCAAACTGCTGCATAATACTGGCGAACATAACGAAACTCATTGTAGTAACCAAAGTTTGTCCGATGCAGGTCCTCTTTCCTATGCTGAAGGGAAGGAAGTGAGGAATATTCCTTTTTACTGACGAAACCTCCTTTTCAACATAACCATGCTTCACTTCCGTCGGTCTTTCGCCGTCAGATTCCATTCCAGAGTCACAGAAGGAGTTTCTTCGCACCCTGATTTTCGATTTTTCTAGAAAGCGTGTGGGGTCAAATTTTTCTGGCTCGCTCCAATATTCCTCCGAAGTGTTCAGTTCGTAATTGTTAATGAAGACTATAGTTCCTTTTTCTACGCCATATCCTGCAATTGCTGCGTTTTCTGTTGCAACATGGGGCACGATGGGCGAAGAGGCATATCTTAAGCATTCTAAAACTGTAGCTTCAGTGTAAGGTAGACTCTGTCTGTCCAAAAGTGTAACTGGCCGTTTCCCTTTCGTTAAGGAGTCGAGTTCTGCCCTAATCTTCCTTCCCACCTCAGGATCTCTAGCTACAGCTGTAAGACACAGCATGACTAAGTTCCCAACAGAAGAATGGCCGCCCAAAAAGTCTTCAAGCATAAAAATAATGGTATTTCTATCAACTGTTGGGTCTTCATGCAGAACCTTAAGTAAACCATCTAAGAAATCCTTTTCTGGTCCTTCCACGTCCAAATTCAACTCCCTCTGCTCAACTATTCTGGATAGAATGAAGGACCGGATGTCCGCTGACCAATTTGAGAGCTTATCTAGATGTTTCTTGTAAAAAGGAGAGAGCCACGGTAAGAAATCAAGAGCGTATCCCTGGTTGATCTCCCAGAATATTTCATCAAAGTGTTCCACAATCCTCTTGAAGTCTTGGTCAGTGTCTGCATCGAATCTGACGTTGCACATGTAGTTGCAAAACATATTCATTGCTGTAGTCATTAAGATGGGTTTTAGATTGATACTGGCGTCTGAAGTTCTGGTGATACCTTTCAAAGTCTGGACTAGTTCTTCTGACTCGAATGTTGCGACTTCTCCGATTCTGGCGAAGTTGTCGGTGTGTTGTTTGGGTCCACAGTGACGACGGGCAAGGTTTCTTCTACGTAGCTGAAGGTTTGACCAGTCACAGAGCGCCAATGCTGGAACAAGGAAAATAAAATGCTAGATTGATGACATCAAGTGATCCGTCAGGAATGGGCCAGAGAGCCTGAAAGATGAGAAGCCGATAAAAATGAATGGAACATGGATTGTAAGTCTTCCATATCATCGTACAATAATTTAAATGTTTAAAAAACAATACGGTCTTTGTATGGAAACCGTCCTCAATAAAAACCTTCTACGACAAGCTTTTTTACTTTAACTTACAGGGTGTATCTGACATCGTAACGCAAACTTCGCGAAAAGGCTAGATCGCATGCCACTAATAAAATTATGATAGTCATTTATGTCGTTAATGAGCGGTTACAGAAATCACAATGTTTAAAAAACGTGTAGACTCGGTCTTTGAACGTTGCAAGCGTGCCGCCGCGCGTGTTTGTAGGTATGACGTTGACCCCTGAAGTGAATTCTATTAAATCAGCTGATAGGATATTTTTTCTAGTATCGTTCAGATTGCGCTTTATTGTGTAATTAGCAAATTAATTAATTTTAAGTTTAAAATCTTATTGTGTTATAGAAAAAGTATAGCAATTATGAACGATCTAAAGTGAAAAAAACTGCATATTTTTTTTTTTGATCGGCAAAAATCCGACGCTAAATTCCCCCACTGGGGGTTCAGAATCATGCACTGAATCCATGGTACTCATTTGTGCGTCGATGTCAGATACACCCTATAAAGTGTTTTTTTTTCTTTGGCTTCGCTCGGTTTTTTAGCCAATGTCACATAATCAATTTTCATTTATGTCGAAAAATAAAGCCGCGTGAACCGTCTACGAGGGAGGTTTGAGGCAAAGTCATGGTGAGGCCACTATGCTGCAATATCTCAATGTTCTTTATGAATTATATACTGAACGCACTTTTTACTACATTCACGCATTTTTATAGTATATACATATACAACATGTAACATAAAGGGTATATACATAACAAAGGCATGGCATCTTTACATGATATCAAACGATATTGGAAGGGTTTTTTAATCCTATCTCTTTATGTTAGGAAGTTATGAGGAAAAACACCGCCTGTGATAGGCTACTATCATAATAGTCGCACAGAGATATTGAAGACATTTGTCGGATTTTGGCAAGTAACGTGACGGGTAACGACTAGTTATTAACGTATGTAGTGTGCTGCCACGTTTGTTATGATTTGATTTTAAGAAACACACGAAACCGAAAATTTGGTACCAATTTTTTGAGTATTTTATTTTGAGTTGAAACCCTTCCGATATCATTTGATATCATCTAAAGATGCCATACCCTTGGTGTGTATATACCCTTTTTGTTACATGTTGTATATTATACATAGTAAACAACCACTATAAATAATTTAAAAGTTCAATGAAAAATGAGCGTGACACTCAGGTTAACTTTCCCGCCAAAACTCTATGTATGTGTTTAGTCCTGTCAATTAATTAATTGACATATTTTTAGTCGTCATGTTTTTAATCGCATCTAAACTATTTATCATCATATCATCTTCTCAGCGTTAATCCCAGTCGCATCCGAAGCTTTTTCATCTTTGGAGTCTGGGATCCGCTTTACCAGTCTAACTGCTGAGGCTAAACTTCGATATTTTCCGTGAAGCGACTGCCGTTTGACGTTCACAACCCGAAGGCGATATAGAAGCATTGCATTGAGACCAATTGTTGGACTTTAGAGGGTTCCAACAACCCGTAACGACTGCCATTAGATGTTGGTATGGCAACCGGGACCAACGGCTTAACGTGCTTTCCGAGGCACGACCAGATCAGTGCAAATTCATATTCATGCATACAAATATTTGCACTGCGCGGGGATCGAACCAGCGCCTCCTTGCGCAGCGGCCGCCTCCGCCACCGCTACGCCACAGAGGCTATCATCAGCTGCAAGTAAACTGTCTATGGATAGGGTTGCCATCCGTCCGGGTTTCCCCGGATTTGTCCTAGTTTAGAGGGCATCCGGGGAGCGTCCGGGGAAGGTTTCATTTGTAGACCAAGTTTTACAAAATAAATAAACAAATTAGGGCCGCCCTCGAGACACGCACTATGCTCGCACCCCACGATCAACGGTCGAACCATATTCATCGTTCCCCCACCCCTCCAGTCACGGTTGCCACGGTCCGCCGTTTGTTCGTTGAATATGTTTAAAAGATCTTGTTGATATGTCCGGCTTTCGGACTCTAAAATCCGGGGTTTTCACGCGTCTTGTCCTGTTTTCCAAATTTTAGAGATGGCAACCCTATCTATGGAGTATCTTAATTTGACAGGTCCAAACTAAAACCTTATCTTCTATCCTTTTCTTAAAGAAGTAGAAAGGAAGAGATACACTGCATTTAAATCAGTTTAGTTTGGAGACAATAGAATCAGCAATAATGTGTTATGGTATGTTACGTTCTAAAATAACATAAGGAACATAAAGTTAACTTGGCATAATCAAAGCTAGCGTTTACTCGAAATTACTTATTCATACAATACGCTCTGATTCCGTTTAAGTTTTTCTAAGCTCAAGATCACATCAATCATTAGAAGCAATGGAACGTACAGTTTTTTTTTTAATAATTATAATCTAGTGCTTGACTGCAACCCCGCCTGATGGTAAGCAGTGATGCAATCGTTGATGATAAAGCGCGCTAGTTTATTAAGTCTATTCACTTAAAAAATACTTAGTGAACAGGAAGGAAGAAGACAGTTGAGCGAGGTGATGCAATGTTAAACCCAACGATGCCGCGCCAGAGGGAGATTGATCTGAAGACCCTCCACGACCAAACCCGGCACACATCGCAACACAGGTGCTCAGACCCGTTCTCCGTACGGCTTCACCAGACGTCATACCGGAACACGACGAATCGCTTGGCAGTAAGACTTTTGTCTGGTGGATGGTAACTTCTGCTGGCAGCCGATGTTATGGCCTACCACCTAGTAATGTACAAAACTACACTATCTGCATTTGTCTAGACTTCTGTAAGTACTTATTGGTCAGGCCACGTCTCGGAAAACACGTTAAGCCTTTGGTCCCGGTTTCCATACGAACATCTAGTGGCAGTCGTTACGGGTTGATAGAGCCCTCAAAAGTCCAACAATTGGTCTAACTGCAATGCTTAGATGTCACCTTCGGGTTTTGGAGGTCAGACGGCAGTCGCTTTACGGAAAATATCGAAGTTTAGCCAAAATCAGCAGTTAGACTGGTAAAGCGGACCCTAGACCCCAAAGCTGAAAAAGCTACGGATGCGACTGGGATTAACGCTGAGATGATGATGACAAAACTACATTATCTACATGAATAAAACTTGTGATGTTCAGCGCTTGACCACAATCCCGCCTGATGGTAAGCAGTGATGCAATCGTTGATGATAAAGCGCACTAGTTTATTAAGAGCCTATTCACTCTAGCCTTGAAGACACTCAAATTGTAGTCCGACGGAAACACCGCCGCTGGCAAATTGATCCAGTCCTTCCAAGACAGAAGAAATAGAAAAATAGTTTATGGTAGAAGAAAGAGGAAGAACGCGCCTATTACCACTCCAGATAGGACAAAATTATTCTCCTACATGATAATGTTCGTCCGTATGTTCAAAAAACGGCGGAAACAAGTACACCTAATATTTAAGTTGTGAACAGGTAGTGAACGGGGGCCGTCAGTGGAGACTGGTCATCTCTTAGCTGCCAGTGGGCTTAATTTGACGACCTCCGTGGCGCAGCGGTCAACACGCCTGCCTGCGACGTGGAGGCCCCGGGTTCGATCTCCGGCCAGGTCATGATGGAAAACGGTCTTTTTCTAATTGGCCTGGGTCTTGGATGTTTATCTATATATGTATCTATTATAAATATAGTATCGTTGAGTTAGTATCCCATAACACAAGTGTCGAACTTATTTTGGGGCTAGCTCAATCTATGTGATTTGTCCGTATATATTTATTTATTTTATATTTATACATTGTGCTCACATGATAGAAGCAACATAAATATGTAACAAAGAAATGTAACCCATAATAAGTATGATTTTAAAAGAGTGTCCACGGAGTTTCTTGCACGTTCTTCTCTATAGAGCTCTACGCTTTGGAGCGTGAAATTTAGCTTCACTTTTCTTAGACAGACCGACATTGACTTTTTTATTTTGATTGAAGTACAAGTCCCTCCAATAAACAACAAAAAAAACAGATGTTTGTAGGACCTAATTTACGGATGACCTATTTAAACCGCTGACCTGACAATGTCACAGGCGCCTCGGTGACAAGACACTTACTATAAAGTAATTAGACACTATTATGATTATACTACACTTTTAATTAAAGCGATTCAGTAACTTAGATTATGTAGTCTACTGTTCCAAGGCCGGCTTAAAGTATGAGCAAGAGCGGCTATGAACTTTTAAAACTTTACGATACTACTCTTCAGCTTTATACAATATGTAAAGAAAACCCTGTCCGATCCGTGAAGGTATTGTTAGGTATCGTTAACTGATTCTAATAATGCCTACAAAGCTGGACTAAACTTAAAAAAAAATCCCCCAAAAAAAATAAATATTATTTCGAAAAAGCGAGGTAACTTAATGCATGTGCGGTAGGCAACCCGATAGCCCCGCCCCCCTTCACCCGCGCATGTATGCGCGGGTGAAGGGGGGCGGGGCATGCGGCACGTGGTCGCATCGCTATTCGCTCCGTCACAAATGGTGTTGTCAGTTTTTTAAAAATGACCAAATATCGGGGAAATTGGAATTAATACCCGGGAAAAAAAAGATTATTTCAAAATTCATTATTATTGTTACTGTGATGATTATGTAAAATTTTATATTATATTTGGTCAAGTGTTTACCTAACCTTTACTATCCTTACGGGTCGGACAGGGTTTTCTTAACATATTGTATATTAAAATTCCTCTGCTCTAGAGTGCTTAAGAAAGGGCTCTAGAGCAGAGGAATTTTAATATATAAAGCTGAAGAGTTTGCTTTGTTTTTGTTTGTTTGAACGCGCTAATCTCAAGAACTGCTGGTCCGATTTGAAAAATTCTTTTTGCGTTGGATAGCCCATTAATGCATGAAGGCTTTAGGCTATATAAAATCACGCTGCGACCAATAGGAGCGAAGCATAACTAACTCCACGTGAACGATGTCGCTGGCGGCCGCTAGTATTTTATATAGTTCTTCAAGACCGCAATCGCGCCTGATGGTAAGCAATGATGCAATCGTTGATGGTAAAGCGCGCTAGTTTATTAAGAGCCTATTCACTCTAGCCTTGAAGACACTTAAATTGTATACAGACGGAAACACAGCCGCGGGCAAATTGTGGACACCTAGCAACCGACCGTTATCTCTCTCTCTCATTTCCTTAACTCTTGCTGTCTCTTGCTGATATTTGGTGTACCGTGATTGTGCCCATAGACCATATCTGGACGGGGCACACTATTTTGAATTAGTTTATGTGATTTTTAGGGTTTAGTTTAGTTTTGTCGATCGTTACTTTCTCACTGTCCCCTTCTGTATACGTCCATTTCTTATGTGTTGTACAATCAATATAATTGCGTGGACATTGGTGTGGGTTATATGTTTGTTTACTGTGTTCCTTAGCCGACTATTAATATTGTAACATACAACTGTTTTTTGGCCCAAATGAATAAAATAGGTTCCTCGGTGGTAGGCCATAACATCGACTGCCGGCAGAAGTTACCACCCACCGGACAAAGTCTTGCCGCCAAGCGATTCGTCGTGTTCCGGCATGATGTCTGGTGAAGCTGTACGGAGGACGGGTCTGAGCAGTTGTGATGCGATGTGTGCCGGGTACGATGCGTCAATTTTTGTTGTGCCGGGAGTTTGGTCGTGGAGGGTCTCCACATCAATCTCCCTCTGGCGCAGCGTCGTTGATCGTGTTATTGGGTCTAACATTGCACCACCTCGCTCTACTGCTGCTGTTCCTTCCCATTCTCTAAGGTTTTTTAAGTGAATGGGCGTAATAAACCAGCGCGCTTTACCATCAACGATTGCATCATTGCTTACCATCAGGCGGGATTGCAGTCAAGCCCTAGTTTATAATTTAAAAAAAAAAAGACGGAAACACCGCCGCTGACAAACTGTGTTCACCTAGCAACTGACCATTATCTCTCTCTCATCTTATGTCTTGAACCATATAAAAGATAGTATGACAATTAGTATCATTTAGTAACACGAACTGATATTATTCATACATGTAATTCAGTAAACCAGCAGAGTAATCGTTTGACACGCTATCACTAGCAATGGGTTTCATTTTGACAGTTCAATAACATTTGTCGTCCTCCGTGGCGCAGCGGTCAACACGCCTGCCTGCGACGTGGAGGCCCCGGGTTCAATCCCCGGCCAGGTCATGATGGAAAATGATCTTTTCCTGATTGGCCTGGGTCTTGGATATTTATCTATATATGTATCTATGTTAAAATATAGTATCGTTGAGTTAGTATCCCATAACACAAGTCTCGAAATTACTTTGGGGCTAGCTCAATCTGTGTGATTTGTCCGTATATATTTATATATACAATATGTAAAGAAAACCTTGTCCGATCCGTGAAGGTATTGTTAGGAATCGATAACTGATTCTACTAATGCCGACAAAGCCGGACTAAAGTTTAAAAAAAAAATCCTTCTAAATCCTCCCGCGGGCGACGTGGGGCAGGGCACGCGTCGCGTGGTCGAATCGCATATGCGTACCGTCAAAATGGTGGTGTCACTTTTTTAAAATTACCAAATTTCGGTGTAAGTAGTTGGAATTAATTCGCGGGGAAAAAAGATTATTTTAAAATTAATTAGTATTGTTACTGTGATGATTACGTAAAATTTCATATTTAATTTGGTCATGTGATTGCCTAACCTTTATTATCCTTATAGGTCGGACAGGGTTTTCTATACATACTACGACGACGACCAAATATAATATAAAATTTTACATAATCATCATAGTAACAATACTAATGAATTTTGAAATAATTAATTAATTTTGGGAATTAATTCCAATTTCCCCGAAATTTGGTAATTTTTTAAAAAGTGACAACACCGGTATTATTATAAGCGAATAGCGACGCGGCCACGTCACAGGTGCCGCGTGCCATGCCCCCCGCCGCCCGCGGAAGGAGTTGCTTACCGCACATGTATTAAGTTACCTCTTTTTGCGAAATAATATTTATTTTTAGGGGGATTTTTTTTTAAGTTTAGCCTGTCTTTGCAGGCATTGGTAGAGTCAGTTATCGATACCTAACAATACCTTCACGGATCGGACAGGGTTTTCTTTACATATTGTATATATTCATTGCGATATTTACGTTGTTGAGTAGACATATTTTTGGAATAATATGGAACAATGATTAGCAATATTGACAGCCTCCGTGGCGTAGCGGTAGCGGACGCGACCGCTGCGCAAGTTGGCGCGGGTTCGATCCCCGCACAGTGCAAGTATTTGTATGCATGAATATGAATATTTACACTGGTCTGGTCTTGCCTCGGAAAGCACGTTAAGCCGTTGGTCCTGGTTGCCATACGGTTGTTGGAGCCCTCAAAAGTCTAACAATTGGTCGAACTGCAATGCTTAGACATCGCCTTCGGGTTGTGGAGTTCAGACGGCAGTTGCTTCACGGAAAATATCGAAGTTTAGTCGAAATTAGCAGTTAGACTGGTAAAGCGGACCTCAGACTCTAAAGCTGTAAAAGCTGCGGATACGACTGGAATTAACGCTGAGATGATGATGATGACAAAAGACCTATGGATAGTACGGAACCCTTAATACGCGAGTCCGCCTCGGACTTGCCTTTTATTTTTTTAATGAATGAAACACATCGTGTATTGTGTTATCTTAACAATTTTAAGTAAATTGCTGATTTAACTAAATAAACATAGGCTTGTCTGAATTTTATTTATAAACTTATTTAGTAACTGGATACCTAATCGCATAATAAAATTGCACAGCACTGCACATCCCCATCCTATTTCACTTAAACAATTTACAACTTTATTTCAATGAACATTAAGTTGATTTTGGAATGACAAGTACTATTAAAAAATAGTTATAATATTTATTGTTTGAAATTGTAACGTAAGTTGAACTTTATTATATAGGAATTAAAATGTATTATTCCATAAACGTATGTAACTTTTCTAAGTTATATGTACTTTCTAAGTATATCTTGGACACCAATGACTGATTACAATTTAACCATCTGTCAAAAGGTTAGCGCGGTACGAAACAACAAAAGTTGTGGTTTGGTTGCGATTCAATTCTGTTTTGGTTGAATTATTTTAGCGCGATTGCTTGATGATTGATTGATTGTTCCCGATACTGGTGGGCTACTATATTTTATATTTTTAAATGTTGTTTATGCATTTTTTATATAGAAATATTTCTAAAGAAGGATTGAGAGTAATGAGACCTGGACTTTAAGTTTGAAATCGCCAACCCGCATTGAGCAAGAGTGGTGATTACGCCCAATCCTTCTCTGTATGAGAGGAGACCTGTGTCCAGCAGTGGAAGGATAAAAAGGTTGCAGATGATGATGGTTACACAAACAATTTGTGTTTGCTATGCATGTTACTTTTTGGCTCCTTAAAGTCTAGAGATTCCTTAGAAATTGGTGTCAAAGCGTAACATTGCGACAGCAATCGTTGTGCGGTTAAGCAGAGGCATTCCATCTGGATTAACCTTTCCCCAAATGTGGGGGGTCAGCTTTTAGTCTAACCGGATCCAGCTAAATACTACTTAGTTCTTCTTTTTTTACATTGACTGACACCACAACTCAGTTAAACCATCATCAATATCAACCTTTTTATCGTCCCACTGCTGGGCACAGGTCTCCTCTCATACAGAGAAGGTTTGTGCGTAATCACTACGCTTGCACAATGCGGGTTGGCGATTTCAAACTTAAAGTCCAGGTTTCATTACGCTCAATCTTTTTGGAAATATTTCTCTATAAAAAATACATGAACAAGATTTAAAAATATAAAATATAGTAGCCCACCGGTATCGGGAACAATCAATCATCAAGAAATCAAGCAATCGCGCTAAAATAATTCAACCAAAACAGAATTGGATCGTAACCAAACCACAATTTTTGATAAGTTTCGTATCGCGCTAACCTTTTGACAGATGGATAAACCATAACTGGATCGCAATTGGAACGTAACCGCTGTCAAATGAAAAAAGTTGAAACAAAGCTAACTTTTTCTGAGCCATTTGTCAAACTTACGTCTAAACGATTAGATTTACTTATAATTTATTTAGTTTTAATTATTATATCTGAAGAAATGTATTACTCATACATTGATTTTACTCCATCGAAGTTAAAACTTTAGCGCGATACGAAATGTGATCGAAACTAAACCATAACTTTAAGTAGATTAGATACCGTAAAATGCTACAACATTGCGGTCACTTTACAACATTGCCTAAAACCTTAAAATGTTAAAAAATTCTCGTACAGAAACAATTTTATAATTTTTCGTACTACTAAGAGCAAGTCTGTATTATATATTGCAACATTTATGCATCATTCATTCAAATAACCCATCAGTAAATTGTCAATTTCAATTATTATGTCAGTGATTGGTCAGTGATCGTAGTTGTGTTGTACCGGCTTGGTAGAAGAATTTTATTTGAGAGTTTTTATCCTTTATTTACAATTGGAGTAAGTTGAATAGCAAAGAAAATATGCTGTTTTTTGTTTTCTACCTCGTTTTTCTGCTATAAATGTTATTTTGAAGGGTTAAATCATGGCCGGCAAAGTTGTAGCAGGTTTCGGAAAATAAATACGCAATTACGCACCTTTGTCTAGGGTTAGGGCTGCCACTTAAACGTTTTTTAACTTACCTCGTAACGTCACTCGCATAGTTTGTTATTTTTGAGTCTAATTTATTTATTTATTATTTATGAGTCTCGTGTTGAGTTGATATTGCTACAAAAAAAGCACAGTTGTATGAGAGTTTTAGAAAAAGTGTTCAACTTTGCCTACCACCGTTAAAAATATGTATGTATTGCAATTATAGACTAGATAAAGTCTAAAATAGAAAACAAATTATAAGCAAACTAGGCGCCTAATCGTCCCGTTTGCGTCCATAATAGTCTATGATATTTCTAGCTAGGCAATGTTGCAGTTTGTAACGTAACTTTGCCTACGTTTTTAAATGCATTTTATGGTGATTAATAGGAGGTTTTTTTTGGCTAATATGAACTGCATCCCGATAGCTTTTTTTTTAAATTAGTTATAAACTAGTGCTTGACTGCAATCCCGCCTGATGGTAAGCAGTGATGCAATCGTTGATGGTAAAACGCACTAGCTTATTAAGCCTATTCACTCAACAAAAATAAAACTGAGTGAATAGGAAGGAAGACGGCAGTTGAGCGAGGTGATGCAATGTTTAACCCAACAACACGACCAACGATACTGCGCCAGAGGATGATCTGGAGACCCTCCACGACCAAACTCCCGACACAACAACATTACGCACATCGTACCCGGTACACATCGCAACACAACTGCTCAGACCCGTCCTCCGTACGGCTTCACCAGACATCATGCCGGAACACGACGAATCGCTTGGCAGCAAGACTGTCTGGTGGGTGGTAACTTATGCCGGCGGCTGATGTTGTTGCCTACCCCCTTTTTTTTTTGACGCTGTGGTAATGCATTTACGCACCATACCCCGAAGGGCGTGTGTGGGACTCGCCCAGCCGAAGCCGGGAATACCCACTAAACCCACAGCGGCACAACGACATCGCCTGAGTGGCGGGGTCATGGAAAAATGGCACAGCCTAACTACCAATCCCCCGCCGGCGATTACCGGTTTAAAGTGAAAAAACTGCATATTATTTTTTTTTTTATCGGGAAAAAGCCGACGCACAATTCCACCACTGGGGGGCTCAGAATCATGTACTGGATCCATGGTACTAGTTTGTGCGTCGATGTCAGATACACCCTTTATGTAGTTTTTCCAAAGGATTGAAATGAGGTTTATACCCAATAGGGATGTTTCCTAGGTAAAAAAATTGATTCTATTTAGTCCGTCATTCAGATTGGAGAAAAATATTGGATACGTATATTTTGTTTTATGAAATCAATAAAAATTGACACAAATAAAAGGCATCAAAGATCAGCCCCCTAATCGGCGAACAAATTTTTGTCAAATGATTGCGACTAGTTGGGATCAGTTGGTATCGTTTGGACCGCCCATTGGTCCGTTCCGTCCAAACGATCCCAACTAGTCGCAATCATTTGACAAAAATGTGTTCGCCGATTAGGGGGCAGGAGTGGTGGCTGGTGACGTCACTCATCGCTAAAAAGTGTAGCGTCCAGTGACGTCACACGAGTTTTCAACGCGCTGTGTCGTCTTCATTTTTTGTTTATATGAAAAAAGAAAAAATAAGTGTCTAGAATTTTTTGTAAATCTGACTGACAGACTAATTAGTTTTTTTAGTCAACTACCCTATTAAGTAGGATGTAATTTGGAGACTGTGCGAGAGAATTGCATGATTTAATTCCATCTCCGTTCCACCATCGGACGACCCGTCGTACGGCGAGTTTCTACCCTTACGTTGTTGATACCACACCGATCCGAACGAAGCGTTGCGCCTCTTCTTTTATACCGCGTACATCGAGGGACTGAAACAATTTGCCAGCGGCGGTGTTTCCGTCAGACTACAATTTAATTTAATCCCGCCTGATGGTAAGCAGTGATACAATCGTTGATGGTAAAGCGCGCTAGTTAATAAAGAGCCTGTTCACTCAAAAAAACTGAGTAAATAGGAAGGAAGACGGCATTTGAGCGAGATGATGCAATGTTAAACCCAACAAGACGACCAAGATGCTGCGCCAGAGGGAGATTGATCTGGAAACCAAACTCCCGACACAACAACATTTGACGCATCATACCCGAACCCGACACACATCGCAACACAACTGCTCAGACCCGTCCTCTGTACGGCTTCACCAGACATCATGCCGGAACACGACGAATCGTTTGGCGGCAAGACTTTGTCTGGTATTCTGTATACTGTGGTCCCACCATTGAGCAAAACCAACACAAGTAATACTGGCTCCGAATCTAAACACACACAAACTGAACTAAATTTAAATTCAGGACCTCTTTTTCTTACTACTTATTAATAATAATAATAATAATTCAATTATTTCGGATTATTCCATATTTGTTAGTACAATTTTGAACTTATAAACCTTACCTTACTTACCTTACCTTACCTTACTTATTAATAAATGTAAAAAAATATTTCTCATTTATAGATGAATGTTTTAATTAAGATATAAGAACAAGAATTGTCGACACGTTTGGCACAGTGGTTGAGCGATCGGTTGCTGCGCTGCGTGTCGCGGGTTCGATTACCGAACTGAAAAAATATTTGTATGGCCTACAAGTACTTGTTTCCGAGTCTGCCTGTTTGTGTATGTGAGTTTAAATACTGGTGAACGCACCCACGATACAGGAGTAGATACATAATTCCTAGTGTGGGGGCAAAGTTTTTATATTTAAAAAAATAAAAATAAAACAAATTTTAATTTTGGAAACTATTTGTTTCTTTTTATCTAATCTTACTTCGACGCCCTAAATAATCCTTTGGGTTTTGTATTTAATTATATAGTTAACAAATTACTACTTAGTTTAAATAGATAAGAATATCAAAATAAAAGAAAAATTTAGCATTAAAAAATTCACTATTTTACACTTTAATATTTATCTGAATCCGATCAGACCAACCAACCATAGGTACCATATAGATGGGAAAAGGCTATTGAGAATATTTTAAGAAAAATAAATCAGCCTGAATAAAAACTGCTTCCTTCAAAACGGGCAAATTAGGTTCCAAATTTAAAAAAAAAAGAAAAAAAAATAGTACTCACAGTTATTCCTGTCTCCTGCAAACAGCTGATGAAAGCGTATGAAGTCGGGACGTCCGCCGAAGAATTTACCGTTCTGATTTAAGACTTCGCGAATTAGATTCAAATTATTTACGACCAGACATTTAGTTGTTCCCATTTTTAAGCTGTAAATATCCCCATATTCTTTAGCCAACTCAGTAAAAGACTGAAATGGGGATTCATGTTTGCCCAAAAGGTGTAAATTCCCTATTATAGGCAAAGGTGTAGGCCCCGGAGCCTCTTTCAATACCACCGTTTTATTTTCACCGTACTTAGTGATTTTTTTATAAGTAACGGTGTTATTAAAATAAATTTTGTAGACCGCTATTAAAAAGACGGTTATCAAAAAGAGTGCACTCAACATCTTGATTTTTTAAGAAAAAGATTTTTTAGAGTGGCTACACCGGTGGTGGAAACGACTATTCCGGCAGCACTGACTTGTGGATGTGACGGCGGCCATATTTATAGTGTGCGCGCCAAATTTGCATTCGTATTTTGAATTTACAAATTGCATATGCTGCTGTTTTCCTCGAAACGTAGAGGAACTTGTATAGGGTTATCAGTTTTTGGGACGCAAATAAAATTTGTGTGTTGTTGTAATTGATTTTCGCAATTGTTAAGTATTAAATTGTATTATTTTGATTTACAGTTAGTGTTATTAATCTTTTAAGGTCTGCTTATGACTTTAAAGCTTAAGTTTCAGAGGAAAACGGACCTCAAGTAAATTTATAATTATTTTCAACAGTATTTGTAATAAACGCTCGTTTCCTAAAAAATAAAAAAACAATTCGTCTTGCTTTATCAATGGTAGCATCTGTTAATAGACAATCTGGGAATATTATAAGTAACTACAGTACCTCTACCTATCTGAATTCTTTATGAGAATTATTTTAGAGATTGCAAGTCCTAGACTTAAATATTTAATGACATGTTGTGACATCTACGAATAGACCATTGTAGATTACAGTTTATTCTCCCTGACAGAGATTATGGGATAATTTTTCATGGGCGTACCTTGGGAGGGGCGGGATCTCACTCTAAGAATACCTTAGGCCTGACTTGCCCCCGCTACGCTAGACCTGACTTCTCCCCCACCCTAGGCCTGTCCTGCCCCGCCCTTAGGCCTGACTTGCACCCCCCCCCCCCCAGGCCTGGCCTGCCCCTCTCCAGGCCTGACTTGCCCCTCCCCTCTCTCCTTTTTCCTAGGCCAGAAGCTGGATACGCCCATGGATAATTTGTGTGCTGTATTATAAGAAATACGAGCAAAATCATTGAAATATGTATCGAGTATCTGTTATTCAGAACTCAGTGGTCCTGTTACGTTCTGGTTACCGTTTATTTATTCATAACTTACCGTTATCCTGTAGATTTCCTTGTGCTTTTCATCTCAACATTAACGGCCTAGTTTTTTTCTAAGTATGTTGGGCTCGAATTTCTAGAATAATAACAGGCGCACAGGTCATCAGAGATGTATCCAAGGTATGAAAATCAAAAAAATAATTGGTCCGTCTTATAGATAACTAGCGGACGCCAGCGACTTCATTCCGGTGGAGTTAGTTATGCACCGCTCCTATTGGTCGCAGCGTGAAGTTATATTTAAATTCAAATTCATTTATTAATCTTGTGAACACAGGGTACAGTTATGCAGATGTTATGTACAAAGATTTTTTGTCCATGCTATGTCCCGCCAAAAGGCATACAAAATATCATAAGAAGCGAATGTAGATGTCACAGTTTCATGCAAAATAAATATGTCAACAAATTAAGCCGGCACATTAACTCAATAGGCAGCATCACACGATACAGCCTCAGAAACAATTAAATAAAATGTCAACAAATTACAATTTTTTAAATATTAAACAAAAAATAAAATATAGTCAACAGAGTGAAGAGTCGTCAAATTTAGATAATATCATACAAATTTTTATGCTAATTATCAAAGTTTGTCATTAAGATATTCATTGACAGAGTAATATGTCTTCTCAATAAGTAGTTCAAAGAGCTGACGCTTAAAAATATTCACATTTTTAGCTGATACAATTTCATTTGGTAATTTATTGTATATCTTTGGAGCCATTGCATATATGCTTTTATGTAGAAATTTAGTATTTGTGAAAAGCAAATGTAACTTATTCGAGCGACGTTGGCTTTCGACAGGTCTATAGAGATCCTTATTATTTTTAATAAAAATACAGGCCTCTATATAAAAATATAGCCTAAAGCCTTCCGGGATTAATAGGCTATCCAACGCAAAAAAAAAATTTTGAAATCGGACCTGTCTGGAGTTCCTGAGATTAGCCCGTTCAAACAAACAAACTCTTCAGCTTTATATATTACTATATAGATAAAAAAAATTAAGACCCGTATTTTTTATTTTGTCGAAATTATCAAAAACTACTGAGATAAAGCTTAATACGCTTTATCTCAGTAGTTAGTTACGGAGGAGGGGGCTAATTACGTCACGCCGTGGTATATTTTGTACCACGGCGTGACGTCATGCAACATTTCAAATAAATTTAATTATGTTTCTAAGTATTTGAATGAAAGAAAAAATAAAAAATACGTGTTCAATCCATACTAATATTATAAATGCGAAAGTAACTCTGTCTGTCTGTCTGTCGGTCTGTCTGTCTGTCTGTCTGTCTGTCTGTCTGTCTGTCTGTCTGTTACGCTTTCCCGCTTAAACCTCTTAACCGATTTTGATGCAATTTGGAACAGACAATCTTTAGACCCTGAGAAAGAACATAGGTTACCTTTTATCCCGGAAAAATTTGATGTTCCCGAGGGAAATCTAAAAAGCGCGATATAACCGAACTCCACGCGGGCGAAGCCGCGGGCGGAAAGCTAGTATTTTTTATAAATCTGTCTGATGGACATTACATTATTTTTTAGTATACAACCCAATTGATCAGGTTAAACTACGCTGGCCGCGGCTGGTCTGTGGATGGGTGATGGGTGACACGTTAAGCCGTTGGTCCCGGCTGTCATTTGTAGATCTTTGACAGTCGATACGGGTCGTGAAGTACGAAAGTTTGACAACCAGTTTTACCATCATCATCATCAACCTTTTTATCGTACCATTGCTGGGCACAGGTCT
The DNA here is from genome assembly GCA_017933935.1 of Sesamia nonagrioides. Classification (NCBI taxonomy): domain Eukaryota; kingdom Metazoa; phylum Arthropoda; class Insecta; order Lepidoptera; family Noctuidae; genus Sesamia; species Sesamia nonagrioides. The sequence continues at coordinate 454,363 of JADWQK010002163.1, forward strand.
CCTCTCATACAGAAAAGGATTGAGCGTAATTACCACGCTTGATCAATGCGGGCTGGCGATTTCAGACTTAAAGGCCAGGTTTCCTCATATAATAATCCTCCTTGTAATACTTGAACGCTCTCGTTCAAGTATTAAGTAACGCAATTGGGGGGAGGGGTTTACGTTACGATGCGTTACAGTAGCGGGAGGGGGTCTATCTTAAAACACGTTACGTAACATTGTTTCTAAAAAAAATATTAGTTAGTAAATTAAAACTATACCAAGTGTAAAAACTATTACATAACTTTTTACGACGTACGTTACGTAATGTTTATGAGAATGGGAGGGGAGGGGGGTACAAGAAAACGTTACTTTGCGTTACAAGGGCAGGAAGGGGGGTCAAAAAACTTCAAAAATTGCGTTACGTAATACTTGAACGCTCCCCAAGATGCTTTCCTCTTCACCTTGTCATTCATTGGTGTCCAAGATATACATAGAAAGTACATATAACTTAGAAAGGTTGCTTACTTGTCTGACCTGGAATCAAACCCGCAGACTTATACCTGAGAGGCTGGTGTTTTCACCATTAGGTCACCAGTCTTACCAAAGGGTATTGTATTACCCAGTAAGTAGGTTGTGGAAGCCAGATAGACAGTCGCTCCATGTAAAGTACTGGTATTCAGCGGAATCTGGTCAGATTGGAAGAAAACTCTAATATAAAGAAATAAATAAATCAATATAGATATCATCATCATCTCAGCGTTAATCCCAGTCGCATCCGAAGCTTTTTCAGCTTTGGAGTCTTTGGTTCGCTTTACCAGTCTAACTGCTGATTTTGGCTTAACTTCGATATTTTCCGTGAAGCGACTGCCGTCTGACCTCCACAACCCGAAGACGATATCGAAGCATTGCAGTTAAACCAATTGTTGGACTTTTGAGGGCTCCAACAACCCGTAACAACAGCTGAATAAATAAATTTAGATAGGTATATACCTACGGACAAATCACACAGATTGAGCTAGCCACAAAGTAAGTTCGAGACTTGTGTTATGGGATACTAACTCAACGATACTATATTTATAATAGATACATATCGATGTCGCAGACAGCAACGGCAGAGCGGTAGGGTCGACAGCATCTTGGTGTGGTGGTACAGGTCACATTTCGTAGGTGAGTTTTGAATTAAACCACGAGGTGTAGTTATACCCTCCAATCTTGACAGTCTTTTTTTTTTTTGATGTGGCATCTCGTAGGTGGCTACTAAGAGACCGTAACTACTTAATCGGACTTTCCTGTAGATGCTTTAATTAAAATTAAAGCCTCCAGCCAGGGGCACTTAAAGCTAAATTAAAATTAGGCGACTACGCACTAAGGGCACCCCCCGTGGGGTACGAACCTCGGCTTAGGGCGTCGCTAGAGAGGACAGCAAGGGGCGGCTGGATCGAAAGTTTCTCTTGACAGTCACAATTTAAATAGGCAAACCGACAGTTTCGGTTCGGAGAAGTGCCTTGGTCCGCGTCTCGATGCAAAGTGCCCGTTCGACGAACCCCACTTTTCAAAGTGACCCTGTCCATGTGCCGCCATCACAAAATAACGTCACAAGCGTTTGCCCCCTACTACGTAAATGAAATCAGCAACTTCTATTAAAATTATAACGACGATCTCCGAAATAATATAGACAAACATCCAAGACCCAGGCCAATCAGGAAAAGATCGTTTTCCGTCATGACCTGGCCGGGGATCGAACCCGGGGCCTCCACGTCACAGGCAGGCGTATTGACCGCTGCGCCACGGAGGACGACAAAATATAAAAAAATATAAATATAGTTGGAATCTGACCTCCACATTTCCACAACCCAGTTAGTGGATTAATTGAAAATACCAGTTGTTAAGAGTGGTTCTCAAACTTTCGGGCTTAACGACCCGCAACGACTGTCGAAGATCTAAAATGACAGCCGGGATATCAGCTTAACGCGCTTTCCGAGACATGAAGGGCTGAAGAGTGAAGATGATCACCCATCCACAAAATAACCGCGGCAACAGTCGCTGAACCCGATAGATCGAAAACTGTAGACAGTAGTGTTACACTGTTATGCATATCTCATTTGGATAAAAAGTACGTACAAACGTTTTGAAGGTGAATTTATTTGTTTTTGAAATATCTAAGCTAGCAAATCGGATTATCGTTCCTAATCCTGTACTAAGCTTCTTTTTTTTTATAACTGTTAAACCTTTTACAAAAAAAAAAAAATAAAAACCGACTTCAAAAAGACACTTAAAAGGAAAAAAATATTTTACTTTTGTCATGGCTCTAGAAGTCGGTGTCTCAAGGTTTCTGTTGTTTAGAAACGTCGAGTAAGTTAAGTGGCTATTTGAAGTCTGTTTCTATTTTTTTGTAAAAAGTTTTTTTTTCACCTCATAACAACAGTGGCAGCCATAACCCATGTTAGAATAAGTTCTCATCAATACGAAAAAAATCTCTATCTCAAAAACTACTGAACCGATTTTGGTGAAACTTATAGTATTACCTAAGTTGAAGAATACATAGTACAATAAAAAAGAATGACTTAATTCGGACTTGTAGTTCCGGAAATATGCGCGCACAAACATAAAAACATTTTTAACAAATTTGGCTTACATACATACGGGTCGAATTGATAACCTCCTTTTTTTTGAAGTCGGTTAATAAAGTAATGCTTAACCGCAATCCCGCCTGATGTGTGATGCAATCGTTGATGGTAAAGCACACTAGTTTATTAAGCGCCTATTCACTCTAGCCTTGAAGACACTTAAATTGTAGTCCGACGGAAACACCGCCGCTGGCAAATTGTTCCAGTCCTTCGATGTACACGGTATAGAAAACGAGGCGAAATGCTTCGTCCGGATCGTAGTGGTGTCAACAACGTGTCTTTTATCATTTAATATTTTGTTCAGATATTTCTAAGGAATCTAGACTTATGCTTTTGATAACGGTAGTATTCTGACGTGTCCTTGAGAAAATAAACACAGTAAAAAGTAGTGTTTACTTCTAAGCTTATAGACCTCTATAAGCTGAGAAGAAGAAGATTAAACATGCCTTTGTCCAGCAGTGGGCCTCCACTGCTGGACAAAGGCCACCCCCAAGGCTTTAATTCCATTGAGGGGGTTTGCCATAACCCCCACGCTTATCGTCGGATTGGGGAACGCAGTAACTTGATATTCCACAGGAGAAGCGCTGCTGCCCGCTTCCCTGATGAGTTCCCTTAGTCGCCTCTTACGACACCCACGGAAAGATATGGGAGGATGGCGGAGGATATGTGTTCTAATATTTCGTTATAATTAAATCTTTTGTGCTACCTCTTTTTGCAACTGGTGACATATTGGCGTGGCTAGCTCATATATTATCTATACTCTATACTTACTAATATAATTATAAAGCTGAAAAGTTTGTTTGTTTGTTTGAACGCGCTAATCTCAGGAACTATCGTACGAAATGAATAATTCTTTTTGCGTTGGATAGCGTATTAATCCAGAAAGGCTTTAGGCTATATATCATCACGCTGCGACCAATAGGAGCGGAGCGTAATTTAACCACGCGAAAATTGGAAAAAGAAATTGTTGAGGGACAAATGCGTCACATCCACGCAAATCGGCTGTCGCTCAGCATTATGCTGCGACCCTATGCAAGCTTTGTTTTGCATGCCAGCGCTGGTTTCCTAATATATATTCATATTCGTATATTCGTAGGTTTTCAGAGACAGCTGGCGTCGATGCAATGTCTTCGTCTGATGCAGCAAATAATTATTAGGACACTGAACCGGTACTGAGTAAAAAGTTTTTAGGTAAGCAAATATGGCCTTTTTGGGTTGTCTAACTCAAGACTAGCACTATTTATATTATCTAGTGTCAACTAATGAAATGCCTTTAAAAAGGTAGGTAGTGCTTGAGTCTAAAGCTTGGTTGTGTAAATTTATATAAATACCAGGAACAAACACAATCTTACTGTACATCACACTCGTCTCCACAGAGTAGGCAACTCATGGGTCATATTATGAAGATCAAATGGTCTGACAGAGTGCGAAATACCGAAGTCCTGCGACGAGCCAATGTTGGTAGCATTGAGGCTTATTTAATGCGTCGGCAGCTTCGGTGGTGCGGGCACGTATCACGTATGGCGGACGAAAGAGTGGCGAAGCGCATCTTCTTCTCCGAGCTGGAGGAGGGCAAGCGAAAGGCGGACAACTCCTCCGGTTCAAGGATGTCTTAAAACGACACATGAAGAGATGCAATATAGAACCCTCTGAATGGCGCAGAATGGTGTACGGACAAGTATGCGAGTTTGAGGTGAAGCGCAAAGCTGACCTCGATGCCAAACGCGACCAATTAAGTGCGACGGCGTGCTTACGTGCCCTCAGTGTGCACGAAGTTTCGCCGCCAAGATAAGCCATCTTCGGGCGCATGAGCGCCAAATCATCGGCTAGGAGTCGAAGTGGTCGCCGTGGCCGAAATCGGTCGGGAATATCATCATCATCATCACACTTTTACAACAAGCTTCCCATGTACATTCGAAACTTGCCCATAAGCTAAACTTTGCAAAAAGGGGTATTATAAAATCACTGATTATTTAGAAGACAATAAAGCTTGGAGGATTGAGCTGCTCGCTCTGCTAAGCATTATTTATGCGTAATTATGACATTTTAAACACAGTTTTTTTAAGTCACGTAAATGATTGTATAGCTCTTTCCATTGCCCTTTGTGTGACTCTGAGCCTTCGTATGAGGCCCATTGTGAGCGACCACGTTTCAGTTCCGTAAGTCATCACTGGCAACACAAACTGGTCGAAGACTTTAGTCTTGAGACAATGTGGTATCTTGGACGACGAGAAGATGTAGCGTAGCTTCCCGAACGCTGCCCAACCAAGCTGGATTCGCCGAGACACCTCTTTCTCGAAGTTGGACCTACCTAGTTGGACTGTTTGTCCCAGGTATATAGGAGACGGAAGACGCAGCGTAGGGAGGCCTCCAACAAGGTGGACCGATGACCTGGTGAAGGTCGCGGGAAGCCGATGGATGCGGGCAGCACAAGACCGGTCAGCGTGGAAAGCCTTGGGGGAGGCCTTTCTCCAGCAGTGGACATCTATAGGCTGAAGAAGAAGATGAAGAAATGATTGTAAACATTTTCATTTTTAATGTCTGGACTTGAAAAAACACGATGATCCCTGAGTTTGTTTCGGCTATTTCTTCTCAGAGGTAGTCAGTTAGGAAATGGCGGTTCCATCTAGTTTAAAAATGATCACTTTTACACGTCATATTTTTTTATTTGCTTAATCACCGATTTCATTTCATTTCATTTCATTAATATGGACTTAAATATATGAGTAGAAATGTTTGTAAACACACTCAAAATTACTAATGTACACATTATAACAATATAATAATATAACATAAAAATTCTCGGTGGTAGGCCATAACATCGGCTGCCGGCAGAAGTTACTAACCACCAGACAAAGTCTTGCCGCCAAGCGATTCGTCGTGTTCCGGCATGATGTCTGGTGAAGCCGTACGGAGGACGGGTCTGAGCAGTTAAGTTGCGATGTGTGGCGGGTACGTTGCGCCAAGTGTTGTTGTGTCGGGAGTTTGGTCGTGGAGAGTCTCCAGATCAATCTCCCTCTAGCGCAGCTTCGTTTGGTCGTGTTGGTCTTGGGTTTAACATTGCATAACCTCGCTCAACTCGGTTCAATCGTTTCTCCGGGACTCCTCGAGCTTCATTGCTCGGCGTTTTTCTGGCGGTCTCCACTGTTGATTCTGGCTTTCAGGAGTTGCAGTGGGTGGGGTGGGTGGCGCGGCGGGTTTTGTCCCAAAAAAAAAAACCGCGCTCAACTGCCGTCATCCTTCCTATTCCTTAGTTTTTTAAGTGAATAGGCTTAATAAACTAGTGCGCTTTATCATCAACGATTGCATCACTGCTTACCATCAGGCGGGATTGCAGTCAAGCACTAGTTTATAATTATTAAAAAAAATGTGCCGGTCCCGTCGCCACTGCCGCTAAATCCGCCCGAATGCCGTAAATCTTTAAAACTTAAAGATTTAATCATACAAAGCGACAGGGAAAGTAAAAGTGACTTTGTTTTATAATATTAAGTGATTAATTAATTTCAGGACTGACCATTGAACTTGACACCCCTTTAAATCTCACTTCTTATGTCGTTGAAGTCAACAACTAAGGCATATATCATAATACTGAACTTGGCTCTCATTTCACATTTATGTATTGATGAGATATTGACGTTCAAATACTGATAATTCTCAGCCTAATTTGAATAAATTACTTTTTCTACGACCATTTGGTAATTTGCTTAATGCATAACCATAAGTCATATCTCAATAGTACTCATTCCTGCCAAGTTGTGTGACAATGACCATTTCCACACGGGTAAACCGTACTACAATGAAACTTTTAATTTGTTTTATGGCTATAGCATCAAAAAATCAACATATTATGATTATGACAAAAAGCGTATTTGGGTCACGAACTCACGACTAAACATTGCATGTTATTCGGCTGTATGGATGAATTGCCTTTGCCTTTTATTTGTGGGATTATAACAACATTGCCACGTCGTGCTATTTTCGCGCCATTGTTAACTGTTATCTGCATTTATTTCAAGATCGTAGAAAAAGTTTTGTATGCCACTGTCGCAAACAGTTATTGTAATAATCGTGATAATCTACCTATTGTGCCACTCAGCTTCACTTCGTGGCACAAACTATCACTCATGTTGCAATAGCTATCATTGCTTGACAGTGACATAAATAACTATTAACTTACATCTCTATCTAACCTATGGAGATTACTTACGGGCGCGGGCGTGAGGATTTCTTTCCTTTTCTAATCAAAATATAGCCCCACACTATGTATTCATAGTGTGGGGGTGTGGGGAAATGCAGATAACAGTTAACAATGGCGCGAAAATAGCACGACGTGGCAATGTTGTTATAATCCCACAAATAAAAGGCAAAGGCAATTCATCCATACAGCCGAATAACATGCAATGTTTAGTCGTGACCCAAATAAGTGTGTTTATAAACATGTAAACTCAGATATACAAACAGTCACCCTTTTTTATTGTTCTGGATGGGAAATCATTAAAAGAGCTCTCACGCTCTGGGAAAGTAAAAGTTAAGCTAAACAAAAGTGTGACACGCCCTTCCGACCAACCAACCCGCAACCAGGAGGCATCGGTCTTCGTGGACCCCATCACTATGTCTGTGCTGACATCTCTTTGAGACGCGCTCAACCCGGGCCTGGTCCTTCCCAGGCAAGCCCGCGCCTACGGTGGCCGGGAGTTCGATGTTGTCTCCCAACCAGACGCAAGAGATCGCTGCCGATCGCCGCCACGAGGACACGGCGGTGCTCTGCCCAAGCTGGGCAGACCTCCACCGTATCCTCAGGGCGATCCCCACAATGGTGACACCCTGACGTTCCCTCCCTTCTTATCTGGAACAGGAACCTCCTGAAACAGCCGTGTCCGGGAAGGACCTATGTGAGGCGGACTCCTCAAAAAGGGGACTTACCGTCGCTATTGTGGCGTGCTCAATAAACAGTCACCCTAAAAGTATAACACACTGTTACTCATCATCCCAGCGTTAATCCCAGTCGCATCCGAAGCCTTTTCAGCTTTGGAGTTTGGGGTCCGCTTTACCAGTCTAACTGCTGATATGGCTAAACTTCGACATTTTCCGTAAAGCGACTGCCGTCTGACCTCCACAACCCGAAGGCGACGTCGAAGCATTGCAGTTAGACCAATTATGGACTTTTGAGGGCTCTAACAACCCGTAACGACTGCCATTATATGTTCGTATGGCAACCGGGACCAACGGCTTAACGTGCTTTCCGAGGCACGACCAGACCAGTGTAAATATTCATATTCATGCATACTAATACTTGCACTGTGCGGGGATCGAACCCGCGCCACCTTACGCAGCTGCCGCGTCTGCTACCGCTAGGCCACGGAGGCTGTCAATAGTATAACACACTGTTACCATCAATCGGAATCATTTAAAGCATATTGCTGAACCATTGCTTCATGTGGTCGAAAAATGTGTCAGCTCAACAATATAAATAACGCAATGAATGTTGATGAACTGTCAAAATGATATCCATTGATATTGTGGTACGCAATTACTCTGCCATAACAACACAACTACTGGTAGGTCATACAAATATTCGCTCCGTGCGGGTATCGAACTTGCGATACGCAGTGCAACAGTCATTCGCTTAACTATTGCACCATACCAATCCCATCATGGTTATCCGTCACCAGTGTAATCATCATCATCATCGTCTCAGCCACATGAAGTCTACTGCTAGACATAGGCGTTCCCCAAGGATTTTCAAAAAGAACGGCTACACGCGGCCTACATCCAGCGCTTCCCTGCGATTTTGGTCAGATCATCCGACCATCTAGTCGGTGGGTTACCGACGCTGCGCTTACCGGTACGTGGTCGCCATTCAAGAGCCTTTCTGCCCCATCGGCCATCGGCTCCACCAGCTATGTGCCCCGCCCACTGCCACATCAAAGATCTAATCCGTTGGACTATGTCGGCGACTTTCCTTCTTCTACGAATCTCCTCATTCCTGATTCGATCACGTAGAGAATCACCTAGCATAGCCCTCCCCCCCCTCTCCCCCCCTCCCCCCTCCCCAGTTCCAGTTCCAGTCCCCAGTTTCAACAGTATAGCTCTTATAGTTTCGGAAAAAAATGGCTGTGACATACGGACGGACAGACGGACAGACAGACATGACGAATCTATAAGGGTTCCGTTTTTTGCCATTTGGCTACGGAACCCTAAAAAAAATGTTATCACCAGTGCTATCAAAATGGTGAAGGCAAGTATCGTGAGGAAACCAGCATTCCCTGGAATCGGACGTAACAGTCATTTGTCAACACGAGCCTCCACAAACATACCAGATGCACTACAGAGACGGTAGCCCCAGCAGCCAATCTTGGGATTGTTAGAAACTCAAGGTTTTTTTTATAAATTATAAACTAGCGCTCGACCGCAATCCCGCCTGATGGTAAGCAGTGACGCAATCGTTGATGGTAAAGCGCACTAATTTATTAAGAGCCTATTCACTCTAGCCTTGAAGACACTCAAATTGTAGTCCGACGGAAACACCGTCGCTGGCAAATTGTTCCAGTTCCTCGATGTACGAGTTATGAAAGAGGAGACGAAACGCTTCGTCCGAATCGTAGTGGTGTTAACGACGTAAGGGTGGAAACTCGCCGTGCGACGGGTCGTCCGACGGTGGAACGGAGATGGGGGAATTAAATCATGCAATTCCCTCGCACACTCCCCAAAAATGCATCCTATAGAACACCGAAAGGCTGGCTACTCTACGCCTACGGCTTTGGAGACCGTCTTGAGTTAAATCAGGGTCACCAATCAGCCTCTTCGCACGCCTCTCCACTGAATCCAAAGTAGCCAAGTGACATTTAGCAGCACCAGCCCAAATGTGGCTGCAGTACTACACACACGAACGGACCTGTGCTTTGTACAACGTTAGAAGCTGCCCTGGTGTGAAGGCTTCGCACAGTTTAGGCACTTAGCCGATGTCACTTGTTAGTTGCTGGGATTGTTAGAAACTAAAGGTTAAATTTCGAATAGGACGGAATGATCTCAATTTGAATGTAAACACGCATTCGAATTTTAAAACTAGGCTGTCAAAAATAAAGCGAAATACGATACACACACTATTGAGCCACGTGAGTATTGGATTTCACTTTTTTTTTTCTTTTTTTTAATGCACTTACCTACATACCAAAGTACGCTTCCTACTTTTATTAGCATTATGTGCGAAATATGAATCCTGTGCTCGGTATGGGCGTATATTGAAAACAAAAGTTGACACACATTTTGTGAATTGCTTCATTTTCAATTATTTTAAGACGCAGTTCTACGAATAGGTATATTGTAATAATATAATAACGCCTGTTTTTTCCTAAAGGATGGACAGAACTAGAATTGAATACTCTTCATTACTTACGTATAAACATATAAATTACGGAATATAAATATTAAATTTTTACAAAGGGTGACACAATGGACGGTCTTATCGCTAAGAGCGATCTTTTATAGACAACTTTTGGATGGAATACTAAGGTGAAGGAAAGACAAATAATGTCAGTAGTCTACGGTGTAGTATTTACATAGATTATAAAATAAATTAATATGTACGTAAATTGTATCATACTAGTTTCCATACACCACATAGGTACTCTAGATCGTTTTCACCTTAAATGTCTCCGATTCATTAAAAAGATCAAATGGTCTGACAGAGTGCGAAATACCGAAGTCCTGCGACGAGCCAATGTTGATGGCATTGAGGCTTATTTAATGCGTCGACATGTCGTGCGGTGCGGACACGTATCACGTATGGCGGACGAAAGAGTGGCGAAGCGCATCTTCTTCTCCGAGCTGGAGGAGGGCAAGCGAAAGCATGGCGGACAACTCCTCCGGTTCAAGGATGTCTTAAAACGGCACATGAAGAGATGCAATATAGAACCCTCTGAATGGGAGCGTTTGGCAGCAAAACGGTCAGAATGACGCAGAATGGTGTACGGACAAGTACGCGAGTTTGAGGAGCAGCGCAAAGCTGACCTCGATGCCAAACGCGACCAATTAGAGGCCTGTCCACCTGCTGCCATCACATACAACTACGTCGACGGCGTGCCTACGTGCCCTCAGTGTGCACGAAGTTTCGCCGCCGAGATAGGCTACATAATCCATCTTCGGGCGCATGAGCGCCAACTCATCGGCTAGGAGTCGAAGTGGTCGCCGTGGCCGAAATCGGTCGGAACATCATCATCCTACTAGTTTAAATAATACTAGCGGCCGCCAGCGACTTAATAATATATAATTAGTCATGCTCAGCTCCTATTGGCAATATGTACGGCTGTGTTAGCTCCCGTTTTCGAAATATTTTTTGTTACTGCTCTGCTCCTATTGGTCATAGCGGGATGTTATATAGCCTAAAGCTTTCCTGGATTAATAGGCTATCCAACGCAAAAAGAATTTTTCAGTTCGGACCAGTAGTTCCTGAGATTAGCGCGCACAAACAAACAAACAAACTCTTCAGCTTTATATATTAGTATAGATAGGTACCTATATATCTAATTATTAAACATCATACAAGAGCAAATAAAATGTAACGAATGTTTAAAGAGAGGAAGTGCGTTTTAGGGTTCCGTACCTAAAAGATAAAACTGAACCCTATTCATGAGACTTTGCTGTCCGTCCGTCCGTCTGTCACCAGGATGTATCTCATGAACCGTTATAGCTAGACATTTGAAATTTTCAGAGATTGTGTATTTCTGTCTGTGTGTGTGTATGTGTGTGTGTGTGTATGTATGTGTGTAAGTCGTGGTAGCCTAGTGGATAAAACACCAGCCTCTCAAGTATGAGTGTGCGGGTTCGATTCCAGGTCAGGCAAGTACCAATGTATTTTTCTCTAAAGTTATATGTACTTTCTAAATATATCTTGGACACCAATGACTGAAGGTGAAGGAAAACATCTTGAGGAAACCTGAACTTTATAAGTCTGACATCGCCAACCCGCATTGAGCAAGCGTGGTGATTACGATCAATCCTTCTCTGTATGAGAGGAGACCTGTGCCCAGCAGTGGGACGATGAAAGGTGATAATGATGATGCATTTCTGTTTTCGCTATAACAGCAAATACTACAAAAAACGTGACTTTTTTGCCGTTTTTTGCTCCCTATTAATAACGGAAATAGACGATTGAAATGTCCACAGAATATTAAAATCAAACAATAAATAATTTCCATACAACAATGTTATTTTTTGCGTTTTTAAAGATAATGTTACGGAACCCATCCTGCGCGAGTCCGACTCGCACTCGGCCGGTTTTTTTTTATCACACTTAAAAGTGGACAGAGTTTGAGCACGCCTTACGGATACATGCAAGTCATTCCATAGCCGAACTGCTTATACAGTAAAAGATTTCCATCTCTCATCATCTTTCCACCTCTAGTATCAGGTTATCCGATGACTTCAGATACCTCAAAATCAAATCAAAAGTCATTTATTCAAATTAGGCTGAAAATCAGCACTTTTTGAAGGTTAATAATAAGACAGTCCCCCAAAACGCCCACCCTTCGCCACTTCCTAGTGCTTTCGCTGGGAAGAAGAAGTGGCGGAACCCTCCAGCAGCTGTGACGCTTGACCTAGGGTAGGGTGGTGTTCCGTGTGCAGTTGCTGGCCTGCCATCGGACGCGTCCCCAGGTGGCGGATAGGGGAAAGGCACCCAGATATGGGGGTTACCGGTTTATCGGCGCGGACCAAAGCCAGACGCGGGGACCGCTTCTGCGGTCACACGTGCGGCGGGTTAGCCACCACTCCAGGTGGCTGACGTGACCCGAACTGCGGGTCACCGTCGGACAACCCGGGCTTCTCACTGAGAGGAGCTGGGGGCCCCGCTTGCATGCGTGCAAGCGAGTGAGGCTGAGAAGAAGGACACTTCGCTAAAAAACCTGATAAGTATGTTGATAATTGAAATTGGCTCCTGCGTCTTCTTGCACAAGAAGACTTACCCAGCCCGACCCCTCCCTATAGAGGGACAACTGTGGGCCCGCCTTTTCGGCGGTCATCGCCGGCTGGGGATGGGTAGCGCAGGCTCTTCCAGATTCCCATGACCCGCCACTAAGGCGACATCGGTGTGCCGCTGTGGTTTTTAGTGGGTATACCGGGAGGCTACCTCCCGGAGAGTCCCACATATCCCTCGCAGGTGCGTAATTGTCATTTTCCAAAGCGACAAAAAAAAAACCCACTGTCCTCCGTACCTATGCTGTTCTAAATGTTGACCGTAACCCATATATATTATATTTAAACTAGGCTAGGCTCTTAATAAACTAGCGCCCTTTTACCATCAACGATTGCATCACTGCTTACCATCAGGTGGGATCTTGGTCAAGCACTACCTAGTTTATAACACTAAAAAAAGCTGTCCCACATATCGATCCTTACTCGTGCCTAACACAGACCACAGACAAACTTTCCGACCATCTCGGCTTTGTTTATAATGTAGGCGATGACCTCGTAGTTACCGCCTTAGAAATAGGGCAGTCCACATGTCACTCGTCACGTCTGCACCGGCTTACGTCACACCTGAGACTGAGGGAGGTAAGCAGAGGTCACATAAATAGGCTGAGGCTACGCGGCCGCTGCGCAAGGAGGTGCGGTTTCCATCCCCGCGCAGTGCAAATATTTGTATGCATGAATATGAATATTTGCACTGGTCTGGTCGTGCCTCGGAAAGCACGTTAGGCCGTAGGTCCTGGTTGCCATACGAACATATAATGGCAGTCGTTACAGGTTGCTGGAAGCCTCAAAAGTCCAACAATTGGTTTTCGAACAACGGAGGACGGGTCTGAGCAGTTGTGTTGCGATGTGTGCCGGGTACGATGTGCCAAATGTTGTTGTGTCGGGAGTTTGGTCGTGGTCTTAAGATCAATCTCCCTATGGTGCAGGATCGCTGGTCGTGTTTGTTGGGTAACATTGCATCACCTCACTCAACTGCCGTCTTCCTTCCTATTCACTCAGTTTTTTGATTGATTCCGGTCATGCATCAGTTGGTAATTATAAAAAAAAAGCATGACCCTGGCAGGAATACATCGCCGCCTCGCTTTAACACATGTCCCAGTTTAGTTTCCTTTTCGCAAAATGAATCATCTGCCGACACGTGCTACCTGCAAAATGTGACTTACGTATGCCTTTCGGTCTGAATTAAAGCCGTCACGTTTTAAATCCGGCTTTTTTAATGTTTTGAAATCTGGCCCTGGTTTGGGACAAAGAACGTAAAGGTTTTTATATGTAAACAAAGAATCTCAGTGTTGAAACAAAGCAAAGGTTAGAAAAAAAAGCGTTTTGGTTGTAGTGATTTTAAGGCATTTAAGGCATTTTTAAGCTTCTACACAAGGTTGGATCCAAGGGGGTGGGGACTGCGTGAGGCAGGGGGAATCCCTGCGCCCTCACGCCACTAGCCGCCGCAGGAGACGCCTTGGTCGGGTGTCGACATCGAACTCTCAGCCACCGTAGGCATGGGTCTGCGGGCGGTGAGCAGTAGGCAGCTCGCCGCGCGGTAAGGGCCAGGCCCGAGTCGACGGCGCGTCGTGTTTCACGCGCGCCTCAGAGAGATGTCAGCACATCGTGACGTGGTCCACGAAGACCGATGCCCTCTGGGTCAGGGTTGCAAGTTGGTTAAACAAGAAACCGTGGCCCTGGCCGTCGCACAGGCAAGTGAAGAAACACGGGTGGGTTTTAGCCAGTAAAAGTCTGACATGCCCTTCCGCTCCGCCCAAATCGAAAGAAGTGATTTGATGATTTTCCATCCCAACAAAACAAAGGGGTGGGGACTGGGCACGCCACAATAGCGGCAATAACTCTCTTCTTTGTGGAGTGTCTAGAGGGTCATTGCCGTCTAACCCAAGTCCTCACCAGACACGGTTGTCCGACGGTTGTCACGGGATCCGATTTCCAAGAGAAGAATCAGCAGCAAGGGACAGGCTGGATCGGAACCAAGCCAGGCCAGTCCATTCGAAACGGTGAAGGAAAACATTATGAGGAAACTGGCATATTCTAGAACCTAAAATTCGGTCACATATGACGTCTACCAAGACCAAGCCGCATTTGGCCTGCGTGGTAGATTACCCACTTCGTCGCACTAAGAGGAAGGTTATGTAATAATAGTGGAAACATTATATGCTGATTGTGATTTTAAGAGTTCATTGAGACGGTTTAGTCATAAATCATCAAAGTACTTCTCTCGCTCTGGGCGGAGCGGAATGCTTAGACTTTTACTGACTAAAACTCAGCCGGTTTTTAGGGTTCCGTAGCCAAATTGCAAAAAACGGTACCCTTATAGATTCGTCATGTCTGTCTGTCCGTCCGTATATCACAGCCATTTTTGTCCGAAACTATAAGAGCTATACTGCTGAAACTTGGTAGATAGATGTATTCTGTGAACCGATTTTGATGCAAAAATAAAAAAAAATAATAATAAATATTGGGGGCTCCTCATACTTAGAACTGAAACTCAATAATTTTTTTCCATCAAACACATACGTGTATCTATAGATAGGTCTTCAAAAATGATATGGAGGTTTCTAAAATATTTTTTCTAAGCCGAATAGTTTGCGTGACAGGCGCTTCCAAAGTGGAAAAAGTTGCCCCCCCCTCTAACTTCTAAAATAAGAAAATGAAAAATCTAAAAAAAAACCATATGATGTACATTACTATAAAAACTATCAACGAAAATTGTTTTAAACGAGATCTAGTATGTAGATTTTTTTAATACCTCTTAAATCGTAAACCGCTTATTGCCGCGTAATCTTTCGTACAAATAACTTAATAAATCTTTTAATTTCATAAATCAATGGTACGGAACTCTTTGTGCGAGTCCGACACGCTTGGCCGGTTTTTTCGGTCGCAATCGTTGATGGTAAAGCGCGCTAGTTTATCTAAGAAAAATGAGTAAATAGGAAGGAAGATGGCAGTTGAGCGAGGTGATGGAATGTTAAACCCAACAACACGACCAACGATGTTGCGCCAGAGGGAGGTTGATCTGGAGACCCTCCACGACCAAACTCCCAACACAACAACATTTGGCGCATCGTACTCGGCACACATTTTATTCTGAGGATAATTAAAAATATTTTAATTAAGCTGAGAATTAGCACTTTTGATTTTGATTCTGTTACCGAATGATGCTTCCGACTCATGCTTTTTTATTTTTTTTTTTGCTTTTCGTTTTTGGCAACTGAACCGGTTTCGACTATTAGATTTTTTAGGTTAGATTGACATTATTGACGGTTTTTTTTTGACGGGAAAGCTAGGAAAGATGAATGTCACACTCATTTTTCATTCGACTTTTTAATTATTTATAGTGTCGTTTCCTAAAAAAAAAGCGCGTGATTTATGTAGTAAAAAGTGCATGCAGTAAATAATTCATAAAGGACATTGAAATATCGTAGCATAGTGGCCACATTATGACTTTGCCTCAAACCTCCCTCATAGACGGTTCACGCGGCCGACTTTTTCGACTCTCATTGGCGAGTTTCTATAATTTGTTACACGTGTTATGGCAAAATTGTAGTATCTATTCCACAGAGGCTATTGATCAAGAGTTGAAGTTGGTACTTCACAGCCAATTTTTGACAGTGAGATTTTCCCAGAATCGATCGACTTTTCTTTGTTCTCAAAATAGGCCAATGTATGAGACAAAGATGAAAAACAAGTAACGGATTTATGACCTATTCTTCGAATAGCCTAAAAAAATGTTTCAATGAAAGATTTCGTCACACACCACAAGTTCCATTCATCATTGAAGACCTTGCATCTCTTCCTAACCTCCCATATTTTGTATCTCCATCCCACTCCAGCAGAGGAGTTAGGAAACCGGATTGAATTTAGAAATTCCATTTTTCCGAATGCATAATTGATTCGACTTCTGTAGGACGTAAACAGATTTTGGAAATAGCGAGGGAAATGCTAGTGGAGTAAACAACGAGAAAAGATTTGTTTATCTGTGGTATGACGTCATGACATCTTGTTTATGGATGCTTCTACGAATTGTTTATTACTAATCGATAAGACGGTTTTTGGCGGGAAAGCTAAGATAAGCGTCACGCTCATTTTTCATTGGTCTATTAAATTATTTATAGTGTTAAATAAAAGCGAGTGATTTATGTAGTAAAAAATTCATTCGGTGAATAATTATTAAAGAACAGTGAAATATAGCAGCATAGTAGCCACATCATGACTTTACCTTTACCTTTCGTCGTAGACGGTTCACGCGGCCGTCTTTTTCAACTGTCATTGGCGATATCAAGTGCAATGTATCATAAGCAAGTCGTGGTGGTCTAGTAGTTAAAACACCAGCCTCTCAATTATGAGTGTGCGGGTTCGATTCCAGGTCAGGCAAGTACCAATTTAACTTTTCTAAAGTTATATGTACTTTCTAAATATGTCATGGACACCAATGACTGAAGGTGAAGGAAAACATCTTGAGGAGACCTGGACTTTATAAGTCTGAAATCGCCAACCAGCATTGAGCAAGCGTGGTGATTACGCTCAATCCTTCTCTGTATGAGAGGAGACTTATGCCCAGCAGTGGGATGATAAAAGGTTGACGATGATTGGCGATATCCGCCATTATTGCAAAATAAAATTTTCAAAGAAATAAAATTGTCGTCCTCCGTGGCGCAGCGGTCAACACGCCTCCCTGCGACGTGGAGGCCCCGGGTTCGAACCCCGGCCAGGTCATGATGGAAAACGATATTTTCCTGATTGGTCTTAAATGTTTATCTATATAATTATGTATCTATTATAAAATATAGTATCGTTGAGTTTAGTATCCCATAACACAAGTCTCGAACTTACTTTGGGGCTAGCTCAATCTGTGTGATCGGTCTTAAAAAAAAAAAAACTACTTTTTACTTGAAATTGGCACAAAGACTTAATTAGTGCCACACTACAAAAAAAAATCGATAAGCAGTCGTGGTAGCCTAGTGATTAAAACTTCAGCCTCTCAAGTATGAGTGTGCAAAGTACTTAGAACTTGTATGATCTATATCTATCTAATGTATATAACTAAGTTATAATAATATGTACTTTCTAAGTATATCTTCGACACCAATGACTGATTACAAGGATTTTTAGGAGCATTGCTATTTCAGTTATTATTATTTTATTTTATTTGTGTAAGCTAATAAGTATTTAGTTTATTATTATGTATGGTTTCTCTAGGTATAAGTAGATTTGTAGTGTTTTAAATACCTTGTTATCGCATTGGGTCTTAATAACCTGTAATGTTAGCAGATAAAGGATTAATAAATAAATAAATAAATCTTGAGGAAACCTGGACTTTAAGCCTGAAATCGCCAACCCGCATTGAGCAAGCGTGGTGATTACGCTTAATCCTTCTCTGTATGAGAGGAGACCTGTGCTCAGCAGTGGGACGATAAAAAAGGTTGGTGATGAATCGATAAGAAAGTGGCCATAGAACTTCGACAGTCGTTATGGTTCTTCTGAAACCCAGGTCTCATATACCAGTCTTAGACAGGTGTGGACCTGGTACATGGGTTGTGGAGGTCAGATAACCAGCTGCTCTTGTTCTGATCTTGTTGAACAAACTAATTTTTGCCTAATTACTTTGCTTAACTAATATATTCTGTATGTATTTATTTATCTATGTACAATTTTGGAAATGTATGTATCAGTGTATCTATTTTAGTGTAATGTATTTATAATCATCATCATCATCTGATGAACACCGTGGCTGAGATGATTTTCGGTCACATGAAGTCCACTGCTGGACATAGGCCTCCCCCAAGGATTTCCAAAGAAAACGGTTGGACGATGCCTGACGCCTGCATCCAGCGCTTCCCTGCGAGTTTGGTCAGATCATCCGACCACCTAGTCGGTAGGCGTCCGACACTGCGCTTGCAGTGTGCCCCACACTGCAAGCGCAGTGTCTACCGACTAGGTGAGTACTAGTGTCTTCCTTCCTGCCCCATCGGCCATCGGCTCTATGAAATATGTGCCCCATCCACTGCCACTACAGAGAGCTAATCCACTGCTAATTAGCTAGCCTAATGAGCTAATTTATAATACTTGCACCAACGACAGTTCTATTTAAAGTTCAGGAGGATCTCTGTCCATTTTTTTTGGTTGCCTGGAAGTGATTGCTTTAGCGATAAGGCCGCCCATTGTATTGGAGTGTTGAAAGTATTTTTTCATTTTTCTTCTTCTCTTCTTTTTCAGCTTAAAGAGGTCCGCTGCTGGACAAAGGCTTCCCCAAAGCTTTCAACGATGATCGGGTTTGTGCTGCTCACAGCCATCGGCTTCCCGCGACCTTCACCAGGCCATCGTTCCGCCTTGTTGGGGGCCTCCCTACGCTGCGTCTTCCAGTACGTGGCCGCCACTCCAGAACCTTACTGCCCCATCGGCCATCGGTTCGTCGTAACGTGCCCCGCCCACTGACACCTAATTTTTGCGACTCGAAGACCCACAGAATAGATGAAAGACATCTTTCATCTGTTCTGTGCTGAGACCAACACTAGCTCGTAGGACCGATACTCGATGGGGCCGACGGGTTCTCGAGTGGCGACCACGCACCGGAAGACGCAGCGTGGGTAGGTCACGACAAGGTGGACCGACGACCTGGTGAAGGTTACGGGAAACCGCGGGATGCGTGAGGCGCATTACCGGTCGTCGTGGAGATCCTTGGGGGAGGCCTATTTCCAGCAGTGGACGTCTATCGGCTGAAATGATGATGATAAAATGATGTGCTGAGACCCCTCCGTCCCTCAAAAAGCACGTCCAAGCAGCGTTAGTTCCGGCTCTCACTAGTAAATCTTTAACAGTTGTTACGGGTAGTCATCCTGAAAATCTGACTGGTAAGATTACCGATTGGTATCTATTGTATTGCCCAATAACTGGGTTATGGAAGTCAGATAGGCAGTCATCATCACCATCAACCTTTTTATCGTCCCACTGCTGGGCACAGGTCTCCTCTCATGCAAAGAAGGATTGAGCGTAATCACCACGCTTGCTCAATGCGGGTTGGCGATTTCTAACTTAAAGTCCAGGTTTCCTGAAGATGTTTTCCTTCACCTTGTGCATCAGTCATTGTTGTCCAAGATATACTTAGAAAGAACATATAACTTAGAAAAGTTACCTTGCCTGACCTGGAGGCTGGAATCGAACCCGCTCACTCGTGGCTGGTGTTTTAGCCACTAGGCCACCACGACTTACCCCAAGCTTTACGATAGACTTCATGTAAAATCGGCAGCCTCCGTGGCGTAGCGGTAGCGAACGCGGCCGCTGCACCAGGAGGTGCGGGTTCGATCCCCGCGCAGTGCAAATATTTGTATGCATGAATATTTGCACTGGTCTGGTTGTGCCTTGGAAAGCACGTTAAGCCGTTGGTCCCGGTTGCCATACGAACACCTAATGGCAGTCGTTACGGGTTGTTGGAGCCCTCAAAAGTGCAACCATTGGTCTACCTGCAAAGCTTCGATATCGCCTTCGGGTTGTGGAGGTCAGACGGCAGTCGCTTCACGAAAAATATCGAAATTTAGCCAAATCAGCAGTTAGACTGGTAAAGCGGACCCCAGACTCCAAAGCTGAAAAGCTTCGGATACGACTGGGATTAACGCTGAGATGATGATGATGATTGCCATGAAAAATTCTGGTATTCAATTTGTACCGGTAAGACTGGAGGCTGACCCCAACATATCAGGAAAATGGCAGGCAGATTATATTGTTGAACTGCCAAATGATGAATGAATGAAAGAAAAAACATGTACTGAACTTAAAATTAAGGGAATCGGGTCCAATATTCATGAAGCATAGACAACTTGCTAGCTAAATTATTACCACCATTGCCAGCCGTAAATAATGCTTCTAGGTTGGTACTTTTGCTTAATTCATGAACTTACAAGTCTCTTTTTGACACGTGCACGGTGTCCTATTTACCTCATATACAGGTTAGTAGAATAGGTAACAAGAACATTTAAAGGTTACAAGCATATCTTTCAGAATTTTTACTTTCTAATTTCTTTAAAAACATCCTTCAATGCTGCTTCAAGGCTAATTGGCGATTGCGGGCTGTTTAAAAAAGAAACCGCGGCCCTGGCCTACAAGTAAGTGAAGGAACATGGGTGGCTTTTCGTCAGTAAAAGTCTGACAAGCCCTTCCGCTCCGCCCAGAGCGGGAGAGGTCTTTTATTGGCGACCCAGATTTAGCTCAAAACGATCTCCAAAGTCTGGAGTACAGGCGAAGAGTAGCCAGCCTGTCGGTGTTCAATAGGATGCATTTTGGAGAGTGTGCGAGGGAATTGCGTGATTTAATTCCCTCATCTCCGTTCCATCATCGGACGAACCGTCCTACGGCGAGTTTGACACCACAACGATCCGGACGAAGCGTTTCGCCTCCTCCTTTTTACCGCGTACATCGAGGGACTGGAACAATTTGCCAGCAGCGGTGTTTCTGTCTGACTACGTTTTAAGTGTCTTCAAGGGTAGAGAGAATAGGCTCTTAATAAATTAGCGTGATTTACCATCAACGATTGCATCGCTGCTTACCGTCAGGCGGGATTGCGGTCTAGTACCAGTTTATAGTGAGGTGTAGGACTCCCCCCGTGACATTTAAGAGTGGCGCGCGTGGAACACTTCGCGCCGCAACTCGGGGTGGCAGACGCGCCTTTTATGTTTTTGTTCCGGATTGGAAAATCCTCAATGGATGTCCGCCACCCTGGGGTGGGCGACGGGGTCTGTCAGACTTCTGCAGACTAAAAACCACCCCGGGTTCTCTTCTATCACGAGCACGCGTGTGGCAGACGCGCCTAGCGCAACTGACGGCGGGGCATGCCGCTGTAGCGGCGGTAAGGCCCGTTCTAGAGAAGTGGCTCAATAGGAGTCACCGCTCCCCCAGTTTCGCAGGTGCTTACCGGCCACGGATGTTTCGGAAAGTACCTATTTCGCATAGGCCGGGAGTAGACGCCCAAGTGCCAACTACGCCAGATACGGCTCTGCATTCAGCGCGCCGTGACTTGGTCGCGGCCGTAGATGCTGCGAGAAACCTCTCGCTACTGGCTGTTGTCGCTACCATGGTCAGGATCGATTCAGGGTGATGATGGCAAAGGAAGCGGCGGAAAGAAAGAGAGGGGCAGCCTCTTCCCTCCCCTCCCGCAGCAGACGCACTGGGCGTCGTAAGGCGCGGCCTGCGGTCGGCAGACTGGGGACGTCTTGTCATTCGACCAGAAGCAGGCCTCGAGGCGGCGGCGTAATGTTCTGCGCACGCCTGATAGTGGAGTCCTGTTGCTGAGGTGACGGCCGCAGTGAGTGACGAGGCCCGCCGGACCATCTCTGGCGGGCCTCTACCAGTCGGAGGGTAGCGGCGAATGCTTCAGGGATGCCCGCCCCATCCGACACACGGGTACATGAGTTTGACCACGGGTTGGTTTTTAGTCAGTTAAAATCTGACAGTCCCCTTCGCCCTTCCCCCAGGGCGGAGGGATTTTCCAACCCGAGAACAAAAAAAAAATCAGCGGTTTGTCCCCGGATGTTCATTCATAAACAAGTAACTTGTATCTAAATTCACACTCAAACCCATTCACTATGTAGAGATAAATTTTCATGTTTGGAGAGGCGTAGTCACACGTTACATATACCTACCTACCGTAGCACCTTGACAACGTGTGACTACGCCTTTCCAAACATGAAAATTTATCTCTACATAGTGAATGTTGCATACTTCAGAATAGTATTGTATGACATTACTACTGTGTCCATTTACTTGCAACTACATTAGCAACTTTGTTCAGTTCAGTATTCTGAAAATCTTGTTTTATACTTTTTCAGCGTCGTTTTTTGTCGTAGTTGGGTTTTAGTTTTTTAACTTTTTTTTATTTGTACTATTTTGGTGTTAAAGTGTATTTGTGGCGCATATTATTAACAAAAGTTAAACTGATGAACTAAAAATTAGGTACTTGACATATTACATCTACACGCACATATAACAACATAAGCCCGAAGGCATATAGCGCAGAGGCCTTTTTATGGGAGATTTAGCCAGTTATAAAACTGTTTCCGCCTTCACCGCGTGGAGTTACTCCCAGCTTATGTCGTTTTCATTAGTGCATTACATATTCTAATAATGTTCACACTGCTCTACATTGCATAAAGCGATTCACAGTTCCCGTGATCCGCGCTTTACTCTTATCGCTCATATTTAACATCATTAAAGCATTCTTGTAATTATGTACAAGCATAAAGCACTCGTGAAGCTCTTTCACGTGATACCAAACACGGTATACCTATTTATTTTAATTTTATATTAACATAGAACTTTTTGTCCGCTAGAGGGTGCAATACTAAATTTGGTGACAAGCTTTATAGCTCATAACTAACAGAATATCAAGGCCCTTCTAATGGTAATGCAGTGGTCTTATTCTGATAAGTAGTAAAGAAGCTATGAACGAAAAGATGTGAATTATATGCAACCAGCCCATGAATACAGGTAAAGTCACACGCAAATGCTAGCAATATATATATATTCAAAATGTACAAGTAAAGGGCTTTCAAATGATACCAAACACGGCATATTTATCTTAACTTTAGTTTTTTACTCTGTATGTTTTGTCCGCTAGAGGGCGCTACAGTAAATTTTGTGAAACCCCATATAGCCTATAACCAGCGGACAATTAAGACGCTTCTATTGATATATCATTTGTCGAATTCTGATAAGTAGTTTAGAAGTTACGAGGGAACAGATGAACATACATATATACATACATACATACATACATAGCCTGTCAAAATCATAACCCTCCTTTTGCTTTGCCGTAGTCGGGTAAAAATAAAGATAAATTGCATTTATCATTTTCATTAGATTACAGTCGTGGTGGCGTAGGGGTTAAAACACCAACCTCACAAGTATGAGTGCGCGGATTCGATTCCAGGTCAGGCAAGTACCAGTGTAACTTTCCTAAAGTTGTACTTTCTAAGTATATCTTGGACACCAATGACTGAAGGTGAAGTAAAACATCTTGAGGAAACCTGGACTTTATAAGTCTGAAATCGCCAACCCGCATTGAGTAAGCGTGGTGATTACGCTCAGTCCTTCTCTATAGGTATGAGAGGAGACTTGTGCCCAGCAGTGGGACGTTAAAAAGGTTGATGATGATGATGTTGATGAAAGATAAATTACCTAGCATATATTGATAAAATTAATCTATACTAATATATAAAGCTGAAGAGTTTGTTTGTTTGTTTGTGCGCGCTAATCTCAGGAACTACTGGTCCGATTTGAAAAATTCTTTTTGCGTTAGATAGCCTATTAATCCAGAAAGGCTTTAGGCTATATAACATCCCGCTGTGACCAATAGGAGCGGAGCAAAACTAACTCCACGCGAACGTATAATATATAAAGCTGAAGAGTTTGTTTGTTTGTTTGAACGCGCTAACCTCAGGAACTACTGGTCCAATTTGAAAAATTCTTTTTGCGTTGGATAGCCCATTAATCCAGGTAGTCTTTAGGCTATATAACATCACGTTGCGACCAATAGGAGCGCATCATAACTAACTCCAAGCGAACGAAGTCGCCGGCGGCCGCTAGTTTAAAATAATAATGTTAAATTTGTACATAGATTAATCTATCAGAATGAACATAATACAAATTATTCAGCTGCCCTTACTCCAAATTATTTGTGGTCGATGCACATCTTCCATACCTCTCTATTTAGACGTCATGGAAAGAACAGAAGATAAAATGTCAGTTTAGACCTGTCAAATTAATGCGCTCCTGACGTAAACTGGCGTATTTTAGTCGCCATGTTTATAATCGCGTCTAAACTGTCTATGGAGTATCTTAATTTGACAGGATTAAACTAAAATGTTATCTTCTATCCTTTTTTTAACGAAATGGAAAGAAAAAGATGCATTTAACTTACAATAAAAAGTAAAAAAACTAAAACCCAACTACGACAAAAAACAACGCTGAAAAAGTATAAAACAAGATTTTCAGAATACTGAACTGAACTAAGACGCTAATGTAGTTGCAAGTAAATGGACACAGTAGACTCTACCAAGATGTCTTCGTTGTAAATTGATAATAATGTCATACAATACTATTCTGAAGTTTGTAATATTCACTAGGTAGAGATAAATTTTCATGTTTGAAAAGGCGTAGTCACACGTTGCCAAGGTGCTACGGTAGGTAGGTATATGTCTACTGTGTCCATTTACTTGCAACTAC
Source organism: Sesamia nonagrioides (assembly GCA_017933935.1). NCBI lineage: Eukaryota > Metazoa > Arthropoda > Insecta > Lepidoptera > Noctuidae > Sesamia > Sesamia nonagrioides. Next base: position 479,160 of record JADWQK010002163.1, read on the forward strand.
ATTAGCGTCTTTGTTCAGTTCAGTATTCTGAAAATCTTGTTTTATACTTTTTCAGCGTCGTTTTTTGTCGTAGTTGGGTTTTAGTTTTTTTTACTTTTTATTATTTTTTTTGGTGTTAAAGTGTATTTGTGGCGCATAATATTAACAAAAGTTAAACTGGTGAACTAAAAACTAGGTACTTGACATATTACATCTACACGCACATATAATAACATAAGTCCGAAGGCATATAGTGCAGAGGACATTTTATGGGAGCTTTAGCCAGTTATCAAACCGTTTCCGCCTTCACCGCGTGGAGTTACTCCCAGCTTATGTCGTTTTCATTACATATTCCATTCAAATCAAATCAAAGCATTTATTTCAAATAAACCAGTTACAGGCACTTTTGAATTGTCAGAAGGTCGGTCAGTCAATAAGATGAAGCTAGTCGCCCATTCCAAAGAGTAGGTACCTATGGAGAAGAACGGGCAAGAAACTCCATGGACACTCTTTTAAATTTTCAAGCTATTGTTACAAATATTTGATTACATCATTCATGTTGAAATCAACCGTGTGAGAACGATGCAGAAATAAATTGTACGCCGAGAGCGTCCATTATGAAAACACACAAAAATCAATTCAGAAATTAAAATACGCCGTGGCAGCTAAGAGATGACCAGTCCCCTCCGACGGCGTCCGTTCACGAACATGACGAATGGATCAGCATCATTCAGCTCAACCATATTCAAGGGAACATTGCATAAAGCGATTCACAGTTCCCGTGATCCGCGCTTTACTCTTATCTATCGCTCATATTTAACATCATTAAAGCATTCTTGTAATTATGCACAAGCATAAAGTACTCGTGAAGCTCTTTCACGTAATACCAAACACGGTATATTTATTTTAATTTTATATTAACGTAGAACTTTTTGTCCGCTGGAGGGCGCTATACTAAATTTGGTGACAAGCTTTATAGCTCATAACTAACAGAATATCAAGGCCCTTCTAATGGTACTGCAGTGGTCTTATTCTGATAAGTAGTAAAGAAGCTATGAACGAAAAGATTTGAATTATATGCAATCAGCCCATGAATACAGGTAAAGTCACAAGCAAATGCTAGCAATATATATATATATATATAGATATCCCTTTGGGCACTCTGACCAGTTGTTGATCCAATTCAAACGGGCCAACCAGGGCGCAGCATTTGCCAAGGGCGTGAAGCGATTGGATAAGCAGCAGCTTCTTTTTTTAAGTATGTTCACCGATAAATCTCAGACGCCTAGACCGATTTACAAAATTCTTTTTATGTTAGAAAAGGTAAACTTTCTAAATGGTCCCATAGTCAGGATCTGATGATGGAAGACTAAAGAAATCAAGAGGAACTTCCAAAAATCGTAGGGGCGACTAGTGCATTTCTAAGTATCTTCATTAAGTATTTCAGAGAACTACAATTTGATAAAGGTCTGGTATAGCTGATGATGGAGCCTGGAAAAAGTCAAGGGAACTCCTCAATTATTCACAGCAGCTACCTTGAGTTTGTGCTTGACTAATTTGTATTGATAAGAACTTTACAAAAAGATGGGTTATGACTGTCATGAAGGCTCTGGTGATAAAAGCAAAGGCCAGTTCAGGGAACTCTTCAACGGTTAATAGTAGGTACCTTGTGTTTGGACTTAATTCATTTATATTGATGAGAACTTTGCACCTATATGGGTTAAAATGATGGTTTGTAGTAAATCTGATGATGAAGACTATAGGCAGTCGAGGGAACTCCTCAACTATTCACAGCAGCCACCTTGCGTTTGTGTTTTTTTTTTTTACATATTATAAACCAGCGCTTGACCGCAATCCTGCCTGATGGTAAGCAGTGACGCAATCGTTGATGGTAAAGCGCACTAGTTTATTAAGAGCCTATTCACTCTAGCCTTAAAGACACTCAAATTGTAGTCCGACGGAAACACCGCCGCTGGCAAATTGTTCCAGTCCCTCGACGTACGCGGTATAAAGGAGGAGGCGAAACGCTTCGTCCGGATCGTAGTGGTGTTAACAACGTAAGGGTGGAAACCAGCCGTACGACGGGTCGTCCGCTGGTGGAACGGAGATGGGGGAATTAAATCATGCAATTCCCTCGCACACTCCCCGAAATGCATCCTATAGAACACCGAAAGGCTGGCTACTCTACGCCTGTGCTCTAGGCTTTGGAGACCAACTCGAGTTAGATCAGGGTCACCAATCAGCCTCTTTGCACGTCTCTCCACTGAATCCAAAGTGGCCAGGTGACACTTGGCAGCACCAGCCCAAATGTGGCTGCAGTACTCCACACACGAACGGACCTGTGCTTTGTATAACATTAGAAGCTGCCCAGGTGTGAAGTACTGCCGGACCTTTGCGATAACGCCAAGTTTCTTGGCAGCCACCTTAGCCTTGGACTCAATGAACCGCCCAAAGTTAAGGTCCGAGGAAATCTCAACTCCCAAAAGCTGAAGGCGGTCGGAACACTCCAAGGACACATTCCGAAAAGTAGGAGCCAAGGTGAACGGGCTCCTTTTGGCGGTGAAAAGACACGCCTGTGTTTTGGCGGCATTGAATGCTACAAGATTGGCATTGCCCCATTCGGAGACTGCCTGCAGTGCAACACTCGTTCGCTCAACCATGGCCTCTCTTTCGGACCGGATTGATTCCCTACTAGCCCGAGCATGATTAATGCTTGATTAATTCTTATTGATAAGAACTTTGCACCTATGCTCGGTGCCTTTGCTCGGTGGTAGGCCATAACATCGGCTGCCGGCAGAAGTTAGCACCCACCAGACAAAGACTTGCCGCCAAGGGATTCGTCGTGTCCCGGCCTGGTGAAGCCGTACGGAGGACGGGTCTGAGCAGTTGTGTTGCGATGTGTGCCGGGTACGATGCGCCAAATGTTGTTGTGCCGGGAGTTTGGTCATGGAGGGTCTCCACATCAATCTCCCTCTGGTGCAGCGTTGTCGACGCTCAACTGCCGTCTTCCTTCCTATTCACTAAGGTTTTGTAAGTGAATGGACTTAATAAACTAGCGCGCTTTACCATCAACGATTGCATCACTGCTTACCATCAGGCGGAATTGCAGTCAAGCGCTAGTTTATAATTATTAAAAAAATATATGTGGGCTAAAATGAATGTTTGTCGGTCGTGGTCTTCATCATCAAATCTACTACAGATTTTCATAATAATGCATATCGGTGAAAATTGCTCATCAATATATATATTAATTAAATCCAAAAACAAGGGAACTACTGTAAACCCTTGAGAAGTTACCTGAACTGGCCTTTGTATTCATCATCAGAGCCCTAATGACAGTTACAACCTATTTAGGTGTAAAGTTCTTATTAATACAAATTAATCAAGTTCAAACACAAGGTAGCTGCTGTGAATTGTCGAGGAGTTCCCTCAACTGTCTCCCGACTTCATATGTACTCCAGATCATTACTAAATTGTAGTGCTTTAAAATACTTAATGAAAATAACTAGAAATGCACTAGTTGCCCGTAAAAGTTTTGAAAGTTTTCCTTGATTTCTCTAATCTTTAATCATCAGATCTTGATCTGGTGACTATGGGACCACCCTTTCAAATAAAACAAGAATTTCGCAAACGGGTCCAGGCGTCTTACAGTAATCGATGAACATACATAAAAAAAAAGATTGCGACGAATTGTGAACCTCCTCCTTTTTTTGAAGTCGGGTAAACACTTAAATTGCCAAAAGAAAATAATTTTTCTGTTGACAACTTTAACAACAAATTTAAATTTTATAGGATTTTGACATTATTAACTTTTTTATTGCTATTGCCCGAGGTCGAATCCTTTAGTCTCAACGCCCGCGCTGCTGCCGATGACAATAGTATCATACTAAGCAGTATACGGTGAAATCACGCAGGCATTTATCAACTACTTTTCTCAAACAATCTGCGGAAATCAAACACATAATTTTCTTTTTTAAGTTCAATATCGAAAAATGAACAATAAAATTTTTTCCCGCGCTATTATAATGTTCTTTCGTTTTTTTCAATAAACAGTCTACTACTGTCTATTTGCAAGATAGTCCAAAATTTGAATAAAACCTTTTATTAGTTACCTCCTTGGTATTCCATGTTTCGAATGCAGTTTTTTTTTTCAAAAGAAATTCAGACTAGGACGTTGGAACGAAACGCAAACTCCCTATTTCGAAATTGCGGCCGCTAAAGTTGACATTCCATGTGTCTAACGCGTTCCAGTACCTACCACAAACCATTATTATTCATTCATCATATCATTATTATTCTTTGTAAGATCTGTCAATATTTACCTGTGTTAACAATTATATGATTTAATTTGATTTGATTAGAAAACAGCGCTTTCTTTCGCTAAAATATAACGCGACTAAGCGAAATTATTTTTATAACACACTTTGAGTAGACTGAGAAATCATCCACCAGATCCACAGATCTTTATTACCTTTATTACTTAGTAAGTAGCAAATATGATTTTATTTCCACTAACGTGCGGTTGAGTTAACTTTTTTAATTTACAAAAATATTATAAATGGTACACATGTTTATTGTACACACTACGCTAGGATATCTCAATGTTCTTTATGAATTATTTACTGAATGCACTATTTACTACATAAATCTCGCACTTTTATTTAGTAAAGAACACTTTAAATAATTTAAAACTCCAATGGAAAAATTGAAGCTCAGCTTAATTTTCCCGCCAAAACTCCTGACCCGGATTATAACATCAGGAAAACATTGTTTTATTTTGAGTACGAGGCTTTTTAGTACATTATATTACTTTTTTTTATTTTTCTTTATTATGTGTTTATTATTTTTAGTGTATTATTATTGTAATGTGCGTTCTGTTTGGAAGGAGTAAACTTTTTTTGTTTCTACCTGATTAATACCTAAAAAAACCGCTTTGCAAAATTCAACGCTTAAAACTGAAACTTCAAATTTAATAATAATATGTATTCGCATACAATTTCTACCAAAGAAGTCTATACAAGCAGTGTTAATTGCATTGAGTGTAACCGAGGCCGTCCACACAATATTTTCAGCCCCAAACATGCAGCGCCGATATCGTGTTTGGACTAATTAGATTGATTTCGATGAATAGAGTTTAAAAACTTAATATAAATGGTAAGTTAGAAATAAAGTATAAAAACCCCATACGCAAAATTCAACCTCTTTAAATATTAATAACAATAACTTTGACTTCATACTAAACATAATTGATCGACCGGTACGGTATCAGTACATCTTCAGATCAAAATAAGTATTACGAAGTACGAGTAGCTACATGGATCAACATAAGATAATGATTTTTGAAATATATTCCAAGCCAAAAAGTCTTTGTGCATTTAAAAAAAAATAGTCGTTATGGATCCACTAATGCATAGAATTGTTAAAAAATATATATAGATCTTACAATGTATGGAGTATTGCGAATATAAAATATCTAGATTAGCTATAATAAATTCCTATTTGATCAACTGTTACGGTATAGGTATCGGATCAAAAGATGTATTACTGGAAGTACGAGTATATAAATGGTTCAACACAAGTAATTGATTTTTGAAATATATTCAGAGCTAAAAAGTCCTCGTGGGTTCAAAAAATTTAGCCGTTATGGATCCACTAATGCATGAAATTGTTGAAAAATTTTTATCGAGTATAATGTCCTATCGAGGAATATGTTTGGCAACATCGCTTAATAGAATGCAACGTTGCCACTCCGCCCGAGAAATACGCAACTGGATTAAAGTTATTCCGTGCTAAAGGTGGAGTCTATTGTGTTCGGGATCGCGGCTAGATCAACTAAGTGTGCAAAGAGGTGTTTATATATATATATATATATATATAGTGTGCAAAGAGGTGTTTATATAGATATCCCTTTGGGCACTTTGTTGATCAGACGTGCCGTATAGGTAGTAATTTGTTGATCCATTTTCACTTGTTGATCCGGGGGCCTTTTCTTGATCCGTTGCCATCTGATCATAAATATGTGGCTCCGTTCGGATCCACATGCGTCACGATGAACAATAAGAAGTAATAACAATAATTAAGGGCTGTTTTATACAAATCCACCTTTTTGGCGTCTGAGCAGTTGTTGATCCAATTCAAATGGGCCAATCAGGGTGCAGCATTTGCCAAGGGAGTGAAGCGATTGGATAAGCAGCAGTTACTTTTTTATGTATGTTCACCGATAAATCTCAGACGCCTAGACCGATTTACAAAATTCTTTTTATGTTAGAAAAGGTAAACTTTCTAAATGGTCCCATAGTCAGGATCTGATGATGGAAGACTAAAGAAATCAAGAGGAACTTCCAAAAATCGTAGGGGCGACTAGTTTATTTCTAAGTATCTTCATTAAGTATTTCAGAGAACTACAATTTGATAAAGGTCTGGTATAGCTGATGATGGAGCCGGAAGAAAGTCAAGGGAACTCCTCAATTATTCACAGCAGCTACCTTGAGTTTGTGCTTGATTAATTTGTGTTCATAAGAACTTTACAAAACGGTGGGTTATGACTGTCATGAAGGCTCTCGTGATGAAAAAAAAAGGCCAGTTCACGGAACTCTTCAACGGTTAACAGTAGGTACCTTGTGTTTGGACTTAATTCATTTATATTGATGAGAACTTTGCACCTGTATGGGTTGAAATGAAGGTGTGCAGTAGATCTGATGATGAAGACCCTAGACAGTCAAGGGAACTCCTCAATGATTCACAGCAGCTACATTGAGTTTGTGCTTATTAATTTGTATTGATAAGAACTTTACAAAAAGATGGGTTATGACTATCATGAAGGCTCTGGTGATAAAAGCAAAGGCCAGTTCAGGGAACTCTTCAACGGTTAATAGTAGGTACCTTGTGTTTGGACTTAATTCATTTATATTGATGAGAACTTTGCACCTATATGGGTTAAAAAGATGGTTTGTAGTAAATCTCATGATGAAGACCATAGGCAGTCGAGGGAACTCCTCAACTATTCACAGCAGCCACCTTGCGTTTGTGCTTGATTAATTCGTATTGATAAGAACTTTGCAACTATGCTCGGTGCCTTTGCTCGGTGGTAGGCCATAACATCGGCTGCCGGCAGAAGTTACCACCTACCAGACAAAATCTTGCCGCCAAGCGAATCGTCGTGTACCGGCCTGATTTCTTGTGAAGCCGTACGGAGGACGGGTCTGAGCAGTTGTGTTGCAGTGTGTGCCGAGTACGATGCGCCAAATGTTGTTGTGCCGGGAGTTTGGTCGTGGAGGGTCTCCACATCAATCTCCCTCTGGCGCAGCGTTGTAGACGCTCAACTGCCGTCTTCCTTCCTATTCACTAAGGTTTTTTAAGTGATCATCAACGATTGCATCACTGCTTACCATCAGGCGGAATTGCAGTCAAGCGCTAGTTTATAATTATTAAAAAAAATATATATATGTCGGCTAAAATGAATGTTTGTCGGTCGTGGTCTTCATCATCAAATCTACTACAGATTTTCATAATAATGCATATCGGTGAAAATTTCTCATCAATATATATTAATTAATTCCAAATACAAGGAAACTACTGTAAACCGTTGATGAGTTACCTGAACTGGCCTTTGTATTCATCATCAGAGCCCTAATGACAGTTACAACCCATTTAGGTGTAAAGTTCTTATTAATACAAATTACTCAAGTTCAAACGCAAGGCAGTTGCTGTGAATTGTCGAGGAGTTCCCTCAACTGTCTCCCGACTTCATATCTACTCCAGATCATTACTAAACTGTAGTGCTTTAAAATACTTAATGAAAATAACTAGAAATGCACTAGTTGCCCGTAAAAATTTTGAAAGTTTTCCTTGATTTCTCTAATTTTTAATCATCAGATCCTGGCCTGGTGACTATGGGACCACCCTTTCAAATAAAACAAGAATTTCGCAAACGGGTCCAGGCGTCTTACAGTAATCGATGAACACACATAAAAAAAGATTGCGACGAATTGTGAACCTCTTCCTTTTTTTGAAGTCGGGTAAACACTTAAATTGCCAAAAGAAAATAATTTTTCTGTTGACAATTTAAATTTTATAGGATTTTGACATTGATTAATTACTTTTTTATTGCTATTGCCCGCGCTGCTGCCGATGACAATAGTATCATACTAAGTAGTATACGGTGAAATCACGCAGGCATTTACTAACTACTTTTCTCAAACAATCTGCGGAAATCAAACACATAATTTTCTTTTTTAAGTTCAATAACGAATAATGAACAATAATATTTTTTCCCGCGCTATTATAATGTTCTTTCGTTTTTTTCAATAAACAATCTACTACTGTCTATTTGCAAGATAGTCCAAAATTTGAATAAAACCTTTTATTAGTTACCTCTTTGGTATTCCATGTTTCGAATGCAGTTTTTTTTTCGAAAGAAATTCAAACTAGGACGTTGGAACGAAACGCAAACTCCCTATTTCGAAATTGCCGCCGCTAAAGTTGACATTCCATGTGTCTAACGCGTTCCAGTACCTACCACAAACCATTACTATTCATTCATCATATCATTATTATTCTTTGTAAGATCTGTCAATATTTACCTGTGTTAACAAATAAATGATTTAATTTGATTTGATTAGAAAACAGCGCTTTCTTTCGCTAAAATATAACGCGACTAAGCGAAATTATTTTTATAACACACTTAGGTATGTAACTTTGAGTAGACTGAGAAATCATCCACCAGATCCACAGATCTTTATTACCTTTATTACTAAGTAAGTAGCAAATATGATTTTATTTCCACTAACGTGCGGTTGAGTTTATCTTTTTTAATTTACAAAAATATTATAAATGAGGTACACATGTTTATTGTACACACTACGCTACGATATCTCAATGTTCTTTATGAATTATTTACTGAATGCATTTTTTACTACATAAATCTCGCACTTTTATTTAGTAAAGAACACTTTAAGTAATTTAAAACTCTAATGGAAAAATTTAAGCTCAGCTTAACTTTCCCGCCAAAACTCCTGACCCGGGTTATAACATCAGGAAAACATTGTTTTATTTTGAGTACGAGGCTTTTTAGTAAATTATATTACCTACTTTGTTTTTTTTTTTTCTTTTTCTTTATTATTTGTTTATTATATTTTAGTGTATTATTATTGTAATGTGCGTTCTGTTTGGAAGGAGTAAACAATTTTTCTTTCTACCTGATTAATACCTAACAAAACCGCTAAAACTGAAACTTCAAATTTAATAATAATATGTATTCGCATACAATTTCTACCAAAGAAGTCTATACAAGCAGTGTTAATTGCATTGAGTGTAACCGAGGCCGTCCACACAATATTTTCAGCCCAAAACATGCAGCGCCGACATCGTGTTTGGACTAATTAGGTTGATTTCGATGAATAGAATTTAAAAACTTAATACAAATGGTAAGTTCGAAATAAAGTATAAAAACCCCATACGCAAAATTCAACCTCTTTAAATATTAATAACAATAACTTTGACTTCATACTAAACATAATTGATCGACCGGTACGGTATCAGTACATCTTCAGATCAAAATAAGTATTACGAAGTACGAGTAGCTACATGGATCAACATAAGGCAATGATTTTTGAAATATATTCCAAGCCAAAAGTCTTCGTGCATTTAAAAAAAATAGTCGTTATGGATCCACTAATGCATGGAATTGTAAAAAAATATATAGCTATATAAATTCCTATTTGATCAACTGTTACGGTATAGGTATAAAGTATATAAATGGATCAAAACAAGTAGATTTTTTAAATATATTCAGCTGTCCTCGTGGCTTCAAATAGTAAATTCCTCACGCCGAATTGTTACGCAGCTAGATCAAAGTTTTCCGTGCTACTGGAAGTACGTTATATAAATATTGCGGCTGATCAACTATGTGCCCAAAGAGGTGTTTATATATATATATATATATATATATATATATATATATATATATATATATATATATATATATATATCGTGTTTATATATATATATATATATATATATATATATATATATATATATATATATAGGTGTTTATATATATATATATATATATATTATATTATATATATATATATATATATATATATATATATATATAAACACCTCTTTGGGCACATAGTTGATCCAGCCGCAATCCCGAACACAATAGACTCCACCTTTAGCACGGAATAACTTTGATCTAGCTGCGCATTTCTCGGGCGGAGTGGCAACGTCACATTCGATTAAGCGATGTTGCCAAACATATTCGTCGATAGGACATTATACTCGATAAAAAAATTTTCAACAATCTCATGCATTAATGGATCCGTAACGGCTAAATTTTTTGAAGCCACGAGGACTTTTTAGCTCTGAATATATTTAAAAAATCAATGATTTGTGTTGATCCATTTATATACTCGTACTTCCAGTAATACATCTTTTGATCCGATACCTATACCGTAACAGTTGATCAAATAGGAATTTACTATAGCTAATCTAGATATTTTATATTCGCAATGCTCCATACATTGTAAGATCTATATATATTTTTTTACAATTCCATGCATTAGTGGATCCATAACGACTATTAAAAAGCCTCGTACTCAAAATAAAACAATGTTTTCCTGATGTTATAACCCGGGTCAGGAGTTTTGGCGGGAAAGTTAAGCTGAGCTTAAATTTTTCCATTAGAGTTTTAAATTACTTAAAGTGTTCTTTACTAAATAAAAGTGCGAGATTTATGTAGTAAAACATGCATTCAGTAAATAATTCATAAAGAACATTGAGATATCCTAGCGTAGTGTGTACAATAAACATGTGTACCTCATTTATAATATTTTTGTAAATTAAAAAAGATAAACTCAACCGCACGTTAGTGGAAATAAAATCATATTTGCTACTTACTAAGTAATAAAGGTAATAAAGATCTGTGGATCTGGTGGATGATTTCTCAGTCTACTCAAAGTTACATACCTAAGTGTGTTATAAAAATAATTTCGCTAAGTCGCGTTATATTTTAGCGAAAGAAAGCGCTGTTTTCTAATCAAATCAAATTAAATCATTTATTTGTTAACACAGGTAAATATTGACAGATCTTACAAAGAATAATAATGATATGATGAATGAATAGTAATGGTTTGTGGTAGGTACTGGAACGCGTTAGACACATGGAATGTCAACTTTAGCGGCCGCAATTTCGAAATAGGGAGTTTGCGTTTCGTTCCAACGTCCTAGTTTGAATTTCTTTCGAAAAAAAAAAACTGCATTCGAAACATGGAATACCAAGGAGGTAACTAATAAAAGGTTTCATTCAAATTTTGGACTATCTTGCAAATAGACAGTAGTAGATTGTTTATTGAAAAAAACGAAAGAACATTATAATAGCGCGGGAAAAAATATTATTGTTCATTATTCGTTATTGAACTTAAAAAAGAAAATTATGTGTTTGATTTCCGCAGATTGTTTGAGGAAAGTAGTTAGTAAATGCCTGCGTGATTTCACCGTATACTGCTTAGTATGATACTATTGTCATCGGCAGCAGCGCGGGCAATAGCAATAAAAAAGTTAGTAATTAATGTCAAAATCCTATAAAATTTAAATTGTCAACAGAAAAATTATTTTCTTTTGGCAATTTAAGTGTTTACCCGACTTCAAAAAAAGGAGGAGGTTCACAATTCGTCGCAATCTTTTTTTATGTGTGTTCATCGATTACTGTAAGACGCCTGGACCCGTTTGCGAAATTCTTGTTTTATTTGAAAGGGTGGTCCCATAGTCACCAGGCCAGGATCTGATGATTAAAAATTAGAGAAATCAAGAAAAACTTTCAAAATTTTTACGGGCAACTAGTGCATTTCTAGTTATTTTCATTAAGTATTTTAAAGCACTACAATTTAGTAATGATTTGGAGTAGATATGAAGTCGGGAGACAGTTGAGGGAACTCCTCGACAATTCACAGCAACTGCCTTGCGTTTGAACTTGAGTAATTTGTATTAATAAGAACTTTACACCTAAATGGGTTGTAACTGTCATTAGGGCTCTGATGATGAATACAAAGGCCAGTTCAGGTAACTCCTCAACGGTTTACAGTAGTTCCCTTGTATTTGGAATTAATTAATATATATTGATGAGCAATTTTTACCGATATGCATTATTATGAAAATCTGTAGTAGATTTGATGATGAAGACCACGACCGACAAACATTCATTTTAGCCGACATATATTTTTTTTTAATAATTATAAACTAGCGCTTGACTGCAAATACGCCTGATGGTAAGCAGTGATGCAATCGTTGATGGTAAAGCGCGCTAGTTTATTAAGCCCATTCACTTAAAAAACCTTAGTGAATAGGAAGGAAGACGGCAGTTGAGCGTCGACAACGCTGCGCCAGAGGGAGATTGATGTGGAGACCCTCCACGACCAAATTCCCGGCACAACAACATTTGGCGCATCGTACCCGGCACACACTGCAACACAACTGCTCAGACCCATCCTCCGTACGGCTTCACCAGAAATCAGGCCGGTACACGACGAATCGCTTGGCGGCAAGATTTTGTCTGGTGGGTGGTAACTTCTGCCGGCAGCCGATGTTATGGCCTACCACCGAGCAAAGGCACCGAGCATAGTTGCAATGTTCTTATCAATACGAATTAATCAAGCACAAACGCAAGGTGGCTGCTGTGAATAGTTGAGGAGTTCCCTCGACTGCCTATGGTCTTCATCATGAGATTTACTACAAACCATCTTTTTAACCCATATAGGTGCAAAGTTCTCATCAATATAAATGAATTAAGTCCAACCACAAGGTACCTACTATTAACCGTTGAAGAGTTCCCTGAACTGGCCTTTGCTTTTATCACCAGAGCCTTCATGATAGTCATAACCCATCTTTTTGTAAAGTTCTTATCAATACAAATTAATAAGCACAAACTCAATGTAGCTGCTGTGAATCATTAAGGAGTTCCCTTGACTGTCTAGGGTCTTCATCATCAGATCTACTGCACACCTTCATTTCAACCCATACAGGTGCAAATTTCGCATCAATATAAATGAATTAAGTCCAAACACAAGGTACCTACTGTTAACCGTTTAAGAGTTCCGTGAACTGGTCTTTTTTTCATCACCAGAGCCTTCATGACAGTCATAACCCATCTTTTTGTAAAGTTCTTATCAACACAAATTAATCAAGCACAAACTCAAGGTAGCTGCTGTGAATAATTGAGGAGTTCCCTTGACTTTCTCCCGGCTCCATCATCAGCTATACCAGACCTTTATCAAATTGTAGTTCTCTGAAATACTTAATGAAGATACTTAGAAATGCACTAGTCGCCCCTACGATTTTTGAAGTTCCTCTTGATTTCTTTAGTCTTCCATCATCAGATCCTGACTATGGGACCATTTAGAAAGTTTACCTTTTCTAACATAAAAAGAATTTTGTTAATCGGTTTAGGCGTCTGAGATTTATCGGTGAACATACATAAAAAAGTAACTGCTGCTTATCCAATCGCTTCACTCCCTTGGCAAATGCTGCGCCCTGATTGGCCCGTTTGAATTGGATCAACAACTGGTCAGACGCCAAAAAGGTGGATTTGTATAAAACAGCCCTTAATTATTGTTATTACTTATTATTATTCATCGTGACAAATGTGGCTCCGAATGGAGCCACATATTTATGGTCAGATATCAACGGATCAAGAAAAGGCCCCCGGATCAACAAGTGAAAATGGATCAACAAATTACTACCTATACGGCACGTCTGATCAACAAAGTGCCCAAAGGGATATCTATATATATATATATATATATATGTGTCTGTATATTCAAAATGTACAAGTAAAGCGCTTTCAAATGATACCAAACACGACATATTTAGCTTAACTTTATTTTTTTACTCTGTATGTTTTGTCCGCTTGAGGGCGCCACATTATATTTTGTGAAACCCCTTAAAGCCTATAACCAGCGGACAATTAAGACGCTTCTAATGATATGTCATTTCTCAAATTCTGATAAGTAGTTTAGAAGTTACGAGGGAACAGATGAACATACATACATACATACATAGCCTGTCAAAATCAAAACCCTCCTTTTGCTTTGCCGTAGTCGGGTAAAAATTAGCTTAGTTTGTGAACAACAGAATCGGCGCCAAAGACGCAAAATCAGAAATAATATAACTCTGTGAGTGCGCACCGCGGATCCTTCCCTGACATTCAGACAAATTGTCAAACTGAATTTTGAAATATATGTTATAAAAATTGAGTCGCAATTTTCCACTACCGGATGTAAATAATTTTTTTTGCGCCCCATCGTACTGATGACCCAATTTATTCAGTCTTGTTCAATTCAGAAAAAAAAGGAGGAATATTTTGTGGTTCATTTTCATTTTGGCTCAGATGGTTCTGCAGAATGTTTGGGTTTATTGTAATTTATTGAAGAGTATAACTAGGATGATAGAGGACCAGAATCACCGACATAGCTGAGAGGATTAGCAAGCTGAAGTGGCAATGGGCTGGTCACATATGCCGTAGGACCGACAACCGTTGGTGTAAACGAGTCCTCGAGTGGAAACCGCGTCTCGGCAAACGTAGCATAGGACGCCCTTGGGCGAGATGGAGCGACGACATCAAAAAGGTGGCTGGTAGTGGCTGGCGGAGAACTGTTTAGGATTGAGCTTGTTGGCGTGCCATGGAGGAGGCCTATGTCCAGCAATGAACGAGTGGAGGCTGATGATGATGACATTGACATTGGTTCCGAAATTTTGTCCACAAACGAAATAAAGTTTAACTTCAGTTCATCTCTCTCTTGAAAAGGACCGAATATAATAATTAATGTTACTTTAGTCCTGTCAAATTAAGATACTCCATAGACAATTTAGACGCGATTATAAACATGGCGACCAAAATTACGTCAATATGCGTCAGGCGCGGACTAATTTGATAGAACTAAACTAATATTTATCTTCTGTCCTTTTCTTAATGGAATAGAAAGAAAGACATGCACTGAAATTAAATTGTATTTAGTCCGTGAACATGAGAATCGGCGCCTTTGGTCAGTACTGGCAAACCACCAAATTTTGCTTTCTGCTATACCAGAGTCATTGCTTGCAGTCTCTTCTGAGCTTATAGAGGTCCACTGCTGGACAAAGGCCTTCAGCATGCCTTCAGGGATACAATTTTTGCTAAAGATATTTTTGACTCTTCTTAGTTTGTTAGAGAAGAGAGTTTATAAGAAGATAAAAAGACAAGATTTTGAAAAGACAGAAACTAAAATATATTTTCTTCTTCTTCAGCCTATAGAGGTCTGCTGCTGGACAAAAGCCTCCTTCAAGGCTTTCATTCCATTGGGGGGCATTGCCATAATCACCACGCTTGGAAGGCGGGTTAGGGATCGCAGCAATTTGATATTCCACAGGAGAAGCGCTGCTGCCCGCTTCCCTGGTGAGAGTTCCCTTAGTCGCCTCTCACAACAGCCACGGGACGATATGGATCGGTACCACACGGGACACGCCCTGGGTGTCCAGTATATATTGTATACAGTTAGGAGCTTTTTTAACTAAATAGACAGCTATGCTACTAGAAATTGTTATCCGCCACTCCTTTCCAGCTAAAGCACTATGAAGTGGCAAAGGGCGTACGTTTTGGCGGACTGTCTTATGGAAGAACATTCGAAAAGGGCTGATTCTCAGCCTATTTTGAATCAGTGACTTTTGATATTCGTTTTTAGTATAATATAATGTATTCCGGATGCTGACGGTTCTACCACGCCTTTGTCGCGCTTTCAAGATGTTTATGGAAGCCAGGGTTGTTGATGTTGGGTGCTCATGTGAATCCCTACCCCCGCTCATAGGTAGAGTCCGAACGATATCTCTTTGTTAACCTTGTGATGGAGTAAGGATAAGAATTTCCACCGCGAAACCAAAAAAGGGTTCATGCCAATATACGGAAACAGTGCGTTTCTATTTTCTGTCGAACACGTGCTAGCTCCGACTTTATTTTGAGTTTTTATTGGTTAGTTGGAACAACTCCATACATACGTAGGTCTCAATCGGTTTATTTCAATCCATTTGGTTTTCGATCCATCGTACGGCGAGTCTCCACCCTTAAGTTGTTGACACCACTACGATCCGGTCGGTGGTAGGCCACAACATCAGCCGCCGGCGTAAGTTACCACCCACCAGACAAAGTCATGCCGCCAAGCGTTTCATCGTGTTCCGGCATGATGTCTGGTGAAGTCGTACGGAGGACGGGTCTGAGCAGTTGTGTTGCGATGTACGTGCCGGGTACGATGCGCGAAATGTTTTGGTTGTGGAGGGCCTCCAGATCAATATCCCTCTGGCGCAGCATCGTTGGTCGTGTTGTTGGGTTTAACATTGCATCACCGCGCTCAACTGCCGTCTTCCTTCCTATTTACTCAGTTCTTTTGAGTGAGTAGGCTTAACAAACTAGCGCGCTTTGCCATCAACGATTGCATCACTGCTTACCATCAGGCAGGATTGCAGTCAAGCGCTAGTTTGTAATATATAAAAAAAAAAAAAGCGTTTCGCCTCGTCTTTTATACCGCATACATCGAGGGACTGGCACAATTTGCCTGCGGCGGTCTTCCCGTCTGATTACAATTTAAGTGTCTTCAAGGCTTATAATAAACTGGTACGCTTCACCATCAACTTATGCATCACTACTTGCCATCAGGTGGAATTGCAGACAAGCACTAGTTACGAGTTTTGTTCGTGAATTTGAACGTAGACTACTTTGTGTAACTACTTCCATCAGCGCTGATCATCAAATGGTGAAGGAAACCATAGTGAGAAATCATCAAAAATAAAACTAAGTCATTACATTCACCAACCCACTCTGGGCGTGTTTGATAGATCACTGCCCACAAGTGGGGATACTTTCATTTACGCGCCAAATCATCCTATATTAATTTCGCTCTTTGCAGACAGATTGACGCCGCTACTTCTGTCATAAGTAGTAAAGGATCTCCAAACCCGCAATTTTACGCGGAAACAGTGTTCGAAAATACATAAATATGCTAACAGGAGTCGACCTTCCCGCCAAGACGGAACGCGCCAAAAATTCTCGAAAAAAAGAACAAGAAATTGTTTATGTAAGCATGTTTTTTTTTTTTAATGTAAGCCTGTGTGTTCCCGGGTTTTTTTGACAGCTTGATTTTTGATAATTTTATTTATTTTATGACTGGAATATTCTGTTCAATTACTATTCGAATTTGTTGCTATAGGAAAAGATATTAGGTATGTTTCTTTTGTCCATGAATTGAGAAGATTTTGAATTGCGTGCTTTTACCAAATAAAATAAATCACTTTTGAAAAAGTGGGTTATTATTTGTTGTGTCGACATATCATGTATGTAGACTCAAGGTCTGTATAGTGCGACGTACGTTGCAGTAAAAAATATATTGTTATTGTTTAATACCAGCACTGCGACATTTTTTTTTTTAAATCGGAGCGTCTGAGACGTAGGCCTTTTGTCATCGTATATTAGAACTTTCCGTATTTTGTTGCTTTTTTATGTAATCTGATTTTTACCGCGTACATCGAGGGACTGCCTTCGACAGCCTCCGTGGCGTAGCGGTAGCGGACGCGGCCGCTTTGCAAGGTGGCGCGGGTTCGATCCCCGCACAGTGCCCGTATTTGTATGCATGAATATGAATATTTGCACTGGTCTGGTCGTGCCTCGGAAAGCACGTTAAGCCGTTGGTCCCGGTTACCATATGAACATCTAGTGGCAGTCGTTACGGGTTGTTGGAGCCCTCAAGAGTCTAACAATTGGTCTAACTGCAATGCTTCGATGTCGCCTTCGGGTTGTGGAGGTCTGGCGGCAGTCGCTTCACGGAAAATGTCGAAGTTTAGCCATATCAGCAGTTGGCCTGGTAAAAGCGGACCCCAGACTCCAAAGCTGAAAAGGCTTCGGATACGACTGGGATTAACGCTGGGATGATGATGATGATGACATCGAGGGACTGGAACAATTTGCCAGTGTTTCCGTAACATTACAATTTGAATGTCTTCAAGGCTAGAGTGAATAGGCTCTTAATAAACTAGCGCGTTTTACCATCAACGATCGCATCACTGCTTACCATCAGGCGGGATTGCGGTCAAGCGCTAGTTTATAACTTACTAGCTTTCCGCCCGCGGTTTCGCCCGCGTGGAGTTCGGTTATATCGCGCTTTTTAGATTTTCCTCGGGAACCTCATTTTTTTCCGGGATAAAAGGTAGCCTATGTTCTTTCTCAGGGTCTAAAGATTGTCTGTGCCAAATTTCATCAAAATCGGTTGAGAGGTTTAAGCGGGAAAGTGTAACAGACAGACAGACAGAGTTACTTTCGCATTTATAATATTAGTATGGACTAGCTTTCCGCCCGCGGCTTCGCCCGCGTGGAGTTCGGTTATATCGTGCTTTTTAGATTTCCCTCGGGAACATCAAATTTTTCCGGGATAAAAGGTAGCCTATGTTCTTTCTCAGGGTCTAAAGATTGTCTGTGCCAAATTTCATCAAAAATCGGTTGAGAGGTTTAAGCGGGAAAGCGTAACAGACAGACAGACAGACAGACAGACAGACAGACAGACAGACAGACAGACAGACCGACAGACAGACAGACAGATATACAGACAGACAGACAGGCAGACAGACAGACAGACAGACAGACAGACAGACAGACAGAATTACTTTCGCATTTATAATATCAGTATGGATAAAAAAAATACACACATGTATACTTATGCAAATAAAAGTCATACCCTATCTTATGATTCACGATAAATTAATATTTTTTCTTTCTAATTATATTCAGCCATTCAATCGAACAGCTAGGCAGATGACATAGACCTCCAACGTTTAACTACTTGTTTGATTGGTTTAAGTAGACCGCCACAGGCAAATTGTTCCAGTCCTTCTATTGTACGTGATAAAAAAGGCGAGGCGAAACGCTTCGTCCGGATCGTAGTGGTGTCAACAACATAAGGGTGGAAACTCGCCTTAAGAAGAGTCGTACAATGATGGCGCAATTAAGTCCTGTAATTCCCTCGCACACCCCCCAAAATGCATCCTGAAGGTTACGAAAAAGCTTAAATAACAGCTGCCATAATAATAAAATTTATTCAGACACATTTTGATGAACCAGATGATGCCCAACAGATAAAAGACAGCAAAACATAAATTAAAATAAACTTTAAATATGTCGTGCAATGTAGTCAAAATCAAAAGTCATTTATTCAAATTAGGCTGAAAGTCAGCACTTTTTGAACGTTAATTCTACATAAGACAGACCCCAAAACGCCATCATCATCATCATCATCATCATCATCTCAGCGTTAATCCCAGTCGCATCCGTTTTTCAGCTTTGGAGTCTGGGGTCCGCTTTACCGGTCTAACTGCTGATTTTGGCTAAACTTGATATTTTCCGTGAAGCGACTGCCGTCTGACCTCCACAACCCGAAGGCTATATCTAAGCATTGCAGTTAGACCAATTGTTAGACTTTTGAGGGCTCCAACAACCCGTAACGACTGCCACTAGATGTTCGTATGGCAACCGGGACCAACGGCTTAACGTGCTTTCCGAGCCACGACCAGACCAGTACAAATATCCATATTCATGAATACAAATATTAGCACTGTGCGGGGATCGAAGCCGCGCCTTCTTGCGCAACGGCCGCGTTCGCTGCCGCTACGCCACAGAGGCTGTCAGAAAATGCCCACCCATCGACACTTCCTATTGCTTTCGCTGGGAAGAAGAAGTGGCGGAACAAACTCCCCAGCAGCACAGCTGTCTGTTCATTTAAAAAAACAAATGACTTTAAACAATGTATAGTGATGAACACAAGAAAATACAATAACAATGAAATTATTGACCATATATTTAAATGAAAATGTAAATAACTAAAAACTTATTACTTCAATAAAAGACCCAGGCATAAAGGGCGTGACAGCTTACATATTTATGTATTGCAAAAAAAGTGAATTATATTGTTACGGGCTAGGGGTACTTAAATGCCGGTTAAGGGTTACGAAGTTTATTGGCAACGAAGGTACAGTCGATTGTAGGCAATGACAAGTAGAACGTAGCTGATGTCGTACCGAAGTCTTCTCTTACGTCCACGAAGTCCGTGTCGTAATCACACAATAACAGTACAGATGTTACTTCACGTAGTACTAGAAGTTCTCGTTACAATTGTCGCAGTAGATCTTCTTTAAGATCGCTTCTTAACTGTCGCTGTTTTCGTATCGCTAGTCGAGTGTAAACTGACTCTGCGTCGGCGTCGCGGCGCTTTATATAGGCCAGCTGATCGAACATTCCAGATTCCTCTAGACGTAATAATAATAGCACATAAGTTCGAGGTCACTTGGAAGTACCTACGGTAATTCCCGGAAACGGGTTTCTAGAAATTTCGATGTCGACACTTTGTTGACAAAACTGTTGAGACCTGTACCATTCGATAGGCCGTCCTAAGTCTAGCAATGCGTTTTATTATTGTACCTAGGAAACGTCTAGATCTAGCGAAATAGGGCTTAAAAGTGACACACTGCATGTCACGCGATATTGAACCTTATGCCATCGACATAAGGTCCATTCGTAACAATATGAACTCATATAACGTGTCAGTAAGCTAATTCAGGAGAAAGAACATAAACATTGTCCTGAGTTAATCAGAGCGACCAGCTATTCTTATCATTTAAATAATCATTTACGGAATAATAAGCCTTTGAACAAAGCTTGGATTTGATTTGTGCTTTAAATGCATTGTAAGGCAAGTCTAGCCAAACAGAAGGTATCTTGTTATAAAAAGTTATACCAGTAGCGCTAGACCCCACACTAGGATACCCTGTGTCGTGGGATCTAGTTACTTCGGAGTTGAAGTCACGTTATACAATATGTAAATAAAACCCTGTCCGACCCATAAGGATATTAAAGGTTAGGTAAACACTTGACCAAATATAATATAAAATTTTACATAATCATCATAGTAACCATACTAATGAATTTTGAAATAATCCTCTTTTCCCGGGAATTAATTCCAATTTCCCCGAAATTTGGTAATTTTAAAAAAAGTGACAACACATGTTTTATTATAAGCGAATAGCGACGCGACCACGTCATAGGTGCCGCGTGCCCTGCCCCCCGCCGCCCGCGGAAGGGGTTGTTTACGCACATGTATTAAGTTACCTCTTTTTGCGAAATAATATTTATTTTTTTAGGGGGTTTTTTTTTTAAGTTTTGCCTGTCTTTGTAGGCATTAGTAGAATCAGTTATCGATACCTGACAATACCTTCACGGATCGAACAGAGTTTTCTTTACATATTGTATATGCGAGTGGTTGCTTAATCTAAACAATATTACTTGATAAAGAAAACCTAAATAAACCATTTCCAGATCCCAATCACCCATCTGCATTCAAAAGGTTTTAGCTGTTAAGGAAATGGTCCCCAGGTCCCAAGCTATAATATCAGCTAATTACATAATCACAAAAATGTCGAATATGATATGTGTAACATTGATTTTAGCCTAATTTACAATACCGCTGACGCAGATTTGGCTTTATCGTAGGTGCCTACTTATCAAATCAAATTCAACAATGATTACCTATTACCTGACACGACAGATTCCACATTAAATAAAGAATCCACATTAAATAAGAATATTATAATATAGGCGATAATATCGGCTGCCTGCAGAAGTTACCACCCACCAGACAAAGTCTTGCCGCCAAGCGATTCGTCGTGTTCCGGCAGGATGTCTGGTGAAGCCGTACGGAGGACGGGTCTGAGCAGTTGTGTTGCGATGTGTGCCGGGTACGATGCGCTAAATGTTGTTGTGTCAATCACCCTCTGGCGCAGCATCGTTGGTCGTGTTGTTGATGGAAAAAGATGAAGATTTTAAAGTGAATAGGCTTAATAAACTAGAACGCTTTACCATAAACGATTGCATCACTGCTTACCATGAGGCGGTATTGCAGAATAGAGTAGTTGACTAAAGAAAACTAATTACTCCGTCAGTCAGATTTCCAAAAAATACTAGACAAGTATTTTTTTCTTTTTTCATATACTTACTTACTTAAACAAAAAAATAAATATAGGTAGTTTAAAAAACTAAAAAAACATGCTTTTAAAAAATTTCAAACTAAAATGTTAAAAATAATATTTAAAAAAGCGTGATGTCTGGTGGCATGATGTCTGGTGAAGCCGTACGGAGGAAGGGTCTGAGCAGTTGTGTTGCGATGTGTGCCGGGTACAATGCGCCAAATGTTGTTGTGTCGGGAATTTGGTCGTAGAGGATCTCCAGATCAATCTCCCTCTGGGTTAAACATCGCATCACCTCCCTCAACTGCCGTCTTCCTTCCTATTCACTCTGTTTTTTTGAGTGAATGGGCTTATTAAACTAGCGCGCTTTACCATCAACGATTGCATCACTGCTTACCATCAGGCGGGATTGCGATCAAGCACTAGTTTGAAATTAGTAAAAAAAAAAATATTTGTCATTTTTTATTGATTTGATAAAACAAAATATACGTATCCAATATTTTTCTATAATTTGAATGACGGACTAAATAGAATATTTTTTTTTTACCAAGGTAACATCCCTGGTTCCATTCCTGGTTATAAACTATCTGTGTGCCAAATTTCATCAACATCCGTTCAGTAGTTTTTGTAAAAAAGAGTAATAAACTTCCATCTATACTCACATACTTATGCATTTATTGTATTAGCAGGATTAAACCGTGGCACTCCAGGACTAATCCATACTAATATTATAAATGCGAAAGTAACTCTGTCTGTCTGTCTGTCTGTCTGTCTGTCTGTCTGTCTCCGATTTTGATGAAACTTGGCACAGACAATCTTTAGACCCCGAGAAAGAACATAGGCTACCTTTTATCCCGGAAAAATTTGATGTTCCCGAGGGAAACCTAAAAAGCGCGATATAACCGAACTCCACGCGGGCGAAGCCGCGGGCGGAAAGCTAGTTCAGTGTATAAAACACAGAAATAAACTTCAGCAGAAAAGCGACAGCCTCCGTGGCGTAGCGGTACGAGTGTGGCCGCTGCGCATGGAGGCGCTGGGGCAATCCCCGCGCAGTGCAAATATTTGTATGCATGAATAAGAATATTTGCACTGGTCTGGTGGTTAATTCGTAAATTGATAGCAATAGTCAGTTACGTCACTTTACGTCACGTTACGTTAGTCACTTTAGAAACATTAACAACATCACACAGGGTAAATTCTTCAAAAAAAAGCCTTTTTTATCGGGTGGGAAATCATCAAATGACCTCTCCCGCTCTGGGCGGAGTGGAAAGATGTGTCAGACTTTTACTGACTTAAACCCACCAGTGTTTCACAGTGTGTGTGTAAACATGTGGATGTACTTTCTGTTACAGAACACAATATGATAGAAGAGGACTATTTCAATCTTTGTATTCCAAATTATACACTTGCTACCTACTACTACTACTACTACTACTTGCTACCTACTATGCAAGAAAGTCTCGAAGAGGGGGTTCATATATCTTAGTAAATAATAAACATCCATATATAATTCTTAACATAAAAGAATATTGCAGTTCTTGTGTCTTAGAATCCTGTGCAATTGAATTAATCGAACATCAAATAATTAAAGTCTGTATTTATAGATCTCCTAAGAATAATGTCGACTTGCTGACTTCGTTTTTCTATAACTTTGATGGACTCTTAAGGAAAATAAGGCACAATTCAAAAAAAAAAAAGGTGCTGATTTGTGGAGACTTTAATATTGATATTTTAAAAAACACGAAAATATCAATGCAATTTCTAAATCTCTTACATTTATTCTTTACTTAAGTTATAATATGAATTTAGGTGTACGTGAACCAACCCGGCTAGATAGCGGTACCTGCATCGACAATATTGTACATAACGTAAGGGGAAGTTCATGTCAGGTTGTGGAGCTAGCCGTCTCTGATCATTCAGCTCAGATTATAAAATGTCCCGCCAAAAAGACCTGCACGCTCACACATTGGTTCTCTTTTAGACGTGATTTTTGCCAGGAAAATGTCAAAAAATTTAAAGAGGCTCTCCAAAGTCTTAGTTTTAATAGTGTGTATAGCGGCAATGATCCAAACAATGCGTTTATAGAATTTCACAACTTATTTAGATTATTTTACGATATGTGCTTCCCATTAAAGAAAATTAAAAACGTCACTACTAAACCACAGAAATGGATCACAAAAGGCATTAAACTGTGCTCTAAACGTAAACGTGAGATGTTATGGACCTTAAGGCGGCATCCAAATGTAGTCAATAAAAATAGATATAATTCTTATTCCAAACGTTTAAAAAGAATTATCAAAATAACCCAAAAATCGCAAAATAGCTACTTTATCAATAACGCTGAAAATAAAATTAAAGCAACCTGGAGGGTTATAAATTCATCAAAAAATAACTTTCCGAGGAACACTCCTTATAAACTCCTTATTAACAATAAACACCTTACAAATCCGACTAACATAGTAGAACTATTTAATAATCATTTTATTGACCAAATACAACCAACAACCAATTCTGACCATAATATAATATTAACAAATTCAAACGTAAATTCACTATTCTTATCACCCATAGGACCACTTGACATTTATAAAATAATTATGACTCTGAAAAATACAAATAGCTCTGGCTTTGACAACATCGAGACTAAGATAATAAAAAGCGTAGCTGTTGAAATTTCACCGGTTTTTAGCTTTATTGTTAACCTATGTATAGATCATAGCGTTTTTCCCGAGGACTTGAAGCTGTCCATAATAAAACCTCTACATAAAAAGGATGATCCTCAAAATATACAAAACTATAGACCCATTGCTCTTCTTTCAGTATTTTCCAAAATAATTGAAAAGGTTATTTATAACAGTATTTACTTGTTTCTAGAAAAAAATGGCATTTTAACTAAGGAACAGTATGGTTTCAGAAAGTGCAAAAACTTAAAAATGCCATATATGAACTAATTGAAGAAATAGTTACAAATCATCATCATCATCATCATCTCAGCGTTTATCCCGGTTGCATCCGCGGCTTTCGCGTTGGAGCCCCGGGTCCGCTTTCTTACTTAATTTCCTCCATTTCGCACAATCTTTAGCATCCTGTGATGTGAGATTGTTACAAATATGGACCAAAAAATACCTGTAACAGCCTTATTTATGGACATGAGTAAGGCTTTTGATTTTGTTGACCATGAAATCCTTTTAAGAAAGCTGTATAATTATGGCATTAGAGGCAAAGCATTAAATTTAATAAAGTCTTACCTCACTGGCAGAAAACAGGTAACTAGTATTACAGCAGTTAATTTCCAAACGAAATCGGAAATTAATTACCAATCGAGAGAGAGACCAATTTATTATGGCGTGCCGCAGGGAAGTGTACTTGGCCCTTTATTATTCTTATGCTATATAAATGATCTTCCAAAAACCATACCACATCCCATGACCCTGTTTGCTGATGACTGTACGGTAGTGTTTTCTGGTAAAAATAGTGATTCATATGAAAATGACATAAACAGCAGCTTAAATCTAATAATTCAATGGTTAAAGAATAATAATTTACAGATTAATTTTGACAAAACTCAAATAATGATATTTAAACAAAGAACTAATCCTACAATTCTTGACATTCATTATGACCAAAGAAAAATTATAAAAACGGTACGAACCAAATTTCTAGGAATTTGGCTAGATGAACACATGACATGGAAAACGCACATGGAGATGATGATAAAAAAGATTCATCAATTCTGTTATGTTTTACACAATTTAAACAAGGTTGCAAATCGTAGTACTGTTCTTATTGCTTATCATGCATATGTCTCCACAGCCCTTCGTTACGGCATTATGTTTTGGGGCAACTCTACCAACAGAGAAATGGCATTTAAAGACCAAAAACAATGTATTCGAGCCATATGCATGTTGAAAACCACCGACAGCTGCAAACCACATTTTGTTTGTTTAAAAGTACTTACGCTTCCATCCCTCTATATTTATGAAACTGCAATTTTTGTTAAGGAGAACGTATCTAAGTTTGAAACACTTAATACTAAACGTCACTAAAGCACACTAAAGACAAAAAAACACAGCACTGCACTTTTTTCAAAGAGTTGCCTCGGCATGGGTCCAAAAATTTTTAATAAACTACCAAAAACTTTAAAAAGTATGACTAACATAAATCGTTTTAAATTACAACTAAAGAAATTATTGCTTGACAAAGCTTACTATTCTATCAATGAGTTTTTAGATGATAAGAGTATAAAGTAAAGAAATGTTCAATTGTTAATTTAAATGAGCAATATTGTTCTTAGATAATTTGTACGCCTTGCAAGACAAAACATAGTGATACATACAATTTTTTTATACCATGTACCATATTACCTATGTTTCACAAATAAAATGCTTTGACTATGACTTTCTTCACTTGCCTGTGCTCCAGGGCCACGGTTTCTTTTTTAACCAACATGCAACTGTGACCCAGGAGGCATCGGTCTTCGTGGACCCCGCGCGTCACGAAGTGCTGACATCTCTTTGATGCGCGCGTGAAATACATCACGCTGCGGCTAGTGGCGTGAGTGCGCTGGGATTCCTGCTTCCTCACGCGCTCCGCCTCCTCCTTTGCTAGCATCACTGCTTCGCAGAAGCCGGTGACGGCCTGCCATGCACTCTCGCTCCGGACCATGGCCTGGACCAGGGTCGGACGCGAGAGATCGCCGCTGATCGTCATCACGAGGACACGGCAGTGCTCTATCCAAGCCGGGCAGACCTCCACCGTCTCCGTTCTAACATTACAATAGATATAAATACTTCAGCTCGAGGGTTCTGTTGTTTAGCTCGCCGTCGCCACCTACTTCTACAGCCATGATAAAAGTAAAATTATTTTTCCTTTTTGAAGTCGGTTTCTGTTTATTTTGTAAAAAGCGTTTTACAATAAAAGACATGTTAGCCAATAAATAAAAATGTTTTTTTTCATATAAACGTGCCATATATTTTGGTCACGTTCTGAACTAGTATCAGATGTACATAATAATAAATTATTTATGCGTTTAACTTAGTGCTTACATGAAACATGTATTTTGAAGACATTTTGTGGCGACATGCGGCTTTACCAGCGAGGTGAAATCTATATACAATATGTAAAGAAAACCCTGTCCGACCCATAAGGATAATAAAGGTTAGGTAAACACTTGACCAAATATGATATAAAATTTTACATAATCATCATAGTAACAATACTAATGAATTTTGAAATAATCCATTTTTTCCTGGAATTAATTCCAATTTCCCCGAAATTTGGTAATTTTACAAAAAGTGACAACACCGGTATATAAGCGAATAGCGACGCGACCACGTCACAGGTGCCGCGTGCCCTGCCCCCCGCCACCCGCGGAACGGGGTTGCTTACCGCACATGTATTAAGTTACCTCTTTTTGCGAAATAATATTTATTTTTTAAGGGGGATTTTTTTAAGTTTAGCCTGTCTTTGTGGGCATTAGTAGAATCATTTATCGATACCTAACAATATCTTCACGGATCGGACAGGGTTTTCTTTACATATTGTATATAAAAATCAATGCCACTTTCTTTGTAATTTTGTAACTCAAGAACGGACTCACCCTTCCAAACCAAATTTTTAGGCTTTGTTGTGACTAATTAGTAGACTAATTTTCTCTGTGGTAGGAAACAACATCAGCCGCCGGCATAAGTAACCACCCAGACAAAGTCTTGCCGCCAAGCGATTCGTCGTGTTCCGGCATGATGTCTGGTAAAGCCGTACGGAGGACGGATCTGAGCAGTTGTGTTGCGATGTGTGCCGGGTACTATGCGCCAAATGTTGTTGTGTCGGAAGTTTGGTCGTGGAGGGTCTCCAGATCATTTTTTTTTTTTAAATATTATAAACCAGCGCTTGACCGCAATCCTGCCTGATGGTAAGCAGTGACGCAATCGTTGATGGTAAAGCGCACTAGTTTATTAAGAGCCTATTCACTCTAGCCTTGAAGACACTCAAATTGTAGTCCGACGGAAACACCGCCGCGGGCAAATTGTTCCATCATCCTCCGGTGCAGCATCTTTGGTCGTGTTGTTGGGTTAAACATTGCATCACCTCGCTCAACTGCCGTCTTCCTTCCTATTCACTCGGTTTTTTGAGTGAATGGGCTTAATAAGCTAGTGCGCTTTATAATCAACGATTGCATCACTGTTTACCATCAGGCGGGATTGCAGTCAAGCACTAGTTTATAAATAATAAAAAAAAAAGATGGTTTATGTGAAGTTTGAACAAAATCCGCCAAGCGGTTCTTCATTTATCACGTTTTCACAAATGAATTCAATGAACGGTGGGTCATCATCTCATCTTCTATATACATATATAAAATTCAATGCCACTTTCATTGTAATTGTTTAATCCACCAAAACTGTGTAATGGCACCAGATTGGCAGTGAAAAACTTATTGCGAAATTTAATTGAATCTACGATTTTAACTGGTATATCAAAAGAAGAAGTTTGTTTGTTACTGTGTATCCCTATGATCCCAATTGATATGTCATTTGAGTTCAAACGATTACAATATCCTGTGCGTTTATCATTTGCTATGTCCATCAACAAAGCCCAACTTTATGTTGCCTGTTCAAGAGTCGGTACCCCCACCAGTCGTTTGTTTATATTTGTTTATACATGCTAGAAAAGGAAAAACAGACAATATTGTTTAAAAATAAATGTTAAATGTTTTGGATTAAATTTAAAATTAAATTAATAAATTTAATTAATTATTATTATTATTATTTTTATTATTATTAATTATTAATTATTTTTTTATTAATTTTTAATTGATTAATTATTATATTATTTTTAATTAATTATTATTTTAATTTTTTATTTTTTTAGTTTTTTTTTTTTATTTTATATTTGAATAAATAATTTTGATGATCCAATAATTTTTTTTTATTATTTCACTTTATACGTAGTGAAGCGCGTATCGGGCCGCTAGTTCATACTAATATTATAAATGCGAAAGTAACTCTGTCTGTCTGTCTGTCTGTTACGCTTTCCCGCTTAAACCTCTGAACCGATTTTGATGAAATTTGGCACAAACAATCTTTAGACCCTGAGAAAGAACATAGGCTACCTTTTATCCCGGAAAAAATTGATATTCCAGAGGGAAATCTAAAAAGCGCGATATAACCGAACTCCACGCGGGCGAAGCCGCGGGCGGAAAGCACAAAATCTTTAGACCCTAAGAAACGACATAGGCTACCTTTTATCCCGGAAAAATTTGAT
Source organism: Sesamia nonagrioides (assembly GCA_017933935.1). Classification (NCBI taxonomy): domain Eukaryota; kingdom Metazoa; phylum Arthropoda; class Insecta; order Lepidoptera; family Noctuidae; genus Sesamia; species Sesamia nonagrioides. The sequence continues at coordinate 508,425 of JADWQK010002163.1, forward strand.
GTTCCCGAGGGAAATCTAAAAAGCGCGATATAACCGAAATTTACGCGGGCGAAGCCGCGGGCGGAAAGCTAGTATTATTATAAAAATCATCGTTTTACCCTGTGTTCACAAAATTAATAATTAATGGGAGGATGTAATAAGCACAAACTTAAAACCATTGATAAAATATTAAACTAAGGTAGATATGTCACTAGCGCACTAAAAATGAAGCGTACAAAAGGAAGTAAGTCCTGTATCTCGCTTTAGTCACTCTCGATACACTCGTAAAAACAAACGACAAACACTAACAGCGCAAACGACAAACACTAGCCATCTTTTTCTTCTCTATGCTTTAGATTGCGCCCCATCTCACTCACACTGTACCAATGTATGTCGAATAAAAATATGCATGTGTGCTGCTGCTGTGTTCGGCACATTTTTTTTGGTCAGTTTGTTAGAATAGATCGTATCTGTTTAACATTGGCAAAAGTAAATGTCAAAATAAAACCAATTCCTTTCAGATTTCTCGGAAGAATAAATTCAATTAAAATTGTGAAATGTTCATTAACAAAAAATAAATTTTAGATCAATTACGAAAGTTCAGGCTTTAAGATATGCTATCCTGGGAAAGCGGTGAAGGGTTGGTTACCTACCCAGGGATGAACTAACCGCGGAAAGCATACGTTCGATCAACGATTGATATTTAGCCACGAACCCCTTTAATAACATACGACAACTATAGAATAAATATCATACTCAAAGCCAAGGACAGGACCGAATGATATTAGCACCTACGTCAATCTACAAAAAAAAAAATAAGAAAAAAGTAGAATGAACGACATTTAAAAAATGTATTCCAATGTCACAGGCACTTAAAAAAATCAGTAATACATCATATAGCATAAAATCAATGTTACCTATTTATTCTAAGTTGAGAATCAACACTTTGAACGTGAAAATTAGGTACTTGAGATGAACCTCCATAATTACCCTCCATTTACTATTTCCTAGTGCAGGGATGCCGATCCTCTATGCATCTAGGTGAGATTTTTTCTAACTAAAAATTTCAGCTGGCTATAACGTGTTTACTAAAAATTTTGAATTTGCGACTATCGAACGAAAGCTATAATTATACTTGCGTATTTTTATTTCAAATCTCACTTGACATTTCCCTACACCTGCAATCTAGTGTCTTTGAAGACGTTCGTAGGGGCCAAAAAAAACTTTGGAGAGGCCCATTAATAAAAAAATTGATATTATGGCATGGAGAAATTATTTTGCACCCCCAATGGTTTGCCATCCCTGTCCTAGTGCTTTCGTGGAAGAGAAGAGAAGAAGTAGCGCAATAAACTCCTTAGCAGCACAGTTATCCGTTCAGTTAGAAAAACTTTGTCTACCAAAGAGTATGCAAAGTGACATAATCTATACTAATAGACTAACGTATAAAGCTGAAGAGCTTTTTTGTTTGTTTGTTTGAACGCGCTAATCTCACCTACTGGTCCGATTGTCGTTACTCTCAATACCTGTTAATAGTTTATCTGAAATCTATACTAATATATAAAGAATTTGTTAAAAAGTGTTTGTTTGTTTGTTTGTTGGAGTACTGGTCCGATTTAAAAAAAATCTGTTTGCGTTAGATAGCCCATTAATCCAGGAAGGCTTAAGGCTATATAACATCACGCTGCGACCAATAAAAGCGGAGCATAACTAACTCAACGCGAGCGAAGTCGCTGGCGGTCGCTAGTGAAATATAAAATATTAATTAAACTCGTATCCTACTATCGCATATTTTATTTCACATCCTGTCCTATCCTACTATCCTAACCTACTTATATTTATACGCGACTTCGTCCGCGTGGTGTTACTTATTTGAACATTTTATTTTAACCCCAAAACAGTTATTTTAAAATTGTAGTATCATATAAGTCGTTAATTGAAATTAAGTAATGTTAAGGACAATTTTGACGTGATGTTATATAGCCTAAAGCCTTCCTGCACCAATATGGGCTATCCAACGAAAAAAGAATATTTTCAAATCGGACCAGTAGTTCGTGAGATTAGCACATTTAAAAGAATGAACAAACTCTTCAGTTTTCTATATTAGTATAGATAAAAACTAAAGTTTGTGAGAGTGTATGTATGGATGGATGGATTTTTATTACTCTTAAGAGTACCTAACAAACATCCATATGAGTAGGTATCTATTCGCATTTTTATAACGGTTATACTCGTTTCTTTTTAATAAACTTCAAAAAAGGAGGAGTTTTATTTGTCACCTCATAAATTTCGTCTGGTTGAACAGGTTCTAATAATTCTTTTTTATTTGAAAGCTGGTGCTACCCGTATTTTACGTCGTTACACTTTGGCCCAGTTCTGAAAATGGTAGGTATGCAAAAGAAATCTCTATAAATCTTCAATTTATATTAAATGCGCGACAAATAGAAGAATAACTCAATATCACGCTAACCGTTTTCCAAAATGGTCAAATCAAGCCTATTCGTTTAAATGTATGGCAAGCCGACAATATTTATGTAACATCACGCCTATATAGGTATGTGCGGTAAGCCATCAACATAACATCACGCTTACATACATTTATGTATGGTCCCTGAAAGGTTAGGCTGAGATGCGCCTAAAGTACACTCACTTTTGGCCAGTTGTTGTTTGTTTAAGTCAAAGTCAGTATTCTGGCAAAGTTCACATAATTATGTCGTGCATAAAATACTAGTCTTTTAACTAAACGACTGATTCTTCTTAATGCCTACTACATGTTCTTAATTTAAAATATTCTTTGACCGTTCTTTTTAAGCTGCCTGTCTATTTGCATTTTGAATTTCATTTTACATTTTCGGTTTTTCGTTTCGAATTTTTGCCCCTTTAGCATATCATAACGGAATTATTTAAGGAATATGACAGCATGAATAGTGTTATTTTACAAGCGGGTTCTAAAATAGGTTCAGAATTCTGACTACCCGTAACGACCCAAATGACAGTCGAGGAGGAGCAGGAGCTAGTGAGGGTGCTCAGACACCGATATGGACCCCTTTCACATCCCTGAACTCCTTCAATTGTTTTTTCTTTTATGAGTAAATTAAATCAGACTTGAATTGATTCAAGCATGACCCAATAAAGTCCTAAAATGCAAAACATAAACAACGAAAAAAAATTAAAAAGTTAAACATGATAATTCACGGTCAAAAAATATTTGCTGCGAACAAACGTCAGTCCGCGTTCTAAATTCAAAAACACCGAATAGACTATTCATTACGGTTGACAGTGACGCACGAATGTCATCCATATTGCAATATGTTGTGTTTCTGTTCGGATATTCGTGTGAGTGATGTTTTATTAAAAATAATTATGTTTGTTACTTTTTTATAGGCTAGGTTTCTATGAGGTTTTTTCAATATTTTCGCAATAGACTTCCTGTTTCCTTGTAGTTTAGATAACGCTATAGTTAACCTAAGGCCTAGGTAAATAATAGTGTCCATACACTTACATAGACCATAGAGTCTAGGACCTAGGCTGTATGTATGGTCTAAGTAAAATGAGCTGGTGTAAAAATTGCGTAACACACTATCATTTTGACAGTTCCACAGCGTTCATTGCGTTATTTACGTTGTTGAGTTGACACATGTTGTGGGTTTATAAAGAAATGGATAAACAATAACCTTTAAAATAATTTTGATCGAGATTGATAGTATGGTGCACCACACGACATATTATAACATCACGTTCGTGTTCCATGAGGGATAAGTAGAGGTGAAGCTGAAGTACGCAAAACTGCAGAAAAAACAGAATTATTATAATCTGTCGGGGATGGCATGTTTGTCCAGTCTTTGCAAACCATATGGACAGCTTCCAGCCTAGCCAAATGCAACTGGACACCAGTATTATGGAGCAACTGCCCATCTGACTTCCTCAACACAGTTAGATCTATTCTCGCTTAAAACACAGGGCTTCTTCTTCTTCAGCCTATCTAGGCCCACTGCTGGACAAAGGACTCCCCAAGGCTCTCCACAATGATCGGTCTTGTGATGCCCGCATCCATCGGCTTCTTGACCTTTACCAGGTTATCGGTCCACCTTGTTGGGGGTCTCCCTACACTGCGTCTTCCGGCACGTGGCCGCCACTCCAGAACCTTACTGCCCCATCGGCCATTGATTATATGAGCAATGTGACCCACCCACATCCACTTAATTTTAACGACTCGAAGAGCTATGTCAGTGGCTTTGGTCCTGAGGATCTCCTTATTTCGTAAGACTTATTATGAAATAATTATATTTACTTTATAATCTATAATATTTCAGTGGAATATTTCACGTACCCTTTAATTTAATGCATTATATGTAACCTTTAATTTTATCGTTCAAAACATCCACTGTAAACCGCATCGCATCTAAAATCCTTGCATAAAACAAAAGCTATAAAAAAGTCATTTAATTTCAAATTCAAAATAACAAAAATAATATTTAAAATTCTTACACCTATCCGAACGCATTCGAAAATTCAACATGGCGCTCTAACGGTAGCATTCAAAACAGTGTCAGCCAATTTAATTTTACAATATGGAGACCAATTTATGTATTTATTCGGGACATACGAGCTGGGCAAAGTTACAGTTACTGTTTTATTACATATGTTTAGTTTTACCAATTTGATGCAATCTTATATGAGGGCTTTTCTGAATAAATTTTTGTTGTTTGCCATCTAGAATGTTGGTTCTGAATGCATCTCAATTAGAGACAACGCAAACTGAACATACGGGAAAAATCAGTTTACCTATACACTTTTTTTTAATAATTGTAAACTAGTGCTTGGCCGCAAAACCGCCTGATGGTAAGCAGTGATGCAATCGTTGATGGTAAAGCGCGCTAGTTTATTAAGAGCCTATTCACTTTAAAAAAAACTGAGTGATTAGGAAGGAAGGTGTCAGTGGAGTTAGGCGATGCAATGTTAACCCCAACCACACGACCATTGATGCAGCGCCAGAGGGAGATTGATCTGGAGACCCTCCACGACCAAACTCCCGACACAACAACATTTGACGCATCGTACCCGGCACACATCGCAACACAACAGCTCAGACCCCACCAGAACCATGCTGAAACACGACGAATCACTTGGCGGTAAGACTTGTCTGCCGGCAGCCGATGATATGGCCTACCACCTTTTTCTTCCAAATCTCCCTGTCTTGTGCTATCTCTGGTCATGTTGATCCTTCGAACCTTTCCATATCGCTACACCACCTTCGTCGTGGTCTACCGCGACAGCGTTGATCTTCTTCAGGTATACCATGAGTTATTTTTTAAGTTACTTATATCTAAGAGATTGCAATGAAGCAGTAGTTTATAATAATAGATAGAGATAAAAGGGAGGCCTTTGCCCAGCAGTGAAACACCAAATAAGCTACGAAATAAAAAACATAACAGTTCAATGGAGGTGTGTAAAGAAAAGAAAAAATACTTTCCTAGTTTTATTTCTATTTTTTATTTATTGGAAATCTGATTGACAGCCTAATCAGTTTCTTTTATTCAACCACCCTATTGTACAGATGACAGTACATCAAGCTACTACAATCTGTCAAATTTCCTTGTTAGTTTTCCAACTTTATCTCTAAAGCATTAAGGCTCAAGGTTAATTGGGAATCATCATCATTCTCCTGCCCTTATCCCAATTTATTTGGGGTCGGCGCAACATGTCTTTTTCTTCCATACATCCCTATCAGAAGCCATCTCGGCAGTCACCCCCTTCTTAGCCATATCATCCTTCACACATTCCATCCATCGTTTCTTAGGTCTTCCCCTACTCTTATAGCTATCAACATTCATAATTAAGACTCTCCTCACGACATTCTCCTCAGTTCTCCGTAACACATGCCCGTACCATGACAACCGATTTCCACACAACTTTTCAGCTACCGGTGCCAATTTCAGACTTCCTCTTATGTACTCATTTCTTATTCTATTCATTCGTGTAACACCACACATCCCTCTTAGCATTCTCATCTCGGCTGCATGCAATTACCTTTCATTCATCCCTTTCGTAGTCGGAATATCTGACAGTTTGGCGTAGCTTGACCTGCTGTCGTCCGTATGACTACATCATCATCATTACTGTTTCATCATCTACGTGGCGTGGCAACGGAATTCTGAAACTGTAGCAGATAGGATCTCTTCTACGATATGGAGATTCATATCTTCTTTTAATGTAGGTATTTGAATTTTATCTTATTTTAATTTCAATGTATTTTAATTTAATATTATTTAAATTTAAACGCATTTTAATGATATCCTAATTTAATTTAAATGTATTTTAATTTTGTCTTTGTTTTATTTTATTTTAAATGATACATGAAAATATTTATTTAAATGGTATTTCAAATGGTACTTATTTTGACAGTATTTTAGGTGGTATACCTATTTGCAGGTTGGTTTAATTGTTAATTTATATCAGGATTTCTTTAAAAAAAAACAAAATTGTCTGGCTGTAGATATGGCTCAAGTTATCAGAAATAATAGAAATGTAATTTCAATTCATTTATTGGATTCTGAACGTTCGACTCAACGCAGAAAGCTCAAATTCCCAATGGATTTTGAAATTTGCGTTAAAGTCTACGGCATTTTTTGTTGTTGTTTGGTTTGTTGTCATCTGCTAGTGTCTATTCTATTATATTTTTACTTATGGCAAATAAAGCCGATGACGACTATTCTGCTGCGAAAATTAAAAAAGAAAAAAGTTAATCTAAAAATAAAAAAATACTATTCTACAGTTGACTAGTGTCTTGCTAGTATCTCGGATGATAAACGGATGTACCTATTCTTTCTTTATTTTTTGGCTTCGCACGGTTTGTGCATTTAGCCAATGTCACGTCATCATCATCATCAGCCTTTACTCGTCCACTGCTGGATATAGGCCTCCTTCATGGCACGCCAACAAGCTCGATCCTGAGCAGCTCTCCGCCAGCCACTACCAGCCACCTTTTTGATGTCGTCGCTCCATCTCGCCGAAGGGCGTCCTACGCTACGTTTGTCGAGATGTCACGTAATCATGAATTCATGGCGAAAAAGACGGCCGCGTGACCCGTCTTACGAGGGAAGTTTGGGACAAAGTCATGATGTGGCCATTATGCTGCGATATTTCACTGTTCTTTATGAATTATTTACTAAATGCACTTTTTACTATATAAACCACGCACTTTTATTTAGTAAACAACACTATAAATAATTTTAAAAGTCCAATGAAAAACGAGCGTGATACTCAGCTAGACTTTCCCGTCAAAACTCCCCGGATGTACCTATTGTGAATTATCAATGTCAATATCAAACAATGTGTGTTGCCTATGACCTGACTCTGATATCAGGTCAAAATTGTTTATGAGTTTTCGCTTTTGAATAAAAGGCTTTTGACTATATTCAGCAAAAACGGTAGCCAGAGCTGAATCCCCGGTCTGTCGTACCCTAAAAGTGCTGAATGCCCTTCTGATGGCCAACCCTGAATGTGATGTGTTTGCGGATGAATGGAAGAAGCTTATGCGTGTATGTTTGGTCTTCTGTGAAAGAAAGTATGCGAGAGAGTCCACCGTTAGTTTTAGTTGTAGTTTTTAAGTTAATTAATGTAATTTTTCATTTCGGTGTTAATTAATATAATAGGTATTGTACCGTTTTAATTAACCATAAATAAATAAAATAAAAATATCAATTTTGTCTTTTTTATTATTTTTTTTTACTTATATTTAATGTGTGTTTTGTTTCTGCAGAACAAACGATATTTCTTCCTTCTCTTTCCGGGACGCTCTTTATTCGATTCTCAACGCTCCTCTCAAGATTGAGAGTTAAAAATCCAATGTACGATACTATCTCGTCACTATATTTCATTATGCCAATGTGAGTTAATACGAGACGTGAACAAACACAACCATCTCACAGTGATACGCTCTACACCAGCGGTCGGCAACCTTTTGGCAGTTACGGGCCGCTTTTACATAATTTTGATAACAGGTCTATCAATTAATATTTTTTATTGCACACACAACAATACTGTGCGGACATACATACTTTTCAAATGAGTGAAAAGAACTCTCACACTGAACACTACTTAACTACTATTAAAATCCCAAAAATCCATTTTTTTCCATTATGCCAACGAAAAATCAATAATAAATGAAAATTAAACGAGGAAAGATAAAAAACCCAATTGTGAATTGTGAACTTGTACATATGCTTTCAGGCTGGTCAGGTCTGAGGCTGTATTTGAGTAGCTATTTTTTGTACATCAGATTTCTTAATTGTCGTTGAAATTCTAAGGAAGCATGTTGTGAAAATGTTTGCTCGCTTAAGTAAGTCAGTACTACCAAAAATTGTAATAAACTTTTGAGTAATTTTCAAATCATCAAAATAAGTTGGCAAGCTGCCATAGAACTTAACACGATCATTGATCTCATAAAATGAGCTTTTGAGAATGTCATTAGATTGAAGATTAATCACGTTCATTTGTATATGACTCGGTAGGTACATCCTCAATGCCACTTAAAAAATATTTGCAAAAATCTTCATTCCACTAGAAAGCTTTCCAAAACCGCCAAATCAGTCATTGAACTTATTTTGCAGTTGTATTAAAATATCTTTCAATTTATTATTTTTAGAATTGTAGTTTATTTTACAAAACAGTCGCGGGCCGCAAGGAAGAGGGCCCCGCGCCGCATGCGGCCCGCCGGGCTCGGGTTGCCGGCCACTGCTCTACACCACCAAACTATACTACTACTCGCGCGAGTTAACTGTGCACCTCGCTCTGTGACGTCATTCGGACGGTACCGTTTGTAAAATGTTAAAAAAATATAAATTACTTTTTTTTGTATGTTAATAAAACGTCATTTTAATGATAAAGCGTCATAATACTAGGTCATTTTACTCATGACATTTTGCAATTAAATATATACTTATGGACTGAAATATAATGTTGGTGCAACCAACAGGCTTCACTTACGCGTCGAAAATGTATATAGCAAAATAAACTTAATAAAAAAAACTCAATAAAGCAAAAACTCCATAGAAACACTTAATAACAACAGGGGATTTAAACTGTATTTAAACAATTGTAACAAAGATGCTGTCGCTACTCATCGCTTACGGCGAATGCGGGGCGCCGCGCGGGGAAGTGGGAGAGGGGCCGCATTCCAGCGAGGTACACAGGTAACTCGCGCGAGTAGTACGGTCTAAATATATTATATTTTTTTTTTATCAACGCAAACTACTGAGTTCACCACAATCCTCACAACAACACTACCATAGACACTATTTACCACACGTCATAGTTATTTTTTGATAATAAAGCAAGTAAATCTGAAGTACCAGGATAACAGATATTTACAGGCGATATTAACAAATGCTGATGGCCGTGAAAACTATTGATTGTGTAACCAAGTATATTGATAGCGATAGCGAAAGATAAACGGAACTACGAAAAATCTAGGTCTGGCTTCTTTTTTAAACCAAACAAATACTCAGTCACATGAAGTCCACTGCTGGACATAGGACTCCCTAAGGATTTCCAAAAAGACCTGTTGGACGCGGCCTGCATCCAGCGCTTCCCTGCGATTTTGGTCAGGTCATCCGACCACCTAGTCGATGGGTAACATTCGGGAAGACATTGGTATGTAGACTATTTATGAGTATCTGTCAGCCTTCCGGTCTTCTATAGGATGCATTTTGGGGAGTGTGCGAGGGAATTGCATGATTTCATTCCCCCATCTCCGTTCCACCATCGGACGACGGACGACCCGTAGTACGGCGACTTTCCACCCTTACGTTGTTAATACCACTACGATCCGGACGAAGGGTTTCGCTTTCTCTTTTATACCGCGTACATCGAGGGACTGGAACAATTTGCCAGCGGCGGTGTTTCCGTCACACTACAATTTGAGTGTCTTTAAGGCATAGTGAATAGGCTCTTAATAAACTAGCGCGCTTTACCATCAACGACTGCATCACTGCTTACCATCAGGCGCGAACACGGTCAGGCACTAGTTTATAATGCAAAAAATTAACAGAGCGATTCCAATAAAATTTGGCACTCTGATGAAAGAAGTTTATAACCAGGATTACAAGGAGTAGAAGACAAAATGTATGCAACATTTTGCCCCGATATTCCCAAAGGATCTAAATTGATGCGGGAAAAACCACGGGGTAGAGCTAGTACCAAATAAATACACCAATAATGTTAACAAAAGATAAAGGAAATTTCGGACAACTGCGTAAATTATCTAACGTAAAGGTATTAGTCATTTATTATACAGATGACTCACACACACGGTGGCACATTAAGCCACTATAATCTGTAAGATTTCTTTATTAGATTTTTAACATTTTCGCTAAAGTGTTAGGCCGCTGCCTCGAATCTTGCGGGCAGCGGGGCGGCGGCGGCAGCGGCGCGGGAGCCGAGCCGGCTTCAAAGACCTGTTCTCGAAACTAGCGGGCAGATCGCGCGTCACTATAGCCGCGTAGTGTTGTGTTCACGATTGTGTCGACGAGATATTTGTTTTTGTTCGCGAAAGAAATGTCTGAACAATGGCGGCAACATTTTTTTGATACAATTTTATTCCTAACGCTCGATCACCGCTCGCTGCCCGCCCGCTGCCCGCAAGATTCGAGCGCGAGAAGTACACCGCTCGCTGCCCGCCACCGACCCGCTGCCGCGCCGCTGTTTTCGAGAACCGGTCCGTTTGATTTTACGCATAAGATCCTGCCGCTCACTCGCCGCCGCCGCCGCCGCCCCGCTGCCCGCAAAATTCGAGGCAGAGGCCTAAAGGTTCAAGGATGAGTGGGAATATTTTACAATTTCGGTTAGCTTCATCTGCTGTCGTACGTACAAAAGTAACAGTGATTCACAATACAATCAGACATTAGCTCCGATTCTGTTTTTCACAAATTAAACTAAATTTAAGTTCTGTACACCAATTTATTTCTATTTTATTAAGAAAAGGACAGAACATAATAATTATGTTAGTTTAGACTAGGGTTGTAACTAAGCTTCGCCTCCGCTTCCGTTACTGCGGAAGTTCCGCAAGAAATTGTATCTTCGCTTCCACCTCCGGCTCCGCACAATTTTTGCGGAGTTATTACGGAGGTTTGTTTACGTATTTATAAAATAAATAACGCCCCAGCTGCGACGCTCGACAACCGTCCAGACGCGTTTGAGCGCGAAATGGTCAAGAATCAACTATTGTGAGACGGGAATGCGGCAAATACTTTTTTTTTTATTACTTATAAACTAGTGCTTGACTGCAATCCCGCCTGATGGTAAGCAGTGGTGCAATCGTTGATGGTAAAGCACACTAGCTTAATAAGCCTATTCACTCAAAAAAAACTGAGTGAATAGGAAGGAAGACGGCAGTTGAGCGAGGTGATGCAATGTTTAACCCAACAACACGACCAACGATGCTGCGCCAGAGGATGATCTGGAGACACTCCACGACCAAACTCCCGACACAACAACATTAGGCACATCCTACCCGGCACACATCGCAACACAACTGCTCAGACCCGTCCTCCGTACGGCTTCACCAGACATCATGCCGGAACACGACGAATCGCTTGGCGGTAAGACTTTGTCTGGTGGGTGGTAACTTATGCCGGCGGCTGATGTTGTTGCCTACCACCGAGATAACACAATTTGTTTCTCCTTAATTTTCATTACTAGAAGGTAATATTTTTACAAGTATACTACTATTAATATATTAATTAACCATAAATTTCATTTTTATATCTACTTTCACCTCCGCGCCTCCGTTAACCTCCGCATCCGCGGAGGTGAGACTTGTCGCCTCCGCTAACAAGGCCCGTTACAACCCTAGTTTAGACCTGTCAAATTAGTCCGCGCCTGACGTATATTGATGTATTTTTGGTCGCCATGTTTATAATCGCGTCTAAGCTGTCTATGGAATATTTTAATTTGACAGGATTAAAGTAAAATGTTATCTTCTATCCTTTTCTTAACGAAATGGAAAGAAGGAGATGCACTTAACTTAAAATTAGTTTAGTTTGTAAACACGAGAATCGGCGCCATATTTAATTTTTACCTTATTTTACAGAATTCTGTTAATATTTTGTGAAAACAATTATACAATATGTAAAGAAAACCCCATCCGACCCATAAGGATAATAAAGGTTAGGTAAACAAGACCAAAGAAAATACGAAATTTTGATGATGATGTTCCCGACCGATTTCGGCCACGGCGACCACTTCGACTCCTAGCCGATGATTTGGCGCTCATGCGCCCGAAGATGGCATAAGTAGCCTATCTTGGCGGCGAAACTTCGTGCACACTGAGGGCACGTAAGCACGCCGTCGACGTAGTTGTATGTGATGGTAGCAGATGGGCGGGCCTTTAATTGGTCGCGTTTGGTATCGAGATCAGCTTTGCTTTAAAATGAATTTTGCAATTTTCCGCGAATTAATTCCAACTCAACACCGTTTTTGATGGTAGGTATTATTATGAGCGAATATAGCGATACGACCGCACGCCACGTGCCCTGCCCCCCTTCGTGCGCGCATGTATTGCCTACCGCACATGTTTTAAGTTGCCTCTTTTTCCGAAATAATATTTTTTTAGGGTTTTTTTTTTTTAGCCTGGCTTTGTAGCCATTAGTAGAATCAGTTATCGATACCTAACAATACCTTCACGGATCGGATAGGGTTTTCTTTACATATTGTACCTATATGAAATTAAAGTTTATGTTATGGTTCATGCTTCATATATTTAAAAAAGTAGAAGAATTTTATTTTAGGGTGTAATTTTTACTTTGTATAGGTATAGGTAAAGGGCTTTATATAGGGAATTACTAAAATTAAAGTCCAAAATAACACACAATGCCATTTATTTAAATTTAGAAATCAGTACTTCCTCCCCTAAAATTATTTAGAGTTTGACATCGGTTATTCATGCTCAAAATTAAGTTATCCAAATTGAGCTTAATAGACTAACGCGCTTTACCATCAACGATTGCATCAGAACGCGGGAGAGGTCTTTTGATGATTCCCGCCACACCAAAAAAAAAACCGTTTATTATCACTCCATGCGAAATTTTGTCCAGCTTGCAATAGTCACCGCTCGCGAATGCCACGCCGCAAAACTAGAACCCAAAGTGGTCCAAGAGTATGAAGACCAGCTTCACGAAATGTTCTTGTTACAATTTGGTCACCATCAACCTTTTTTTTATCGTCCCACTGCTGGGCACAGGCCTCCTCTCATACAAGAAGGATTGAGCCTAATCACCATGCTTGCTCAATGCGGGTTGGCGACTTCAGACTTAAAGTCCAGGTTTACTCAAGACGATTTCCTTCACCTTCTAATCAGTCATTGATGTCCAAGATATACTTAGAAAGTACATATAACTTAGGAAAGTTACATTAGTACTTGCCTGACCTGGAAACGAACCCGCACACTCATACTTGAGACTTGAGAGGCTGGTGTTTTAAACATTATGCCACCGCGACTTTTTACACTTTGGTCACTAAGCAACAATTGGTGGTCAGATTGTAGCCTTTGAGCGAGACGTTCGAATCTTTGCGGTGTCAACAACGTAAGGGTGGAAACTCGCCGTACGACACTTCGGCTGATAATAGGACGGAGATGGGGAATTAAATCATGCAATTAGCTAGCTAATCATTATTAACTTATAATGATTTTTCATCCTTATTTTTTACACGCTGTCTATAGCTCTATATCTATAGTCCTATTGCAGGTATGCTATCAACAACGTAAGGGTACGATACTCGCCGTACGACAGGTCGTCCCATGATGGAACGGAGATAGGGTAATTAAATCATCCAATTCCCTCGCAGACTCTCCAAAATGCATCCTATATAACACCGACAGGCTGGCTACTCTTCGCCTGTGTTCCAGGCTTTCCAGACAGTTTTGAACCAAGTATGGGTCACTAATTAGCCTCTTCGCACGCCTCTCCACCGAATCCAAAGTAACCAGGTGGCATTTTACAGCACCTGCCCAAATGTGGCAGCAGTACTCCACATATTAACGCACCTGTGCTTTGTATAACATTAGAAGCTCTAAAGGTGTGACTTAGTATGAGAAGAAAGGCGTTTGTTACGTAATTACTCTGCAGATACAAAAAGTAATTTAAATTTTATTATCCGAGCTAACTTAGAAACCCAAAAAAAGAAACCCAAGAAAAGTAAATAATAAAATCTTACGGTACTACCCCTGAGGAATTATTCTATCCATTAATATCAAAATCAAAAGTCATTTATTCAAATTAGGCTGAGAATCAGCACTTTTTGAAAGTTAATATTACAAGACAGTCCCCCCAAAATGCCCGCCCTTCTCCACTTCTTAGGGCTTTCGGCCTTTCGCTGGGAAGAAGAAGTGGCGGAAAAAACTCCCCAGTAGCACAGCTGTCTGTTCATTTAAAAAAGCACATGACTTTACACAGTACTACGTACCTACAGCAATAAACACAAGAAAACACAGCAAGAATGAAATCATTTACGAGCCAAGCAAAACCAAAAAATTAAATATCATTAAAATGAAGCCCATTTTCAAACACCTCTTTATCTAAAACGACGATGTTGGTTACTAGATTTCTAATGTTTGGCAAGGCGAACATTTTCCTGAAAAAAAAAAACAATTTACGTGATCGATCTACAATAATTGCCAAAGATATCATGTAAATTTAATACAAAAAAATAAGGTTCCAAAACCCCCTTTTTGAAATCTGTTATTAATAAACTAACTCTATAACCTAGACTCTCCATTTAGAACTATAAAGGACCTCCAAAGATCCATAAACCAGACACCAAACTCTTTGCTTTGAAACTAAACCTGTAAAAAAACCAACGAATATAAATGACGTGTATGAAATGAGGATGTATACAGTCCGCCGCGAGGCATGGTTGGACACGCACGCACGCCTGTGCCCTATTTTTTTTAAATTTACGTTATCTGTGGTTTCGCGCGCTTTTTCGATAAAGATAGCGTTTTGACAGGTACGTTTCTTTTTCACGTTTTATGTCGATGTGTAGCCTTGTTTGATGTGCATGAATAATATAATATTTGAATTTCCTGGAAGAAACCCAAAGTACAGAATTTAACTGAAAAAATGCGTTTAAATTTGGTAATTTTCCTTTTACATTGTCGATACATTAAAAACTTCCTTCATACTTTATTAATATACATAAATGAGGCAAAATTTTAAATCTATTCTGGACCGCTACACCGGAAAAATATACAAATTACTCACATTTTTGTGGTTTTTCCAAAATTTACGATTAAAAATCAACGTGCGAATATTTCGCATTGATTATTTAGTGTATATAAAATATGTACGCAAGTTTTTCGAGCATTTATATATTTACCATTTATGTACACACATACGTTTATAAACATACAAGAAATAACAGAAACGCAAAAAAGGTACAGCTGTGTCCAGCATTTGTGGACTATAACTCAATAAGAAGCCCTTTGACTCCATCGAGACCTGGTCTGTTCTGGAATCTTTGCAGCAATGCCAAGTCAATTGGCGATATATCCAAGTGATGAGGTATCTTTACGATGCCGCCACAATGTCCGTTCAAGTCCAGAACTAGCAGACTAAACATAGTAAACATATCGCTATTAAGCGAGGAGTGAGACAGGGGGACGTTATTTCCCCCAAATTATTCTCCAATGCCCTCGAAGTGATGCTTATTTCAAGAAATCACTTCCAGCATCCCTGCACACAGATATAGGATATAGAGATGTAGACAGCATGTAAGAAGTAAGCATAAACAATCATTATTAGATAAGCTAAGCAAGACTTATTTTAACCGAATTTCAAAAAAGAAAGAGGTTATCTATTCAATGGCATTTTTTTATTGTTTTTTTTTTTTTACAACAGATCCCCGTCATTTATAAGCCGATTTCAAAAATAATTCTTATACGTCACATGTATTTTAAACATTGTAATCCAGTCCTTGACCGCAATACTGCCTGATAGTAAGCAGTCATGCAATCGTTAATGATAAAACGCACTAGTTTATTAAGAGCCTATTCACTCTAGCCTTAAACTACTACCACATCTTCTTCTTCTTCTTCGACCTATAGAGGCCCACTGCTGGACAAAGGCCTCCCCCAAGGCTTTCCACAATGACCGGTCTTGTGCTGCCCGCATCCAACGGCTTCCCGCGACCTCCACCAGGTCATCGGTCCACCTTATTGGGGGCCTTCCTACGCTGCGTCTTCCAGTACGTTGCCGCCACTCCAGAACCTTACTGCCCCATCGGCCTTCGGTTCTGCGAGCAATATGCCCTGCCCACTGCCACCTAATTTTAACGACTCGAAGAGTTATGTATTTGGCTATAAAGGTCAAATTTAACAGTGCGACTATGTAAAGGTGAAGTTACCAATAGCATTGTTGGAATTATAGCTTACTACACGCTATTTACGGGAAGCTACGTAGATTCTTCTCGTCCTAAATACCGCAATGTCTGAAGACAAAAGTCTTTGACCAGTGTGTGTTGCCAGTAATGACATATGAAACTGAGACGTGGTCGCTAACAATGGGCCTTATAAGAAAGCTCAAGGTCACTCAAAAGCCAATGGAGAGGGCTTCGGGACATAGCCCGAAGAATTGCAACACTTAAGTGGCAGTGGGCCGGGCATATTGACCGATGCCCGATGGGGCCAACGGGTTCTCGAGTGGCGACCACATACCGGAAGATGCAGCGTGGGTAAGCCTTCGACAAGGCGAACCGACGACCTGGTGCAGGTCGCGGGAAACCGCTGTATGCGGAAAGCGCAGGACCGGTCATCGTGAAGATCCTTGGGGAGTCCTTTTTTATGTTGTCGGGAGGAAACCTTCAAAAGGTGCCCGATCTCTAGGGACCGAGGTCGGGGAGTGTGGGATTCTTACCTCACTAAAACCACCCCGGATGATCACCATCCGCACATAGGGTCTTTTTTCTTTTTTTTAATGATTATAAACTAGCGCTAGACTGCAATCCTGTCTGTTGGTAAGCAGCGATACAATCGTTGATGGTAAAGCCCGCTAGTTTATTAAGCCCATTAAAAAAACTTAGAGTGAATAGGAAGGAAGACGGCAGTTGAGCAAGGTAATGCAAAGTTAAACCCAACAACACAACCAACGATGCTGCGCCAGAGGGAGATTAATGTGGAGACCCCGACCAAACTCCCGACACAACAACATTTGACGCATCGTACCCGGCACACATCGTAACACAACTGCTCAGACCCGTCCTCCGGCTTCACCAGACATCATGCCGGAACACGACGAATCGCTTGACGGCAAGACTTGTCTGGTGGGTGGTAACTTCTGCCGGCAGCCGATGTTATGGCCTACCGCCGAGAAAATCCGGGTGGTCCCGGTTCTACTTAAAGACCAATTCCGGAACCGCCCCTGTGCAACGCTTGTAAAGGCCCATCTCTGGGGAGACTGTAAAGGGGTCCCCACAAGATCTCACTGTGTACGGCAGCACGTGATCACTGTGCCACCGTCTTCCCTGGGTTCACTTTCTAGGTGCACAGAGTCGCCACTCTATGCTCTCGCGACCCCAAAGGTCTACTTACCTTTGTTAGGTAAGCGGGTTAAGGCGTATTAGGCCGCTGCCTCGAATCTTGCGGGCAGCGGGGCGGACCGGTTCTCAAAAACAGCGGCGAGATATAAGAATCCTCTTTGTTTTAGATGGTAACAAAGTTGTTCTCGCATAAAACATATTTTTTTATAATTATATATTAATGCTTCACCACAATCCGGCCTGATGGTACGCAGTGATGCAATTGTTGATGGTAAAGGGCGCTAGTTTATTAAGCATGTTCACTCAAAAAAAACTGAGTGAATAGGAAGGAAGACGGCAGTTGAGCGAGGTGGTGCAAATGTTAACCCCAACAACATGACCAACGATACACAGGCAGGGGGAGATTGATCTGGAGACCCTCCACGACCAAACTCTCGACACAACAACATTTGGCGCATCATACCATCATACATCATAACAAAACTGCTCAGACCCGTCTTCCGTATGGCTTGGCTTGGCGGCAAGACTTTGTCTGGTGGGCGGTAACTTCTGCCGGCAGCCGATGTTATTGCCTGCCACCGCTGTTCCAATCCCTCGATGTACGCGGTATTAAAGACGAAGCAAAACGCTTCGTCTGGATCATAGTGGTGTCAACAACGTAAGGGTCGCCGTAAGTCGCCGTACGGCGGGTCGTCCGTTGATGGAACGGTGATGGGGGGGCTGAGTCATGCCATTCCCTCGCACACTCTTCAAAATGCATCCTATAGAACACCGACAGGCTTACTACTCTTCGCCTGTGCTCCAGGTTTGGGGACCGTTTTAAACTAAATCTGGGTCGATCGTTTCGAACAAAGTCTTCTTTTATCTCTGTCCTGTTGTCATTTAGAGTTCTAAAGTTTATGAGTGATTCTAAATTTAAAACTGTTTAAATTAAGTAACCTTTTCTTTTTTTTTTTTGTTGGGAGTTGGGATGGGAAATCATCAAATGACATCTCCCGCTCTGGGCGGAGCGGAAGGGCTCAGACTTTTACCGACGAAAACCCACCAGTGTTTCTTCACTTGCCCGCAACCCTGACCCAAGAGGCATCGATCTTCGTGGACCCCGTCACGATGTGCTGACATCTCTTTGAGGTGCGCGTGAAACATGACGCGCCGTCGACTCGGGCCTGGTCCTTACCGAGCGGCGAGCTGCCCACTGTTCACCGCCCGCAGGCCCGCGCCTACGGTGGCTGCGGGTTCGGTGTAGTCTCCAAACCAGGGCGTCTCCTGCGGCAAATTAAGTTACCTCGATGTTTTGTTCCTCCGCTGGTTCTTTTTTTCTTTTACTACAGTCGAGGAAAACGTAATTTTTAATAATATTTATTTATCTTACCTGACTCATATAGTTATTGTTATTTCACCTAAACATAGATAATTTAAAAATACGTTTTGATAAAAATACTATATCTAGGTACATGTGATAAAAATCGTAAAGATAAAATAACTAAGGAGCCTATTTTATCAATAGATAAGTATAATACTTTACATGATTCATCACCCGAATAACGTAACGCACTATTTTGATTTATTTTTTTCAGTAAAAGTCTGACAGGCCCTTCAGCTCCACCCAGAGCAGGAGAGGTCATTTGATTATTTCCCATCCAGAACAATAAAAACCTTGTTTAATCTGTGTGCGAAGTCTACAACTCGGTTCTCTGCCATATCACCTTAGTTTTATCTATCAGAGACTCCAAGCACAGCTGGAGCTAACAGCTTAGGCGGCATCCGACGAGGTTTTTATGATAATTGTTAGATTCAAGTACAGACCAAAACCAAAGAACGAAAGTCACCGACATAACTCTTCGAGTCGCTAAAATTAAGTGGCAGTGGGCGGGCACATTGCTCGTAGAACCGATGGCCGATGGGGCAGTAAAGTTCTGGAGTGGCGGCCACGTACCGGAAGACGCAGCGTAGGGAGGCCCCCAACAAGGTGGACCGGTGACCTGTGAAGGTCGCGGGAAGCCGATGGAGACGGGCAGCACAAGACCGGTCATCGTGGAAAGCCTTGGGGGAGGCCTTTGTCCAGCAGTGGACATCTATAGGCTGAAGAAGAAGCCCATCAAGCTACTACAATCTGTCAAATACAACATTAGTAAAGCTCAAAGGCCCCGTGGCTTAGAATAGTACCAACCCTTATCCTACCGTGGGTGTCTTAATGGGGACTCTAGTGCCGAGGAATTTGGAAAACAGGTCTTTGAAGAAACTATTGCCGTCGCGCCGCTTCCAACCTCTCCCGGTAAAGTGCGAAAAGGACAGTTGCAGCTCAGGCTGATTTTACCTACAAAAACGTTACCCAAAAGACGTTTTGTATTCGGCTGTTTTCTTTTTCGAAACACGACAGATCTTAATTACTTTTAAATCAAAATTTAGAGGAAAAGCATACCTATGCACCTATTATTTTTTGTCAAAAATTTATTACGTTTGTCTAATAATCATCTGCACATCACGGTAAAAATGGGTTATTTTTCGCGATTTTTAAGTGTCGATAATAAAATGATAGGGGCACGTATAATCACGATGTCAAATTGTAGAAAAAAAATAAGTGCTCTAAAAGCATTATCCACGTAGAAAACATCGGAATACGTTTGTATAGAGTAAGCACCACTAGAGTTCCCCCTTAAGAGGCGACTAAGGGAACTCTCACCAGGGAAGTGGGCAACAGCGCTTCTCCTATGGAAAATCCCGAAAGAATAGAAAGCCTTAGGGAAGGCAAATAAAATATTTCTGATTTCTGAGGTCCTTTAGAGGCTGAAGAAGAACAAAGCTCAAGGTTGACTGGAAATATTTGACAGTATGGGGTAGATTGACCTTTTTTCTTTTAATAATTATAAACTAGTGCTTGACTGCAATCCCGCCTGATGGTAAGCAGTGATGCAATCGTTGATGGTAAAGCGCGCAAGTTTATTAAGCCTATTTACTTATAAAACTGAGTGAAAGGAAGACGGCAGTTGAGTGAGGTGAAGCAATGTTAACCCCAATAACACGACCAACGATGCTGCGCCAGAGGGAGATTGGTCTGGAGTCACTTTACGACCAAACTCCCGACACAACAACATTTGGCGCGTCGTACCCGGCACACATCGCAACACAACTGCTCAGACCCGTCCTCCGTATTGCTTAACCAGACATCATGCCGGAACACGACGAATCGCTTGGCGGCAAGACCTTGTCCGGTGAGTGGTAACTTCTGCTGGCAGCCGATGTTTTGGCCTACCACCGAGAAAAAATTACTGCGATCCCCAATCCGCCTGCCAAGCGTGGGGATTATAGCAAACCCCCCAAAGCAATGAAAGCCTTGGGGGAGGCCTTTGTCCTGCAGTGGGCCTCTATAGGCTGAAGAAGAAGAAAGCTCAAGGTTGACTGGAAACATTTAATAATTTCGGGTAGATTGACCTGCTGATGTATCGTGTTAGATGGGATATGCCGTGTTACCACTTATCGATTTTTTATCTATGTGTCATGCTGTCAATGTATTCGATACTTTCTGATAACGCAATAGTAATCAATTATTTATCTCCGATAACAATCATATCAGCGTAGTGAGTTGTGACGTCATTGTTATGACAAGCTGCTAATGGTCACTGCCAGGTCTTCTCTCAGTGAGAGGGTAGGGCCGATAAACACAAAATCTCTGATTCTTGTGTTTGTTGAAAACTTAAAGTAAACGAATCGCGACCATAGTAGACCGCCTTCTTGCGCCGATCACCGAACGGCGTGACGAACGCGCTCCCTATCGAACTGGCAAGCTAGCGAGTCATGGCCACGATCTTTTGACGGTCACCAAATTTAAGTATTTAAAGTAACCACCCGGGTGAATTAGACCTCATGATTGAAAAAAAAATACAACGCCAGGAAGGAAATAAAAATACACTCACATGAGTGTATTTTGATTTCCTTCCTGGCGTTGTTTTTTTTTTAT
Source organism: Sesamia nonagrioides (assembly GCA_017933935.1). Classification (NCBI taxonomy): domain Eukaryota; kingdom Metazoa; phylum Arthropoda; class Insecta; order Lepidoptera; family Noctuidae; genus Sesamia; species Sesamia nonagrioides. The sequence goes on from JADWQK010002163.1 coordinate 529,891, forward strand.
TGAATGACAATGAAGCTCTGTGTTTCAATTCCCGTCACAACCAGGAAACAAGCTCAACTTTGTGATATTTCATGATGGCTTTTTGAAATTATGTACATAAAAATACTGGACACGTGTTTCGCATATTTTTATGTTTATAAAATAACGTTATAGATTACCATACCTTACATATTTTAGAGCACGGTTGGCAACCCTGAGTCCTATCCATTTGATTCCAAGGTATTTCAAAAGTACGAGGAACAGGGTTAAAGATTCACTCATCCTCCATAATAGAGAAGGGAGGATCCTCCGACCAGACGGGTATTCTCTGGCCAGCACTTGCCCGACAGTTTTTTTGTTTTTTAATAATTATAAACTAGTGCTTGACTGCAATCCCGCCTGATGGTAAGCAGTGATGCAATCGTTGATGGTAGAGCGCACTAGTTTATTAAGCACTTAAAAAACTTAGGAATAGGAAGGATGACGGCAGTTAGCGAGGTGATGCAATGTTAAACCCATGACCAACACGACCAAAGCGCTAGAGGGAGATTGAGCTGGAGACTCTCCTCGACCAAACTCCCGACACAACAACATTTGGCGCATCGTATCCGGCACACATCGCCACACAACTGCACAGACCCGTCCTCCGTACGGCTTCACCAGACATCATGCCGGAACACGACGAATCGCTTGGCGGCAAGACTTTGTCTGGTGGGAGGTAACTTCTGCCGGCAGCCGATATTATGGCCTACCACCGAGTTGATGTTAGGAAATTATATGTGTAAGAAATACCTACAAACGCCACAAAAATAAACAACGCGTCATAGTGACGTCACACGAATTCTACATCTCGCAATCAAAGTTTACAGTGCAATTAGTATACACACAACTTGCCAATTTCAAACATTGGGCAAGTGCCCGCCAGACATGACACCCGTCTGGTCGGAGGATGCTCCCTTTTCTTTTCGGAGGATGAGTGAACTTTACTCCCTGTTCCTCATGCCTCCACATATGTATGCTAGTTGCACGGTAAACTCTGATTGCAAGATGTACAATTTGTATGACATGAGTACTTATAACGCTTTATTCACATATGGCATTGTAGGTACCACTGCATTAGGATTTTTCTTCTAAAATATCTCAATCATCATCATCATCAACCTTTTTTTTATCGTCCCACTTCTGGGCACAGGTCTCCTCTCATACAGAGAAGGATTGAGCGTAATCACCACGCTTGCTCAATGCAGTTTGGCGATTTCAGACTTGAAAACCAGGTTTCCTCAAGATGATTTCCTTCACCTTGTAATGAGTCATTGGTGTCCAAGATATACTTAAAAAGTACATGTTATTTAGAAAAGTTACATTGGTAGGTACTTGCCTGACCTGGGATCGAACCCGCACACTCATACTTGACTCCACCTCGACTATACTAATACTAATTTCTTTCTAATAAATAAGTGATACTAATTTATTTCAATAGTAATTTCTCAGTAGTAGTCTGGAATCTGGATTCGTGCCCAATAGACTTGACCCTTTTTTACTCTAAACTCTTTTTCTTTCTTTTGTTTTGTTTAAAGTGAATACTACTTCAACTCTTTAATGGCCTCTGTGGTTAGATACCACAATTTTGCCAATAACACGTGTAACGAATTATAGAAATTCTTTAAAAAATTATTTCACAATAATGGTGGATATCGCCAATGACAGTTGAAAAAACGGCTGCGTGCGCCGACTAAGAGGAGATTTGATGCTAAGCCATTATGTGGCCACTATGCTGCGATATTTCAATGTTCTTTATGCATTATTTACTGAATGCACTATTTACTACATAAATCACGCACTTTTATTTAGTAATCGACACTATAAATAATTTTAACCATCCAATGAAAAATGCGCGTGACACTCAGCTTCCCGTCAAAATCCCCTACTCTAAACTCGACTTAGCTATACATAGGCATATGACAGGTGCAGTAATACTAATATGGCGTCAGCATTTCAAGCTAAATACACGAAACTATCAAAATTTCCCGATCAATATTGAACCTTTTCTTTTTTTCTAAATTTTAAACTAGTATTTGACCGCAATCCCGCCTGATGGTAAGCAGTGATGTAGTCGTTGATGGTAAAGCGCGCTAGTTTATTAAGAGCCTATTCACTATGCCTTGAAGACAATCAAATTGTAGTGTGACGGAAACACCGCCGCTGGCAAATTGTTCCCGTCCCTCGATGTTCGCGGTATAAAATACGAAGCGAAACGCTTCATCCGGATCGTAGTGGTGTTATTTCTGAGGCCCTCTATAGGCTGAAGAAGAAGAAAGCTCAAGGTTGACTGGAAATATTTGACAGTATCGGTTAGATTGGCCTTTTTTCTTTTAATAATTATAAACTAGTTCTTGATTGCAATCCCGCCTGATGGTAAGCAGTGATGTAGTCGTAGATGGTAAGGCGTGCTAGTTTATTAAGAGGGAACTCTAGCGGTGCTTTTTCTATACAAACATGTTTTCTTCGTGGATAATGCTTTTAGAGCAATTTTATTTTTCACCAATTTTATACAGTGATTATACGTGCCTCTATCATTTGATTTTTTTCGAAACTTAATTAATAAATGATACTCCAAAATAGCGAAAAATAACCCATCTTTACCGCGTTGTTCAGACGACTATTAGACAAACGTGATAAGTTTTTGACAAAAAAGAAAATAGTAAAAGCATAGGTATACTTTTCCTCTAAGTTTTGATATAAAAATAATTGAGATCTGTCGTGTTTTGAAAAGGAAAACATTGGACTCGGTGGTAGGCATAACATCGGCTGCCGACGAAGTTACCACCCACCAGACCAAGGGATTCGTCGTGTTCCGGCATGATGTCTGGTGAAGCCGTACGGAGGACGGGTCTGGTGCGATGTGTGGCGGGTACGATGCGCCAAATGTTGTTGTGTCGGGAGTTTGGTCGCGGAGAGTCTCCAGATCAATCTCCCTCTAGCGCAGCATCATTTGGTCGTGTTGGTCTTGGGTTTAACATTGCATCACCTCGCTCAACTGCCATCATCCTTCCTATTTCGAAGTTTTTTAAGTGAATAGGCTTAATAAACTAGTGCGCTTTACCATCAATGATTGCATCACTGCTTACCATCAGGCAGGATTGCAGTCAAGCACTAGATTATATTATTAAAAAAAAAAAAAAACTTCTTTTGATCAACGTTTTTGTAGGTAAACTCGGCCTGAGCTGCAACTGTCCTTTTCGCACTTTACCGGGTGAGGTTGGAAACAGCGCGACGGCAATAGTTTTTTCAAATACCTATTTTCCAAATTCCTCGGCACTAGAGTTCCCTCTTAAGAGCCTATTTGCTCCAGCCTTAAAGACACTCAATTTGTAGTCCGACGGAAACACCGCCGCTGGCAAATAGTTCCAGTGCCTCGATGTACGCGGTGTAGACGAGGCAAAATGCTTCGTTTCGATCGTTGTGGTATCAACAACGTAAGGGTGACAACTAGCCGTACGATGGATCGTCCGATGATGGTACGGAGATGGGAACTTAAATCATGCAATTCCCTCGCACACTCTCCAAAATGCATCCTATAGAACACCGACAGACTGGCTACCCTTCGCCTGGCTTTGGAGACCGTTTTGAGCTATATCTGGGCCGCTAATTAGCCTCTTCGCACGCCTCGCCACTGAATGCAAAGTAGCCAGGTGGCATTTTGCAGCACCAGCCCAAATGTGGCTGCAGTACTGCACACACGAACGGACCTGACCTTACTATTAAAGCTATAATCCATACTAATATTATAAATGCGAAAGTAACTCTGTCTGTCTGTCTATCTGTCTGTCTGTCTGTCTGTTACGCTTTCCCGCTTAAACCTCTCAACCGATTTTGATGAACTTTGGCACAGACAATCTTTAGACCCTGAGAAAGAACATAGGCTACATTTTATCCCGGAAAAATTTGATGTTCCCGAGGGAAATCTAAAAAGCGCGATATAACCGAACTCCACGCGGGCGAAGCCGCGGGCGGATAGCTAGTAATAATAATAATTGTCGTATCGGCCAATGGTTTGATAGCCAAGAGCCTCGACCAACATCTATTGAGGCTCTCGTTAGGCAGTTGGATCAAAGGCCTGATTCAAAAGGCAGTACTCCTCGATACAGCCCGCATAGTGAGGAGGTTCCTGTCTCTGGAGCCCTAACCACCGGTAGCTTGGACCCTGCTCCCGCCATCGGTGGAACACTATTTTTTTATATTTTTAAATTTTTTTGTATGTTTTTATATAAATATTTAAAAATATAAAGCGATATGTAGACACGGAAAAATAAAGAGATAATAATAATATTTATTTAATTCAGATATTTCATCCATACCTATAATTTGTTATATAAAAATAAAATTACATAAAAAAATGTATTAAGTTGAAAACGAAAACATTGGAATACGAAACTTCTTTTGATCAACGTTTTTGTAGGGCTATAAAGTTGAAAATTTGTTAAAGAAATTTGACAGATCATGTAGTAATTTGATGTAGCTAGGCTTCCAAGCGTCATGCTTGAGTAGAGGCTATACATAAACAAATGAATATTGATGCTCATAGATCATTGGCCATAGCTGACTGAGCTGGGCCCATACAGATCGATTTGAAGCTTAAAACAACTCAGGAGGGTGTAGGTAGAAACCGTGGCCCTGGAGAAACTGGGATCCTGGCCGTCGCACAGGCAAGTGAAGAAACACGGGTGGGTTTTAGTCAGTAAAAGTCTGACGCCCTTCCGCTCCGCCCAGAGCGGGAGAGGTCATTTGATGATTTCCCATCCCAAACAAAGAAAATGTATTCTAACAACAACCTTTTTTTTCTTTTTTTCGGGTGAAACCTTGAAAAGGCGCCTGCTCTTTGGAGATAGAAATAACTCTCAACATACGAGAACAAAGAGAATACCTCTCAAAAGCCCAATCCGGAGCCCCCTCTGTGCAACGCCTGTTATGGTACATTTCTGGAATACTGTAAAGGGGTGTTCCCGAACCTGACCATGCAAGGCGGCACATGGCCACAGTGCGCCATCTTCCCTGAGGTCACTCAGTGGGACTCGACGGTCTGGGGTCGACAGCGCGTTGTGTTTCACGCGCGCCTCAAAGAGATGTCAGCACATCGTGACGGGGTCCGCGAAGACCGATGCCTCCTGGGTCAGGGTTGCGGGTTGATTAAGAAAGAAACCAGGGCCCTGGCGGATCCCGCCTGATGGTAAGCAGTGATGCAATCGTTGATAATAAAGCGCGGTAGTTTATTAAGAGCCTTTTCACTCTAGCCTTGAAGACACTTAAATTGTAATCAGGCGGGAAGACCGCCGCTGGCAAATTGTTCCAGTCCCTCGATGTACACGGTATAAAAGACGAGGCGAAACGCTTTGTACCGTTCGTAGTGGTGTTAACAACGTAAGGGTGGATATTCGCCGTACGACGGGTCGTCCGATGGAACGGAGATGTGGGAATTACGTCATGCAATTCCGCACACACTCTCCAAAATGCATCCTATAGCTCCAGGCTTTTGGAGACTCTTTTGAACCAAGTGTGGGTCACCAATTAGCCTCTTGGCATGCCTCTCCATCGAGTCCAAAGTTGCCAGGTGGCATTTTGCAGCACCAGCCCAAATGTAACTTCAGTACACACGAACCTGTGTAACATGAATTCATTGTCGAAATGGTTTTCTCCCTTTCAAAGTTGCTCCAGCTGTATCATCAACATTTATAATTTAACACAAACTCATTTATTGCGATAATGGGTATTTGACATAATTAACATCGATAGATAAAATAGTTTGCCATCTCCATAATCCGCCTGAAGACATGCAATTTTAATTGGCGTTTGTGGAGAAAAAACACCAATTAAAATTAACAGTGATTATTAGGTATGTTCAATTGTAAGTAGAGACTTACAATTGAACATAACAAATAATTACATAAATATAAATTCGTTCAAAACATAATATACAATATGTTAAAAAAAACCCTGTCCGACCCGTAAGGATAATAAAGGTTAGGTAATCACTTGACCAAATAACATATGAAAGTTTACATAATCATCATAGTAACAATACTAGTGAATTTTGAAATAATCTTTTTTTCCTGCGAATTAATTCCAACTTCCCCAAAATTTGGTAATTTGTAAAAAGTGACAACATTTTTGTTGACGGTATAATTCTAAGCGAATAGCGATGCGACCGCGTGCCGCATGGCCTGTCCCTCTTCGCTCGTGCCTGTATGGCCTACCGCACATGTTTTAAGTTGCGAAATAATATTTATTTTTTTAGGGGGATTTTTTTTTAAGTTTAGCCCGGCTTTGTAGGCATTAGTAGAATCAGTTATCGATATCTAACAATACCTTCACGGATCGGACAGGGTTTTCTTTACATATTGTATATGAAAAAAAAGGTACAAAATAAAGGTCATAAGAATAATCATCTTCTTCTTCAGCCTATAGATGTCCACTGCTGGACAAAGTCCTCCCCCAAGGCTTTCCACGCCGATCTAATAATAAGAAATAAAAATAATAAATGTCAAAAATATTGCCATGGAAAGGTCAATTGAGAATTTATAAAAATGTCAGATAATCTATACTTTTAGTAAGTAAGTACAGATGATCTGACATTTTTTTATATAAAGTTGAAGAGTTTATTGGTTTGTTTATTTGAACGCGCTAATCTCAGGAACTACTGGTCCGATTTGATAAATTCTTTTTGCGTTGGATAGCCCATTAATTCAGGAAAGTTTTAGGCTATAAAACATTACGCTGCGACCAATAGGAGCGGAGCATAACTAACTCTACGCGAACGAAGTCGCCGGCGGCCGCCAGTACCTAATTAATGATTAAAACAAGTCAATAAGTAAGTACCAAAAACAATAATCTCTCAGTATTAGATTGCATGTCATTAATAATAGGCTTTTTCTACGAGATTTTTTTAAAATTTATGTTTAAACTAGCTGTGCCCCGCGGTTTCACCCGCGTAAGCTTCGAACCGAAAGAGCTCAGTTGAAATAAAATAGTGCCTGTTAAAATAATGGGAGCAATATGTACCTCCGCGTTTGTTCCCGTTTTCGCAATATTTTTTGTTCCTGCTCTGCTCCTATTAGTCATAGCGGGATGTTTTAAAGCCTATGTCCTTTCTCAGGCTCTAGACTATCTGTGTACCAAATTTCATTACAATCGGTTCAGTAGTTTTGGCGTGAGAGCCGGACAGACAGACAGACAGAGATACTTTCGCATTTATAATATTAGTATGGATATATTACAGCTTATGCTTTCTAAAAATTGTTTTGATAGGTGATTATAAACACCAATGCGTTAAGTACATGACCTATATACTTTTAATTAATATGCAATATAGCAATGTTGGCAAGGTCGTCATTTTACTAATAATTCAACTGCTTGCGTTAGTTTAGAAATTTGATACCTACACGGGTTTTGCATAAAATTGTCTATACACCTATTTAAACTTCCTTTACTGTACTCTATTATGTAATTTTCGTTTGCGTGGTTTGATTAGCTGCTGAATTTATAGTGACCGAAGGGCGAAGTATTGGTGGCATAGTGACTAAACCACCAGCCTCTCTAGTATGAGTGTGCGGTTTCGATTCCAGGTCCGGCAAGTACTAATGTCCCTTTTCTAAGTTATACGTACTTTCTAAGTATATCTCGGACACCAATGACTGATTACAAGGTGAAGGAAAACATCTTGATGAAACCTGGACTTGACCTGCAATCGCCAACCCGCATTGAGCAAGCGTGGTGATTACGCTCAATCCTTCTCTATATGAGAGGAGGTCTGTGCCCAGCAGTGGGACGATAAAAATTTTGATGATGAAAAAATTAATTCAAATCAAATCAAAGCATTTATTTCAAATAAACCAGTTACAGGCACTTTTGAATTGTCAGAAGGTCGGTCAATCAGTAAGGTGAAGCTAGTCGCCCATTCCAAAGAGTAGGTACCTATGGAGTAGAACGGGCAAGAAACTCCATGGACACTTTTAAATTGTCAAGCTATTGATACAAATATTTGATTACATCATTCGTTTTGAAATCCACCGTGTGAGAACGATGCAGAAATATATTGTACGCTAAGAGCGTCCGTTATATGGAAAATACACACATATCGTGATTATCCTGTGATGTGAGCTGTCATTCCAACAACGATGCGGATGGTGCAGTGGCTTAGCGATCGACTCCTGCGCTGCGTGTCGCGGGTTCGATTCCGGCACCGAACAAATTTCTGTATGGGCTGGCGGTAGTTGTTCCGGGTCTGGCTTTTTTTTAATAATTATATACTAGTGCTTGACTGCGATTCCGCCTGATGGTAAGCAGTGATGCAATCGTTGATGGTAAAGCGCACTAGTTTTTAAGCCTATTCACTTAAAAAACTTAGGAATAGGAAGAATGACGGCAGTTGAGCGAGGTGATGCAATGTTAAACCCAAGACCAACACGACCAAACGATGCTGCGCTAGAGGGAGATTGATCTGGAGACTCGCCACGACCAAACTTCCGACACAACAACATTTGGCGCATCGTAGCCGCCGCACATCGCAACTGCTCAGACCCATCCTCCGTACAGCTTCACCAGACATCATGCCGGCACACGACGAATCGTTTGGCGGCAAGACTTTGTCTGGTGGGTGGTAACTTCTGCCGGCAGCAGATGTTATGGCCTATCACCGAGAATGCTGGCTGTTTGTGTATGTGACTTTAATTGTTGGTAAGCGCACCCACGGTACAGGAGTAACTCCTAGACTGTGGGGCAATCTTCTCCTTCTTCTTTACCGCCTATAGAGGTCCACTGCTGGACAGAGGCCTCCCCCAAAGTTTTCATTCCTTTGGGGGGCATTGCCATGATCCCCACGCTTGGCAGGCGGGTTGGGGATCGCGCTGCTGCACGCTGCCCTAGCGGGAGTTTCCTTAGTCGCCTCTTAAGACACCTACGGGAGGATATGGGTTGGTACTATTCTAAGCCCGGTAGTACCACACGAGGAAATGTATTTTTACATGATTTTTATTAGCTTCACTTGTAGCTATGTTTGCTTGCTTGTTTGTTTGTTTGTCCGTCTCTAACTCTTTGGACTACGAGTGAGCGGCTCATTACTGTAAAATGTCCCACCGTTTTCAATACGTTTGTTCGTTCGTTTTTAGGGTTCCGTACCTCGAAAGGAAAAAACGGAACCCTTATAGGATCACTTTGTTGTCCATCTGTCTGTCTGTCTGTCTGTCTGTCACCACCCTTTATCTCAAGAACGCGTGGACGCATCAAGCTGAAATTCACATGAAATACTCGGGTCTATTGTCCCTTTAAGCTGTGAAAATATCAAACTTCTAAGCCAAGCCAATCAAAAGATACAGCCGATTATGTCGATATTTTCAACAAATTTTCGACACTCGCAAAGGAATCAAAACCTACAGGATACTTCCCGTAAACTCAGAATCTTGAAAATTGGCATAAAGCATTGTCATATAATGCAAATATAGGAAAAATTGCGAAAATCACATTTTTTTAGTTATATAATATAATAAACATATTTTAATAAAATGGAACTTACTACCTTATTTCTCACGAACGAATAAAGTTATCAAATTGAAATTTATACCAAATACCTAGGTCTATTGTCCCTTTAAGCTGTGAAAATATCAAACTTCTAAGCCAAGCCAATCAAAAGATACAGCCGATATGTCAATATTTTCAACAAATTTTCGACACTCGCAAAGGAATCAAAACCTACAGGATACTTCCCGTAAACTCAGAATCTTGAAATTTGGCATGAAGGATTGTCATATAATGCAAATATAGGAAAAATTGCGAAAATCACATTTTTTCAGTTATATAATATAATAAACATATTTTAATAAAATGGAACTTACTACCTTATTTCTCACGAACGAATAAAGTTATCAAATTGAAATTTATACCAAATACCTAGGTCTATTGTCCCTTTAAGCTATGAAAATATCAAACTTCTAAGCCAAGCCAATCAAAAGATACAGCCGATATGTCGATATTTTCAACAAATTTTCGACACTCGCAAAGGAATCAAAACCTACAGGATACTTCCCGTAAACTCAGAATCTTGAAATTTGGCATGAAGGATAGACATATAATGCAAATATAGGAAAATTGCGAAAATCTCATTTTTTTAGTTATATAATATAATAAACATATTTTAATAAAATGAAACTTACTACCTTATTTCTCACGAACTAATAAAGGTATCAAATTGAAATTTATACCAAATACCTAGGTCTATTGTCCCTTTAAGCAGTGAAAAAATCAAACTTCTAAGTTAAAGCGATCAAAAGATACAGCAGTTTATACCGACACTTTAGACGAATTTCCGTCACACGCTAGGGAATCAAAACCTACAAGCAAAGACATTAAAATTATATTTACAATAGACAGGACATCACGAACAAAATTTTATCGACTTGGTTAAAAGTCGCTCAGTCTAGTCTGCGCGTCAGGACGTAATTTGTGTCCACCAAGAATAAACATTTTCTAAGGAAATATGCCATGTTGCGCTTTGTGTTACTGTACATCTCGTTATAGTAAAACGACTGGACCTAACTTCGGAATGTTTTTCTATGAATTATTTATATTTCGTCTGCAATACAAATTTAAAAAAATCTTAGTTCTAGAAAACTTTCCATTATTGTAATAAGCGCCCTCTATTGTTGAGTAGTTTTACTATTTTCTTGTAGAGATGTAGTAATGTTGTTTATCGATTTAGTTATCGATAATACTTATTAAGATGAATACATTTTGTTGTATTTTATTGACATTTAAAATATAGCTAAATAAACTTAAAATGTTACTATATTTCAAGTTTATTTATTATTAACTCTATTTAAACATAATCATATCATATTAATAAACAAAATTGAATGAACAATTACTATTCATTTATCTAGGTTTTTGTTATTTTTGGTTTCCGAATAAAATAATGTCGTAGGGAAAAAGTGGATACGATTTGTCCAGATAGACCGTAGAGAAGAAAATTGGCTTCCGTCTCATTCGTCGAAATTATGCTCAATGCATTTTAAAAGAGAAGTTATCTACTTTGGAAAGACTTGTCGATCAAATTTAAAAAAAAAAAGAATCGGTACCTTGTATTAGAAATGAAATAGTAAGTTACTAATTTCATTACTTTTTTACTTAACCGTAAAAATTGGAATAAAATTTACGGTTAAGTGGATAAGTACATAGATTACATAACTTATTTATAATGAAATATATTCATAAAATATGTAGGTACATATATGTAGTACAATGATTGCGAGCTACTTTGTGATTTTGAGGATTCCGTACCTAAAAGGTAAAACGAACCCTATTCATGAGACTTCTCTGTTCGTCTGTCCGTCTGCCACCAGGCTGTATCTCATAAACCGTAATAGCGAGACAGTTGTAATTTCCAGAGATTGTGTTAGTATTTCTGTTGCCGCTATAACAACAAGTACTAAGAATAAAAATAATAAAATATTTAAGGGGGCTCCCATACAACAAACGTGAATTTTGCCGTTTTTTGCTCCATATTAATAACGGAAACAGATAGACGCTTAAAATGTTCACAGAATATTTGGTTATATATTCAAATTACAAATAAATAATTAAAATAAAATAAATCCTGAAGGCGGGCTCCCATACAATAACCGTGATTTTTTGCCGTTTTTAAAGATAATGGCGTACGAATCTTGTAAAGGTCTTGCTCCAGCAGACTACCATTTTTGTCGTGATTTGGACAATTATCTACGTGACAAGAAGTTTTCTTCCCAGGAGGCAGTTCTGCTTTCACACGGTTTGTGCAGTCTAGATCCTCAGAGTTCTATCACAAAGGCATAAACGACCTTCCTATATATTGATTATAAATGAATTATTTAAAAATTAAAAAATAAGCAATTATTTACATTTTCAGTACTAATCGGCAATTTTAAACTTTAACGCCTATTATATTAAAAGAATTATATAAATAAGAAACTTGTAAACTTGAAATTACCCATAATTATTCTGCTTCCTATTTTTTTGTTTCAAGCTATCATAATGCGAAAAAACATCGTCGTAGTAACTTCTTTGAATATTATCGATAACTTTATATCGTAATGATACAAACCCTACCACAGTTTTTTGCATTGCCATTTAAAAATATTTGCAAACAAACGTGTAAAAAGAATAATTTTGCTAAAAACGAAATGCAAACGAAAATTGCAAAACAAAATGCGCTTTATTGCCTAAAAGGTCTATTACACTCAAAAATCGCAATAAACTGAGCGTTAAAATAATTCGTAAGCATAAAACATCTAAAATGCCAATAGACGGTCACGGTAAATGAATAGTAGCGAATAAAATTCTAAAACAGTTTTTGTTTGTACAAGACAAGTTTCACTTAATTTATTTACTTTTCAATATTTATTTACCCGATTTGAACTATACTAGGGTATTAAATCGGATCTGGCAACATAGACCACACTGGCCACCTACCGGGCAATAGCTGAATATATTTTATATAAACTTATTTCATTTTTACTATTTGATGTCTCCAATTGTCGATCTAATTTTGCTATATTGTACTAGATGGCGGAACTGAACCATGGGATCACAGTTTTTCTATGCCATTTTGACACATGCCCTCTCTACATATCTTAAATCTCTTTGCCTACAAGGTACTTCCCGTGAACTCAGAATCTTGAAATTCGGCACGAAGCAACGTTATATTATAGTACAGACAGATAAAGGAAAAATTGTGAAAATGATAAATTTGAAGTTACATAAAATCTTAAAATATTATTTTAATAATTATAAACTTACTACCTACCCTTTTTCACATGAACGCGTAGAGATATTAAAGTTGAAATTCATATCAAACACTTCTTAAATCTAATTGTCTCTAAACTGTGTAAAATTCTAAATCAATGCTAGTATTATAAATGCGAAAATAACTCTGTCTGTCTGTTACGCTTTCCCGCCTAAACCTCTCAACCGATTTTGATGAAGTTTGGCACAGACAATCTTTAGACCCTGAGAAAGAACATAGGCTACCTTTTATCCCGGAAAATTTGATGTTCCCGAGGGGAATTTAAACAGCGCGATATAACCGAACTCCACGCGGGCAAAGCCGCTGGCGGAAAGCTAGTACGTCATAAATTGTAAACCGCTACGTTTGTACGGCGGAACCCTCGGTGTGCGAGTCCGACTCGCATTTGGCCGGTTTTTTTTTTTTATAAAAGGTTATCGAACTAAAAAGTTGAAAATAAATATAGTTTAAAAAAACATGCTTTTAAAAAATATCAAACTACAATGTTAAAAATATTTTTTAAAAAGCGTGAGGCGCTTAATATACTTACAAAAATTATGTCACTAAGCGCGTCACGCTTTTTTTAAAATTATTTTTAACTTTGTAGATTGATATTTTTTAAAAGCTTTTTAAAAATTTTTAAACTATATTATTAAAAAAGAAATTGGTATGATAAGTCGCAAAATAACTTTTCTCGGTGAAATTGATACCTACAGAAACGATCCGGTGTTCGTCTCTACATTTAAAATATTAATAATATTTTCTTTCCTCTTTACAGATCAAGAGAATACGTCCCTCAACCAACTGTCAAGCACAAATTCGAAATGGCCGATTACTGCAACACAGCTGACAGTTTTTTGAAAAAGGAACTCACGTTCTCCGCATGCCAAAGTGCAATGCAAAATAGACAATTCAAAAAAGAATTTGTTCTTTTTTATGTGAATTTAGTGTTTATAATTTTAAAAAGTATTTTTGACTTCATTTGTGAAAATAGTGTTTTTATAGTTTCCCTTGTGGTAGTTTGTTTTTTGTTCTTAATTATTTATAAAAGTTATATCAATCCTGTGTTGTATAAAAAAGTGAGTATATAAGACGATTTTTTTTATATTATTATAAGTTACTCTTTAATACAGTATTTTATAAGTGAGAATGGTAACCTATTGTGTACTATGTATTTATTAATATCAATTTGAATAATTTTGAAGTATATGACTAATCCATTGCTCTATATGTTCATAAATGTATCTGCTCCACAACATTAATAACGCAATGAATGTTGTTGAACTGCCAAAATGAAACCCATTGCTAATGACAGTGTGTTACGTAATTACCCTTGCTGTACATCACACTCGTCTCCACAGAGTAGGCAACTCGTTCATGGGTCAATGTATACACTTTTACAACAAGCTTCCCATGGACATTCGAAACTTACCCATTAAACGATTTAAAAGCTATATTAAGACCAACCTTTGCAAAAAGGGGTATTATAATATCACAGATTATTTAGAAGACAATAAAGCTTGGGAATGAGCTGCTCGCTCTGCTAAGCAATGTCATTAAGCAATATGCGTAATTATGCTACAATTATGGCATTTTAATCACATTTTTTTTTTAATAACTTATATTATTGTAAACATTTTCATTTTTAATGTCTGGACTTGAAAAAAAACGATGACCCATGAGTTTGTTTCAGCTTTTCTTCTCAGAGGTAGTCAGTTAGGTAATGCCGGCTTCATCTAGTTTAAAAAAATATGACGTGTAAAAATGATCAGTGCTCCTAATTGCTTAATAAAATATTTCATTTCATTTCACCCTGCTAAGTTCGATTCTCATACTGATCATAAGCCACAAAAGCAGTAGATAATAGACAGTCCTATAGGTGTAGATCAATACGTATTGCACGCGTTGACGACAGCAGGTCAAGCAAGGTCAAGCTACCCGAAACTGTCAAATATTCCCAATCAACCTTCTTTCTTTCTTCTTTTTATGGCTTCGCACGGTTTTTGCATTTAGCCAATGTCACGTAATGAATTATTATTGTCGAAAAAGACGGCCACGTGAACCGTCTACAAGGGAGGTTTGAGGCAAAGTTATGATTAGGCCACTATGCTGCTATATCTCAATGTTCTTTATGAATTATTTACTGTATACACTTTTTACTACATAAATCGCGCTTTTATTTAGTAAACAACACTATAAATTATTTGAAAAGTCCAATGAAAAATAAGCGTGACACTCAGCTTAACTTTCCCGCCAAAACTCCCCAATCAACCTTGAGCATTAATGCTTTATCGATTTTTTTTACCGTTTTTGGACTGAGCCGGTTCCGACTATTCTGCCAGTGTCACGCGGTGAAAAATAAAGTTGAAAATACAGATTGTAGCAGCTCGATGTGCTGTCGTCCTACATTTAGAATTCCCACAATACATTGTCCACAAAATTCGTTATTAGTACGATAATTGAGAATTCTAAAAAGTAAAGGTAGTCGAAAAATATTTTATCTAAATTACATCACATTTTTTTCAGGAATTAACCGAAATCGGTTTTGAACACATCGCGGCTGGTCCAGACCGTGACAGAAGGATAACTAGGTCTCAGGCGACAAGACGGATGGGAAGCAAGATACCTCCACCTTATCCCAATGGATGGTATGCGGTGGGTGAGAGCAGAGAACTGAAAGTTGGCGGAGTTAGCGCTGTGGATGCATTAGGTAAGTAGCGCCATCTGTTGTTGAGTAGCGAAAGTTTAATTTACAAAAATATGAGATGACACCAAGGGATATTTAACTCAGTTTTGTAAATATTTTGTATTAAAATATATTTTTTAAATTAATGTTTAATTTGTATTTAATAACTCCAAAAGTTATGTATGCATGCACGTAAAATATTTTGCTGATTAGTGGTTCGATTAGCGCCATCTATTATCGATCAGCAAAAACTAAAAACAAACATTTTTCCAAATTTTGTAATCATCAAACTTAAATATAATTAAACCACAATACTTTTTAAATACTGACGCAATTCTTTACCCCTTATTCATTAACGATGTTTACAGTTAAGTGACGCTAAAACGTCAAAAATGATTAACTTCAAAACCTTGCGGCCAACTTGCTAGCGACTTGGCAAGTATCACACATCCTTTAGTGACGAAAATGTGACGCATATTTTAATATTCGCTATAATTTGTGACGGCCTTGGTCTGGTCGATATTGCTTGTTGAAGCAATGGCTGTTTACACCTTGCGCCCACCAGTTTTCCTTTGATTATTAAGTAATTACTTAGTTTCGGTTTCTCGTTTCTTGTTACGATAGCTAAACGCATTCGTCACTAATATAAAATTCAGGTTTCACCCTGTAAGATCTCAAGTATATTTCCTAATTTATCTATTACTAATATACATATAAAGCTGAAGAGTTTGTTTGTTTGAACGCGCTAATCTTTGGAACTACTGGTCCAATTTAAAAAATTCTTTTTGCGTTGGATTGCCCATTAATCCAGGAAGGCTTTAGGCTATATAACATCACACTGCGACCAATAGAAGCGGAGCATAACTAACACCACGGGAACGAAGTCGCTGGCAGCCGCTAGTCTTCAATAAAATTGACTTTTGATAATATTTCTGTTCCTTTGAAAAGGAAATAAAAGCACAATAATTTTATACAGATTCCTTTTTGTATTTCAGAAATAAAATCACGCAATTTTTTTTTTCCTACTTCTAGGCGAAAACCTCTGCATTTACCGCGGAGAAGACGGTATCGCTCGGTGCGTGGACGCATACTGTCCCCATTTGGGCGCCAACTTGGCAATTGGTGGTAACGTGAGCGGGAACTGCATTGAGTGCCCCTTTCATAAATGGAGATTTGGAGATGATGGCGCGTGTGTTAGCGTGCCTGGGATTGAACATGGTTCGTACAACAAAGTAAATTTTATACCTACATCTTATGTATGTACATAAAAATACAGAGTGGTGCTGACAATACGACAATAAATGAAAACACGAATAATGCTGGTTCATAGGAATAATCCTAAACCATAGAAAAAAAACTTCCATCAAAAATAAAAAATGAAAATTTCAAACAAACTAAATCGCATAAAATTGCAAACGGAATAGAACTTCCTTTAAAAATACTGGTTCACTGACCTCCGACCGGCGACAGCGCGATCCTGTATCGACATCGACTTGCTTTTTTCGCGCTTTGCGGCGGTCATTAACCTGTAAGCGCTCATCATGTAGAAAATGTGAAAAATGAAAAATAATTTCCTGTGACTAAACTAATGGACATATTTATATGATTTTTTATGGGAAGACTGAGAATGTGTTGGGGTACACGATGTTTAATTTATTGTCGTATTGTCAGCACCACTCTGTATATCGAATTTTAAGAAAATACGCGATATTCATAATATAAATACCAGGAACAAACACAATGTTGCTTGCAGTCTAACACACTCGTCTCCACAGAGTAGGCAACTCGTTCATGGGAGTCAATGTATAGTATACAATTTTACAACAAGCTTCCCATGGACATTCGAAAATTAACCATTAAACGATTTAAAAGCTACATAAAGGCCAAACATTGCAAAAAAGGGGTATTATAAAATCACAGATTATTTAGAAGGCAACAAAGCTTGGGACTGAGCTGGTCGCTCTGCTAAGCAATATGCGTAATTATGCTACAACTATAACGTTTTAAACCCTGTTTTTTATGGTTGGTATGGGTTTTAAGTTATTGGAAACATTTGCTTTTTTAATTATTAGACTTGGAGGTAGACGATGATCCCTGAGTTTGTTTCGACTTTTTCTTCTCAGAGGTAGTCAGTTAAGAATTGCCGGCTTCATCTAGTTTAAAAAAAATATGACGTGTAAAAGTGATCGGTGATCCTACTTGCTTAATAAACGATTTCATTTCATTACAGTTAAGCTGTTTTTGAATTTTAAACTCGATTTAGATAACATTAACGTTCGAATTACAACGCTACAAGATTATTTTGACATTAAAAAGAGAAAAAAAATGTATGGTTAGGTACCTATAGCTTAAATCCATCCATTCTTATCCTTTCTTCTCGGTGGTAGGCCATAACATCGGCCAAAAAAGTAAATTATATGAACTCACATAAAGTGTCAGTAAGCTAATTCTGGAGAAAGAACCCAAAACATTGTCTTGAGTTAATCAGAGTGACCAGTAAAGTCATTTACGGAATAATATGCCTTTGAACAAAGCTTGGATTTGATTTGTCCTTTAAATGCATTGTAAGGCAAGTCTAGCAAAGCAGAGGGTATTTTGTTATATATAAAAGGTTTACCAAGCCCAACAAAAGAGATAAGATTCTTTTGAAGTCGGTGAAAAGGGGCTCGCAGTTCGTATTTCTGGTGTTAACATTATGAATGTCACGGTTTTCGGGGTGCATCCATACTAATATTATAAATGCGAAAGTAACTCTGTCTGTCTGTTACGCTTTCCCGCCAAAACCTCTCAACCGATTTTGACGAAATTTGGCACAGACAATCTTTAGACCCTGAGAAAGAACTAGGCTACCTTTTATCCCGGAAAAAAATTATGTTCCCGAGGGAAATCTAAAAAGCGCGATATAACCGAACTCCACGCGGGCGAAGCCGCGGGCGGAAAGCTAGTATTATATATGCGAAAGTAACTGTCTGTCTGTCTGTCTGTTACGCTTTCCCGCTTAAACCTCTCAACCGATTTTGATGAAATTTGGCACAGACAATCTTTAGACCCTGAGAAAGAACATAGGCTACCTTTTATTCCGGAAAAAATTGATGTTCCCGAGGGAAATCTAAAAAGCGCGATATAACCGAACTCCACGCGGGCGAAGCCGCGGGCGGAAAGCTAGTAATATTATAAATGCGAAAGTAACTCTGTCTGTCTGTCTGTCTGTCTGTCTGTCTGTTACGCTTTCCCGCTTAAACCTCTCAACGGATTTTGATTAAATTTGGTACAGACAATCTTTGGACCCTGAGAAAAAACATAGGCTACCTTTTATCCCGGAAAAAATTGATATTCCCGAGGAAAATCTAAAAAGCGCGATATAACCGAACTCCACGCGGGCGAAGCCGGGCGCGCGCGGAAAGCTAGTGTAAAAATAAAAGAAACTCATTTATTCAAATGTTTATCCTCTCACAGCTCCTAAAGGAGTATCAATAAAACAATGGAAGACGGTGGAAATGGACGGCGCAATCTGGATATGGTATGATGCAGAAAACCGGGAACCACTGTGGAACATGACCGAGGTGCCAGAGCTGAAGCGCTGGGGGTACAGGGGGAGGAACGAGTTCACAGTCAGCGCTCATATACAGGTTAGTATCATAGACCGGTCCTGCGCCTCCCGCTTTCAGCGATTTCCCGCAACCTTCACCAGGTCGTCGGGGGCCTACCCACGCTGCGTCTTCCGGTGTGTGGTCGCCACTCGAGAACCCGTCGGCCCCATCGGGCATCGGTCCTACGGGTAATACGCCCGGCCCACTGCCACTGTCACTTGATTCTTCTTCTTCAGCCTATAGATGTCCACTGCTGGACAAAGGCCTCCCCCAAGGCTTTCTATGCTGACCGGTCTTGTGCTGCCCGCATCCATCGGCTTCCCGCGACCTTCACCAGGTCATCGGTCCACCTTGTTGCGGGCCTCCTCCGGCTATGTCGGTGACTTTGGTTCTTCTGCGGATCTCCTCATTTCTGATTCGATCACGCAGAGAAACTCCGAGCATAGCTCTTTCCATTGCCCTTTGTGTGACTCTGAGCCTTCGTAAGAGGCCCATTGTGAGCGACCACGTTTCAGTTCCGTAAGTCATCACTGGCAACACACACTGATCAAAAACTTCAGTCTTGATTGGAACTCATCAGATGAACTCTCCCGCTCTGGGCGGAGCGGAAGGGCGTGTCAGACTTTTACTGACTAAAACCCACCCGTGTTCCTTCACTTGCTTGTGTGCCAGGGCTTCGTCACCAATTTCTGTTTTTTGTATTATAATTAACTAGTGGTAACAGTTTTTATCACATTTTTTTTTTAAATAATTATAAACTAGTGCTTGACTGCAATCCCGCCTGATGGTAAGCAGTGATGCAATCGTTGATGGTAAAGCGCACCAGTTTATTAAGCCTATTCACTTAAAAAACTTAGGAATAGGAAGGATGACGGCAGTTGAGCGAGGTGATGCAATGTTAAACCCAAGACCAACACGACCAACCGATGCTGCGCTAGAGGGAGATTGATCTGGAGACTCTCCACGACCAAATTCCCGAGACAACAACATTTGGCGCATCGTACCCGCCACACATCGCAACACAACTGCTCAGACCCACAACACCTTTTTCGACGGTAGATATTATTATGAGTGATGCGACCGCGTGTCCTTCCACTTTTCGCCCGCGCATGTAATGCCTACCGTATTAAGCCACAATGTATTGCCTACAGTATAAACTACATGTATTAAGTTATCTCCTTTTGCGAAATAATATTTATTTTTAGGGGATATTTTTTAAGTTTAGCCCGGCTTTGTAGGCATTATTAGAATCAGTTATCGATACCTAACAATACCTTCACGGATCGGACAGGGTTTTCTTTAGATATTGTATGTATAATTGTTTTTACAGGAGATACCAGAAAACGGCGCCGATGTAGCTCACTTGAATGCGGTGCATTCTCCATCTGTGTTATCAGGTTTAGGAGAAAAATATCCTCTGTTGTATAACATATTAGGTAAGTACCTAATCCCCTGTTATCATATTATCCACCATTTTATTTTAGTCGGCTTACATATTCCGCTTCATTTATCCATTGTTACTAAAGATACGTAAAATTTCAAAAACATGTGACATCTACCAACCCACACTGAGCCTGCGTGGTAGATTACGGCCCAAGGGCGTACCCAGCTTCTGGCCTAGGGGAGGGGCGAACAAGTGAGGGCTGGGGAGGGGGGGGGGGATCAAGTGAGGCCTGGGGGGGAGCAATTGAGGACTGGGGAGAAGCAAGTGAGGGCTAGAACGAGGGAGCAAGTGAGGGCTGGGGGGAGCAAGTGAGGGCTGTGGAGTGCAAGTGAGGGCTAAGGGGGAGGAGCAAGTGAGGGCTATGGAGAGAGCAAGTGAGGGCTAGGGGGAAGCAATTGAGGGCTAGAGGGGAGCAAGTGAGGGCTAAAGGGAGCAAGTAAGGGCTGGAGGGAGCAAGTGAGGGCTAGGGGGAGCAAGTGAGGGCTGGCGGAGGAGCAAGTTAGGGCTGGGGGGGAGCAAGTTAGGGCTAGGAGGGGGGAGAAAGTGAGGGCTATGGGGAAGAAAGTGAGGGCTAGGAGAGGGAGGGGATCAAGTCAGATTTTTTGGGTCGAATCATCCCCGGTTATTTTGTCTTACAAACTACACAAGCACGTCTACATGAAACATTGAGTATTTGTAGTGTAGTGTGTAAGGCAAATAGACGTAAATGATCCTGTATAAGTCCCCGTTTATACTTTAATTAGTAATTAAGTGGGTTTATACATGTTCTGCAGTCGTGGTGGCCTAGTGGTTAAAACACCAGCCTCTCAAGTATGAATGTGTCGGTTCGATTCCAGGTCAGGCAAGTACCAATGTAACTTTTCTAAAGTTATATGTACTTTCTAAGTATATCTTGGACACCAATAACTGAAGGTGAAGGAATACATCTTGAGGAAACCTGAACTTTAAGTCTGAAATCGCCAACCCGCATTGAGCAAGCGTGGTGATTACGCTCAATCCTTCTCTGTATGAGAGGAGACCTGTGCCCAGCAGTGGGACGATAAAAAGGTTGATGATGATACATGTTCTGCGAGATTTAAGTACGCCCATGGGAGGTAGCCAGTGTTCTAGCAGTGGAAACATTATACGCTGATTAATGTCCGTCCTCCGTGGCGCAGCGGTCAACAGGCCTGCCTGCGACTTGGAGGTCCCGGGTTCGATCCCCGGTCAGGTCATGATGGAAAACGATCTTTTCCTGATTGACCTGGGTCTTGGATGTTTATCTTTATATGTATCTATTATAAATATAGTATCGTTGAGTTAGTATCCTATAACACAAGTCTCGAACTTACTTTGGGGCTAGCTCAATCTGTGTGATTTATCCAAATGAAAAAAAAAAAAATGTTATGGTGATTCCAGGTTATCACGTGTGGTCAGCCAATTGGTCCAAGAATGAAGACCACACAGCGACCATGAGTTTGACCCACGACTACAGAATAATGAAATATGATCTGTGCCATATTGATGTCCAAGTTACACAGGTATGCATAACCTACTTTAATCCATACTAATATTATAAATGCGAAACTAACTCTGTCTGTCTGTCTGTTACGCTTTGATGTCTAAACCACTGAACTGATTTTATTGAAATTTGGTACAAATCAAATCAAAGCATTTATTTCAAATAAACCAGTTACAGGTACTTTTGAATTGTCAGAAGATCGGTCAGTCAATAAGGTGAAGCTAGTCGCCCATTCCAAAGAGTAGGTACCTATGGAGAAGAACGGGCAAGAAACTCCATGGACACTCTTTTAAATTGTCAAGCTATTGATACAAATATTTGGTTACATCATTCATTTTGAAATCAGCCGTACGGTGGATGGGTCTGAGCAGTTGTGTTGCGATGTGTGCCGGGTACGATGCGCCAAATGTTGTTGTGTCGGGAGTTTTTTAAGTGAATGGGCTTAATAAACTAGCGCGCTTTACCATCAACGATTGCATTACTGCTTACCAATAGGCAGGATTGCAGTCAAGCGCTAGTTTATAATCATTAAAAAAAAAAGCTCACCAAGCGACTCAGTCAGATTTATTTATTAGATTGCCAAATTTATCTCTAAAGTATTAAGGCTCATGATTGATTGGAAATATTTGACAGCCCAGTGTTTATATCTAGCTTGGGTATTATGTGAGACAGCCTCCGTGGCGTAGCGGTAGCGGACGCGGCCGCTGCGCAAGGTGGCGCGGGTTCGATCCCCGCATAGTTCAAATATTTGTATGCATGAATATGAATATTTGCACTGGTCTGGTCGTGCCTCGGAAAGCATGTTAAGCCGTTGGTCCCGGTTGCCATACGAACATCTAGTGGCAGTCGAAGGGTTGTTGGAGCCCTCAAAAGTTCCAACAATTGGTCTAACTGCAATGCTTAGATATCGCCTTCGGGTTGTGGAGGTCAGAGGGCAGTCGCTTCACGGAAAATATCGAAATTTACCCAAAATCAGCAGTTCGACTGGTAGAGCGATAAAACGGACCCCAGACTCCAAAACTGAAAAAGCTTCGGATGCGACTGGGATTAACGCTGAGATGATGATGAGTGTATTAAATGTAGGATTTTCTGTATGATTTTTTTAATAACCATAATATTTTTCTCAGAGTTTCGGCGGGAAAGTTAAGCTGAGTGTCACGCTAATTTTTCATTTTTTGACTTTTACATTATTTATAGTGTTTTTTCCTAAATAAAAGTGCGTGATTTATGTAGAAAAAAGTGCATTCAGTAAATAATTCATAAAGAACATTGAGATATCGCGGCATAGTGGCCTCATCATGACTTTGCCTCTAACACCCTCGTAGGCGGTTCACGCGGCCGTCTTTTTCGACATGAATGAAAATTCATTACTTGACATTGGCAAAATGCACAAACCATGCGAAGTGAAAGAAGAAAGAAAGAAATAATAATATTTTTCTCTTCCATTCCATAGATAGGCCCTGGCCACGTCCGCCTCCTGCTGAACACTCCAGTAGGACCCATACTAGTATCACAGTCCGTTACGCCTCTAAGCCCGTTGCTACAGAGGGTCATACATCGAATGTTCTCGCCAACTTACAACGCACCTTTTGCAGCTATATCGGTGAAAGCCGAGGGAAATATGGTGAGTATTATAAATAATTATTATAGAGATACGTTCAGAATAATAATCTATACTTCTATACTAATATACACACAGTTGACAGCCTCCGTGGCGTAGCGATAGCGAACGCGACCGCTGCGCGAGGAGGCGCGGGTTCGATCCATTCGAATAGTTCAATTTTAAAATTTAATTGTATTTTAATTACTTTAATTGAATTTTTGAATTCGAAATCTTATATAGGTACATAAAAATATATAGGATTTTAAGAAAATAAGCGATATTCATAATATAAATACCAGGAACAAACACAATCTTGCTGTACATCACACTCGTCTCCACAGAGTAGGCAACTCGTTCATGGGTCAATGTATACACTTTTACCATAGAATAAAGAGAGGGAAGTAGGTTATCTCCGACCCAATCCGCGATTTAATTGCCTACTGTCTTAGGGTTGTCACGTTTAGCTAAATTTTAATTCAGTGTCTATAAATTGGCAAAGGTCTAAAAGTTGACGACTGTTCGCGCTTCGTCGGATTCGGTTGTCACCGAAACCGCTAACAAATATTTATAGACTAAGAGCTTATATTTAAATTATTTGCTTAGTATTTATACATATAGTCATACACAGTTTTTTTTGTATTTTTTATTTTGTAATTTATTAGTAGTTTTGTACACATAAAGGACCATATTTATTTTTATTTTTAATTAATACAAATTTATATAACACAAACATATCTATTAACCAAAAATCGTAAAACAACATAAAAATACTGACAACTGCCTCTTTGACTAATTATTTCTGTTGTTAAGATCTGAACTTTATTTATCTGATTCACAAATTGTCAATTAGGTACTTACTTACTTTTAATAACGATTTTATAACTGTAAGTAAGTAGTTACTATACCTACCTACAATAGGTATTCAATGCCGCCAAAACACAGGCGTGTCTTTTCACCGCCAAAAGGAGCCCGTTCACCTTGGCTCCTACTTTTCGGAACGTGTCCTTGGAGTGTTCGTGTCCGCCTTCAGCTTTTGGGAGTTGAGATTTCCTCGGACCTTAACTTTGGGCGGTTCATTGAGTCCAAGGCTAAGGTGGCTGCCAGGAAACTTGGCGTTATCGCAAAGGTCCGACAGTACTTCACAACTGGGCAGCTTCTAATGTTATACAAAGCACAGGTCCGTTCGTGTGTGGAGTACTGCAGCCACATTTGGGCTGGTGCTGCCAAGTGTCACCTGGCCACTTTGGATTCAGTGGAGAGACGTGCAAAGAGGCTGATTGGTGACCCTGATCTAACTCGAGTCGGTCTTCCAAAGCCTAGAGCACAGGCGTAGAGTAGCCAGCCTTTCGGTGTTCTATAGGATGCATTTCGGGGAGTGTGCGATGGAATTGCATGATTTAATTCCCCCATCTCCATTCCACCAGCGGACGACCCGTCGTACGGCTGGTTTCCACCCTTACGTTGTTAACACCTCTACGATCCGTACGAAGCGTTTCGCCTCTTCCTTTATACCGCGTACATCGAGGGACTGGAATAATTTGCCAGCGGCGGTGTTTCCGTCGGACTACAATTTGAGTGTCTTCAAGAGTGAATAGGCTCTTAATAAACTAGTGCGCTTTACCATCAACGATTGCGTCACTGCTTGCCATCAGGCAGGATTGCGGTCAAGCGCTAGTTTATAATATATAAAAAAAAAAAGGTAATCTGAACAGAGACAATCCTGAAATCGATGATTTAAGACACCCAAACAAACAACAATACTTTCTCCTGCGATAATCACACATTGTTCTTTAATTTAGCTACGTAGTATTCTGTAATCTGTGATTTAGCGAATGTGCCGAAAAGCCGTGACGCGCGAAGCTCGTTCCGTGCTAGCCGCCACTAGCGCAGTCATAGGCACTCT
Organism: Sesamia nonagrioides; assembly: GCA_017933935.1. Classification (NCBI taxonomy): domain Eukaryota; kingdom Metazoa; phylum Arthropoda; class Insecta; order Lepidoptera; family Noctuidae; genus Sesamia; species Sesamia nonagrioides. The sequence continues at coordinate 555,402 of JADWQK010002163.1, forward strand.
AATATTGTGTTTAGGTGTGCGTGCGGCGACGCATAGATACTATGGCGCACACATACAAGCCGCGCGCGGTCCGTTTGTATGAAGATAACGTACTTCCCTCTCTTTATTCTATGCTTTTACTACAAGCTTCCCATGGACGTTCGAAACTTACCCATTAAACGATTTAAAAACTATATAAAGGCCAAACTTTGCAAAAAGGGGTAAGTATTATAAAATCTCAGATTATTTAGAAGACAAAAAAGCTTGGGTGGGACTGAGCTGCTTCAGCAATATGCGTAATTATAAGGTAAATTATTGTAAACATTTTCATTTTTAATGTCTGGACTTGAAAAAAGACGATGATCCCTGAGTTTGTTTCGGCTATTTCTTCTCAGAGGTAGTCAGTTAGGAAACGCCGGCTTCATCTACTTACATAAAAAAAAACATAGGTATGATGTGTAAAAGTGATCAGTGATCCTACTTGCTTAATAAACGATTTCATTTCATTTCATCCCCGCGCAGTGCAAATATTTGTATGCATGAATATGAATATTTGCACTGGTCTGGTCGTGCCTCGGAAAGCACGTTAAGCCGTTGGTCCCGGTTGCCATACGAACATCTAATGGCAGTCGTTACGGGTTGTTGGAGCCTTCAAAAGTCTAACAATTGGTCTAATTGCAATGCTTAGATATCGCCTTCGGGTTGTGGACGTCAGACGGCAGTCTCTTCACGGAAAATATCGAAGTTTAGCCAATATCAGCAATTAGACTGGTAAAGCGGACCCCAGACTTCAAAGCTGAAAAAGCTGCGGATGCGACTGGGATTAACGCTGAGATGATGATGATGATGGAGATGCGTCCAGAATAATAATATACAATATGTAAAGAAAACCCTGGCTGATCCGTGAAGGTATTTTTGGGTATCGATAACTGATTCTACTAATGCCTACAAAGCCGGGCTAAATTTAAAAAAAAAATCGCCTAAAAAAATAAATATTATTTCGCAAAAAGAGGTAAATTAATACATGTGCGGTAAGCAATACATGCGCAGGCGAAAGAGGGCAGGGCACGCGGCACGCGGTCGCATCGTTCATAATAATACCGTCAAAAATGGTGTTGTCACTTATTAAAAAAAATCCCAATTTTGGGGAACCAGGAATTAATTCGCGGAAAAAAAGATTATTTCAAAATTCACTAGTATTGTTACTATGATGATTATGTAAAATTTCATATTTTATTTGGTCATGTGTTTATCTAACCTTTATTATCCTTATCAACATTAAAACTAATTTTCTCTTCCACAGTTTGAACGTGATATTTTAATTTGGAACAGCAAGCGCTTCGTCTCGGCCCCGGCTTACGTCCGAACAGACAAGACCATTCGAGCATTCAGGAGCTGGTTCTCACAGTTCTACAGTCCGCACAGTATATCTTTTAAGGAGGCCAATCAGAACACACTTGATTGGTGATGAAATTTAGAAGGACTTGCCAAATAATATTGTGACTAAAGGCCAAGCCACGACGCGAAAATACTACTTTCGAAGCGAGAAACTTTCTTCGTAAAATGAACAAGTTCATTTTATGCCTTTTGTTTAACTGTAATGAAATGACTGTAGAATAGCAATTTTATAAATGTTGGATTATTTAGTTTTATATTGTAAATATTTATGTAGTTAAATGTGTTTTAAAAAGGAATACAATTCAAATTTTCGATTACGTTTTTTTAATATTGCAAGGAGCATGTGTGAACGCGACCGTGTGTTTTATTTCCTTGAACAAAATGAACGCGTCGATTGCATTCGAACGTCAAACATGTAGGTCAGGTAGGCATAGACTTATAATAATAGACATGCCGTACGTCTATAATCTGCAGTATTTTTTGGTTTGAAAAGAATGAGAGATGACCTATGTTTTCAGTCTAGCACTATCTCTTTCTTCATAGATGATTGATGATTTTGAGAGAGATAAAGAGAGACGAAACTTCCGTTTCCTCTCTTTCTTTCGGAGTGCCACAATTCTCATCTATAAAGCATCCATTAATATTTGTCGATGGTCAGGACAATAGGAAGAAAGTGTCATGGTAATCCGTGAATAACTAGATATTGTAAAACTTTTTTTTTTTTCTTTAAACGAATCCTGAATACAGTTTGATTAGAATAAGCAACTGAATCGATTCCAATCATTTTTACTCTATGCTATATTTTTTCCCAAATACATTTAGAAGTTGTTGCAGTGTGGTTACCGAGTTGACACAGAGTAGGTATATTGAACATCAGTTGCCCGGCGACATTTCAGCTGTAGTGACGTGCTATTAGTGACTAGTCCATAAGTTTAAAGTCGCTCAGCGAGCTATGGAGCGGGCTATGTTGGGCGTCTCTCTGAAGGACCGTATCAGAAATGAGGTGATCCAACAGAGGACCAGAGTCACCGACATAGCTGAGAGGATTAGCAAGCTGAAGTGGCAATGGGCTGGTCACATATGCCGCAGGACCGACAACCGTTGGGGTAAACGAGTCCTTGAGTGGAGACCGCGTCTCGGCAAACGTAGCGTGGGACGCCCTTGGGCGAGATGGAGCGACGACATCAAAAAGGTGGCTGGTAGTGGCTGTCGGAGAACTGCCCAGGATCGAGCTTGTTGGAGTGCCATGAAAGAGGCCTATGTCCAGCAGTGGACGAGTAAAGCTAAAGGCTGATGATGATGATGATGATGACGTGGTAGTATTTTGACTGCCAAATAAGTTTCTGATGTCGAGCCGCCGACATGGCGCCGACAAAGTTTTACGACTTGCAATGACTGCAGCCGCCAACCTAGCGCGCCGACATATGTCGCCGGGCTTTGATGTATAGAACACTTTAAAATTACCGCACTGACAAATATGTCAGGAATACATTCTCACGACGGTTGAACTGACGATTGTACGTATATTATTAGAATATTTTACTATGAAGACATGAATGTGAGTTGGTGCCAAATTGTACGATTAAAATAAAATAGTATTTTTCATAATATGTGTTTCTTTAACTGCCTTTTGGGCCACTATGATGGGGTCAGTTTCTGGTCTAACTGGATGCAACTGAATACCAGTAAGTATCTATTTTACGTAGAGCAAATGCCTTCACAACGTTTCTGAGTAGTATTTTTTTTTTCCAATTTCAAAGTAAAATAAAAATCTTCAAAGGTTCTTCTTTCTTTCTCTTATGGCTTCGCACTGTTTGTGCATTTAGCGGAATTTAGCCAATGTCACGTAATGAATTATTCATGTCGAAAAAGACGGCCGCGCGTACCGAACACTTGGAGGAACATTTGGTACAAAGCCATGATGTGGCCACTATGCTACAATATTTCACTGTTATTTATGAATTATTCACTGAATGCACTTTTTGCTACATAAATCACGCGTTTTTAGTAAACGACACTATAAATAATTTAAAAGTCTAATGAAAAATGAGCGTGGCACTTATCTTAGCTTCCCGCCAAAAACTCTCTTTTTAATCATTATAAACTAGTGCTTAGTGCACCCTAATTACGTAACACACATTTAATTTCAATCGGCATCAATTTGAAGCATATTACTAAACCACTGCTCCATGTGTTCAAAAAATGTGCCTGCTCATCAACGTAAATAAAGCAAAGAATATTGTTCAACTGTCAAAATGAAACGCATAATGCGTTACGCAATTACCCTGCTGATCTTGCCGTCTTATTACAATTTATGTGTCTTCAAGGCATGGATAGGCGTGAATAGGCTCATAATAAGCTAGCGCGCTTTACCATCAACAATTAAATCACTACTTACCATCAGGCGGGATCGCGGTCAAACAGTAGTTTATAACCTTAAAGAAAATATAGGAGAGGGTAAAATAAAACTGTAGGTATAGCCAAGTACTTACACCTTATCATTTATTGTTAATCGAATTTAGGTCCGTATTCCAGAAGGAAACTTATGCATTGATCTCTGCTTAAGCATTACTTAAAACTAATTTCAACCAATCAAATCGCTTCAAACGAGGCTTAAGTAAAGCTTGAGTTTTGAGTGACGTTCTGTAATACGGACCTTAGACGGAGAGATGGATATTGGTACCGATTTCCTTGTTCACCAACTAAACGAAAGGAGATGTTTCATTTTGGGCCACCATTATGTACGCTACATAGATAAAAAGGAAAATAATTATAGATTTTCATAAAAATATTACTAAATAAATTTGAATAAAAATACAAGTACATATATTTAATTATTTGAAACGTTTTTTTTTAGTGAGATAACCCTTTATTAAGGTAGCCAGTGGTTATGACGTTTGATTGGCGACTTTGACAGTTCTATTTTCCCGTTGTGTTCGTGTCGAGTGTTGATTTGAGTTGATGGTGTTTATTTAATGGGCCGTATGTTCGGAATTCATGTTTTGTGTTTTTCGCAGTCATATGGTAGATAATATAGGTACGATAGCCTTAGATACATGACACGGCAATCAAATGTCACTGGCAAAATCTTATTTCGCGTATTGCTGACCACCATATTTATTAGTAGTTGTGTTGCACTCCTTGGCCGAGTTAAATTGAATCTGTATAAAAACTAAGCCAAAATATAGGAAATTAACATTAAAAACAGTTAACTATAGCGTAACTATACCTAGCATTAAGTGTACAATGTGCTGGCCCAGGCTCCACACATTTCTGAAACATCTCCTTTAAGTTCAGTGCATCTTTTTCTTTCTCTTTAAATAAGAAAAGGACAGAAGATAAGTTTTAGTCCAGTCCTGTCAGTACCTGACGTAAATTTACGTATTTTTAGACGCCATGTTTTTAATAACGTCCAATCTGTCTTCTTTCTTTTTTGGCTTCGCATGGTTTGTGCATTTAGCCAATGTCACGTAATGAATTATCATGTCGAAAAAGACAGCCGCGTGAACCGACTTACGAGGGAGGTTTGAGAAAAAGTCATGATGTAGCCACTTATGCTGCGATATTTCACTGTTCTTTATGAATTATTTACTGAATGCACTTTTTACTATACAATATGTTAAGAAAACCCTGTCCGACCCGTAAGGATAGTAAAGGTTAGGTAAACATATGACCAAATAAAATATGATATTTTACATAATCATCATAGTAACAATACTATTGAATTTTGAAATAATCTTTTTTCCCTGCGAATGAATTCCAACTTCCCCAAAATTTGGTAATTTTTAAAAAGTGACAACATTATTTTTGACGGTATAATTCTGAGCGAATAGCGATGCGACCGCGTGCCGCGTGCCCTTCCCCTCTTCGCCCGCGTGCCGCGTGCCCTGCCCCTCTTCGCCCGCGCCTGTATGATCTACAGCACATGTTTTAAGTTACCTCTTTTTACGAAATAATATTTATTTTTTTAGGGGGTTTTTTTTAAGCTTAGCCCGGTTTTGTAGGCTTTAGTAGAATCAGTTATCGATACCTAACAACACCTTCACGGATCGGACAGGGTTTTCTTTACATATTGTATAAATCACGCACTTTTATTTAGTAAACAACACTTTAAATAATTTTAAAAGAAAAAATGAGCGTGACACTCAGCTTGACATTCCCGCCAAAACTCACGTCCAATCTGTCTACGGAATATCTTAATTTGACAGGACTAAGTAAATATGTTATCTTCTGTCCTTTTCTTAATGAAATGGAAACAAAAAGATGCAATGAACTTAAAATTAGTTTAGTTTGTCTACAAGGAAATCGGGGTCATTGTCAGTTATTAGTTTAAATGTTATGGTGACGCCACGTTGATTTCAGTTGCAGCTTTAAACTCCGCGTACTCTATGAAGCCATCATTATTAGTATCCGTCTGTTTCAGGGCTCCTTCCACCATCTCCTCCAAGTCTGAATCTTTGTAACTTATGGGATTCTCCTTGTCACCTACTGGAAAAAATAAAAGCATAGAGTAAGTCAGAATTGCGCATAGACTTATACTAATGGACATGCCGTATGCGTATAATCTGCAGTAATTTTTTGGTTTGAAAAGAGTGAGAGAGATGGCCTGTTACACCGTGGCACATAATATATTACGGTGTCACGTAATTAAACCCCACTCCGTAAGTTTAATCCATACTATCCATACTAATATTATAAATGCGAAAGTAACTCTGTCTGTCTGTCTGTCTGTCTGTCTGTTACGCTTTCCCGCTTAAACCTCTCAACCGATTTTGATGAAATTTGGCACAGACAATCTTTAGACCCTGAGAACGAACATAGGCTACCTTTTATCCCGGAAAAATTTGATGTTCCCGAGGGAAACCTAAAAAGCGCGATATAACCGAACTCCACGCGGGCGAAGCCGCGGGCGGAAAGCTAGTCTATACTTATATTATAAATGCGAAAGTAACTCTGTCTGTCTGTCTGTCTGTCTGTCTGTTACGCTTTCCCACTTATACCTGTCAACCGATTTTGATGAAATTTGGCACAGACAATCTTTAGATCCTGAGAAAGAACATAGGCTACCTTATATCCCGGAAAAATTTGATATTCCCGAGGGAAATCTAAAAAGCGCGATATAACCGAACTCCACGCGGGCGAAGCCGCGGGCGGAAAGCTAGTACACTATATCTCAGTTGTTTTTGGTAATTGCGACAAAATGAAAAATACGGGTCTTAATTTTTTTTTATTATCTATAAGACGGACTAATTATTTTTTTGATTTTTATACCTTGGATACATCCTTATTCACTTGTAGCGAGGTTAATATCCGTGGGGCTGGTTACTAAGCCCTTACTTTTTTTTGTTAATAAAGTACGTACATATACCCTTTGTTTCAAATGCAGTTTTTTTTTTATCCGTGTGAATCTTAACTAAGGTTGTAACGGAGGCCTTGTTAGCGGAGGCGGATGTGGATGCGGAGGCGACGAGTCTCACCTCCGCGGATGTGGAGGTTAACAGAGGCGGAGGCGGAGGTGAAAGTAGATATGGAATAAATTTAAATCTATGGTTAATTAAAACAACATTTTTTTTTCGCACTAGTTTATTCTTGGCCATTTTGCGCTCAAACGCAGCCGAACGGTTATCGAGTGTCGCTGCTTGCGCGTTATTTATTTTATAAGTAAATACTTGAATAAACCTCCGGTATAACTCCGCAAAAATTGTGCGGAGTCGGAGGCGGAAGCGAAGATACGATTTCTTGCGGAACTTCCGCAGTAACGGAAGTGGAGGCGAAGCTCCGTTACAACCCTAATCTTATAATCTATACTTGGGCCAAATTCGTTAAAGAGAAGAGTTATTTAAACAAACCGTTGCTAAGCAACGAGTACTTTACACTTAAAAGACAGATGTTTACAACCTTTTCTACATAGATGATTTTCATGAAATAATAATCCTACTTCCTACTAATGTAAACAGTTTATTTATGTTGAGATATTTATGATTGGCATAGAACTGATATGACACACATGTAAGCTAATTTCCTAATAGGTAATTTTTTTTTGATACATATTATACTTAGTCCTTACCTACTTGAAATTATTACAATGCATGTGTCTTGCAGTTGATGTGAAAGTAATTAAAATACGCAAAATTGTATTGCCAAATGCCTCAACTTTATTCATTGGTTGAACTCCACAAAATGTGTTTAATACCTGGATTTCATCCATCTTTCTTTTTTTGTAGGGCTATCACGTAAAATTGATGACGACTTTTTAATGGTTTTTCGAAATACCAAATTATTATGCATGTTATTTTAGTGATTCTATTGAAATATGCTGCAATAGGAATTGTTAATAAATAGTTAGCATGTAAAAGTCGATAATCATGTAAATAACAAGAGATTTGTGAAACATGAGTTGTGATAACCCTAAATTGGTGTGTTTACCTCTATTCTTTATTACTGTTATTCTTAACATTTCGTTACATTCTTTTTTGGCGTTGGTATAAGTGAAGTGATCGTGAAGTGAGCCAAATAATGCTAGTAGTAATGGTAGTAGTAGTTTCGGCAAAAACACGAGTTTTGACAACAAACTTGCCGAAACTACGGTCCGTATTACAGAACCTCACTCAAAACTCAGGCTTGACTTAAATCTGGTTTTAAGTTATTTGATTGGTTGAAACTAGGGTTGTAACGGAGGCTTGTTAGCGGAGGCGGAGGCGGATGCGGAGGCGACGAGTCTCACCTCCGCGGATGCGGAGGTTAACGGAGGCGGAGGCGGAGGTGAAAGTACATATAGAAAAAAATAAATTTATGGTTAATTAAAACAAAATTTTTATTTTCAATGCGTACATTAATAGTAGTATACTTGGTAAAAAAAATATTACCTCCTTGTAATGAAAATTAAGGAGAAACAAATTGTGTTTGCCTCGCACTAGTTGTTTCTTGACCATTTCGCGCTCAAACGCGGCTGGACGGTTGTCCAGCGTCGCAGTTTGCGCGTTATTTATTTTATAAATACGTAAATAAACCTCCGTTATAACTCCGCATAAAATTGTGCGGAGGCGGAGGCGGAAGCGAAGATACGATTTCTTGCGGAACTTCCGCAGTAACGGAGGCGGAGGCGAAGCTCCGTTACAACCCTAGTTGAAACTAGTTTTAAGTAATGTAAATCTTGAGTAAGGTTCTGTAATACGGTCTTACGACCGAAACGAATGTGCATTCGGGAGTTTTCGCGCTCTTATCGGTCATGATCGGCGCGTTGAATGAATCTTGTCGAACCAATGTCGTGGTCACAGAGTACTTTTTATTATATGGAAAGTCGTGGTTTGCTTGATTGTTTGCTGTTCGTTTTGGTTTGTTGTGGTGGCAAGTTTTCGAGTGATTAAGAGCCTATCCACTGAAATAAATACCTTTTGTGAGTATTTTTGAGTCACAACTAATATTTTTTAAACTAAGGTTCCTATGGTGAGGGTAAAGACTGACTGATTAAATACTTTATTTTTCCTTTAAAATATGATCCGTGTAATGAATGAATTTCGGTTTCAGCCGAAACAGATCGTTACCAAAATTCGGTTTCGGGGTCGGTTTAGGTCGTAAAACTAGTTTCGGTCGGACACTTAGGTCCGTATTCCAGAAGGAAACTCAAGCATTGATCTCTGCTTAAGCATTAGGTACTTAAAACTAGTTTCAACCAATCAAATAGCTTGAAACAAGATTTAAGTAATGCTTGAGTTTTGAATAACGTTCTGTAATACGGACCTTAGTTCCGTATTACAGAAGGAAACTCAAGCATTGATCTCTGCTTAAGCATTACTTAAAACTAGTTTCAACACTTTCAACCAATCACATGGCTTGAAACGAGACTTACTTAAGTAGAGTTTGAGTTTTGAGTGACGTTCTGTAATACGTACCTAACCCCCTTATTCATAAAAGTTGCTGATTAGTGACTGTTTAATCACACATTTTTGATATTTTAATGTCACTTTACTTTAATCATCGTTCATAGATAAACCCCTTAAACGCTATGGTGTTTATTAAATAACGAGTGACGTGCAAACGTCAAAAATGTATGGTTAAACAATCGCTAATCACTTGCTAACTTTAAGCAACGTTTCTGAATAAGGGGGTAAATTCTATGGATTGACACCATTGACAACGTATTCTAAACTCACTAAAATAACTTTTAACGGCGAGGTTTTTGAAGAATCGATCGGCTGGAAGCCTGGAACTGAATTTGAATAAAACACATTAGTGAAAAATATTCAGTATTTATTTAGATAAAAGAATAAAAATAGTAGTAATAGATATAAAATGACAATAACAGTAAAGAGGTAGAGGAATTGTTATCATAAATAAAGCACATGACTCTAGACTGGACCATAGATTTTTATTTATTTAATTTTCTTTATTTTTTTTTCTTTTTTTTTTTATTTACAATAGAACACTTCACAAATTAGAGAGGTTCACTTACTTTCACTGGACCATAGAACTACGCTCTAGAGTCTAGAGTATACTGGCGTAAAAATTGTCTATGGTTATTTTTTTTTAATTAGTTCTTTCATACAACATATTGGGTAAACTAAAAACGTTTGGGGGAAAAAAATTTCGCACTCTTAACTGGTAGATTTAGAACTATGTACAGGTGTTAACGGGTCAAACTACCACAAAATGATGCCAATGGTGGTAGAAAATGTAGTCTTAGTATTGGGTTGTATTCAGGGATCACTTAAACACTAGATTCACAATCAGCGTAAAAAAATAGTCGAACTGAACAAGCGCACAACGCAGCACTTGGGTGCTTCTTTCATTTAGTGGTTACTTTATAATTCTGACTTTAATGCATGCGTGTAAGGTTGAATTTGGCTTGATGTCAGACTCGGTCTTAAAAAATAAATAATAATAATAATAAATACGGACAAATCACACAGATTGAGCTAGCCCCAAAGTAAGTTCGAAGCTTGTGTTAAGGGATACTAACTCAACGATACTATATTTATAATAGATACATACCTATATAGATAAACATCCAAGACCCAGGCCAATCAGAGACCTGGTCGGGGATCGAACCCGGGGCCTCAAGGTCGCAGACAGGCGTGTTGACCGCTTTGTACTGCTTTGTGATAAGAACTTTATACACTGCACTTAAGGCTGATTTTAAATTAATGTATATTTATTTTGACTACTTTAGACTGCTTAATACTTGTCGCCATTTTTGATAAGGGTTCTGTTCGAGACTGTGTATCTAGAGTGATCGATGTTTGTGTTATAAAAATCGTAATTGACATAATAAAGTCTTTTTATTTGGCCCCAGACTGCTTCTCCTTTTCAGCCTTCACAGCCTTGTAATTACTGATCCTGTACTCCAAATAATCAATGTAACCGTCCTTATTAATATCAGTGTGCTTGAACACGTGCTCAAGAAGTTCTTCAAGCTGTACATCTGTGTAGGTCTGGTGATTTTTGTCCATTTGTCCTGAAATTATGAAGGAGGAAAATTGAGGATCGAAAAGTTACTAGCAAAGTTCATCCAATAGGTATGATAGTTAAACAAATTTAAAACTTATTACTAAAAGGATAAAGTCCAACAATAGGTCTAACTGCTATGCTTCGATATCACCTTCGGGTTGTGGAGGTCAGACGGCAGTCGCTTCACGGAAAATATTGAAGTTTAGCCATAATCAGCAGTTAGAGGTAAAGCGGACCCCAGACTCAAAAGCTTCGGATGCGACTGGGTTAACGCTGAGATGATGATGATTAAAAGGATAAAGGTCAAAAGTCGTGAAGAAGTCGCGGTGGCCTAGTGGTTAAAACATCAGCCTCTCAGGTATGAGAGTGCGGGTTCGATTCCAGGTCAGGCAAGAACCAAGGTAACTTTTTTAAGTTAAATATACTTCGTAAGTATATCTTGGACACCGATGACTGATTACAAGGTGAAGGAAAACATCTTTAGGAAACCTTCTCCAAACCGCATTGAGTAAGCGCAGGTGATTACGCTCAATCCTTCTCTGTATGAGAGGGGCCTATGCCCAGCAGTGGGACGATAAAAAGGTTGATGATGATGATGAAAGGTCAAAAGAGATAAACCGTTGTGTTCTGTCTGCGGTTGAAAGGTCAGCGACAAAATTTTAAACGAATGACACAACATTTTTCGATTATGTACGTTTCGGCATTTTATAATAGAACTAGCCAACCCCCTTTGAGCAAGCGTTGTGATTACGCTCAATCCTTCTCTGTAGGAGAGGAGACCTATGCCCAGCAGTTGCTCCAAAAGAGATCAACCGCGGTTTTTGTCTGCAGTTGAATGGTCAGCGACAATATTTTACACGGTTGACACAACATTTTTCGATAATGTACTTTTTGGCATTTTCTGCATACCTAATAGAAGCTTAGGTCCGTATTCCAGAAGGAAACTCAAGCATTGATCTCTGCTTAAACATTACTAAACATTACAATTATTAAACATTATTAAATATTGCAACTAGTTTCAACCAATCAAATGGCTTGAAACGAGACTTAAGAGGGGACTCTAGTAGCGTTTGCTCCATACAAACGTATTCCGCTGTTTTATTTGTGGATAACGCTTTTAGAGCAATGATTTTTTATTACAATTTCGTACCTTGATTATAGGCGCCCCTATTATTTGATTTTTTCGAAATTTAATTAATAAAAGAAATATGTTTCAAAATCCCGAAAAATAACCCATTTTTACCGCGATGTTCAGACGACTATTGCACAAATGTGATAAGTTTTTGACAAAAAAGAAGAGGAATAGGCATAGGTATACTCATTCTCCAAATTTTGATATAAGAATAATTGAGATCTGTCGCGTTTTGAAAAAGAAAACAGCGGAATACGAAACATCATTTGGTCAACTTTTTTGTAGGTAAAATCAGCCTAAGTTGCAACTGTCCCTTTCGCACTTTACGGGGAAAGGTTGAAAGCGGCGCGACAGCAATAGTTCCGTCAAATAGGTACCTATTTCTCAAATTCCTCCGCACTAGACTCTAGAGTCCACTCTTAAGTAGAGCTTGAGTTTTGAGTGGAGTTCTGTAATATGTACGGACTTAGAGTTAAAAAAGGGAGAAAGAGAATCAGAGTGCTGTTCTTTAATGTAATGTCACTTAAGCGTTTCAAACAAGATGTTCCGTTCAATTAAAATTTTGAAAATAGTGTTAATCGACTTTGTTGCTGACTGTGAATATTTTAGAACAAAGCTTTGACTTCTGTTAAATTTTATTATTTATACTCTGTGGTCAGAAAAAGAAAAAAATCGGCTTTGTATAGACATATACTAATGGACATGCCGTACGCGTTTATTCTGCAGTGTTTTTTGGTTTGAAAAGAGTGAGAGACATAACCTATGCTTTCAGTCTAGCACTATCTCTTTCCTCATAGATGATTGATGATTTTGAGAGAGATAAAGATAGACGAAACTTCGTTTCCTCTCATTCTTTCGGAGTGTCACAATAGGCTATTTGACAGTATGAATATTTTTGTGATTATTTGCTTTAAATGCATAAAATGAGGGTTCTTTATGTCATTTACATGAGTTTTAATTAAAATAACAACAATTAATATATCCAAAAACACAAAAATATGTTTGGCATTTTGTTTCTCGCGCCTCTTAGTGTGAAACGATCCGGATCGGCTAATGTCACGATGAAGTCATACGGTCATAAACACTTGTCATTATATGTGTTCTGAGGTGTTTTAGCGTTTTTAGAAGATTTTTAAAGATATTTGGAGCGATTTGTGGTATTTTTTTTTGTTTTCTAACAAATGACAAATAAACACGAACACCACTGCGGAACCGAAAATCGTTTATAAGTTTGTGACGTCACTTACAAAGCGCGACGCTATTTTCCTAAATAAAGCGTTTCGATGGCTTATTTAAATTTTGAATTTTTATTTGCATGTTTCTTACGAAATAGTAATTTAAATTTAAAAAAAAAACTTTTGCTGAACTTCTTAACCGCAACCAAGTAATTCAAGATAGAAATTATAAATCTGTCAAATAGCCTATTCTCATCTCTAAGGCATGTCCATTAATATATGTCGATGCGGCTTTGTATAGCGCCATCTCTGTCACTCAGTGCTGTGTGAAGGCTCGTTTTCATTGGTTGATAGGGTTCATATGCAGGGCGCGAGAATGCATGCCAGAAATCAATAAGGAATGACTGGGTATACGGAGAATGTGTACCGCACGTTTGACGGTGGTTTTGAAATTTCGCTTTCACAGTTTTTTCCTACCTGATGTATTAAATTGATCGAGCTGCATTGAGCTGGTAGCCGACTCGCTCAAGAATAGAGGAAAACTTTGTCCGAGCAGTGGGACCTATAAAGGCTGATTATGCTACACCAGCTACGGGGATTTCCCGCAGACCGGTACCTACGGATGGACTAGGGTTCCCAACCATACTGTTTTTATAAATTTACACTTTTTACTAAAAAAAAATGTATACAAAATACAAGTACCTACTTATGTTTCAAAAGTAATACCAATTTGTTAACTTGTGCAAGAAGTTCTAAAAAATATGTATGTTTTTAAAGTTTAAAAAAATAAAACACAGTTTTATTTTTTAAAATACTGCTGTTTTTTCTTCTTCGATCCTGATATACTTTTTTTTAAACAGTTCGGAACTCTAGTACCGACCGCGTTATTGAATATTATGGCAATAATTATTCAATATTGGCAATGTGCAAAACTTGACAATGTGAAAAAAATGCAAAACCGGCATGTCCTAGAGGCAAAATTTCAAAGACGTTTGACATCTACCAACCCGCACTGGGCCTGCGTGGTAGATTATGGCCTACTCCCTCACGCCGAGAGAAGGCCTCTGTCTCAGGAGTGGGAACTATAAAGGCTGAAAATGTAAACACTTACAAAATAGTAGGTATGATAATGGCATTACTTACCCCAGCTTCAAATAGGGTTTTCTTTCATGCACACACTACGTTCACAAAAACATGTTCTGTCTCATGTTATAATCATGGTTTGACAGATTGTGGCTCGGTCAATACAGTAATGGCCAAAATATTGTTCAACTAATAAAAATCGCCGCTTCCATAGCGTCGTCGACGGGTGGCAGCAAAAAAAATCGGTAAAAAGTGGAAATGATTTTTTTTTTCATTTGAGCAGTCCATTTATATGCTACTCTGTGACAAGGAAACTGCTGACAATGGCCCCGATTCCTTTGTACATAAACTAAACTAAAAAATTAAACTAACTTCTTTTTCTTTCTATTTCATTAAGAAAAGGACAGAAGATAAATATTAGATTAGTCATGTCAAAATACTGCCTGACATAAATTGAGGTAGTCGCCATGTTTTTAATCGTGTGTAAATTGTCTATGGAGTGGCGTAGTTTGACAGGACTGTTTCTATTCTTTTCGTAATGAAATCTAATCACTGATTTTAAAATTAGTTTAGTTTGCGCACAAGAGAATCGGCGTCAATATGAGCTTGTTGTTTAAATCATTTCTAAATAAAAAAAAAAAAAAACTTACTATTCACTAAAGATGGACGACAACAAAAAGCTTATACTTACTGCACTCGTGACAGACGCTCACAAAAAGCTTATTAGCTACAACAAGCACATCGATGGTCGTCCTTAAGCTGCTGTTTGATTACGAAACACACTATCAGTAGTAAATGGGTTTCATTTTGACAGTTCAACAACATTCATTGCGTTCCATACGTTGTTGAGCAGATACATGTTATCGAACATATGAAGCAATGGATAGGCTCCTTCAAATGATTCAGATTATATCGATAATGTCTTACGCAATAATTAGAATGTAGGTAAGGAAGGTAAGGTTTATTTTTTTTTTCTTTTATTCATGTTTCTGGCTGTAAAGAGTTTGACAACGGTTTGCGATGTTGCCAGCTTAATTCAATTTCTACCTTAAAAAATAAAAAAAATGTAGTTCAATTCTTATTATTTTTGAGATCTCTCTCCCGTTCATCTGCACGTTTCTTATATTCTCCCCACGATATGTATCCATCATCGTTTAGATCTATGTCTCTCAACGTGCTATCCGTCATGGCTTCCAAATCTTTATCTTTTATTGCAACCATTTCTTTATTTTCTTGGACTGAAATTGGATAAAAGATTATGGTAGTACCTTTTTTTATTTGGGCATTTACAAAAAGTTGTTGAATTACAACCGGGAAAAGGTATAACCCACAGTAGTGTCCGTGAAGTGACATCGGAGGACGCATGGACTGTCAGCAAAGAGTACTAGAAGTTATACGGGTAAAGAGCGCCCTCTTACGGCATTTTTATGCCAACTAAAGTAGAAAGTGGCGCCTCTACATTTTATATCCGAACTAATCCGGCTATCTCGCTTATTAGCGCCGCGTTTGTCGATCAACCGAACGCCCGATGAGTGATGACGAATACAAAAAAAAAGCAATTTTGCAGTAAACCGTACATTTACCGCCCAGAACAGATGGTGAAACGCAACTGTAACGAAACTGCAACTTTTAGTTACCTACTTTAGAGTTTGAATTTTGCCATAGACTTCTATGAGTGACCGCATATGACGCGACCATTTAGAAACCGCTTTGAAACGCGTTGCGAAACTCGCGTTTGCATTTCATTAACTTCGGCGTCTTTTCGGTACACCAAAATGACCGACAACAAAGTAAGTCTCTCGGTGGTAGGCCATAACATCGGCTGCCGGCAGAAGTTACCACCCACCAAACAAAGTCTTGCCGCCAAGCGATTCGTCGTATTCCGGCATGATGCCTGGTGAAGCCGTACGGAGGACGGGTCTGAGCAGCTGTGTTGCGATGTGTGGCGGGTACGATGCGCCAAATGTTGCTATGTCGGGAGTTTGGTCGTGGAGTCTCCAGATCAATCTTCCTCTAGCGCAGCTTCGTTTGGTCGTGTTGGTCTTGGGTTTAACATTGCATCACCTCGCTCAACTGCCATCATCCTTCCTATTCCTTAGTTTTTTAAGTGAATACTTAGGCTTAATAAACTAGTACGCTTTACCATCAACGATTGCATCACTGCTTACCATTATGCGGGATTGCAGTCAAGCACTAGTTTATAATTATTATTAAATAATAAAAACATTCAATTTGTATTAGAAGTTGAAAAGTAATTTGCTTTTACAGACGACAGCACATGAAGCTACTACAATCAGTAAATTTCTTTATTAGACTTTCAAGTTTATCTCTAAAGCATTACGGCTCCAGGCTGGTTGGGATTATTTGAAAGTTTGGGGTAGCTTGACCTGCTGTCGTTCGCATAATACAACACTATCAAGCTACTCTGGCAAGACTAAAAGAAGACTGAAAGCAATAATCTCAATATAATTGTATTGAGGTAAACAAGACATTTGCAACTATTTTTTGCCAAGACTTGCATTCAATAATTGCGTTCAATGTTTTTACTTGTATCCACGTGTAAACAGTTGCGTACTATTCTTGAAGTACAATTAATGCACTCAATTTATTGCATTCAATAACTGCACTAAAATGTACAAGAAAATTGTATCGTCTAAATGATTCTTTACCCTTTTTATTAGGGTTGTAACGGAGCTTCGCCTCCGCTTCCGTTACTGCGGAAGTTCCGCAAGAAATCGTATCTTCGCTTCCGCCTCCGCCTCCGCACAATTTTTAGCGGAGTTATAACGGAGGTTTATTTACGTATTTATAAAATAAATAATGCGCAAGCTGCGACGCTCGACAACTGTCCGGCCGCGTTTGAGCGCGTAATGGTCAAAAAACATCTAGTGCGAGGCGGGAATGCGGCAAACACAATTTGTTTCTCCTTAATTTTCAATACAAGAAGGTAATATTTTTTTTTACCAAGTATAATACTATTAATGTACGTATTTACAATAAAAAAAATGTTTTAATTAACCATAAATTTCATTTTTTTCTATATGTACTTCACCTCCGCCTCCGCCTCCGTTAACCTCCGCATCCGCGGAGGTGAGACTCGTCGCCTCCGCATCCGCTTCCGCCTCCGCTAACAAGCCTCCGTTACAACCCTACTTTTTATCACTTGAACTGGACATTTTGCTGACGTCTGTTCTCAAACAACACGGCAATAACTCTGACATTACGGCGTGTGTGGATAGCGATTGAAACTGGTTTCAAACTAATAATTTCAAAAGGGTTTCGTTGCAGTTGTGTTTCACAGTCTGATCTGGGCATTAGACAAATGAATTTAATAAACGGGTTCATTACCCAAGACTCTGATTGGCAGACTTCGCTGTACGGTATTTTGTACGGAGGCGACCGACATCAGCGTAAGAGAAATTCAGGCCTTAAAAGTACGGACGACAGCAGGTCAAGCTATCCGAAACTGTTAAGTGTTCTCAATCAACCTTGAGCCTTAATGCTTCAGAGATAAAGTTGAAAAAGTAATAAAGAAATCTGATGCATTGTAGTAACTTTATCTGCTGTCGTCTGTATATACTTAATTATAGTGTTAAAAATCTATCTACAAACGAAAAGACATTTAAATCAATACAAATTTTATTGATATTGACACCATCTTATTCTATTACTTACAGATACATAACCAAGAAAAAAGGGGAAAAAAACATAACACTCTTTTATCACACAAAATCGGGAAACAAAAAAGATCGTAGGAAGACAAGTTTTCGAGAGTACTTTAGACTTTCCATAACCAAGATTATATGTGAAAAAGTAATAGAAAATATTTAAAAAAAAAAAAAAACACCGTAGAAGTTTAGTCGCCTTACGAAGACAGGCCACTCATCAATCCAATGAGTAAGAAAATTAGAAAAAAAAAAAATAAACAGCCGATTCCATTTTCCAAATTTAAAAAATATAAATTTTTAAGCTAGGTAGGATGAATGAACTCTGATAAAGATGTCTCCGCTCCGTTCCAAGTGCTCTTGGAACACAATACTCGGGCTGCTTTCGCATACAGGGTGTTTCAAACTAATCATGCGTCATAATGACGCAAGTCACTTTCATTTTTATAATCATATTCAAAAGCAGTTCTTTTTTTACCTACTAATCTATACTAAGATATAAAGCTGAAGAGTTTGTTTGTTTGAACGCGTTAACCTCAGGAACTACCGGTCCGATTTGTTTTTTTTAGCGTTGGATAGCCCATTAATCCAGGAAGGCTTTAGGCTATATAACATCATGCTGCGACCAATAGAGCGGAACATAATAAAAAAATAAAATGCATGCTGTATATTTTTTCTTATTACTCCACGCGAACGAAATCGCGGGCGGCCGCTAGTGTTTAATAGTCATTGGATAGATGACAACTAAAATTTAACGGTGTATATGGAAGACATACATTTTTTACACATTTACAAATGCAAAAAAAGATATAAGAAAATAATCGACTTTCTGTTTGGTAATCTACTTTCCAGTCTTACCAAGGGGCATCTTGTTTCCCAGTAACTGGGCTTTGGAAGTCAGATAGACGACTGACTATCTCGGAGTGACTACTCCAAGTAAGATACTGGCATTAAGCTGGAACCGGTAAGGTTGGAAGTAGACCCAACATTGTTGAGATAATGGCGCCGAATCTCAAGTTCACAAATTAAACAAATTTTAAGTTAAGTGCATATCCTTCTTTCTATTTCGTTAAGAAAAGGATAGAAGATAATATTTTAGTTTAATCCTGTCAAATTAAGACTGACATAAGTGACATATGACAATGACTTTTCTAAAGTTATAAAGGGTGTATCTGACATCGACTCACAAACGAGTACCATGGATCCAGTACATGATTCTGAACCCCCCAGTGTTGGAATTTATCGTCGGCTTTTTCATGATTTAAAAAAATAAATGTAGTGTTTTTTTCACTTCAGAAAATTCACAATTGCTATAAGTACTTTTATAAACCAATAAGATTCTAGAGTCAAAATTAAATTATTCGCTAATTACATAAAAAAGCGCAATGAAAACAAAACCCGAAAAACGATCTTATCAGCTGATTTAATAGAGTTCACATCAGGGATCAACGGCATACCTACAAACTCGCACGGCGGCACGCTTGCAACGTTCAAAAGCCGAGCCGACACTTATTTTTAAACACTGTGTATTCTGTAACCTTTCATTAACGACATAAATGACTATCATAATTATATTAGTGGCATGCGGTCTAGCCTTTTCGCGAAGTTTGCGTTACGATGTCAGATACACCCTGTATGTACTTTCTAAGTAGATCTTGGACAAATGGACACTGATGACTGAAGGTGAAGGAAAACATCTTGAGGAAACCTGGACTTTAAGTCTGAAATCGCCGACCCGAATTGAGCAAGCATGGTGATTACGCTTAATCCTTCTCTGTATGAGAGGAGACCTGTGCCCAGAAGTGGGACGATATAAAGGCTGATAATGATATGACAATGACATTTTAGACACAACCATTGATATAATATTAAACAGATATGATATGCTCTAACAAATTAACCAAAATAAATGTGCCGATCGGAGCAACAGCACACACGTGCAAATTTTTTATTCTGCGTACATTTCACACGTTGGTACAGTGTGAATGAGATGGGGCGCAATCTAAAGCATAGAGAAGAAAAAGATGACTAGTGTTTGTCGTTTGCGCTGTTAGTGTTTGTCGTTTGTTTTTACGAGTGTATCGAGAGTGACTAAAGCGAGATACTGGACTTACCTCCTTTTGTACGCTTCATTTTCAGTGCGCTAGTGACTTGTCTACCTTAGTTTAATATTTTATCAATGGACACAACTATAAACATGGCGACCAAAAATACGTCAATTTACGTCAGGAGCGGACTAATTTGACAGGTCTAACCTAACATTTTATCTTCTGTCCTTTTCTGAATGAAATAAAAAGAAAGAGATGCACTGTACTTACATTTAATTTTGTTTGTGAAAAAGAGAATTTTGACCAGACTTTTGTTCAACACATTTTATGTGTAAAAACAAGGACTTGACACAGTAAAAAATATTAAAATAATAAC
Source organism: Sesamia nonagrioides (assembly GCA_017933935.1). Taxonomy (NCBI): domain Eukaryota; kingdom Metazoa; phylum Arthropoda; class Insecta; order Lepidoptera; family Noctuidae; genus Sesamia; species Sesamia nonagrioides. The sequence continues at coordinate 575,705 of JADWQK010002163.1, forward strand.
TATGTAGACATAGTGAAGACAGGTGAGTATAAAAATAAAATTAAAACTTTCTTTTACCTATTTTTAATGTATAATTACAGAAAAATAAACGAAATATTTAACAGTCACATGAGAATCAGATCGAAAATATTCGATATTTTTAATTAAAATAAAACTTTCTATTTGAGAACAAAAATATCTATTAAAGTGACCGATTTTATTAAAGTAAACTCGATTAGTTTACTTTTAATGTTAATTAGTACTCAATTTATTAACTACATATTCCGTAGTTTTAACCATTTACACAATACTTCGAACAAAAATAGCAATAGATTAAAGATAAGAAACAAAAATACATCTCGATGTCTTATAAGCCTTATCACTAAAAACATAAAGTTAATAAAATTATCGCTTGCATTTACTACTTCCATAGAAAAGTAAACATGTTCTTCAAGAATAAAAAAAAAGAAATCCGAATGTCTTTGATACGCTCTTCGGTCGAGTACTATTTGTTGATAGAAGTATTGGACACTATGGTTTTGACAGATCGTTTACACTATGGGTCATGATCGGCGCTAACATTACCTGTGTTTATTAAATATGGCTGGTTTAACAAATAAATAAATTGGAAGATAACTTTTTGAGCAGTATTTAGATACAAAATATACAAATAATTTAGAATACATTCAAATACAACCATTTCTTTTTTTAATTTGTTAAGGAATGACAAGACATTTTTGCCCGCAAAATTTAAAATTCGTTCCATTTTTTTTTTTTAAATTTGCTGTTCATTGTCTGTTTCTATGTTCATAAAAATATGATTTGTGATCGTAACAAATATAGTTTTACGATTATTTTCGTTCGAGAATCTGACCCTCAAATATGTTTTGTTAGCACAGGGTTATAATTAGTAATGTACCTTTTAAATGCAAAGGTTTATAATCAGAAGGGGTTGTGTCTTGTCAAAATTAGCGGTATTTTTGACATAAGGAGTTTTTTTTTAGATTTTAAAGTAAATTGTTTTAATGCAATTCTGGAGTTACAATATTTACAGGTGGGTGAAGAATATCTTGCCTCTAACTATCAGGGATTATTGACAGCTACCTGTCAAAGTCAGCTAAGGTTTGAGACGGATAATACAACAAGTCCTTTCACAGTTCTTTCTTATCTCTGACAGCAACATTTTTTTAAACCTTATATCAACGAGAATAAAGCCTGATTTACACTGTGCAATTGAATTGCCTATGGCTTCAATTAAGTTAAAGCAACAATAAAAGTTGCATTATCTAAACATCATTTAGACGCTGCAAGTCATTTGTTGCATAAATTTAATTGTATGCCATAGGCAATTAAATTGCACCGTATAAATCAGCTTTAAAGCCGTAAAAATAACCCAAATTTGTGCATGCAATGTCAAAATAGTAGGTTTTTTACTAAATGCATATAACATAGGGTCCATTTTCGACCCACAACTCGAGCGACGCCGCGGGTACAACTAGTCAGCAATAAGATAACTGCGAAAGGCAAGAATACAACTCAAATGCCGGTTTACAAAAATATTCATAAAAAAAAACATGAAAATTAGGTAGGGCGCACAACTTCGACAAAAAAAAAAAACAGTCGAAATTGTTATACGTGAATTAGTCTTCTATCACCAAGTTCTCATGCTTATATCAAAAATCCTTATTCGTATAAAAAATTGCGTCAAAAAAATATTTCATTTCAATCTCAAACGTTTTCAGTTCTTACTCCGGAATGTCACTTGGTATAGCTTGGAACTAGATAGCATTTTGATAATTAAAATAAAACTAGACGGAGCTAGAGTCACTTGTACTCACATTCAAACATAATATAATCATATTTTTGAAATAAAATAGGTATTTATGCCACTGTCTAGCAATGATAGCTATTGTAACATGAGTCATAGATAGCACAATAGATCAGCACCAGTATTACAATAGCTGTTTGCGACAGTGGCATATAAAAACTTTTTCTACGACCTTGAAATAAATGAATACAAAAACCGTCAATGTTAAGGAAATAGCGCGGCGAGCGCAATCAGCGCAATGTTGTTATAATCCAACAAATGTAAGGCAAAGGCATTCATCCATACAGACTAATAACATGCGATGTTTAGTCGTGACGCAAATAGGCGCGCTTTTTGGCTTAATGATATTTTGATTGTTTGATGCCATAGCCATAAAAAAAAAGTTTCATTGTAGTATGGTTTACCCATGTGATAATGGTCATTGTAACACGACTTGGCAGGAATGAGTACTATTGAGATATGACATAGTTATGTATTAAGCAAATTACCAAGTGGTCGTAGAAAAACTTCTTTACAAACGTTGAGTACTTTTGTTGTATGTGGAATAGCATTGAATTCGTGTAAGTAACCGACCCGACACTGTGATAGTTTTTGTTTTTTATTAGATTTACATATAAGTTTTCGCCGTTTAACAAAGATGTCCTCACTATTTTTATATAATGTTACTTAGTTTCAATGCGCAATTGACGACTATGTGATGTGCATTTTTACACCTTGTATACTTCCCGAATATCTTCAAAATACAGTTCATTATATATTATTGTGTTTAGTTATCTGTAAATACCCTAATTTAATCAGATTCTGAATATAAAATAAAATATATATCTATATTATTACTATCAAATGCTATCTAGCCCCAGTACACAAGATTTTTTTTTTTTTTTAATGTTGTTGAGCGCCCTCCTTTTGCTGACTCTTTTGCTGCGCTCTTACGAATTCTGGATAGTCTATGTATCCATCCCTGTTATGGTCATCCATATTTAAAATAGGGTCTATTAAATTAACTAATTCATCATCTCCGAAGATTTTCTCGCCTACGGGTGGCGTTCCGGCTTGTGGCGCCTGTTTGTGACCTTGCTCTGAGTTTTAAAAAGTTGAAATGTCATAAAGTGACAGTTCCGAGGCGGGAATTCCGTTTATTTATGTCAAAATTGACAGTGACAAGTCGTTGGCGGGTTTAATATTTAGTAGTTATTGTTGTGAAAAGGTAAATTTAAAAAAAAATACAATGTTTTCAAAAATACATAAATGTTGATTGTTTTAGACCGAAATGTTTAAAGAATAAATGTATAATTAATTAAAAATAACCATATTGTTTCCCGAAACGAAGATGGCGACCAAATGAGACGATCCCAAGCAGCAGCGACGACACACATAGAAAAGGAGACAAACACACAATGAGTTTATATAATACTTAAACAATTATATTTTTTTATTCTTGCCATGCTTACAAATAGAGGGACTATTTTTTTTTTTCTTAAATAAGGCTATGATAGAACGAGAATATATTCCTTAGAAAAAAAAAATAACCCTTATTATTCGTTGCTTATAGTTAACGAGTGATTAGCGATTGTTTAACCATATATTTTTGACCTTTTAATGACACTTAACTATAATCGTCGTTTATGAATGAACCCCTAAAACACTGGGGTGATTATTCATAAACGTAATTAAAGTTGTGACTTGCAAATGTCTAAAATGTCTACCGCCATGTCGCCGCTATGTCTATCGCTAATCACTAGTTAACTTTAAGCAACGTTTATAAATAAGGGGAAAAGTGTATAAACATGGCAAATATAATCATGACTTAAATAAAAAAAATATTTTCGTTATCCTTGTTTCATTTAAAAAGAAAAGTATCTTTTTCTTCAATTTAACCGTCACCTTAATTACGTAACACACTATCAGTAGCAATGGGTGTCATTTTGACAGTTGTACAACATTCATTGCGTCATTTACGTTGTTGAGCAGGCAAATTCGTCGAACTTATAAAGCAATGGATTAGCAATATGCTTCAAAATTATACAAATTGTGTTACATAATTAGGGTGTCTTCGGTCGATTCTGTAAAAACCTCACCGTTAAAGCTGAAGTGAGTTATCATTTTTTTTTTTTTTGTAGTATGGTACTAGTTATGACTTTGCGCCAATTTCAAGTAAAATAAAAATCTTCAAACGTTCTTTTTTCTTTCTCTTATGGCTTCGCACGGTGTGTGCATTTAGCCAATGTCACGTAATGAATTATTCATGTCGAAAAAGACTGCCGCGCGAACAGAACACTAGGAGGAAGATTTGGTACAAAGCCATGATGTGGCCACTATGCTACAATATATCACTGTTCTTTATGAATTATTCACTGAATGCACTTTTTACTACATAAATCACGCATTTTTATTTAGTAGACGACACTATAAATAATTTAAAAGTCCAATGAAAAATGAGCGTGGCACTCATCTCACACATCTTAGCTTCCCGCCAAAAACCTCCGTGAGTTATCATTCTACTTGATGCTAAAGTACGTTTTTTTTTTTAAAACCGAGGTATTAATTTGACAGGAGCAATGTCAAATGTCTATTAATACTAAAAATGCATACTGATATTGCTACGGGTGGTTTAGTAGTATAAATGCTTGGAATACACGATACAGGAATAATTGGGTTGTATCCTAAAAAATAATTTAATGTCCATCAGATAGATTTATAAGAAATATTGAACACGTATTTTTTTATTTTTTCTTTCATTCAAATACTAAGGAAGATAATTATATTGATTTGAAATGTCGCATGACGTCACGCTGTGGTACAAAATATACCACGCCGTGACGTAATTAGCCCCCACTCCGTAACTTTAATACGCTATATCTCAGTAGTTTTTTGGTAAATTCGACAAAATAAAAAATACGGGTCTTATTTTTTTTATTATCTATAAGACGGACTAATTATTTTTTTGATGTTCATACCTTGGATACATCCCTATTTCATGTATGAGCAACTTTTTTTATAAAAACGAAATATAGAATACTTATCAGATTAGTATCTAGAATGGTAAACTAAATTTAGGGCATTGACAAATTTCCACACACACACACACTCACATACATACTATTTATATCTAAAAAACTCATCATCATCTCAGCGTTTATCCCAGTCGCATCCATAGCTTTTCAGCTTTGGAGTCTGGGGTCCGCTTTATCAGTCTAACTGCTGATTTTGGCTAAACTTCGATATTTTCCGTGAAGCGACTGCCGTCTGACCTCCACAACCCGAAGGCGATATTGAAGCAATGCATTTAGACCAATTGTTAGACTTTTGAGGGCTCCAACAACCCGTAACGACTGCCACTAGATGTTTGTATGGCAACCGGGACCAACGGCTTAACGTGCTTTCCGAGGCACGACCAGACCAGTGCAAATATTCATATTCATGCATACAAATATTGGCACTATGCGGGGATCGAACCCGCGCCTTCTTGCGCAACGGCCGCATTCGCTACCGCTACGCCACGGAGGCTGTCGAATTTATATCTAAAAAACTGAAAAGTTTTTACTACTGTGGAATACCAAAGTCTCCTAACACATTCAAATGCAATGCAATGGCCAGTAATGCATGTGCATTACTTGCTTAAAGAGCCTTTTTTATAATTATAAACTAGCGCTTGACTGCAATCCCGCCAGATGGTAAGCAATGATGCAATCGTTGATGGTAAAGCGCGCTAGTTTATTAAGCCCATTCACTTAAAAAATCTTAGTGAATAGGAATGAAGACGGCAGTTGAGCGAGGTGGTGCAATGTTAAACCCAACAACACGACCAACGATGCTGCGCCAGAGGGAGATTGATGTGGAGAGCCTCCACGACCAAACTCCCGACACAGCAATATTTGACGCATCGTACTCGGCACACATCGCAACACAACTGCTCAGTTCCGTCCCCCGTACGGCTTCACCAGACATCATGCCGGAACACGACGAATCGTTTGGCGGCAAGACTTTGTCTGGTGGGTGGTAACTTCTGCCGGCAGCCGATGTTAAGGCCTACCACCGAGAAAAATCTAATCAACTAAATAACTTAATTTGATTTTTGACACTTTTGAAAGTTCCCTTCAGGCTAACTTCACATAAGCTTTAACGGTAAGATTGTTACAAAATTCAGCCGATGCCCTTAAAACATATATCCTGTAACCGTTCCCTTACCAACAACCACCAAAGCCCACAACAATATAAATAAGCCCCCTTATTCATAAACGTTGCTTAAAGTTAACTTATGCACTTAACTTTAATCACCGTTTATGAATAAACCCCTTGTAATTCTTTAACCCCAATCACCGCCAATCACCAATTGACTATAAGCAACGTTTATGAGTAAGGGGGAAAATAACTAGATTACTGAAAGAAAACAAAAGTAGATAGAAGTTCTCCTATAATAACTTTAAACCATTAAAAAAATAAATATAATAACGGCTAAGGTAAAAAATACACATAAAACGTACCAAATAAATATTACTACTTTGTACGAAAACATCTGACAACCTGCCGTCAGTTCGAATCCAATCTGACATCTGTCAAAATAAGTCAAATTTGACAGACGTCAGATTGGACTCGAATAAGAGACTGTCCAAATATGGTAATAAACGCGGGCAGCTATGCGCTTACCACATCCCTAGTAAAATTAAATAAAGAAGAACAAATCCATAGCTGTGAAAATACAACAAAACTTTTTTGTCACAGCCTCGATTCATATAACAAGAGAATTAAAAAAAAAATATTTAAAAAAAAACCACTCACCGTGCCAATGAATGAGAGACTTGATAAGCTCACATCCGTCCAATTTATTATTATTGTCTGCGTCGTGCATTTTGAAATAGTGGAACTGCAGCTCTTGTTCCGACATCTTTGAAGTGTCTATGGGCACATCCATGTGTTCTTGAATGTGGCTGTAAAGAGAAACATTATTAACTACCTGAGCCCCGCGGTTTCTCCCGCATAAGTTTCGATTCTATAGGAATATCCGGAAAAAAAGTATCCTTTAGTTACTATATCGTTATTTTTTTGTTTATACGGAACCTGAATATAGTTTGTTGAGAATAAGCAACTGTATCGATTCCAATCATTTTTATAACATTTTATATTTTTTCCCAAATACATTTAGAAATTGTTGCAGTGTGGTTACCGAGCGCACAACACAGCTGGCGGTAGATTATAGTACTATGGGCACAGTGAGACAGGGACCCGCGCCGCGACGCTACAGGCACGAGCAAGCGAACAGTGCGTTGACAATATTTTTGTTGAGACAATCCGGTAACATAACAAGATCATAACTTTATGATTTTTCATGATATCTTTTCGAAATTTTGTACTTAGATTCTTTACTTAAAAATACTGGACACGTGTTTTGGGTTTCTCATATACAAAAACTAACGTTGTATTCTTGGTTGTAAACCATCTTCGAGTATGTTAAATTTCATCAAAATCCGTTCAGTTGTTTTTGATGTGTTGACTAGGTTGGTGGACCAACCCAGTAAACAGTTTAGTGTATACTATACACAATGGCGCCGATTCTGTTTTTTGCAAACTAAACTAATTGTAAGTTATGTGCATCTTTTTCTTTCTATGTCAATAAGAAAAGGACAGAAGATAAAATGTCAGTTTAGACCTGTCAAATTAGTGCACCACTGACGTAAACTGGCGTATTTTTAGTCGCCATGTTTATAATCACCTCTAAATTCTCTATGGAGTATCTTAATTTGACAGGATTAAATCAAAATGTTATCTTCTATCCTTTTCTAAACGAAATGGAAAGAAAAGGAAGCACATAACTTAAAATTACTTTAGTTTGTGAACAACAGAAACGGCGCCAATGACTTTTTTTAACACAATCGTCGCCTGACATTTAAAGTATATTTTTACACGAAATAATACGTGTATCATTGTAATTTCACTCTTATAACAATGTGGGCCCGTGTGGTACCAGGCTTAGAATAGTACCAACCCATGCGCGAGCGAGTGTCGGCGCGCTCCTCAGAGGCGATGCACGGGGTAGTGGGGTACTACCCCGTGCAGGAGGCGAGGCCCGGACAGACCGGGCCAGCACGACAGTGTGGGGCCGTGGAAGAATTTAGACTCCCGCAGCTCCACGCGCGCTCGTGATAGAAGAGACACCGGAGTGGTTTTTAGCCAGTAGAAGTCTGACAGACCCTGTCGCCCACCCTAAGGCGGCGGACATGCATTGAGGATTTTCCACCGCGGTACAAAAAAAAAAGAATCAACCCATATCCTCCCATTGGTGTTAGAGGCGACTAAGGGAACTCTCACCAAGGAAAAACCCGCCACACTGTTCCCAACCCACTGCAACTCCTGAAAGCCAGAATCAACAGTGGAGACCGCCAGAAAAACGCCGAGCAATGAAGCTCGACGAGTCCCGGAGAAACGATTCAACTGTCTTGGGTCCCGCAACGAAATTAATCAGAAAAGAATAGCGGAGGAGTAAGAAAAAATATATTTTTTCCACTTCCCTCCATAACAAGCAGGAGACAGAACAGAACTAGGCCAATCGGCACAAAGGGACATTATTGCAACTGGGAGAAGCCCAGATTGCCAAGCACCACGGAATAAAATTTGATTAAGTTAATGGGTCCTAAGTACTATAAGTAAGTTTCTCACCAGGGAAGTGGGCAGCAGCGCTTCTCCTGTTGAATATCAAGTTACTGCGATCCCCAACCCGTCTGTCAAGCGTGGGGATTATGGCAAATCCCCCCGACTTGGGGGAGGCCTTTGCCCAGCAGTAAGCCTCTACAATATGTAAAGAAAACCCTGTCCGATCCGTGAAGGTATTGTTAGGTATCGTTAACTGATTCTAATAATGCCTACAAAGCCGGGCTAAACTTAAAAAAAAAATCCCCCAAAAAAATTTAATATTATTTCGAAAAAGCGAGGTAACTTAATGCATGTGCGGTAGGCAACCCGATAGGCATACATGCGCGGGTGAATGGGGGCGGGGCACGCGGCACGTGGTCGCATTGCTATTCGCTCCGTCACAAATGGTGTTGTCAGTTTTTTAAAAATTACCAAATTTCGGGGAAATTGGAATTAATACCCGAAAAAAAGATTATTTCAAAATTCATTATTATTGTTACTGTGATGATTATGTAAAATTTTATATTATATTTGGTCAAGTGTTTACCTAACATTTATTATCCTTATGGATCGGACAGGGTTTTCTTTACATATTGTATAGGCTGAAGAAGAAACAATATGAAAACTTACTCTCTTTCCTGGTTTATGTTAGCGGGGTTCAACAGCTGGGGATCTGGAATAAAAGAGAAGAAAACAATAGCACAAAAAAATAATAGTAATTATGTAGTTTGTTTTTACATGCTTTTAATTAGCTTCACTTGTATGTTTGCTTGCTTGTTTGTTTGTTTGTCCGTCTCTAACTCTTTGCACTACAAGTGAGCGGCACATTACTGTAAAATGTCCCACCGTTTTCAATACGTTCGTTTGTTCGTTTTTTTTTTTTAAAGAATCATCATCATCATCTCAGCGTTAATCCCAGTCGCATCCGTAGCTTTTTCAGCTTTGGAGTCTGGGGTCCGCTTTACCAGTCTAACTGCATTTTGGCTAAACTTCGATATTTTCCGTGAAGCGACTGCCGTCTGACGTCCACAACCCGAAGGCGATATCTAAGCATTGCAGTTAGACCAATTGTTGGACTTTTGAGGGCTCCAACAACCCGTAACGACTGCCACTAGATGTTCGAATGGCAATCGGGACCAACGGCTTATGTGGTTTCCAAAACACGACTTGACCAGCGCAAACATTTTTTTATCTATACTAATATATAAAGCTGAAGAGTTTGTTTGTATGTTTATTTGTTCGCGCTAATCTCGGAAACTACTGGTACCGATTTGAAAAATTCTTTTTGCGTTGGATAGCCCATTAATCCAGGCTTTAGGCTATGTAACATCACGCTGCGACCAATAGGAGCGGAGCATAATTAATTCCACGCGAATGAAGAAGTCGCTAGCGGCTGCTAGTTTGTTTAAGTCGTTATCACTTTCATTACAGGAATCTTAAATCAGGAATATTGTCATAATTGCAATTTTAATATCCTACTAATATATGGCACGATTAGCTGGTTAAGCTATTGACTGCTGCGCTGCGTGTCGCGGGTTCGATTCCCGCACGAAACAAATATTTGTACGACCTACAAGTAGTTATCCCAAGTCTGGCTGTTTGTCACGGCTCCCTGTCGTTCAGGGTGACGCAGGTGCTGTCGGGGCACGGCTGCTTCGGCAAGTACCTGTGTCGCCTAGGCAGGGAGCAGGACGCTCGGTGCCACCACTGCGTCCAATGCGGAGAGGAGACGGCGCAGCACACGCTCTCCGAGTGTGTAGCTTGGGAGGAGCAGCGCCGTGTCCTCACAAATGAAGTAGGAGGCGACCTGACGCTGCCGGCAGTAGTGCGGAGGATGGCCGGCAGCGCAGAGTCGTGGGACGCGGCGGTGTCCTTCTGCGAGGACGTGATGTCGCAGAAGGAAGCTGCGGAACGGGAGAGGGAGATCTCATCTCCCTTCCCGGGCCGCAGAAGACGCACCGGGCGCCGAAAAAGGGCGGATAACGCCCTCTTCCGCCCCTCATGAATGGGTCCAGGGGCGAGGGACATGGGGAAGGCCCCGCCCCCTATTCAATGGACCCCGAGGCGGAGGCGATGCACGGGGTAGCTTAACACCCCACTACCCCGTGCCGGAGACGAGGCCCGGACAGACCGGGCCAGCACGAGAGTGTGGGGCTGCGGAAGAATTTAGACTCCCGCGGCCCCACGCGCGCTCATGATAGAAGAGACACCAGGGTGGTTTTAATCAGTAAAAGTCTGACAGACCCCGTCGCCCACCCTAGGGCGGCGGACATCCTATTGTGTATTATATGAGTAGTAGTAATGTTTGTAAACGCGCCACCAACGATACGGGAGCCATTCATAGTGGGGCAACCTTTATTTCAAAATAAAAAACACGAGTTGTTTATTAAATTGAATAACACACCGTAAAACACAATCCGAAAGTTTTAAAACAATGGTTTAGCCTACACCCTACGATACTGCATATCCATTGTTTCGTTGATTTGAAAAGATTTTTAAAGTGAAAACTCTGAGTTGAGCACTATTGTTGGATTGGGGAAAAGAGTTGAATTGGCCTGAGCGTGACCGAAACGACTATACATCCGAGAGGCTACAGCCTCCGTGGCGTAGCGGTAGCGAACGCGGCCGTTGCGCAAGGAGGCGCGGGTTCGATCCCCGTGCAGTGCAAATATTTGTTGGCATGAATATGAATGTTTGCACTGGTATGGTCGTGCTTCGGAAAGCACGTTAAGCCGTTGGTCCCGGTTGCCATACGAACATCTAATGGCAGTCGTTACGGGTTGTTGGAGCCCTCAAAAGTCCAACAATTGGTCTAACTGCAATGCTTCAATATCGCCTTCGGGTTGTGGACGTCAGGCGGCATTCGCTTCGCGGAAAATATCGAAGTTTAGCCAAAATCATCAGTTAGACTGGTAAAGCGGACCCGAGACTCCCAAAGCTGAAAAAGCTTCTGATGCGACTGGGATTAACGCTGAGATGATGGTGAGTGTGTATGTATAGTATATACAATGGCATAGATTGCGTCACTTTTTTGTTCCTTTTTTTTTTCTTAACATAATAATTGTCCATCTGCGATTGTTCAATTTGTTTCTGCATTTTCAGTTCGTTAGATTTTTATGCAGGCGGATTTTTTGTTTGTATACAATATGTAAAGAAACCCTGTCCGATCCGTGAAGGTATTGTTAGGTATCGTTAACTGATTCTAATAATGCCTACAAAGCCGGGCTAAACTTAAAAAAAAATCCCCCAAAAAAAATAAATATTATTTCGAAAAAGCGAGGTAACTTAATGCATGTGCGGTAGGCAACCCGATAGCCCCGCCCCACAAAAATGGTCACAAATGGAGTTGTCAGTTTTTTAAAAATTACCAAATTTCGGGGAAATTGGAATTAATACCCGGGAAAAAAAGATTATTTCAAAATTCATTATTATTGTTACTGTGATGATTATGTAAAATTTTCTATTATATTTGGTCATGTGTTTACCTAACCTTTATTATCCTTATGGGTCGGACAGGGTTTTCTTTACATATTGTATATTTAGAATCAGTGTATAAAATCCTTCATTTTGATACCCCACTCGATATGCTTGGTAAATGTTTTTCTTTTTTTACCTCACAATATGGCGTCAAACATCCGCCATTTTGTTTTTTTTTTAATGTCACGTATCTAAGAACACTTGGGCTATTAAGACAAATCTAACGATACCAAAATGTGAGAATCCGTTTGGCGGCTCCGGATATAGGTACAAGGTAATAAAGAATATTACATAGAAGATACGCGCTAAAACATAACCCTTCCCGGCAATCGGGTAATAAAAAAGGATTGAGGTTTACCTCCATGATGGGCGTGTCCATGTTGCTGCTGTTGTTGTTGTTGGAACTGTTGTTGGGGCGGCTGCTGTTGTTGAAACTGCTGCTGTTGTTGCTGAGGAGGGGGAGCCTGGTATTGCTGCTGTTGAGGGGGCGGGGGAGGCTGCTGGTACTGTTGTTGTTGTTGGTATTGTTGCTGGAAGAGTTTTGGATGGTAAACGACTTATTTGTAACAACAGAGGCATCCTAGATCTCCATCATTTTTTCAGATTTTTTTCGTTACATATTTCATAAGTTTAAAATCTTTTGTTAATGCAATATTTCTTTGTAAGTAAGTACCTCTTTCTTATTTTTTTTTAATATTATAAACTAGTGCGTGACCGCCATCCCGCCTGATGGTAGGCAGTGATGCAATCGTTGATGGTAAAGCGCGCTGGTTTATTAAAAAGCCTATTCACCCAATTTTTTTAAATATACGCGGTATAAAAGACGGGGCAATATTTTTCTGTATTATATTCTTTGTTATTATTTCATCATCATCAACCTTCTATCGTCCCACTGCTGGGCATAGGTCTCCTCTCACACAGTGTTATTATTTATCCTTCGATGAAATAATGTTCCTCGAGTGGAGACCGCGTCTCGGAAAACGTAGCGTAGGACGCCCTTGGGCGAGATGGAGCGACGACATCAAAAAGGTGGCTAGTAGTGGCTGGCGGAGAACTGCTCAGTATCGAGCTTGTTGGCGTGCCATGGAAGAGGCCTATGTCCAGCAGTGGACGAGTAGAGGCTAATGATGATGAAGATGATTAAATAATGTTAAAATCAACAACTTACCTGTTGTGGAGGCGGAGGCGGTGGCTGCTGATAATTCTGTAAGATACAAAAAAGAAACAACTATATTTGGCTGATCATGACGCTAGAAATTGAATGGACCAGCGGTGACCTAGTGGTATCGGTAGCGACTTACAGGTTGTAGGTCGTAGATTCGAACCCCATCAGAGGCTTTACTTTGTGTAAATTATTTTATCATCACTGCTCTGTTTCCGCCGTTTAACAAAAGATGTCCTCACTAAGCACGAGAGGGTGGGGCCGTGGAAGAATTTAGACTCCCGCGGCTCCACGCGCGCTCGTGATAGAAAAGATACCGAGGTGGTTTTATTCAGTAAAAGTCTGACAGACTCCGTCGCCCACCCCAAGACGGCGGACATCCTATGAGGATTTCCACACCCAACAACAAAACCAATGATGCTGCGCCAGACGGAGATTAACCTGGAGACCCTCCACGTTCAAACTCCCGACACAATAACATTTGGTGTATCGTACCCGGCAGACATCACAACACAACTGCTCAAACCCGTCCTCTGTACGGCTCCACCAGGCATCACGCCGGAACACGAATCGCTTGGCGGCAAAACTTTGTCTGGTGGGTGGCAACTTCTGCCGGCAGCCGATATTATGGCCCACCATTTAAGTAATAATAAGTAAGGTTCTGAAATACGGTCCTTAGAGTATTAGTGTTAAAAACATACACTCATTTCCGTATTACAGAACGTTACTCAAAACTCAAGCTCTACTTAAGTCTCGTTTCAAGCCATTTGATTGTTGAAACTAGTTTTAAGTAATGCTTAAGCAGAGATCAATGGTTTTTTTTTTTTTATATGGCATCTCGTAGGTGGCCATTAGAGGCCGTAACTACTTAACCGGACTTTCCTGTGGATGCCTTAATTAAAAATTAAAGCCTCCAGCCAGGGGCACTTAAAACTAACTTAAAATTAGGCGACTACGCACTAAGGGCACCCCCTGTGGGGTACGAACCTCGGCTTAGGGCGTCGCTAGAGAGGACAGCAGGGGACGGGGATCAATGCTTGAGTTTCCTTCTGTAATACGCACCTAAGTCTGTGAATCTGTATTAGTATCACATATTTCTTTTTGTGCAAAATTTTCAAGTTTTGTGACGATTAATATCGTCATTTACGGGAACTGCAGCTGAGGCCCATCGATTGCTTGTAGAAGCTTATGGTGAAGCTGCTTTAAGAGACAGAAGTTGTCGTGAGTGGTTTCAGATGTTTAGAAACTGTGACTTTGATGAGGAAGACAAAGAACGTAGTGGAAGACCGAAATCGTACGAAGACACGGAATAGGGACATCCCTATTCCGTGTCTTCGTACGATTTCGGTACTCGGATAGTCGGTTTCGGACTAATTATTTTTTTGATTTTCATACCTTGGATACATATCCAAGGTATGAAAATCAAAAAAATAATTAGTCCGTCTTATCCATATCCATACTAATATCATAAATGCGAAAGTAACTCTGTCTGTCTGTCTGTTACGCTTTCCCGCTTAAACCTCTCAACCGGTTTTGATGAAATTTGGCACAGACAACCTTTAGACCCTGAGAAAGAACATAGGCTACCTTTTATCCCGGTAAAATTTGATGTTCCCGAGGGAAATCCAAAAAGCGCGATATAACCGAACTCTACGCGGGCGAAGCCGCGGGCGGAAAGCTAGTAGATAATAAAAAAAAAATTAAGATTTTAATTTTGTCGAAATTACCAAAAACTACTGAGATATAGCGTTTTAAAGTTACGGAGTGGGGGCTAATAACGTCACGCCGTGGTATATTTTGTACCACGGCGTGACGTCATGCGACATTTCAAATCAATATATCTTCCTAACTATTTGAATGAAAGAAAAAATAGAAAATACGTGTTCAATATTTTTTTTAAATCTATCTGACGCACATTAAATTACTTTTTAGTATAAAACCCAATTGGAAGCATTAATGGAGGCAGATAGAAGGAAGTGGAAAGACGCGCCCATTACTACTCCAGACTTGACAAAATTATTCTCCTACATGATAATGCTCGTTCGCATGTTCAAAAAACGGCAGAAACTTAATTTGTACATCTAATACAGTGAAACCTGGTTAAGTGAGACATCAAGGGACCTGCAATGTCGTTTCACTTATAGAGGTATTCCACTTACCCAGTGTCTCAGATATACAGGTATAAATAAATATCTGTCTCATTTACAGAGGTTTTTCACGTAATGCTAACGATTGTAGCTTTCGTTTTGGCATTTTTCAAATAAACATCTGTATGATAGTAAAGCGAAACTAAAACTGATGGTAACTGAAGCTCAAAATTTGTACTTACGTACTTGGAATTACGTGTGGAATTTATGGGTAGAATAAGAATGAGTAAACAAACAATGTTATCTCAGTTATAGAGGTTTATGCGTATAAAATTTACTCGCTGTCTCAGTTATAGAGCTAACTCATCATCATCATCATGCCAGCGTTAATCCCAGTCGCATCCGAAGCCTTTTCAGCTTTGGAGTCTGGGGTCCGCTTTACCAGTCCAACTGCTGATATGTTATAGTTATAGAGGTAACTATGATGATAAATCGAAAGAACAAATCCCAGATATAGAGGCTTACTTCGTCCCATTAACAGAGGTAATGCAGTGCCAAAGTGTTGGGACGTCAGCATGAGTTCCAGTTATGGAGGTTTCTCACTTATCCAGGTCCCACTTAACCAAGTTTCACTGTATCTACTTATTACAGCTAATAGGGATCAGTGTAGCTACCATGAGTTTTCATTTCGAAGCCTCGATCTTCAATATTGAGCTCGTTGACATTTTTTAAATTTGTAAATCGAATCGGTTGTTTAATTTTTTTTTTTTTTTCTAATTTTTCTTAGTCATTGAGTAGATGAAGTGGCCTGTCTTCGTAAGGAGATTAAAATCCAACGGTGTGTTTAAAAAAAAAATTGTCTATTATTTTTTTTTTACATATAATCCTGTGTAGCTACCATGAGTTTACATTACGAGACTCGATCGTCGATATCGAGCGCATTTGACTCATCGATTGGCCCGCTTCAAAGTTGTAGGAATTCTCAACTAACAAACAAGTCCCGTAATAAAAACTCATGGTAGCCATGCCGTTCTTTTAAATTCCTTGTTCTCATTTCACCTTGAGGTAAAACGTGACAAAATATCAAACACATGACATCACATACATCTCACAAAATGCTGAGTATGTTAATTGTACTCAAAACACGCATAATTAATTCTAAGTAAAGATTTCATTAGTAAAGTAAGGTTCGACCTCGTGGAAATATCAACATATATTATTTCTCCAAGGGTCTGAAACCGTTTTCTCCCTTTTTCTCTCTTTCTATCGAACCAATCTGAACGTCCGACCCACCAATCGACAGATATTCGTCCCTGGTACCATTGAATACTGTTTTCAAATTATTCCGCTTCACTGTTTATTTATAAAAACGACTTTAAAATTCTAATTAGTCAGGATAAAAATCACATAACAAAGCAGCCTAAGTTACTACTTATTACATCAGCTTCCTGACAATAAATGTCCCGTCAAAATCGGTCCAGCCATTTCAGAGATCAGCCGGAACAAAAAGACAGACAGACATACATAACAAAAATTGTAATACTGTAATACTAAACCTGGACTTTAAGTCTGAAATCGCCAACCCGCATTGAGCAAGCGTGGTGATTACGCTCAATCCTTCTCTGTATGAGAGGAGACCTGTGCTGTGTCCAACAGTGGGACGATAAAAAAGGTTGATGATGATGAAACTAAATTTAAATTCAGAACACCTTTTTCTTTACATTAGGAAAAGGATAGAAGGTAACACATTAGTACTAGATGATCCACGAATGACAACCAGCACCCTAATAGAGTAACACTTTTACTACCAATTGGAATAATTTTGAAGCATATTGCTAGTTCACTGCCTCATAAGTTCGAAAAATTGGTTTGCTCAACTACGTGACCAACGCAATGAATGTAGTCGAACTGTCAAAATGAAACCCATTACTACTTATAATTTGTTAGACAATTGGGTTGTATTCTAAAAAATAATTTAATGTCCATCAGATAGATTTATATAAACAGATTTATTAAATATAGGACACGTATTTTTTATTTCATTCAAATACTTAGAAAGATATATTGATTTGAAATGTCGCATGACGTCACGCCGTGGTACAAAATATACCACGGCGTAATTAGCCCCCACTCCGTAACTTTATTAGGCTATATCTCAGTAGCTTTTGATAATTTCGACAAAATAAAAAATACGGGTCTTAATGTTTTTTTTATTATCTATAAGACTGACTAATCATTTTTTTAATTTTCATACCTTGTATACATCCCTATTACCCTGCTGGACCAGCGGGTTCGATCCCTGCGCAGTGCAAATATTTGTATGCATGAATATAAATACTTGCACTGGTCTGGTCGTGCCTCCGAAAGCATGTTCAGCCGTTGGTCCCCGTTACCATACGAACATGCAATAAAGTATTGAGTAACATCTAATGACAGTCGTTACGGGTTGTTGAAGCCCTCAAAAGTCCAACAATTGATATAATTGCAATGTTTCGATATCGCCTTCGGGTTGTGGAGGTCAGACGGCGGATCGAAGTTTAACCAAAATTTGCAGTTAGACTGGTAAAAGCGGACCCAGACTCCAGAGCTGAAAAAGCTTGCGACTGCGATTAACGGTGAGATGATGATGAGATTTGAATGAAATTTGGCAAGCAGTGTAACCAGCCTCCTAATCGGCGAACACATTTTTGTCAAATGATTGCGACTAGTTGGGATCGTTTGGACCGATTAAGGGGCAAGATACGCACGCACTTTTTATACGCACTTTTTATTCCGATATTTCCACGAGATTGAGAATTATGCGGACAAAACCAAGTCAGGTTGAAAATTAATCTTTCTTTGATAAGTTGAAAAAATATTATGAAATTTAAGAGCTCATTTTATCAGTTGGAACTAATTTAACATAAGCTTAAAGTGTTACAATTTTTAATTCAGTACTTTCGTTAAAAAAAAAATTAATAAAAAAGGGCTTAAGAGATTATGTAGGATATAAATTTAGCTTTTGGCCAATGGTATACAATGTGCATCAATTGTAAATCGTGGCGGCCTAGTGGTTAAAACACCAGCCTCTCAAGCATGAGTGTGTGGGTTCGATTCCAAGTCAGGCAAGTACCAATGTAACTTTTCTAAAGTTATATGTACTTTCTAAGTATATCTTGGACACCAATGACTGAAGGTGAAGGAAAACATCTTGAGGAAACCTGGACTTTAAGTCTGAATACGCCAACCCGCATTGAGCAAGTGTGGTGATTACACTTAATCCTTCTCTGTATGAGTGGAGACCTGTGCCCAGCAGTGGGACGATAAAAGGTTGAAGATGTATGATGATACAATGTGTAATGCACATCAAAGGCATAGCTTCATTGGATAATACCAAAAAATATTGGATAGATTTCAATATTGAAAATAAAGAATTGACTCCAATGTCTCAAATTCAAATTAGAAATAACCAGAGCAGCCGCGACTTCGTTCGCGTGGAGATAGTTATTTAAACATTTCATTTTAACCCCATAAGAGTAATTTCTATAAATACATTATTACACTTCTAGATCATAAATAAAAATCAAAAGTCATTTATTCAAATTAGGCTGCGAATCAGCACTTATTGAATGTCAATATTATATAAGACAGTCCCCCAAAACACCCACCCATCGACACTTACTAGTGCTTTCGCTGGGAAGAAGAAAAGAAGAAGTGACGGAAGAAACTCCCCAGCAGCACAGCTGTCTGTTCGTTTAGAAAAAACACTATAGTTTATACAATACTATGTAGATTTTTTTTTTCTCAAATTGTAGTCCGACGGAAACACCGCCGCTGGCAAATTATTCCAGTCCCTCGATGTACGCGGTATAAAGGAGGAGGCGAAACGCTTCGTCCGGATCGTAGTGGTGTTAACAACGTACGGGTGCAAACCAGCCGTACGACGGGTCGTCCGCTGGTGGAACGGAGATGGGGGAATTAAATCATGCAATTCCATCGCACACTCCCCGAAATGCATCCTATAGAACACCGCAAGGCTGGCTACTCTACGCCTGTGCTCTAGGCTTTGGAGACCAACTCGAGTTAAATCAGGGTCACCAATCAGCCTCTTTGCACGTCTCTCCACTGAATCCAGAGTGAGTGAGTGGGAGATATAGTAATACAAGAGAAAAAATAATAAAAATATACAAATATGCCAGCTAGCCACGCCAAAATACCAGAAAATCAAAACATAATATACAGAACATATTTTAAATTTTTGTTATGCTCTGCTCCTATTGTCCCAGCGTGATGAATACAGCATAAAGCCTTCCTGGATTAATGGGCTATCCAATGCAAATAAGAAAAAAATTCAATGTGGACTAGTAGTTTCTGAGATTAGCGTGTTTAAACAGACTATTCAGCTTTATACATATATTAGTATAGATGTGTGATCTGCATCATGGTGGCCTAATGGTTAAAGCACCAGCCTTTCAAGTATGAGTGTGCAGGTTCGATTCCAAGTTAGGCAAGTACCAAAGTAACTTTTCTAAAGTTATATGTACTGTCTAAGTATATCTTGGACACCAATGACTGAAGGTGAAGGAAAACATCTTGAGGAAACCTGGACTTTAAGTCTGAAATCCGACCCGCATTGAGCAAGCGTGGTGATTATGCGCAATCCTTCTCTGTATGGTAGGAGACCTGTGCCTAACAGTGGGACGATAAAAAGGTTGATGATGATAGATGTGTCACAGTACTACGTAGGTCAATATTTAAAGGTTACATGTCTTAGTTCCTGACATTATCATGATCAGAATCGGAATCAGATATTTATTTGTAGAACATAGGTAGGTAATACAGATGGTGATGTCAATATAAAATGAACACTATGTCTTACCGTCGAAGGCGTACAAATATTCACAGCAAAATTATCATAAAATACAATTAAATTAAAAAAGAAAGACAAAAGATATAATCATACAGTCAAAATTAATAATTAAAACAAATTCTGAGATTAAATAAAATAATTCCTTAATGACAAAACCACCCCTACATCAATTGAGCCTCCAAATATTCACTAAGCGTATAATAAGTCTTCTCGCACAACAAATTAAAAAGAGGCTTTTTGAAATGGTGTATGCTGTCAAGATCCTTTAATTTATTTGGTAATCTATTATACAGTATGTTAACTAACAGAGGGCGTTCCCGTTAACCCGAAATAGTATAGCATACATACATGCTAAAAAAAATATTTCCATTCAAAAACAAAATGTTTTACATGTAAAAGAAACACACTGTACACGCGAACATGAAAGACGGCAACGTCGCAATTTATTTATACATGACGACTACTATTTTGATTTAAAACAGGTTTCAAATTTATTTCCAATTAGAATTTTTTTTTATTCGGATTTTTTTATGATTATTTTTCTATGCTGATATTTTTATTTTAATCTATTAATGATATATATTAACGAGTTTAAGGGAACGCCCTCTGTTATTTAACATACTGTATAACTTGGGTGCCATTCCTAGAAAGCTCTTTGAGTACAGTGCAGTCTTGTGTGGAGCAGCACATATCTCTCTATATCATCTTTTTGATCTCAATGTTGGAAACAAATGCATGTTTGATTTTGTGAATACTACTGTCTCGTAAATGTACATACAAGGCAAAGTAAGTAGTTTATATTTGTTAAATAAGGGTCTACAACTATCAGTCTGTTTTAGATTAAACACAGCACGCAAACATCTCTTTTGGGCTTTGAATGCAATGTATTTATAGGTGGAATTTCCCCAATACATTATACCAAGATATAGTCGATGACACAAATGTTTTATATGCAATCAATACTACAGATTCATTGGATACGATAAACTGTAATTCTGTGTGCCCAGTATCATAGGAGCCTACCTCCCACACAGAGTTCCATCTCATAACTTCTGAACATGTTAGATAGGATTTAAAAAACCTTTCCTCCGTCCATCTCTTTAGAAAGTTTTTTAACTTGTTCCATAACCCATTGCTTTATTTTGTTTATGTCCATGATCTTTTAATTATCTTGCGTCAGGAGATCTCCATTTTTTTTTTATATTTTTAAATATAGAATACATGTCTAGAACTATAAAATAATGAGTCAAAATCTATACATACCTAATGCAATAAGGAAAACAGTAAGCAAGTAAGCAGTAAGTAAGTAGTGCAATAAGGGGAACAGAAGAATTAAACTTTAGGAAAATAATGAAGATTTTAATGCTTACTCAAATACTTCTAAACAAATAAAACTTAAAATCTGAGTAAATAAAACTGTTCATTCATAGGTTATGAATCTTCAAACATTTTTGCAATCCTGGCCATAATGCCTAATTGCCTACTTTCACTTTTTTCTATTTCATAAGCACAACATTAATGAACATTCTGCCTAAACCAATGGTGATATAGACCTAAAAACTTTTTTTGACTAACCTGATAGTTTTGTGGAGGTACTCCTGGGGCTACTTTCTGCTGGTACTGCTGAGATATAGTGCACTGCAGCAGTGCAGCCAAGAATAAAAATCTCAACATTTTACTATCTGAAAATCAAATACCACATCAGCTGACAACCTAATGAACCTATCAAACAACTTTTTTGAATAAACATTTACCGCGGCAGGCAAAGCAAGTATGTTGTAGTATTTAATGAAATTATGTATTCTTTCTTTTTACTTTTATTTCGGTATGAAAGACATGTATGGAAAATTATTTTTACCTGTGTATTCAAACTTCTGACGTGGAATACGGGTGATAATAGGCTTATCGAATCAATGTATTGATAATATATTACGCTATTTTAAACGTATGTCGATGTGTTTCGCAAACGTTTTCAAATGATACCTGGCTGGGATTCCTACGACCTACACGTCACGTCATTTGCTTTTAGACATTGACATATGTGTTCCATTTCATGTACGTTTTACACTTCGCTGCTTTCACAATATAAAACTTTAAACTATCATAAGTGAGGTTTTGGCGGGAAGCTAAGATGAGTGCCACGCTCATTTTTCATTGGACTTTTAAATTATTTATAGTGTCGTTTACTAAATAAAAACGCGTGATTTATGTAGTAAAAAGTGCATTTAGTGAATAATTCATAAAGAACAGTGAAATCTTGCAGCATAGTGGCCACATCATGGCTTTGTACCAAAACTTCCTCTTGAGTGTTCGGTACCCGCGACTGTCTTTTTCGACATGAATAATTCATTACGTGACATTGGCTAAATGCACAAACCGTGCAAAGCCATAAGAGAAAGAAAGAAGAACTATCATAATAATTTTTGTAACGTTCTTTTTTTCATTTAATGTTTTCAAATATTTACATAATACATAAGCTAACAGACTTGAAAGAGATATAATAAATACATGTTAACATCTAGAGAAAAAAAGGACAACATTTTTTTTCTATTTCAAATTACCCTACAGTTGTGTGTAGACATCAAGGAAGCTCTATCTAAACTGGAATGTGAACTTGCATAAGTCTCTTATTTAAAAGAAGACTCTATCACAAGGGCAATAAGGTCGATCGGAAATAAAACTTTATTTGAAGAGAACACGGTCCGAGGGAGAAAGCGTCTCAGTAGCCCTCTGTCTCTTTCTAAGTGTTACCCGTATTTATTTTTTGTAATTTGGTTGAAACCACCAATTTCGATTAGAAAAAAGATGGTGAAAAAGGCTGCCATTAATGTCTGCAATAGTGAGTCATACTCTGGATGCGGAATATCATTTTTTAGAAGGTTTTTGCGGTAATCATATACAAGTTATTTTGTTTGTATGTAGGGTGACCATTAATTTCGGAGTAATCAATAAATATGCACTTAGTCATTGTGTGCATAATAAGTAAGTGACTATTATTGGGTATTTACAATGACATTAAATTCTGCTTTCTTGTAGATAGTTTATTTATCTAAAGGTACAGTTTCGGACAGATTGACCTGCTGTCGTCCGTACATCATCAATTAAGTCATCCATTTTTAAAATTCAATAATGAAATTAAAAAGTTCGCATCCATGCCTAAATGTTCAACTCATGTAATATAAGTGAAAAAAAAATATTTTACGTACATTTCTTATAAATTCCAATATAATAGTCACCCTACACAACAAGGACAGAGGGCTACTGTGAAGCTATCTCCCTCGGACCGCGTTTTGATCGATAGTTCACATTTCAGTTTAGATAGAAATTCCTTGGTAGATATTGCTATAGAGAAATTGTTGTTTCGTTGCATTCACACAAGAAAGAGAGCAATTTATGCATATATCGTGTAAAGAAATGAGACAGAATGATGATTTTTTTTATTTCACCGCGCATTTCGAAAGTTTGACAGCTGTTAATAGTTAACGTCCTCTTATTTTTTATTGTGCTTGTTAAAAAAGTACTAAAGAAATATTTTATTTTATGTTTTAGAAAATTTAGACTCAATAGCTCAACCATTTAAAAACGCACATAAAACATGGCGGGGTGCAGCGTTTTTAAATGTTAAAGTGATAGGGGAACGAAAACGAAAGACTTGTCGTTTCATTCGTACCTAAGTACCATCATCATCATCAACCTTTTTATCGTCTCACTGCTGGGCACAGGTCTCCTCTCATACAAAGAAGGTTTGAGCGTAATCACCATGCTTGCTCAATGCGGGTTGGCGATTTCAGACTTAAAGTCCAGGTTTCCTCAAGATGTTTTCCTTCACCTTGTAATCAGTCATTGGTGTCCAAGACATACTTAGAAAGTACGTATAACTTAGAAATTTACATTGATAATTGCCTGATCTGGAATCGAACCCGCACACTCAGGTGCGTATTCCAGAAGGAAACTCAAGCATTGATCTCTGCTTAAGCATTACTTAAAACTGGTTTCAACCAATCAAATGGCTTGAAACGAGACATAAGTAGAGCTTGAGTTTTGAGTGACGTTCTGTAATACGGACCTCAAACTTGAAAGACTGGTGTTTTATCCACTATGACACCACGACTTAAGAATAAAGAACGACGAACGAAGTGTAGCACTTATGTATCAACAACTAGGTAATCTAGTCGTTGGAAAATTTTTACCTATAATAGGTACTCAAAATTGTATTGACATAACACAATCTTTTTGGGCACGCGTTAAAAAATATCCTTGTACAGACGACTGCACATCAAGCTACTA